>JAGIQG010000003.1:92114141-93314141 GCA_024679065.1 Sphyrna mokarran
TGGACTTGAGATATGAAGGGGTGAGGGGTGGAGTACTTCTTCAATGGCCTCCATTCCACATTAGGCACACTGTCCCCTTTCCCACAACAAAATCTGCCACAAGTACTCCCTCCCTGGTGTCTCCATCAGGATCCCCACCTCTCTTCGGACCTTGCGTGCCTTCTCCATTGTGAGACACGCCGCACATTCCTGAAGTGTTAAATAGTCACAAGACCAGGTCTATTTCCTAGACTTCCCTATGATGTATGTGTGAGTTAGTGGGCAATTTTGTTTTGAGTAATGTGGGTGAATATTTACTAAGATAGGTCATATGATGTGTGAATTTATCTACCTTCAAATAAAGCTACGAGAATTGAGATGTTTTGGAAATTTTGTATTTTCCAGAGACTCTTATTAACCAAGACAATTATCATGATCTTACAATGGAGGAGGAGGCCAATCAGCCCATTGAGTCTGCACTGACTTTCTCCATGAAAGCATCTTACCCAGACTCTATCCCTATAGCTCCACATATTTACCCCATTAATCCCCCCAATCTACATATTCTGGGACACTAAGAGGCAATTTAGCATTGTCAATCAACCCATCTTGGAGGGAACTGGAGCACCCAGAAGAAACCCACACAGACTCAGTGAGAACATGCAAACTCCTCACAGACTGTGACCCAAGAATGGAATTGAACCTGGGTCAGTGGCACTCTGAGGCAGTAGTGCTAACCACTGTGCCATCATGCTGCCCATGTGTTACTGTGCCATCCCCTTTGGGGCAAGTTAGAACAAATTGGCCAGACAGAAGGATCAAGTAGAGAAAATCATACTTATTGTGATGGAGCAGGAATGATGTGAAGATGCTGGCATTAGACTGGGGTAAACACAGCAAGAAGTCTCACAACACCAGATTAAATTCATTAGCTTTTAGAATGCTGCTTCTTCATTAGGTGAGTCAATGATGGAGCAGCACTCCAAAAGCTACTGGCTTTTGCTACCAAATAAACCTGTTGGGCTTTTACTTGGTGAAGTGTGACTTCGTATTATGGAGCAGGCAAAAAAAACACTCTAGTATTACATACAGAATGTAACAATTCATCAGCCTATCGCTTTGTTTTCTTTGAGAAACCTTTCTTTCCCCAGTGCCTATGTTTTTAAAAGACACATCATGTAAAATCAAAGAGAAATAAACTCAACCATGGAGTTCAATTTTAACTTCGGGGATGAGAACAGACAGGTATGGGTAAGGTCGAGTTTAAAGGTTTATCCCAAAGTCACCTCCAACCTACCATTTGCACGTTGTAATGGAAGCTGGAAAAATTGGATCAGTGACAAATTAGCCACGAACCTGTTTATCACGATGCTTTTGAATTGTAACTGCAGACAGCCAGTTTTTCCAAATTTCAGTGAGCCCACTGGCTTCCTCAGTGGATTCAGAGGCAAGTGACTTCCCACCTGCATTCAAGTTCTGTCTGTGAAACCTCAGTGATCAGGATACCAGAATGACTTTCCCCATGAATCTCTTCTCCTTCCCCAGCCAGGTCCTGATTTCCCCCACCCCACCAGGTGCTGACCTTCCACACCCTCTCTCCCCATGCCCGTAACCAAGGCATGGTCCCATAGGAACAAGGCCTAAGCCATCCGACCTTTCATAAAAGCTCCACCATCTTATAAGATCTTGGTTGATCTGTTTGTGATCTTAACTCCACCACCATGTCTGCCCTTATAACCCTGGATTCTCTTATGGATCAAAAGTCTATCTCACTCAGCCTTGAATAAAATCAATGGCCCAGCTTTCTGGGGAGGAGAATGCCACAGGCTAATGACCCTCGTCAGAGAAAACAAACCTCCTGTTTGTTGTCTTAAAAGGCTGGCCTCATTCTTAATCTATATTCCCTACCTTTTGTTTCCCCCAAACAGGAAATATCTTCTGGTGTTCACCCCATCAAGTCCCCTCAGAATTTTCGATGTCCTTTTCCAAATTGACTGTGAATTCACCAAACCCTCCTCCCTCCTCCTTTCACCCACTCATTATCAGGTCCTGATTTCCCTCCTATCACCAATCATCTATCCATCCACCACTTCCTTAACTAGGCCATGATCTCGACCACCACATCCTCCCCATCTCTGCTCTCTATCTCTCCAGTACCCTACCACCAACAGTAAGTCCCAATTTACTTCATCCTCCATTCCAAATCTTCCTTACTGAGGCTCCCACTTGATTCACTCCACCTGCCACCCCACTCCCAGCACAAACATTCCTGCTGCTGCAGGAGTCTCTAGGTGAGAGCAAATCCATATTAGTCAGATGATGTGGAGTTAAAACTGCCTGTGGACCAGGTCAATGAAACATTCAGCAGCTGTTTTTTATATCTTTCAACTTGAATTCGACCTTGATGTGATATCAATGAGTGTCATTACTAAAACCATGCATCTTGTGGGGTGGCATAGTGGCATTGTGGTTAGCACTGCTTCCTCATAGCACCATGGATCCCAAGTTCCATTTTGGCTTGAGTGACTGTATGTGCAGAGTTTGCACATTCTCCCTGTGCTGGTAGGGGTTTCCTCTGGGTGCCCTGGTTTCCTTCCACTGTCTAAAGATATGCAGGTTAGGTGGATTGACCAGGCTAAATTGCCCCTTAGTCTCTCAGGATGTACAGGTTAGATGGACTAATCATGGTAAATAAGTGGGGTTATGGGGAGAGAGTGAGGAGTGGGACTAGGTAAGTTGCTCTTTCGGACAATCGACGCAAATTTGATGGGCTGAACAGCCTCTTTCTACACTGTAGAGATTCTATAACTTGAATGTCATTTTATTACCTAACAGTCTTTAATTAGGTCATAATTTAGTTAATTGGCACTAAAACCCATATGGTCCTATATTTCTCTGCAATACCACACATTACCATTCTCCAATGAAACATATTTGGTTCCTGCATTATGAAACAGTGATGGAGTATCTACCTTTTCAGCTACATTTCCATTGACTCAGAAATGTTACACTCACTGCACACTTCTTTATAATAAACTGAATGATTATCTTTTCTCATTAGATTCATGAGATATTTTGCACATTTCATCTCCCTTTTCTTCACAGATCCTATCACATTTCTGCATGTGAGATCATTCTTATCAAACTGAAAGCTCCAGTCACATCTCATGATTAGATCTGGTAATTGTATCCTCACAGGTAAAATACTCCATCTGCTGGTTGTATTTCTGAGCATTTTGCTATACTGCCCTCTCTGCTGTGAAGGTGGAAAGAAAACTCCTTCAATAATGGCTGCCTGCAGTCTAGTCAGAACTCAATCATGGCAGGAGACTTGCAGGAAGACAACAGGAACACTTTTGGGACGCCCTCAAAGGATTCCTGAAAGGGGGCCAAACATCCCCACCCACCTTTTGGCATCACTGGCTATGACCCACCAAAACGAGAAAGACTCATCCAGGAATAGCACTGAACATAGAGAGACATAGTCGAGAACATCACAGAATCATTAGAGTACAAAAGGACACCATTCAGCCCATCATGCCTGCACTGACTCCCCAATTGAGCATTACACATTGGTACCACTCTACTCCCTTTTCCGTATCCAATACCTCAATTGACCGGCCTGTACTCTTCCAGGCAGTGCATTCCAGACCCAAACCGCTAGCTGTCTGAACAAGTTTTTTTTTTCACTTCACACTTGCTTCTTTCACAAATCACTTTAAATCTGTGCCCTTTTGATCTTGATTGTTTTATAAGCAGGAGGAACACTTTCTCCCTATCCATTTTGTCCAGCATTTTCATGATTTTGAACATCTCTATCAAGCCCTCTCTTAGCCTTTTTCTCTCCAAGGTGAACATGCTGAGGAAGTGTGCAAAATCTCCAAACAACCCATTTACCTGAATGTGGTAGAGTTTACAGATTGCCCATTAGACTAGTCAGCCATTTCATAGCTCATTGAGTCAGGCTGCAAACAATCATCTTCAATTCCAAAGTACAGCCAAAGAGAAGGGCCTGCAGTTGAACAAAGGTTAGTCTCAGTCAGTACAATATACAATAAAAGATGACAACAAAGTTGAGATAGATTTTTTTTTACCTTTCCCATGACAAATTTTGGACTGGAGAATATGGTGAAACATTTTTTGAATCCTGATGTTGATATCGAGTAAGTTTGAGCAATTTAAAAGATTGCTCCACATGCACGTCATATTTAGGTGGGAAAAAGGCACTGAAGGCAGATTTGGAGACGTTGAGCGAATTCAACATTCATAAATGGTGCAATAACAAACAAAGATTAAACATTTTGGCTGAAAACAAATAAAATAGATGATTTTTTTTGCCTTACCATGATGGGGTCAAACACTTTTGCACTGGTGTTCTAAATAAGACTCAGCGTATAAGACCCCAGGCTGTGGGCTATTCTGAAAATAATGAAATTCTAGATTCAAATTATGGCAATGACTAAGAATAAAATTGCACTGAGGGTTATGTGGCATAAAGGGAAGCAGTTGCCAAGTGAAACTATTGCAGACTACATTCTCAAATTAAAGAAATGCTTTCATCACTGTTGTTATGGTGCAAAGTTAGAAATCAACTTCAGTGACACATTCGTAGGAAGGCTAAAGAAAAGTAAAATCCTGGCCAAGCATTTGAGCAAAGGCGATAAGCTGACGAATTCCCATATATTGTGTTACTAAGTTCCACAAGTGTTAGTCCAGCAGGAATCCTCTATTGTTAACTGACCATCAAGGCTTTACAATCATATTCGGTTTAACGAGGGGTAAATCATCCTTATAGCAACACAGTTTCAGGGACAGTTGCTGATTTTGATGACCCATTAATATAAAACTTAATAGCATAAGTCAGCAGATTGCACAAATGTGGATGTCTTTTTGAGATTTTTCATGAAGACCAATTAATTTCTAGCCACTGAGTTACCTTTAAATTATTTTACATACAGAGGTGAAATGTCAGTGTTTGCTAGAGAAATTAGTGAAGAAACTCAAAGGATGTGGTGTTCAGTAAAGTGCTCAATTATGTCACGAATGGCTGGCCTACAGAGTGTAATGATGTAGAAATTGCAGAAGATCTACACAAGTAGAAATGAAGTGATTGTCAATTTCTTAGGCATTTGGGTTATTATTCTGCCAATGTTTTGACAGAGATTTCTAAAACTTCATGAAGTGCACACTGTCATAATCAGTATGAAAGCAGTTACAAGAAGCTATATTCAGTATTCAAAGATAAATGGAAATATTGTAAAGATGGTGAAAGTTTGTGGTGTGTCTTAGAATGCGAAATGATCCACCCAAGGTTTCTTTCATTCATTGGTCAAACAGAAAATAACGTCAGGAACAAGTAATGTCAATTTATTGAAATAAAAGGAAAAGATTACCTTATAGTTATAGTAAGTGGATAAGTCTATGCATTAAGGCCAGAATGGGAGCAGTATGCAGTTCATTTGGGCCCATTACTTTGCAGTTCACATCATTTGTTTAAAAGTTCAATTCACTCACCAAAATGGCCAATTATCTACCTCTGCTGCTATTAGATATAATTTAAA
Organism: Sphyrna mokarran; assembly: GCA_024679065.1. Taxonomy (NCBI): domain Eukaryota; kingdom Metazoa; phylum Chordata; class Chondrichthyes; order Carcharhiniformes; family Carcharhinidae; genus Sphyrna; species Sphyrna mokarran. The sequence goes on from JAGIQG010000003.1 coordinate 92,119,682, forward strand.
CCAGACTTCTTTAATGAACTCAGATAATTGATTTATTACAAAACAAAACACATTTAAAAAATTGCAAGAACTGGCATACTCACAACTGCACTCTAACAGCTTAACTATCTATCTCTTTTAAAATTCTCCAACACACACACACACACACACACACACAAAGTACAAATAGATAAGCTTTTCTGCAAAGATGGATGATTGAAGAGTAGGTTTCACATAAAATTCACAGGATTCCAATGCTGTCGGTCTAGAGTTCCTTCGTATGTGTGCAGACAGATCGCTTGTCCCAGCAACAGAGCTTCGGTGTGGACAAAAATAGAACTGGATTAATTCTTTTTGTCTCAGCTTCTTGGGTTTCTGAAGCAGGCAAGTTCCATAAACATAAGGATTCCAAGCTAGATCCTGACAATTGCTCTATTTTAGGGAGAGCAAGGAGCTGGGCAGTTTTTCACTTTTTCCATTTCATCCGAATTTCCATTTCGAATTCAAAAAACAAGCTCAAATTTTAAAGCTCATCTCTGTAGTGTGATTTCCAGTAAATCACTAGCCTTTGCCTTCAAACCAGTTATTTTTCCCACCATTATTTAAAATAATTGCAATGTAAACACACAAACAACACTCCTTCATCAAATACCACGTGATCAAATGATTTCTTGGAAAAGACATGTTTATTCCCAGTTCAAAAGGGAAATTGTGACCTTAAAATAAAGGTCTCCAAATAATGCAATGTCCTTCCAGATTTTAAAAGCCAATTACAGAGCTTAAAAATATGGTTTCCCCAAAATATCCTGAATACAAGTATCAAAACAATTGTCATTTTGAGAAGTTCATTTGCCATTCATTTGCCAGAGATGTTGGTGCCAGATGAAGGTTACAATTTATTTCAGAAAAGTTTGAAATGTTTCTGAATAAGAATGGAACCAAGCTCACTCTGTTCATATCATCCAGGATCAATTGGTGCTACAGAAAGAGGTATATGGACAGTGAAGAATTCTTTACAGAAGTCTAAAAGCAAATTCCTGCGGATGCTAGAATCTGAAACCAAAAGAGAAAATGCTGGAAAATCTTAGCAGGTCTGACAGCATCTGTAAGGAAAGAAAAGAGCTGACATTTTGAGTCCAAGTGACACTTTGTCAAAGCTGCCAGACCTGCTGAGATTTTTCAGCATTTTCTCTTTTGTTTACAGAAATATTGCTGGTGACAATCTAGGTGTTTCCCTTGAACACCAGCTCAATAATATTGTGTTTTCTATGGAAAAGCTCCACAGTCTATACTACTGATTGCTCACCTTACGTATTTGTGTTTAAACATACACTGAAGACAAGTTCAGTTTACTTAAGTTTAACATCAATATAAAAATAAGAAAAAAGCAAAACAAGGTGCATTTGCACATTTACTTAGAGGAGACACTGTTGGTATCAAGTCAAATCACAAGGTTTGCAGACAGAGACTCAGCTTCTGCAAGTTGAGGTCATGATAGGATACAGCTCAGGTGTGGGGTCAATGTCTGGGGTTCATCCTAGTGTCAGCGATCTAATTGATAATCCAGTCCCTATATCATCCTGATTAAGATGGCTGACAAGTTAGCATCTGAAGTATGAATTGCTTTGAGCATGGCCTGCATAGCCTCATCTGAGAATGTCATGACTGAGCAAATAGCACTCCTCCGTGGCAGACATTCTTGAAATTCCTTGCTCTACCAGTTCTCCAGTGATTAAGTTGATCTCCTCTATCTTCTCCGTTGTGTGGAATGTGTATGTGGCATATTGTCAGTATCTGGCTAAGTTACTGAGATACGTCTAGAACTCTCCTTCATAACAATAGTGCTAACATCTGCATCCATTTCGCAGAACTTGGAGTGGATTGTGTTCCTCAACCAAAAGAGATAATATTGGAAAATCTGGCAACATCTGTAAGGAAAGAAAAGAACTAATGTATCAAGTCCAAATGACCCTTTGTCAAAGCTGGCTAAGCTTTGAGTTCCTCAACTTTGGCTTTCAGTGGCTATCCCTGCTATTATGTCAGCTGACGCTCAACTGTGAGTTGTGAATCCTCAGATGAAAATCCAACTGTCTAATTGAGTATTTAAACTGCTGCTTGACAGCAAATATTGTAACAGTGCATCCTTAGAAGGAATGAGGTCTTTTGAACACCATTCCCCTTCGCAAAAATGCTTTGGAAGACAAAACAGAGAGAGATAAATTAATCATGGCAAAGTCATAACCTTGGCAATCACCATACTCAGTTTTCTGGTAGTTCACTCACTGATAAAATAAAACCAAATTTGTGTGTCAGAAGTATTTGTAATTCCATCATTCGTTATCTGTGAGCTGCCAGTCTCTTGCTGTCTGACTGAGAGGGATACAGACATGCAACTGAGCTCCAGGGTTTCCTCTTCAGTGTCTGCAAACTGGGCTGCTTATGATAGCTCACCTCCAGTCCCTTCCCTTGCATTTTGTGCCCTCTTCTCCAACGAGGCTTTAAAAGCAGGCCAGTAGATGATTTAAGATCAGGTATTGTCTCAATGACTCTGGTGCATTCAGTAATGGTGGCTATAAGATATGCATGTTCAATTGAATGAGAACTGAGCTAAGTGTCAACAATGGATGGGTAAATGGGAAGATGAGGAAGTGTATAGAAAGTGAGTGGTGCTTAAGGTTCAATTCAATTGACTATTCTACTCATCATTCCTGATCTTTTCACGTATTAAACCACTTCCAATATTGCATCCATGACTGAGGCACAACACTACTACTGCTCACCTCTTCAGTCACCTCCACCCAGATCTCTCTGGTGAAAGCAGCAAGTATCCACTTTCCCCTGTTGGATAAAGTATGTCTGTCCTGCTCCTGAATGCAGCCAGCAGTAAGTCTAATGAGGAATCTGGAGGTTACCGTTGCTCAATATTCACTAACTGATCTATGCATCTCTCATTTCCCTTTAAATACATAGTGGTGGCATTACGTGAATGTGCATCATGCCCGCACAAAACCCAAAAGTCAAATCAATTGTTGAAATATAGTTACAATTTGAAATTGCCACCTCTCAATTGACATTCAGTCTTCCCAAAGCAACTCTCCTTCATTCCTTGAAAGTATCTTACATATTATCTTACATAATATTGGGTCCAGTTTCCACCACTGTCCCCATCCCCCCACCCCATCCTCTATGTTTCTCACCCACTATGTTTCTCACCTGTGAAACAATCATTAAAATGCACTGCAAAACCATAAAACCATAGAATTCTTGCAATACGCAGGAGGAGGCCATTCGGCCCATCAAATCTGCACCAATGCTGTGAAAACTCATGTTACCCAGGCCACCCCCACCATCCTATCCCCATAGCCCCATGCATTGACCATGGTTAATCCCCCTAACCTACACATCTTGTGACAATTTAGCCTGGCTTATCCACCTAACCTGTACACCTTTGGACTAACATTAAATTCTACTATCAGTAGCAGAGTTATTCATGCTGAAAATGGGATAAGCTATATGGCAGCAAATGAAATGTTGGGTACAATTCTCCCATGCTATCGCCGCCGTGTTTGATAATGGGCACAGGGAGAAGAACGTGGCAAGGAACCCAGAAATCAGTTTCACGTCAGCGTGATCTTACAGAGGAATCCTCCACTGGTGATGCCATGGTGAGTTGAAAAACACAATAGTGGCTGGTGTGAATCTCATTCGCATCCTATTAATAGCATTCAGCTAAAGGCTCAAGCCTCCCATGCCAGATTCTACATGATGCTGGTGGAAAACGCACAAGCGTGAAACATATTTGTACAACATGGTGTGCAGATGTCAGGACTCACCTGAACAAAGCCTGGGACTGCCTTCAGAGTTCAAGATGGAGGCTGCCCACAACCAAGATCCTGGTGCACCACAGTGGTGGGTTAGGAGAGCACCATAGGTGAACCTTCCACATTAGGTGTCATGGAAGCATTGGTGAGAGTGGGGGGGCTCCATCTTCCAGATTCTCAGAATGTTCCTGGAGATCCATTTCCAATCTAAGGAAGTTCATCTTCCAGTCTCAGAGTTCTCCCAGAGATCTATCTTCATTTTTAGGTGCTTCACCTTTATTCTTCACTCATTGGTCAGTGACGTGGGCACCTTTTCAATATGGCACCCAGACAGTACCTGAAACTAGGCACCATCCAGGCTGGCTTTGCCACTCAACACGGTATAAAACACCCTGTTGCATACTAATAAGATATAGTTACAATTTGAAATTGCCCCCTCTCAATTGACATTCAATCTTCCCAAAGCAACTCTCCCTCATCCCTTGAAGGTATCTTACATATTTTCTTACATAATATTGGGTCCAGTTTCCATCACAGTCCCCACCGCCCCCCTCCACCACCCCACTTCCATATTTCCCTGTTGGCTGCTGCAGATTCACATTCCCACCCCCATCATGATATTTTGTTTAAAAATGAGAGAATTCCACCTGTAATGCCAGCACAGTCGTTTACTACTGTTGAAATGGGAAAAGCAACTAAACTACAAGGACCGAATTCAGCAAATTTGAGATGCTTACACTGAACTTATTACTGTATAATTCATGCCACCTTAGCTCAGGGCTTTTTAAAAATAATCTTATCGTAATTGTCAGTAAACATAGCAATTTATAATTCATCAGTGTTGCATGACTGATATTCAGTGCAGTCCCATTTTATTCAAACTTGAGTAAATCCTATCTTCACCAGCCACACTGGCAAAAGATAGCCAGCTTTATGCATATTCATGTGACACCTTTGTCAATGAGGGATTATATTATCTCTCTTCACCAGCACTGTTAATAGTAGAATTCAACTACAGTGTGTGGATATGAATAATGGCCATGCAGTTCTATTGTTGTGGGGTGCTTACAATCTTTTGACTACAATCAAACTGTGCATTGATCATCCTTATTAAGAAAAGGAAATAAGGAAAGAAAATTGGAAAAGTCTCTATTGTCTTACTTCATTTGATAACTTGTTGCAACTTTTATTTTTGGAGAAAAGTTAAACAGATTTGGCAGCTGAAGTGTTTTTTGTTTTTTTATTATTCATAGGATGCGGATTTCATTGGAAAGGCCAACATTTATTGCCCATCTCTGAGTGGGCTGTTAGACTATTTCTGAAGTCGATTAAGAATTAATGACATTGCTTAGGGTCCAGAATCCCACAAAGGCCAAACTAAGGACAACAAATTTCCTTCTCAAAAGGGCATTCGTTCCACATAAGAGATTAGTGTGTAAAATTAAAGCACATGGGACTGGAGGTAGTGTATTGAGATGGATAGAAAACTAATTGCAGACAGGTAACGAACTGGTCTTTTCAATGGGCAGCTTCTGGGGTACTGCAGGGATCAGTGCTCAGACTCCAACTCTTCACAATATTTAGGAATGATTTTGATGAGGGAACTAAATGTAATATCTCCAAATTTGCAGATAGCAAAAATGGATGGGAAAGTGAGCTGTGAGGCAGCTGTGAAGCAAAGATGTTTCAGTGTGATTTGAACAAGTTGAGTGAGTGAACAAACGCATGGCAGATGCAGTAAAATGTGGATAAATGTGAGGCCATCCACTTTGATACCAAAAGCAGAAAGGCAGATTGTTAATTCAATGATAGTAAATTGAGAGGGAAAAAAATGTGCAACAAGACCAAGGTGCCCTTGTACACCAGTGGCTAAAAATAAGCATGCAGTTGCAGCAAGCAGTGAAGAAGGCAAATGGTATGTTGGCCTTTATGGTGAGAGGATTCGTGGACTGGAGCAGAATGTCATGCTAAAATTATGCAGGCTCATAGTAAGGCCACACCTGGAATATTGAGTGTAGTTTTGGTCTCCTTATCCAAAGAAGGATGTTCCTCAGATGTGGGTGGCATGGTGGCACAATGGTTATCACTACTGCCTCACAGCACAGATTTGATTGTTGGCTTGGGCAGAGTCTGCACATCCTCCTCTTGTCTGCATGGGTTTCCTCCAGGTGCTCCAGTTTCCACCCATAGTCCGAAAGATGTGCTGGTTAGGTGCATTAGCCATGCTAAATTATCCCTCAGCATATAGGTGCCGGAGTGAGGCGACTAGAGGATTTTCACTGTAACTTCATTGCAGTGTTAACGTAAGGCTAATTGTGACACTAATAAATTAACTTTAAACTTATATTCTTGCTATGGAGGGAGCATTGGAAGGTTGGAAAGTTTACCACACTGATTCCTAGGAGGGTGTGACTGATGTATGAAGAGAGATTGAGTTGATTAAGATAATATTTGCTGCAATTTAGAAGAATAAGAGGAGATCACATAGAAACCTCTAAAATTCTACAAGACTAGATAATGTAGATGCAGGAAGGATGTTCTTGATGGCAGGGAAATCCAGAACCAGAGTCACAGTGTAAGGTTGCGAGGTAAACCATTCAGAACTGAGACAAGGAGAAATTTCTTCACCCAAATTGTGGTGATCCTGTGGAATTGTCTACCACAGAAAGATATGGAGGCATTATTCCAAGCCTCTGGAGTACTATCCAGTAATTTAACCACTATGGTTACATTTTTTTTATTGCTTCAATCCAAGTCCAATTCAATCCAAGTCCATGCCAATCATCTACATTCTATACTTGAACCACAGGTATGAGATATTTTTCATCTCATCTGTAATGTTCATTTTGCTTTGCCAAAAACACAGCTCCAGTGATGCAGCAAGGACATGGAATAATTTGGTGAAGCCTATGATGTGCTTGAACTGATGTTTGTTCTTAAACCACAGAAGGCATTGGCTGGAGGAGAGAAGATTTTGGTGATATTTATTGATAGTGTTAATTATCTGTTGAAATGTTTGTTTCAAAATTAATGAAATGACATATATAGATATATAAGGTCAAAGGAGCACTCTTGAAACACGTTGTTCTATCTAATAGCCTGTCTGAGCTGGTCACCCATTCGTCAAAAGAAAGTAAATAAGTTATAGAGACAAGTATCAATGTGAACTCGTAGTTATCTGATTAAGAGTCTAGGTTGTTACAGTGTTATACAGAGTTACTGAATACACAATCTTTGCAGCTGGTGGACATTCAGTTAGAATACCATTGCCTATCAGTAAACTGTACACATTTGTTCAGGCTATCAATGATTATTTGCACTATTGACATCACTATACCTTTCAAATAGAATAATCAGCACATTATGTTTAATGTCACATGACTGTATTGAAATTCACTGTGCATAATTCCAACAAATCCATGTTATAATATTTGTTATATGAATACATTCTATTTGCACCTTATCTGCTATTCTTATTTTAATATCAATCGAAGTAACAATATATTAGTCCTTCTATTACCAAAAAACACATATTTAAATAATAAGCTGATATAAGTATAGTATTGGATTTACTACCTAATTTGATCTGGTACTGTCTCAGACTGTTGAGACAGGATGGGAGAAGTGTGCAATTTATCAAGCCCAGCATTTTACAGGTTGCACAATTAGTTTAAAAATTCAATTCATTTACCGAAATGGCCAATTATTTGCTTTCAATATTGTTAGACACAGAATAAAAGAGACCTTAACCATGCTTCTGTCAGTAAAGTCTGAGTGATTAGTTTATTATCAATTAAAACTTCCTTTGTAAAACACAAGTTGTAAAATCTGGTGCACATGCAATTGTACTTTGGGAGCATAACTTCGGAAATAATAATCCCAATGATGGGGGAGTCCAGAACTAGGGGTCATAGTTTGAGGATAAGGGTAAAAATTTTAGGACTGAAGTGAGGAGAAATTTCTTCACCTAGATGGTGGGGAATGTGTTGAATTCACAACCACAAATTAGTTGAGGCCAAAATATTGTCTGATCTTAAGAAGAAATTAAATATAGCTTTTGAGGCTAAAGGGATTAAGGAATATGGGGGAAGGGGAAATCAGAATACTGAATTTGAAGATCAGCCATGGTCAAAATGAATGGCAAAACATGCTTGAAAGCTTGAATGGCCTACTCTTGCTTTTATGTTTCTATGTTTCCACACTATTTTTAAAATATCCCATGCACAGACGTGTACACACACATACAGAAACAAATAAAGAATGAAGAGATATGGTCTCTGCAGAATTGGGATTTGGTGAATAGTCCTTACAAGATAAATGACAATGTTTGCGTGGTCTCAATGCTGTAGATCTGGAGCTCCCTCATGTGAAGTCTGTTTCTTGTAGATGTCTGGTGGTTCTTACCAATGGAGCTTTAAATGAAAAGGAGAGTATCAAGTTGGACTAGTTTTTTGGGGTTCAGTTTTGATGGTTTTCCAATAGAAGCAAGTTATACTCAGATGAGGATTCTCTGGTGATAGGTTGATTACCACACATGGAATATCAAGCAAGTCAGGCAGACAGCAGGCTAGGGGAGCCTTCCATCTTTAAATTGCTCCTCAAAACACTCACTGAGTTCAAAACCACAAGTTCAAAACTTAAAGTTTGTCTCTGTTATGTGATTCCCAGCAAATCACTAGCCTTTACCAATCTTTTCCCCATCAATTAAACTGATTGCAGTTCAACAGAGAACAGTCCTTCCCCCTCAAGTGCCATGCTTGTTATGTGGTTTCTTAGAAATAGCATACTTGTTAATAGAAAGGTGAATTTATGACCTTTAAAGTATCTCCAATTCAGCATCCAAATGTCCAGATAATCCAATGTCTTTCCATGTCTTAAAAGAAAAATACAGTTTTGAAAGATGATTCCGACAAGACACAATGTTAACACATCACAACTCTATTATATTACTTAACATGCTTTATTGTTGTTTCTAGTGATGCACAAGGTAAATTTTGATCTATTTTTACAGCTAGCCTTTCCTGAAACAGATCACTAGCCCAGCACCAGAGGCTTATGATTTGAGGGCATCACACCGCATCAAGCATGACTAACCAGGAGTCTCTCCCATTCTTACTGCAAGCCATTGGTGTGTCAGAAAGAGTTTGCAAGTTGACACACTCAACCTGTTGGCCATATTATGGACAGACCTTCCTTGGCCGTCAAACCCAGACCTACCTGATTTTAGAGGCAGTGATGCTACCTTTGAGCCACAAGATCTCCAACATGCTTTATACTTTGTGCAACATTTTCACTCTGTCACAACTCAATGCACCCTTTATCGCCCACATTACTAATGTAGTTTTATTAGTTCCAATGGACAGTGGTAAATCTTCAGATTCCAGTTACTATGGCAACCTCACCGATAGATCGCCTTAAGGCATCAGAATGAATTAGAATTTGTGATTAATTGTATAAGTGAACACAAATTATAGAGGCAGTAAACTCTGCAGTAGATAATAAGTGAATTCCTAATGTTATTACTTTTAATGACCATAATATTCACTTCAGCAACTGAACTGAAAACAAAGCAGTAGATCACCCATCAGTAAAGCTGTTTAATGTTCTTGAAACAAGAAAACATAAAGACTCAGAAAACTGGCTTTAAGTTGGGATCACCTTGGGGTGGAGAAGAGCAGAACTGGCAGGATTTAGAATGACCTTCTTACCAGAGATCGTTATGTCCACTAGGGTCCACTTAAGGGCCTTATCTCACCATTGCTGGTGTTTAGTAGTAACAGGCAACAGCTATGTCGTGTGGGTGAACTGCAGCACGCCCAAGGTCTGATGTGGAGTCCTTCCTTGGACACCCAATGACTGTTGGAAGGGCTTGCCATCAGCAAGAGGGGGCTGGGCAGGAGGATACCGCCTCCCTTTTACACTGACAATTCTGATTATTAACTGCTTGCCTGAACTTCCCTGACAAGCTTTGGCCTTGCTACCAGACTTATGGTATTTCAGGGTTCCAATGATGACCTTTCTCCTGAGACCTCCTGCAGCACAGTTACCATAGCTCTCACTGACCTGCTGGAGAACTGCTTTTCACCCATTGACTGACGGCTCCTGGGAGGTGAGAACTTTTCCTTATGAAAACCTGCAACCTGCCTGTTTGGGACTTAATCCCACTGGGGCTCCCGGTAATGGACTCAGCGGGGTTGCAGCTGTTTCTGCAGAGAACAGGCAGGTTCATCACCATGAAATTCTGCCCACAGTCTCTGAGATTTGCTGTGCTGAAACCTTTTATATTAGACAACCATGATTTTATGAGTTCAAAACAAGCTATTCCGAACAATCTGGTAGATGGTATTGTTCGCGTTCTTAAACCTTGTTCTTTAAATGTACATTCCCTGCCATGAAGCTATTGAAAGCGCTATAACATTAAGTTCAAATACAGTGATAACAATCAAGACACTCTCTAATAATGAATGCATTATAATTATAGTAACAAGAAGGTTAACATAAATACACAGTTGCTCATGCAGTTTTCAGTGCAGAGGAAAATGACAGCAATCCGTATTTAGAATACTTCGCTATATGAACATCTTAGGTTTCCCACACAAATGAAGAAATGTGTATCTTTCATCTGATAGGATACTGAAGGATTTTTAAGATACTAACAAAATAGAAACTCTTGCATTGCAATAAATTCAGGCAAAAAAGATGACAGAAGAACTGCAGATATAAGAATTCTCATTACTTCGTGGTCTGTGCAACATTTTTACTGTTAACTGGACTTCTTTAACAAATGTAAGTTTGTCCAATAAAAAGATATCATGTATCTTCTTGGGGTCTTTGTTCTTACTGGATCTGCATGACAACCGTGTTATGTAACCTAAGTGTGTTGAACAAGCCGCATCAGACACTTTGATGAGGCTGTGGCAATTTACGGATTCTCTCTGAAGGTTTTTAAGTGTAATTGAGAATGAGATCATGTTTCTCAGATAAAACAGTTTCAATAGCATGTGTTAGCTACCTGTCTGTCAGAGAACAGACTGTATGAGCAAAGTAGATACATTCCAAATTAGTCTATGCATTAGCCAAACTAGCAACAAAGGAGCCGCAGGGCTGTAAAACCCACCTGGCCAGGCTGGGCATTCATAAGAATAGGGCCAACTAAAACCATGCAGCTACACATAATTAATTTTTAATGGTGATTCATTTTGTGAGGTCAGTTTTAAATGTCAGAAGGAGACGAAGAGTAATATTAATCTGAAACAAAACCTGGGAATATTGGAAGCGTACAACAGACATGTCAACATCTGAAACAGTAAGATGGATTTTTTGGAGAGGAAATTTATAACCATGAAGTTTGATCCTGTTGAAGCTCATTTTATATATCTTGAGATCTTAACGCGTCACCTACCTGGACAGCACGGTGGCTCAGTGGTTAGCACTGCTGCCTCACGGCACCAGCAACCCAAGTTCAATTCTGGCCTCGAGTGACAGTCTGTGTGGAGTTTGCATATTGTCTGTGTATGTTTCCATTGGATCCTCCAGTTTCCTCCTACAATCCAGGTTAGGTTGATTGGCCACATTAAATTGACCATTATTGTTAGGGGGATTAATAGGATAAATAATGACGTTATAGAGAATACAGCCTGGGTGGGATTGGTGTTGGTGCAGGCTTGATGGGCCAAATGGCCTCCTTCTACACTGTCAGGTTTCTATAATTCCATATGAAATACACATAATCATATAATAATATATTTTAATCACAATGTGTTAGATCTGTGCCGAACATCAAACTAGATTCTCATCCATTGATCAGATTACCAATATAAAAAATATTGTGTGTTTATTTTTGGTCCCTGTATCTGTTAGCCGTGGGTCACTGCAGATTTCAGCTGATGGATAGTGCATTGCTGGATTGATGAGATGCTTTACAGATGAGAGGATTGTAAAATGAAAATAACATGCAAGTACATTTACAATGGTAGTACTGAAAAGTGACAGAAGGAAGATCATTTATATACCGTTAAAATGCTGTTGTGTCACTCGAAAGGCATTCTATCAAACCTCTTTGAAAGTTTTAGGTGATCTGCACTGAAGCTCAGCGTGGTCCAGACACTATATCATCAGCCCAGACCAGAATTATAATTAGATATCTTATCCTTCCTTCAAACATTTCATCACCTTGTCCAAGTAATATGTAACAACAAGGCATGGGTATATGTCCATTGCTCCAAATCTTGAAATTGTCCATTCCATAATCATAGAAACACTACAGTGCAGAAAGAGGCCATTTGGCCCATCGAGTCTGCACTGATCACAATCCCACCCAGGCCCCAGCCCTATATCTCTACATATTTACCCAATAATCCCTTTAACCTACGCATCTCAGAGGCAATTTTTAGCATGGCCAATCAACCTAACCCACACATCTTTGGACTATGGGAGGAAACAACAGCACCCAGAGTAAACCCAAGCAGACACAAGGAGAATGTGCAAGTTCCACACAGGCAGTGACCCGAGCCAGGAATCAAACCCAGGTCCCTGGAGACATGAAGCAGCAGTGCTAACCACTATGCTACCATGCCACTCATGACCTGCATTAAGTTTATTTGTGTATCCCTAAGCAGAGGCTAATCACACGGTAACAAGCTTTTCAGAGCAGTGGATATGTTACAGTATCCTCTTGTTAAATTCCTACGTTATTCTCCCTACCAAGTATATTACTTAGCAAGCCATAGTTTCTTAAATGCTGAGGAAATCTCTTCTGTTGGCTGCACAATTTCAAGAAGTTCCCACGACAATCGAGTTTAGAAGAGTGAGGGGAGATCTTATAGAAACATATAAAATTCTAACAGTGTTAAGACAGGGTAGATTCAGAAAAAATGTTCCTGATGGGGGGGAGTTCAGAATCAGGAGTCATAGTTTAAGGATGAGGGATAAACCTTTTAGGACGAAGGGGAGGAGAAATTTCTTCACTCAGAGAGTGGTGAATCTGCGGAATTCACTAGCACAGAAAGTGGTAGAGGTCTAAAGATTGTCTAATTTCAAGAATAAATTAGATATAGCTCTTAGGGCTAAAGGGTTTGAGGGATATGAGGGGAAGATGGGATCTGGATATTGAATTTGATGATTAGCCACAATCCAGATGAACGGCAGAACAGCCGAGAGGCTGTTCCGCTTCTAATTTCTAATTTCTACGTTTCTATGACTTGTCTTGAGGTGAGAGCAATGTTTCTCTCATCCTCGATGATATGATTGACTCCTACCTCACAGAAAGCTTAACCCTATCTGCCATCGAATGGGTTTAGTACAGGGCTCAGAATCACAGGATGCCAGCATCTGCTACTGCAGGCCCCCCCTCACATTAGGGATCCTGGTGTTCACATCCATTTTATAGCTGTGGTATGTAGCCTGGCAGCACTATGACAAGGGTTGGTCTCATGATGACAAGAGAACACTGTCAGACATAAGAGGACTGCACTTTGAAAGACAGTGTGAGAGAGTTCAATCTTCCATGGATGGGGTACTGGCTCTGGGGTGGTGTCCATTCCATGCCAGTATGCCAGCAGCAGTGTCCCCTTCCTATGTCACTGGTGTGGGAGGGAAATAGCGCTGCCATTCTCACACTCCACATGGATAACGCCATCAGGCAAGTGTGGTGATTCCCCAAGTTTGGTGGCATTAACAGAGAGAGTGGAAGTTCTATGGATGAACAAAGTAAATTTTAATGCCAAATATTTAATACACTCTCTCTACAGTAGTGCCTTTATTCATCATGCCCACTAAGTACCTACAGTTTCTTAATCATCCTTGCCCTCGGGCGATGTTTATGTATATCCTCTGGACGCACAGCTGAAGTTGGACTGGTCTGTCAATTTCCACACCTTGTTGCCCGAGATGACCTTGGGATCACCTCGAGGCTCTGGGCCATTGAGGGTCCAGGCCTGTTTTCTACAGCATGGGTGTTTAATCATGCCCTCCTCAGTGTCTGGGTCTGGAAGTGTGTTGCTCACAGGGAGGGGGTTATCAGACGGGTTGGAGATACCCAGGGTCCCCTGGCTGGAGGGCCCCTGGCTGTACGCCTGCTGATCCTTTTCTCTTTGGGTTCCTGGGGGCCTCTGGATCCTCCATGGCATAGAGGAAAACTGAAGTGAGATGCACAACCCCTCCACCTTCTGGCACACAGTGGATTCCCACCATTGTTTGCACCATACAGTTGAAGCTTTGATCCATGGAGTTCATGCCCGCAGGCATACAGGTCATGAAGTGAACCATGGTGCAGACATTTCCTACCGCGGAGTGTGCATCCAGTGCCAAGATCTCCACTGTGGGGCCACCCTCGCAGTGTTAACTTTGTTACACTGAAGTGACGGCATCATCTCCTCAGACAGAAAGCAATGAGACTCCACTAGCTAGCGTTGCAGTCCAAGGAGGGACACGTTATCATCCAGTGGCTCAGCAAAGTGCTGGGCTGCTGCATCCCTCCAAATGCCAGTTCCCTGAGACATCCTTTCCTTTAGCTGTGAGGTGTTCACAAGTGAATGACCAAGAAGCCTGACTACTAATTAACCCCACCAAGGTGCAGTCAGAGAGATCTTCCTTGGAGCTGTTTGAGTCCGAAGGATCTGAGGGGCACAAAGATAATCCAACCTAATCTACTGGGTGGCCTGTAAGGGAAGGGACATGGCATCAGTGCATTGCAGGGGAGATGGAGGGAACATTGAATACTCACTCCAGGCTTGGGGAATGACAACTTGTCTTGGGGATCTCGTGTTTCCCTGCTGCCTTCCCTCCAGCAGCTCCACCAGCAATGCAGGCACATTCTTTCTCCTTTCTGGTCAGCGAGGTCTCACTGCTCAAAGAACCTGAGAATTTAGAGTTTGGGCAGGACTCCAGCTGGGTGTGCCTACTCAAGCTTGTTATGGTTGGGTTTGTTCCGCAATGACACGGATAAGGCGAGTGTAGGTGGGAGTATTGAGATTTGAGATGGTGATGAGATGTGGCAAGCATTGGGTTTGTTTATGAGCTGGTGTTTGAGAAGCATAGCAGCTACTAGGGAAACATGGTGATAGTAGGAGGGAGAGGAGGGCCTCGAGCCTGGTGTTGGCAACCCCCGAGGTGGCACGATGAAAGATGGAGTTTCAGGTGTGAGGGGCATGAAAGGAGGTCCAATGGGAGACTGGGTGTTGCTCACTTCCTCAGCCTAAACAAAGAAGATTGTTCATCTTATTCCAATACATCCACCCTGACCTCTTTGAGAGTACACTTGCACTCACCACAACTGCCACTGCATCGCAGGCAGGGATGGTCATCCTGCTGAAAGACTATCCCCTGGGGCAGGGGTAGAGTATGTCTTGCTGCTGCTCCACTCTATCCACTCTCTAAAAAGCAAGGTGCAGGCTTCTTTGCTGCCATTGTGCTGGATCTTCACAGTTGCTGCAGGGCAGGCAAATCAAAGGGAACACGTTGTGGGTGTGGTATGATTCTCATAGCTATAAAAATTCTACTAATGAGACGTAAGATTCAGTCTGAAATCACGCCAGTTCGACTCCTTGCACTGAAACCAACGCTGTCATTTTTTGGTTAACGTTTGCGGGCTACCTGAATGAAAACTGGGGTTAAACAAGACTCAGTAAAGTTTTACAACACCAATTTTTAATCCAACCAATTTATTTTTTTAGAGAGAGCAACACAGCACGGGAAACAGGCCCTTCAGCCCAACGAGCCCGCGCCGCCGTCATAACTATATAGTAGCAATTCCATTATCATAATATAAAATTAGGTTATTCCTAATATGGAAGACTCTCACTATAGGGACAATTTGTTTCCCAATCAGCCTAAGAGTGAATTTTTGGGTTGTGGGAGGAAACCGGAGTGCCCGGAGAAAACCCACGCAACCACGGGGAGAACGCGCAAACTCCCGCAGACACCGGACCAATTCCAAGTGTCTGCACAGCCACATCGATAGTCTCTGAGCTGTCATGGTGCCCTTCAGATGGTCCACATACAGCACTCATTTACGACATGAGGTACCAGGCAACCCATGAATCAACATCCAAGAGCTGTACTCGCACCACCTGCCGAATGCATGCTCATTGTTGGTCAAGTATGGACCGAATTACCTGTGGAAAAAAAGCCGTAGTTAAACAGTCCTAATATATTCCTCTATCTGCATACCGCTCATGTGGCTGTCCAAGAGACCCTTAAACAGCCCCAGCGTGCCTGCTCCCACCACCTTACTCGGCAGTGCATTCCACACCCCCACTACCCTTTGTGTGAAAAACTGCCCTCTAATAGTCGTCTTATACATAGCCCCCTTCACCCTAAGGCCATGACCCCTCGTCCTATCCATTTCTGAAGGTGGAAAAAGTTTACCACCATTTACTCTATCTATACCCCTTTATAATCTTATACACCTCTATTAGATCCCCTCTAAGCTGATGTCTTTCAAGGGAAAACAACCCCAGTCTATTTAATCGTTCCTCATAAGACAGTCCTTCCATACCAGGCAGCATCCTGGTAAACCTCCTCTGCACTCTCTCCAAGGACTCCACATCCTTCCGTTAGTACGGAGACCAGAACTGGGCGCAGTATTCCAAGTGAGGCCTAACCAAAGTTCTATACAACTGCAACATCAAACTCCTACTCTTGTATTCTATACCCTTTTCTATGAAAGCTAACATACTATACGCCTTCTTTATCACCTTCTCCACCTGTGAGGACACCTTACTATTTGATAGTAAATTCGCGAGCTTTCAACTTTACAGCCTTCGTCAGGCAAATGCAGTGTTCTGATCTGCAGAAGCACTCATATCCACACAGACAGTTACAGATTGCTGATTAGAATGCGAATCCTTACATCTAACCTGCTATTCAAGTGTTAAAATGGCTAACAATGTGTGTGAAGGGAATCCTGAGCATTGGTTAGAGAATTGTGTATTTTCTCCAGACAGCACAGTAAGTGAGGTTTTTTGCTAACCCAGGCAAGTTATGGGGAGTTACAGATAGTGTGCCATGAAGCCAAGATCCCTATTAAGACCGTCCTCATGTGTGCGGAACTTGGCTATCAGTCTCTGCTCAGTGACTCTGCGCTGTCGTGTGTCACGAAGGCCCCCTTGAAGAACATTTACCCGCAGGTCGGAGGTCGAATGCCCATGACTGCTGAAGTGTTCGCCCACAGGAAGGGAACTGTTTTGCCTGGTGATTGTTGAGCGATGCTCATTCATCCGCTGTCGTAGTG
Source organism: Sphyrna mokarran (assembly GCA_024679065.1). NCBI lineage: Eukaryota > Metazoa > Chordata > Chondrichthyes > Carcharhiniformes > Carcharhinidae > Sphyrna > Sphyrna mokarran. The sequence continues at coordinate 92,136,713 of JAGIQG010000003.1, forward strand.
TCTGCATGGTCTCCCCAATGTACCATGCTTCGGACATCCTTTCTTGCAACGTATTAGGTAGACAACGTTGGCCGAGTTGCAAGAGTATGTACCGTGTACCTGGTGAATGGTATCCTCACGTTTGATGATGTCGTCCATGTCTATGATCTGGCATTTCTTGCAGAGGTTGCTGTGGCAGGGTTGTGTGGTATTGTGGTCACTGTTCTCCTGAAGGTTGGGTAGTTTGCTGCGAACAATGATCTGTTTAAGGTTGTGCGGTTGTCTAAAAGCAAGAAGTGGGGGGGTGGGGATGGCCCTAGCGAGATGTTCATCGTCATCAATGACATGTTGAAGACTCCGGAGAAGATGTCGTAGCTTCTCCGCTCCAGGGAAGTACTGGACAACAAAGGGTACTCTGTCCACCTTGTCCCGTATTCGTCTTCTGAGGAGGTCAGTGCGGTTTATCGCCGTGGCACGTCGGAACTGTCAATTGATGAGTTGAGCGCCATATCCTGTTCTCACGAGGGCATCTTTCAGCGTCTGGAGGTGTCTGTCACGATCCTCCTCATCTGAGCAAATTCGGTGTATACGGAGGGCTTGTCCGTAGGGAATGGCTTCTTTAACGTGTCTAGGGTGGAAGCTGGAGAAGTGGAGCATTGTGAGGTTGTCTGTCAGTTAAACAAGACTGCCATGGCACCAATCCTCTCCTCCATTTTTCCTCGCTGCAATACTACACCTCACATACAGGACTGAAAATTGTCCCTCCTAAAGCACCATTAATCCAAACCCAAAACAACTTCAACGTCAATCTGAGAACATCACTTGCTGAAGACAGTTACGTGTGTATTCTTCAGAAACTGAGCTCCAGTTCATTGCTGAGTCTGTCAAAACAGATGAGAAAATGAGCCTTTCACCAAACACCCGGGAGACTAAGATCCTCTGCCAACTGGCTCTGCAGCACAACACCTCCCTCCATCTATTAAGATCAAAACTGGAGCTCCTGGAAAATGTAGACCAAATTCGTAATCACCTCCCCTGTGCCAGATCACTCTTCAGCTGACTGAAGAAAGAAGTACTCAATGACTAAGATCTCAAATCCAAGACTAAAGTCATGGTTTACCAGGTAGCACTGATTTTGTTATGAAACTAGCAACCCTGCTTAACCCATTGCATAATGTGTTGACTGTAAGACTGGCTTGGCAATGGACAGCAGATTGCAACAAAGCATATCAGTCAGTAAAAGAAGCCTTGAAGAAGTCAGAAGTGTTGGTACATTTCAACCCAAAAATCACCACTACAATTTCCCTATAATGCATTACCATATAGATTTGGAATGGTAATGTCACACATACTACCTTCAGGAGAAGAAAGAAAAATTGCATTCACATCGTGTACCTCAACAAGTCACATAATGCTGAATCAAATTACTCCAGTAGGAGAAGGAGACACTGAGTATTATCTTTGGAGTGTAGAAGTTTTACTAATATTTCTATGACCATCACTTTAATTGCTCCTGCTATCTTCCCTTTTAACACTATTCCCAGTACTTCCCCATCACGGGATAATTTGCTGATATTATTAAGGAACTTTGTTGAAGTCTGTTTGCAACAAGTGATGGAATACATATATATGTGGCCCAAAAATAGTAGTTAAGAGACGATGATCCATCAATATTGTAAAGTGATGCCCATCTTTGTATATATGTTTTGACAACTATGTAAAAGTATATTGGTTATTTGTTATGGGTCCATGTTATATGTTTGTGTTGTTGTTGTATTACTTCAAGTCTAATCAAGTGTATAGTTTGTGACATCTTTGGCTACTTCATAAGCTTTACCCCAGTCAGGATTAAACCTTTGAGAGTTCTCAGCTATTCAATAAACCTGTGTTGTTGTCTGCATCCAACTCCACATGTTGCAATTCCACAATTCTTTGTCCTGAGAGTGCAGTACATAACCCCTTCAACACCTACTTGAATTGTGATGAGCCGGGTACCCTGCTCATGAGCTGGCCCATTATGTGGCACAGTGGCACAATGATATGCACTGCTGTGGGTCCCTCACGGCGCCAGCGACACAGGTTCAATTCCAATCTTGGTGTGGAGTTTGCATATTCTCCCCATATCTGTGTGGGTTTTTCCTGGGTGTTCTGATTTCCTCCCACAGACAAATATGCACAAGTTAGATGGATTGGCCATGCAAAATCGCCTCTCAGGATCCAAAAATCTACAGGCTAAGTGAATTAGTCATGGTAAATGTGTAGTGTTACGGGGTAAGGTCGTGGGGATAGGGCCTGGGTAAGGTGCTCTTTCAGAGAATTGCTGCAGACTCAATCAGTGAAATTGTCTCTGCCTGCACTATTGTTATTCTATTCTATTCTATTCATTTTTTCCATGGTAATTATGAATAGCCAAATATTATCTGCCATACTATACAAGTGGGAATTTATTATTTCCTGGCACTGCTTGCCTAGATCTTGCTAGTTTTGACTGGCTGGAAGTTTTGCTCTACTGTATATTAAAGCTTTCTTTTTTCATTATTTTCACAGATTAATTATTTTGATTTTTCTGCTGATTATATACTCCCAACTCCAAAGTAAAAAACTGAAAGTAATTTTCAGATAAGAGTAAACGGATATTGCGATTAAATTGCTTTTATCTCCACTGATAAGAACTGTCTCTTTGAATCAAATACTACTGTCATTCACACAGAATTTTAGCATAAGGTTCATGCATTTGTAGAAAATATTTTAATCTGCAAAGGTTTGACAGCATTTGAAGTAAATAAATGAATTTAGGTTTAATAGAATTTGTCCTTTAGATTTTCTCATTCCAATTTGAGATAACTTAAGAATATTGAAGTTTGTAGGGTACAGATGGCAGATGCATCATCTTTTTTTTGGTTTGTACACACCTGTCAGAGACAAAGCGCTGGATCTAACATGAACAAATTTATCAAAGTAAAGATTTGATTAGGATTCATAAACAGCAGGGAGGAGACAGATGGCAGTTGTAAGGGGAGTTAGGTCAAACTGGGAGAGGATGGTTTTCTGGGTTCAGTTTTCTTCTATTCCTAACATTCACTAGTTTCTCAGACACACAAGGCAGAATCTTCCACTCTGAAGTTTTAAATTTGATGGTGGGCAATGAATTGCAGGTGATTTTCACTGGAGGACAGGTCAGGAAATCTTCCACAAAAGTAATGCTCAGCTCATTACTTGTGCACCATGTAGAACACTGCCAATGTCATGGAGGGAACTAACAGGAAGTCATCTTCTATCATTACCTCATGAGATCAAAAATCGAGGTGTCACATTTAAGGACACCCACACAGCCTTCCTCACTTCCCCCACTTTGCCTGCCTCCGATCCAATTTTTTTAAAATTCATTCTTAGGACATGGGTATTGCTGGGCTGACCAGTATTTATTGTCCATCCCTCATTGCCCTTGAGAAGGTGGTGGAGAGCTCCCTTCTTGAATTGTTGCAGATCACGTACTAGGGGTTGACCTACAATGCCGCTAGAGAGGTAATTCTGAGACATTGACCCAGTGGCCGCGAAGGAATGGTGATATATTTCCAAGTCAGGATGGTGAGTGGCTTGGAGGGAAACTTGTAGATGGTGTGTTTCCATTTATCTATTTACTTTGGCCTTCTAGATGAAGTAATCATGGGTTTGGAAAGTGTGTCTAAGGATTTTTGGTGAATCTTGTAGATAGTATACACTGCTTCTACTGAGTTTTGATGGTGGAGGGATGGATGTTTGTGGGTGTGGTGCCAATCAAGTGGGCTGTTCTGTCCTGAATGGTGTCAAGCTTCTAAAAGTTATTGGAGCTGCACCCATCATGGCAAGTGGGGAGCGTTCTATCACAATCCCGACTTACGCATTGCAGATGTTGAATACGCTCTGGGGAGTCAGGAGGTGAGTTACTCACCACAATATTTCTAGTTTCTGACCTGCTTTTGTAGCCACTGTGTTTACGTGGTGAGTCCACTTGAGTTTCTGGTCAATGGTAACCCCAAGGATGTTGGTAGCAGGGATTCAGTGATGATAACATCGTTGAACGTCAAGGGCCAATAGTTGAAGTGTCTCTTACTGATGACGGTCATTGCCTGGCATTTGTGTGGCATAAATGTTATTTGCCAGTTGTCAGCCCAAGCCTGGATGTCCTCAAGATTTGTTGCATTTGAACATGGACTGCTTCAGTATCTGAGAAGTCGCAAATGATGCTGAACATTGTGTAATCGTCGGCAAACATCTCCACCTCTGATCCTGTGATGGAGGGAAGGTCATTGATGAGGCAGCTGAAGATGTTTGGACCTAGGACACTGCCCTGAGGGATTCCTGTAGAGGTCTCCTGGACTGACCTTCCACAACCACAACTATCCTCCTATATGCCAGATATGACTCGAGCCAATTTGTGCAGGGGAGAGTTTTTCCCCTAGTATCTATTGATTCCAGTTTTGCTAGAGCTCCTTGATACCACAGTTAGTTGAATGTGGTCTTGACATCAAGACTCACTCACACAAGTCACATTCACCTCACCTCTGAAATTCAGGTGTTTTGTCCTTGTTTGAACCAAGGCTGTAATGCGAGCAGAAGCTGAGTGACCCTGGTGAAACCCAAACTGGGCATCACTGAGTAGGATATTGCTGAATGGGTGCTGCATGAAAGCACTATTGATAACCCCTTACATCACTTTACTGATGATTGAGAGAGTTGACTGATTGGTGGTAATTAGCCAGGTTGGATTTGTCCTGCTCTTTTTTGCAGACAAGACATACCTGGGCAATTTTCCACGTTGCCAGGGAGATGCCAGTGTTGTAACTGTACTGGAAGAGTTTGGCTAGGGGAATGGCAAGTTCTGGAGCACAAGTCTTCAGTACTATTGCCGGAATATTATGAGGTTCTATTGCCTTTGCATTATCCTGCACCTCCAACTGTTTCTTGATATTATGTAGAGTAAATCAAGTTGCCTGATATGCTGGAAACTGCTGGAGGAGGCTGAAATGGATCATCCATTCAGCACTCTGGTTGAAGATTGCTATGAATGCTTCAGCCTTATCTTTTGCACTGATATACTGGACTCCTCCATCATTGAGGATGGGGATATTTGTGGACCCTCCTCCTCCAATGAGTTGTTTAATTTCCACCACCATTCATGGCTGGATGTGACAGGATTGCAGAGGTTAGATCTGATCCATTGGTTGTGGGATTGCTTAGCTCTGCCTATCACTTGATTTTTGTGCTGTTTGGCATGCAAGTACTCCTGCTTGGTAGCTTCACCTGGTTGACACCTCATTTTCAGGTATGCTTAGTGCTGCTCCGGATGTGCCCCCCTGCACTCTCCACTGAACCAGGGTTGATGGTAATAGTTGAATGGGGAATATGTTGGGCCATGAAGTTGCAGATTGTGCCGGAGTTCAGTTCTATTGCCATTGATGAGCCACAGGTGCCTAATGGCTGCCCAGTCTTGAGTTGCTAGATCTGTTCAAAGTCTGTCCTATTTAGCACTACAATAGTGCCACACAAAACAATGAATGTAATTCTCAATGTGAAGGTGGGATTTTGTCTCTACAACGACTGTGCAGAAGTGACTCTTACTGATACTGTCATGGACAGATATCTTTGTAACTGGCAGCAAAGCAAATTTTATTTATTAGTCACAAGTTAAGGCTTACATTAACACTGCAATGAAGTTACTGTGAAATTACTCCAGTCACAATAGTCCCGCACCTGTTTGGGTAATGTATCTAACCAGCACATCTTTTAGATTGCAGGAGGAAATTGAAGCACGCAGAGGAAACCTACACAGACACAGGGAGAATGTGCAAACTCCACACAGACAGTGGCCCAAACCAGGAACCAAACGTGGGTCCCTGGTGCTGTGAAGCAGCAGTGCCAATAACTGTGTTGCCGTGCCACCACAGATTGATCAGGATGAGGTCAAGTATGTTTTTCCCTCTTGTTGGTTCCTTCACCAGCAACTGCAGTCCCAGTCTAGCAGTTATACCCTTTAGGACCTGACCAGCTCAATCAGTGGTGCTGCTGCCAAGTTACTCTTTATGGACATTGAAATCCCCCACTCAGAGTACATTTTGCATCCTTGCCACTCTCAGTGCTTCCTCCAAGTGTTGTTCAACACGGAGGAATACTGATTCATCAGCCAAAGGAGGATGGGTACACAGTAGCCAGTAAGAGGTTTCCTTGTCTATGTTTAACCTGAAACCATGAGAATTCATGGGGTCCAGAGTCAATTTGAAGATCCAAGGGCAACTCGCCCATAACTTGTCGCAACAATGGATAAATGAACATTGTTCGACAATCACCAGGCAGGAGTGTTCTCTTCCTGTTGGGGAACAATTAAGCGGTCACAGGCATTCAGCATCTGATCTTCGGGTAAGCATTCTCCAAGGCGGCCTTCACAACACATGGCAACGCAGAATCACTGAGCAGAAACTGATAGCCAAGTTCCACATATATGAGGAGGGGCTCAACTGGTATCTTGGGTTACATGTCACACTATCTGTAACGCCCACGACTTGCCTAGGCTTGCAAAATTTCACTTACTGTCCAGGCTGGAGACAATACATATCTCTCTAACCTGTGCTTAACCTTCTCTCCACACACATTGTCTGTATCTTTAAGATTTTATTACCTATAAAGACTTGCATTCCAATCATTATCTTGTAAATTGGGTTTGTGTTTTTATATGCTCTGTTTGTGAACACAACTCCCACTCACCAGATGAAGGAGCAGGGCTCCAAAACTTGTGACTTGTGCTACCAAATAAACCTGTTGGACTTTAACCTGGTGTTGTGAGACATCTTACCATTTAGGAGAACAAGGGCAAAAGAAACATGGGAACACCAACGTCTGGAGCTTCCACTCCAAACCAATCACCATTCTGATTTGGCAATATATCACTATATCTTCATTGCCACTCAGCCAAAATCCAAGGACTCCCTCCAAACCAGCAATGTGTTTCTACCTACAGGAGAGTGCAGCAATTCAAGAATGTAGCTCAGTAACACCTTCTCAAGGGCAATTCAGGGTGGGCAGTAATTGCAATTAAAAATTTCAATTGGCTCAAATCATCATCCATTGACCCCTTGTTGAATGTAAGCGCTGTCAAAGGAAAAACTCAAGCTACAACTAATAGCAGCTGCCACATTGCAATCACACCCAGTTGTAGTGCCCTTTCCACTTCTTTCTGGTGTTTGGTCAATCAACCATATGTTCCAGATAAACCTAAATTTGGATTTCAAACATAGATACATATGCTAAGAACATAGCACTAAATGATACAAGTATATTGCCTCATTCTGTCGGTGATTTTCTTGTTTGTACAGAACAAGCTGGCTGACACACATAACACAGTGTTTGTTTCAAAGCTCTGCGAAATCTAGGGGACCAATGGCAAACCCATGAAGTACATATACATTTTAATAAGACAAAAGTTTATTCATATCCTGCTCAGGGCTATCAAACCGCCCTAGTTTGGGTAAATCCTAAGTTAGGCGTCTTAGGTCTGAATAAAGCTATATAAGGTTGATGTTAAACATATAAATCTGTAATTTACAAGAGCAGTGATGTATGACAATAGAACAGGGGAGAGTTAATTCTATTGTCACGAGGATAATAGAATGTCCTTTACTTTTCAAAATGTGATTACTCAGCTAACCTGGAAATGGTGCAATTTGAATTGAGAAGAGAAAACTTCTTAAAAAGGCAAGGCCACTTTGTACGATGATGGTGGAAATGAACAGATTACCATTAAGGGAACAAGAAGAGAGAGGTATTTCCTATAATCTAGAGACCCAGCAAAGCACATTACTGAAAAATAGATATTAAAAATGGCAAGAACTGAATATTGCAGTGATGGCTACCTCAGACAGATACATCCAAATCCTTTTAGATATATACAATGATAAAGCATTTCAAGGCAAGGCTTCTAGCTACTCAACAGATTGCAAGGGACAGAAAAGGTTTCAAAAATGTCTTAAGCAGAAGAAACAAGCTGAGGGCTGTTTGATCTCTCCTGTTCTTTCCAAGTTGACCAGAAACTTACCAGCAAACCAAACTCACATAAAAATTGCAGCATTCTCTATATTTGAGAAATATAGAGAAGCCAGATAAACAAAATTAGCTGCAATGTTTAAAATCTATAACTCAAGGAAATCAAAAAAACTTTGAACTGTGTGTTTGTGCATGTGCATATGTGGACATGCATATGCAATGTGCATATGTGTCCTAATATTGTATGAAAGCCAAATGTTTGACATTGTACATTGATTATTTCTCTCAGGTTTGTTGGGTAATCAAATTGCTTTCCTTTTGATATAAGAATACCTGTTTGAAAGTTAAAAACATTCTGTTTTAGAAAAAGCATATCCCCGTAAGAAGTGTTAAATGTTTGTTGTGATCAACTGATGAGTTTGAACGGAAGGGAGCCACTCACCCTTCTCACTTGATCACAATATAGAGCATCATGCAAAGTCTGTATTGCACAAAATTCATGTTATATTACATGAAAAGTAGGGTTTATCAACAGCTTTGCTTCCGGCAGTATTTGTGACTGCAGACCACTGACACAGTCCCTTTTAAGTCCCACAACAATGATAACAGAAGCTGCAGTATTCCTGAACCTGTAATACTGGCACCAGCTCAAACTAAAGTACACTCAATTTCAATGTGAAAACTCAACAGACCAAAAAAAATTGAGATGTTAACCTAGGTAAGTGTTAAGTATTAGAAAACTGGACGTATAATTTTGCAAGAATCTTCTTCCCCTTGCACTGACCTCCCAAATGATAGTTGTTGGTTGAGAAATCAGGGTCCAATGTCTATGATTGTTCTCTAATCTGAATGGAATAAGATCAGAGGAAAAAGAGTAGGCTATATAATTCCCCATTCTGCGATTCAATTATATCAGTATTTACCTGCAACTTAATTCCATGTTAACATAATCCTAATATTCCTGCTTAACAAAAATCTCAGTTTAGAAATGTTCTATTAACTAGCCTCAATAGTTTTTTGGGGAAGAGAGTTTTAGATTTTCAATACCCATTGTAGAAAGGAATGAATGAATTGACTCTTACAAGACCATGTAGAACTTCAACAAAAACAGCTTTATTTAACATGCGTGAGGGACAGCAGAATTTGTAGTTGTAACTACATCCAGCTATTCCACTGAGCATTGGTTCTTACAGACTCTTAAACCCCTTTACATTACAAGGTGTTATATTTACATCAGTTTGTCATATTGTTACTTTGGATTGGTTATAGTTTTGATTTTGTTTACATTATGTGGTTCTTGTGTGGTTTTGCTTTAATCATTTTCTGGACACCTCCTGTCTGTTTGCAATATCAAAGTGTTGCGATTGTCAAACTGACTTTGATGGGGAGTTAATTGTCCCATCTCCCAAATACTTGTTTAGCTTTTCAAGGCATAATGGTTCCTCTAGAATTTTTGGAGCCTTATGGTTATTGTAATCTTGGAATGATCTCACAAGGGTGTGGCTGTTTTAGTGTTGTTTGCGATGTAGTTATTTGTATTTTGTCCTGCCTGCCTGCGGTGAGTGTGGATACTACAGTGCTGTCTATTTAACCCCCTCCATACATTTCTCTCTTGCTGCAGCCCACACTCCCTGGGTTTGCTCTACTGCATCCTTTGTGGCTAAGCTCCAATTGCCCCCTTATTCTGGACTTCCCCAGTAGAGGAAATATTTCCTTTCCATCAAATTATTTAATCATCTTAGACACTTGAATTCGATCACCCCTTAATCTTACTTCATTAGCATCCTGTGTGGACTCTGAGGTTTGATGTTGAAAGAGCCTTACCCAATTTCCTTCTGTTTCTAAATGAATAAATGAAGCCAGGAACTGCACTGAACTTTGGCTATGCTCAAAGGGAAACATGCATAGATCATGGCAACCAACTATGGAAATGTACAGCAGTTCAGTCTTGATCTGAAAGAAGAATAGATTCCCATTCCAGCTAGTACCTTTCACTTATTTTTACTAAATGCTTTACTTTTGCTATGACATAAATACACAAAGATAGAAACTAAGTAAAAGTGTGGTTAAGGTCACTCATGATGTTTATGTGCCATAAAATTGCCAACTGCAATTTTAACTGCAGCTTGAATAGGAAAACTACATTAGTTTTTCCGATGGGGGAGTACAATGGGAAGTAAAGCACAATCTGAAATACATCAAACTGGTGTATTTTCTTTAATTTCCTTTGCACAACCAGGATGAGTAACAATTCTCCTCCAGGCTCATATACCTTCCCACTCTGACACCCTCCCAGTTCTTTTCACACTTGCCATAAACACATGACATTCACCGATTCTATCAATTTATTGGAGACATCAGGTGGCCTCCAGGCTGTGGAATTTTCCACCTAGAGTGAGCCCATGGGAAATAAATGAGGCACACGCTTTTAAATGATCAAATTTCAATTCTGATGCAGCATGGAATTTCAAAATGACACTATTACTCACCCTTCCAGAATAATAAATCACACTTATCATTACTCATAAAGATTCCTGTAAAATCAAATATGTTTCAGCTGTTTTATAAATTGTAGTTTCTTGTGTAGCAGTGTTACTTCTCAACATTATTTGAATTATCATCCGGAGTTGACCCATTAGAGGAGATTAAGTTGCTCAATCATATAAGCTGTAAATCTGTGCTGATCATTTAATGATGTTTCCAGATGGAAATCAAAACCAAGGAATAAAACAAAGCTTTAATGATGAGAATTTGGAATACACTTTAAACCATAACTTGAGACCATTTAATTCAAATATGTGGAATTGCCTGTGCAGTCTTTTGCTGTTCTTTCCTTTAAATAATTGCTTACTTAATTTATTATGGTTATTATTCTATGCCCAAGCATCCTTATTTAAAGATGCAACACATGGAAAAAGAGTTATTGCTGCCAGATTCCAAAAGAACCAAAGAAACTCATATTTGAATGCAGGGGAATTCCTTAAATATCAATTACAGAACTGTAGGAGAAAAGGCCAGAAATCGTGTAACATGAACATTTAATATTCCTTTAACATGATCCATTTTCAGTAAAAGAAAACCTAGAATGTATATTGTATTGAGCTGTGTCCCTCAAAAATGTCTCAAGGTATACCACATATGTATTATGAGCTCGGAAAATTTGACAGCTACTTTTCATAAAACCTTGAATGACTGGTGGCACAAACAAGAGGAAAATTATTTGCTGTTCTTTAATGTTTCCCTGAACCACCAGAACAGATGACCGCAGCTCTGTTTAATATCACATTGCAAGTGAAACACTTAAAACCAAGAACCATTTCTAAACTTAGAAAATGGGGTTAAATCTTGGAATGGTGTTTGAAATCACAAGCTCCCTTATTGGACACGAGTACTACCTATTACACCAAACTGAATCTATGATAACATCCTGGTGTCTACGATGTTACTGCACTGTGATATGAGTCCTGCAGTAGAGCTGGCAAATGAAATAATGGAACATTGAAAGAACAGCAATCTTTATACTTAGAATACGTTGCAAAAAACTAAAGAAATGAAAGCAATACAATCTTATCTTAAAAGTATTATTCAAGAGTTGCAACATTAAACACATATGGAAAAGTGTTTATTTCTTTCATTACAGTGTTTATGATCTTAGAATAGCCCAAAGCACTTTATAGCCAATGAAGTACTTTTAATGTAGTTGCTGTTGTAATGCAGTTAACAAAGCAGCTAATTTGAACACTGCAAACTCCCCAAAATAGCCATGTGCTACTAACTGAGTGAGCTGTTTTAGCAAAGTTTATTAGCTACATTCTGTTCTATTTGGAGGCATGTTGCTATCTGTCTAATCACTAACGTGCACTGAATGTTATGAAGTCCTTTGCAAATTAGGTATAAATTAGACTTGCCTCAGAAAGTTAAATCTCAACATTACATATGTCAATATTCTTTTAACTGAACTGGATCAGCCATAAAAGTGCAGGGTGGGATTTTATAACTCTGCTCAACCTGAGATCTGAAAATCCCACAGGAAGTCAGCAGGCATTTCCATCATTTGCCCTTCACCAGTTCCAATTCCGTGGCAGACAGGGCACTAGAATTCTAGCAACTGCAGCTACTAGAGTGGGTCAGAGGTGAAATATTCTATGATGAGTAACTCATCTCCTAACTTTCTAAAGCCTGTCTACTATTTAAAGTGAGAAGCGTAATGGTACACTCTTCATTTACATGGATGATTCCAGCAACACTCAAGAAGTTTGACAAAATCCAACATAAAGCATTCTGCTTGATTGACACCCAATCCATTGCCTTCAAGGTTAACTGCCTCCATCACTGATACACAGTGACAGCAGTGCATACCATATAAAAGATTATTTATTTATTAGTCACAAGTAGCCTTACACTAACACGGCAATGAATTTACTGTGAAAACCCCCTCGTTGCCACACTCCGATGCCTATTTGTGTACACTGAAGGAGAATTTAGCATGACAATTCACCTAACTGGCACATCTTTCAGACTGTGAGAGGAAACCAGAGCACCCAGAGGAAACCCACGCAGACACAGGGAAAATGTGCAGACTCCACACAGACCGTGTCCCAAGCCAGGACTCAAACCCAGATCCCTAATGCTGTGAGGCAGCAGTGTTAACCGCTGTGCTGTCATGCCACCCATGTTGTCATATAACATATATGATAGCAACTCACTGAAATCTCTTTCAACAGTGGCTTCTAAATCCATGACCTCTACGTGTAGAAGGACAAGGGCAGGAGATGCGTGGGAAGTGTTCTACCTGCAAGTTCTTTTCCAAGTCACAGATCAGGTTTTGGTCTTTATCACTGTTCCTTCATTGTTGCTGCTCAAAACCTGGAATCCTTCTTAATTACAACTGCATCAGATGAACTGTAGCAGTTCAAGGTGATGGCTCATCATGTCTTATCAAGGGCAAGTAGGGATGGGAACAAATGTGGGACTTACCAGCTGCGCTTATATTCATGAAATAAAAAAAGACAAAATTCTGCCAGTCAACTCCTCTGGCAAGGAGAGATTGGCATAGTGGTATGGTCACTAGACAAGTAATCCAAAGCCCCCCAGGGTAATGTTTTGGGGACCCAGGTTTGAATCTCACCATGGCAGATGTTGAAATTTGAATTCCATAAAAATCTGGAATTTAAAGTCAATGATGACCATGAAACCAGTGTTGATTTTTGTAAAAACCCACTTGGGTTTTCCCTTTAAGGAAGGAAATCTTGATCCTTGCTTAGTCTGGCCTACATGTGACTCCAGATCCACAGCAATATGATTAATTCTTAACTGCCCTGTTAAATGCCTTGGCAAACCACTCAGTTCAGGCAAACCTGGGATGGGTACTTAATGCTGGCCTAGCCAGCGATGTCCACATCCCATGAACAAATTAAAAAAAGGGAAGATTACCTGCCAATATAGAGTGTCATTCTTACTGGTACAATTGCTGTTAGGAGATTTTAAAAATTTATTTTTTATGCTTCCAATCTGCTTTATACTTCAATGTTATTTACCTCTCAATTCTTCCTTCTGTCACTAATTGATGTTGAATTCACCCCATTTCATTCATCCTTCTTTGGTGGACTATCTGAGGCAGTTTCTAGCATTTGAAAAGACTCAGATTTTCTCTCACTGCTAATACATTCGCTTTGTTTTAATACAACTCAAGTAAAATGCTGCATTTTCCTCACTTCATTATTATACCAAAAGACAAATCATACCAAATTGCATGTAAAAAAAGCTATGCACTCCCTTAGCGTTGTTGAAATGCAATGACCCAAATACTCTATATAATTACGATAATTTGATGTGTCTTGTAAGCATAATTGACAAAAGTGAGTTTAATTCAAAAGAATTATCCAGAGGCAGCTTAAGTGAAGGGTAACTCCAACTTTTAAACTATTGGCAAGTATTGGAGTATGAAATAATTACATGTGAGTTTTAGTAAAGTACAATAAGAGTAACCATGAAGAGGTACAACAAACTCTGAGAGTGATCTTAATATAGTCTCTTGGATTCAATAGTGCTAGATAGTCATGTAATTAGATAATAGGACCAACATTCAGAAATAAGTGCTCTCCCCAGCGCACAGTATCTAACACAAAATAGTGATCGGAATCAATATTGTATCTTTCCTTATGGTCTTCATTTTATCCCTAACTGACACTTCATTGAAACCAGGTCAGATAAAAAAAATTAAGCTGCTTAAATTTTCATGCAAACTAATAATTATCAAACTCATTTCCTTCAATTATTTTCAAACCATCCCTTGTGAACAAGACAAATGAGAGACCATACCACATAATCCCACATTAGTGGGCTAACTTCAATTTCCTTGATCAATGTTTTTGTTCTCACTAGTGCTGAGCAAAGAGTTTTTCTTGCTTTCTTTTGTCCTCTTAGCAACCCCCTGATTTGTCTGAAGCTGCCAATTAAACTGGCCCAACCCTTCCGAGAACAGACTTCTGCCAGACTATTCCCACTGAGATCAGAGGAAGGCAGAAATGAAATGTACTACACAATAAAATTGTCTGAATGTGTTAACAGCTTAGGTATTTGTTTCAAAAATTTCAATGGCTGGTTTTCTTAGAAAGATTAGATCAATGAGATATCTTGCCCCTGAAATTGTTTGAATAGCTCTATTCTCCTTCCAAAGAAAAGATGCATTAAATTTGTAAAATCTTGGATTTTACTTCATATCAAGACCATACTGTGGTATAAACTAACAATCCCTTATGGGAAACATGCACAGCAATTCTGCACCATCAAGTCACCTGGATCATAATTCCTTTGATAAAAACTCAACATGCATTTACAGAAAGGGATTAGAAATATTATTCAACCTGAAGAAGTGCCGCTGTTTAATTATCTAAGTGGAAAGCTGTTACTAGTGTAATTATCCACAAGCAGAGCTAAATCTTTCACAGACATCCAATCTACATATTCTGCCCTCAATTAAAGTAGTAGCTTGTATAACTACAAACTTGGCTGAAAAGTAGATGAACAGCAACAGCACTGTGAAGGTCTGAGTCACTCCTTATGATCATCCTGCCATTCTCCTTCTGGACAAGGTGTTGGTTAATCGAGAAAAGCAGGAGCTAATTGAAGAGGGATTAGCATTGCCATGTAACTTTATCCCAATGGAAGAGACTCTATTCACTGTCATTGGAGCAGACATGAAGTTGTGACCAGTAGCAGGACTTGTAAAATTACCCTTAGCACATCAGATGTACAAGTTTCAAGTATCATTTCAAACATTGTACAAATTCAGTGGTATCCCAATGCAGTCTGCTTTTTTTATACTCATTCTTAATATTCCTTCTTACTTTACACACTTTCAAAATTCCATTATCGCTTCTCATAGATGACTTACAACTTCTTTAAACATGCATCTCTCACTTTTATCCATCCCTTCACCAACACCTTAATTGTGCCATTTTCTTTCCAGATACCCAAGAACTGCCATCTCACCCAACAGTGGAATAAAGGAAAGAGGTGAAAGAGCATGAAGAAAATGAGGAAGATAAAAACCTCAATGGCACTGGCATTCACTGACATCAGCTCAGAAGAGCAGCACGGTGACACTGTGGTTAGCACTGCCAGTTCACACAGCCAAGGACCTGAGTTCAATTTCAGCCTTGGAAGACTGTCTGTGTGGAGATGGTACATTCTCTGCATCTGCCTGGATTTCCTCTAAATGCTCTGGTTTCCTTCCATACTTCAAAAATGTGCAGGTTAGGTGGATTGGCCACGTTCAATTGCCCCTTTGTGTCCAAGAAGTGTGGGTTAGAAGGATTAGTTATGGTAAATGCACAGGATTACAGGGATGGAATTATAGAATCCCTACAGTATAGAAGGAGGCCGTTTGGCCCATCGAGTCTGTACCAACCATAATCTCACCCAGGCCCTATTTCCGTAACCCTCATTTACTCTGTTAAGTGCCTGACACTAGGTCAATTTAATATGGCCAATCATCTAACCCACACATCTTTGGACTGTGGGAGGAAACCAGAGCACCCAGAGGAAACCTATGCAGACACAAGGAGAATGTGCAAATTCCACACAGACAGTGACCCAGGGCTGGAATTGAACCTGGGTCTCAGGCGCTGTGAGGCAGAGTGCTAACCACTCTGCCACTGTGTTGCACCAGGATAGGGTGGGGGTCTGAAAGATGCTCTTTGGAGAGTCAGTGCAGATGTGATAGGCTGAATGGCCTCTGTCTGCACAGTAGGGATTTTATGATTCAAATAAGCTTGTTTAGAGGCATGTGGTGAAACAACATGTGTGAATGGCCAGTAGCTAGGGTAGAAGGAAAGGGAATCACACAATCCAACTTGCCAGAATACAAGGACCCACATATGCTATGTTCCAGAGGACCACAATGATATGGTGTATGGAAAAAGGTTAATGAATATTCATCCACAATCCCACCTTGTTTGCTGCATTGGTAGACCTGCCAGAAAATTGCAGTAACTGTCAAGCTGCTCGGAAGAGCCTGGCATCAACCTTACCAAATTGATTGGCATAATGCTTGGAGCTCATTTTTTCCAGAGTGAGAAAGGTGGCCACTCTATTGCCATACATATGGGGCCAGCCATAATGCAGTGTCTGGTGTCTCAGATCGTATTGTATTACACATTGAAACCACCTAATTCCTGAGTGTTGCAGTGAAAACGTAGACTAATGTTAAGAAATCTCAGATGGCTGCCTTAAATGTTAAGACTGCTGCCTTCATGGCTACAACTATCAGTGTTCCAAGGTACTTGCAGAGACCCTCAGCAGCAAAGTCATCGATTCATCAACAAATAGCTGGGATTGCTAAGGTGTCCCCAAGGGAATAACAATGGCGTCGTGGAGCATCAACCTGCTACCCTATCTCAGGATGACAAAATTCCTCCTCTGATCACTGTCACTCTGTCACTGTCTCTGCAGTATCCTGTTAGCCAGCCAGTCCACTGCTCCCCATGCTGAGATGGTGCAGTTCAAAGCTGGGCTTTCTTGTGATGGAACTGCATGATGCCATCCTTCAAAGCCATCTGTGGTCTACTCCACTGAAAGTTAGCAATTTTCCAACACCCATGCTACAGCTACAGAAGACAAACAATAAAAGAATGGACAGGACAATTTGTTGTCTTTTGTGTACAATATTAGATGCATTGATTGATTAAGTTGCTTTAGAATTTTTATTTTGTGATGGATTTTCTTGCAGCATTGTGGCCAAAAGGATACAACACAACATTGGCAGCATTGTAAATAATGTTGAGGACAGCATAAAACCTACACCAGGATATTGATAGATTGGGTGAATGGGCCAAGCTGTGGCAAATGGATTTTAATATAAAAATATCTCAAGTTCATTTCGGATCAAAAATAGACAGGTCAGGACATTTTTTAGAAGGCACACAGTTAAATTCAGCAGATGTCCAATGAGATTTGTGGGTTCAAGGGCATAGCTCCTTAAAATGCCATGAACAGTTGCCGAAAATAGATATTGGCTGACCCAACCTAGTAGGAGCCTGTACATGAAGGATCAAGGTCATCATCACCTTCACAGGCACTGGCTCTACTGAGGCAGCAGGTCTATCTGTAAGAGGTGGCTACTTTTTGTGAGCACCTCGGAAATGCCAGGTAAACAATTTCTTGTTAAGTTTGAGATAAGCAAATTGATCCCTGAAGACAATGGGTGGATTATGGTCTTCTGAGAGCCTTTTTACACCCCACCTCCTCAGTTCCATCCCTCTATGAGCAGTTTGTCCTCCTCTGTGCCACTCCTGCTCATTCTGCTCATCATGTTGTAGACCAGTGGGTTTGTAATCTATCGCAGCCATGACTGAGAGCAATGGGTCTGACCAGAAAGAAGAACCAAGATCTTCAGCACATGCTGCACCATTCCCTATCGACGTCACCAACTTTAAATGATACTAAACACATCTACTAATAGCAAACAATCAGGAACTAACCAGAAAGTGGTTAATAACAATATTACTTCAGGCTTCTTTCTCTTCTCAGTTCACGTTCAGATGTTTGAGAGTTAGAGAGGGCACATGCTGGAGCGCTGAGGTTGAAATGATACCATTAGTGTCAAATCAGCATGTTGACTGACATTTCAAACTGCCTACTCTGGATACTTCTGTCACATACTCCCAACACCCACACAAACAATCTAACCAAAATGTTGTTTGGTAGAGTCCACATCAGATGTATATGCATGTTGACACATATGCGATTTTAGAGTTTATAGCACTGAAAATACAAATACTATGCAATAAAATTTGCCACCCACTGTTTTCAAAGGCTGGAGAGTCAATAACCAGAGAGCACAGATTGAAGTTGATTCGCAAAAGACCAGAGGGGATATGAGGGAAAAAAAAATTGTCACTAACTTAAATGACTAGGATTTGGAATTTGCATCCATCTCACTGGAAGAAACAGTCATCAAGTTCAAAAGGGAATTAGATAGAAATATGTTTCTAATTTAGAGAAAGTATTGGAGAGTGTAATTAACTGGATTTCTCTTTCAGTGAACCAGTGTAAATGGCCTCCTTCTGTGTTGTACTATTTCATGAATCAACAATTCTACAGAAGCAGAGATATAGGACCAGGTGGGACTTTGGTGTTGGGTTGGGTGGGGATGGTGTTGGGGTATGATTTTCTCCAGACATTTTAGATGCCACCAGACTTCCAAGGTGCCTGAAGTCTTAAATGGAAATATCAGTTTAGCCCATATTCAGTGCATCTTGGCAAAGGAATTGAAGCTAATATGAGGAATGGCCACCTAGAGGCTAATTGAACAGCTGATTGCCATGCAAAATGTCTGCTTATTAAAGAGGCTTCAAGGTATTTTAATGGCTAATGCTTCAACTAGTGACCACAATAAAAATGAGTAATGTTCGACTGAACAAGGTGTTGATGATCATTTCAAGTGCTACTTAACGGGGTACTTACCATTCCATGCTCTGACTCCTAGAGCTGTGAAGAAGGATCTCTGAAATAGATTGGCAGTTTTTCTGGGATACTTTATCAAGGCTTTACCAATACTTGAGCAACATTTATTCCAGAAACTCCCTGAGGATTTTACCTAAAAAGAGTAAATACTGTCCTATTCTTAGAGAAGTCTTAGAGAAGAACCATGAGAAAGAGATTGCTTGCTCATGGGTCTTCAATCTGCCTGAGGAATGGGAGGAGAAAATGAGACCTGGCAGAAAAGCCCCAGCGGTGCTTAGAAGGAGGAATAGGGCTGCAAGATCAGTGAGATGAAACCTCTCCTGACTGGTAGTTGCAGATAGTAGTACCACCACACTGCACTTGCCTGAGAAAGACACAAGAGTGTTGAAAGCTCGCTTTTTTACTATCAAATAAATCGATTGGATTAATAATTGGTGTTGCTAAATTCTTACTGGTAGTTACAGGACATCCTTCCTCCTCTGGACACCCATCCACCAGGATTTGCAATGCCACGTGAGAACCCTTGTAAACTTTTCTCCCATTCTTTGAGCTATCCTGAAACACATTGCTGTGTACCAGGTAGAGTACCCCCCTGCATCCCTCCCAACCTTTCTTGGAAATGAGATCAGTTGCATCTCGAGCAGAATCATATTGAGGTGTCAGGAGCCTCACAACTGAAGAGCTGGTGAGAGACTCTCCCTATCATTTTGTGCATGTAGGTCAATGAACTGCATGCCAATCAAGCAGTGGTGAGGCCAGTTGTGGGTCTTCCCCCGGAAACAAGAGCCTATGGAGAGCAATTGGCCAATCAGACGCTGGCTGGTCTTGCACTCAGCAGTGTCATGAGGAAGCTAAACGAACAGGTACTGGATGCCTAGGATCATGGAGCAACCCAGTAAGGAGGAGAGGGGTGGAGAGTGGGGGGAGGGGAGTTTTGCATGGTAGGTGAATGTTTTTTCAAGGGAACCCACCCCCCTTCCTTTCCTGGAGGTGACAAGGTGACCACACTCTTTTAGTGGCTGTGTATGCCACATGGCAACAGTCCCATCTGCAGCTGGATTAATATCAATGGTAGTGTGATAAGCCCTTTAGGTGGCCATTAATTGGTCGGTTAAGGGTCTCAATAGGTAGTGGCGTGGGAAGGTCGACAATGCCCCTTCCTAGCCAGAACCTATTTCTGATGGAAGTAGGAAGGTGAGAGATTCTGCTATGAACCTACATACCAATTTGGAACATGAGCAAGTCATTCAACTCCCTAGGCCTGCTCCACCATTAAATAATATCAGCTGATCTGATATTGGCCACAACTCTAATTTCCCATCTTCCCCCTACATCCTTTGATTTTCTTTTTTTTTAAAGAGCAACACAGCACGGGAAACAGGCCCTTCGGCCCAACGAGCCTGCGCCGCCGTCATAACTATATAGTAGCAAATCCATTATCCTATTATATTATTCCTATATAATAATATATATTATTCCTAATATGGAAAATTCTCACTATTCTCATTAAATTCTCATTAAAGAATCTATCTAACTCAGCTTTAAAAATATTCAATACTCAGCCTCTAGCACTTTCTGGGGAAAAGAGTCAGAACCCTCTTGAGAGAAAAATAATTCTCATCACCATCTTAAATTGGATGTCATTTATTGTTAAACTGTGCTCCCTAGTTCCAGTCTCTGCCACAAGGGGAAACATCCCGTCTGCATCCACTTTATCAACAACCAACAATTATGGCCACTATCCTCTCTAGATACATGCCCTTCTCATCTCCATGCTTTCCAGCAGCAACAGCAGAAAACTCTGCCCTACCAACACATTCGATGGGATTTTACAACCTCGTTCGTCCTGAAAGCATAAAATCTGCTGGAGGTCAACGGACCTTTCCGTGTTTTTGCCTCTTATCTGCTCCGATTCAGGTGGAGCGGTAAAATTCCAGCCATATACTGCTCCGTGGAAATTGTGCCAAATTAGAACTTGAACCCTAAACCTTCGGATATCTGCTTAGCAATTCAAGATCAGTTCAAATTATGGTACCCAGTAATTAGGATCAACATTGAGTGGCAAATCCAGATTTAGGCACATCTTATTAGCACCACAATCAATCAGCATTGGTTTCATAATAACTTGCTTTATGTTTTAGGCATTTGCAATGCAATACATTTTGAAAAATCTGTATGAATTTATATCTCAGAATATATCATAGAATCCTTCCCTGAGAGCACCAATTATTCTTTGATAAATTGATAATTAAATTGATATGTAGAGACCATATATTCTTAGTGGCAATACAATTTTGGTTTTTATTACTGCTTGGATGAGTGTAAATATTTATGACATCAAAATTAATTATAGGATTGATATTGGACTGCCTAACAAACATTCCAAAATTTTGACAAACTGATAGCTTTGATCAACAGCAAATTACTCCTTCATTAATATTACATGAAGTGACATCTGCCATTTAGCGTTTTATTCAGAAAACTTTTACAAACACTGTTTGATAAAAATTGTAGAGCTGCAATGTAAACACAATATGGGTCATTCCTTTTCAACTTTTCTGATTTACTTTGTGCTATGTTGCAACAGTAACAAGTCAAGATATTGTACCTGATTACCATTCCAGTCAAGCTTTCTTCTTATTGATGGGCTAAACGAAATAAAGGGTGATATACTGCTCTGACAGGAGACATCTGGTCTGAGTGAAACAGGAGTTCTATCGAAGCATTTACATCCAAAGCATGGACCTATCTTGACTGACAACTGTAGGGTGTACTCCTGCGTAATTTTAAATTGCTGGGATTTGCGATTTGCTTTTAATCTCATGTAAGAGTTCAGGTGAGTGGAGTGGAGACCATGAATTATTTCACGTACAGAAGACTAGTGATTCTATTTCATTGCAGCTACTAAATTCTCGACAGGGGGTTTCTAGTCATGAGTCACATCAACAAATTTCTCCAAACTGTGGGCAACCTCTGGGTATTTTGCGAACTTCTCATCAACTTTTAATAACTTTTACAAATGCACTCCTTCCGGTTTTATCACAGCTTGGAATGGCTCCCACTCTGTCCAAGACCGCAAGAAACTACAAAAGGTCGCGAATGTAGCCCAATCCATCACGCAAACCAGCCTATGATCCATGACTCTGTCTACATTTCCCATTGACTCGGCAAAGCAGTTAGCATAATTAAGGACCACCCACATCCCAGATATACTCTCTTCCATCTTTTTCCATCAGGAAAATGATATAAAAGTCTGAGGTCATGTACCAACCGACTCTTCTTCCCTGCTGTCATCAGACTTTTGAATGGACCAACCCTGCATTAATTTGATCTTTCTCTAACCCTAGCTATGATTGTAACATAGTATTCTGCACTTTTTCATTTCCTTCTCTGTGAATGGTAGTCTGTATGCTTTGTCCATATAGCCTGCAAGAAACAATACATTTCACTGTATGCTGATACAAGTGACAATAGTAAATCAAATCAAAAAACAATAAACTGGGATTACTGGAATTAAAAGACCTTGGGAGTGTTGGGGGTAGGGGCAGTGGTGAAGCTTAGGCCCAAAATCTGTGTGTGGTGAGCCATTTGCATCCTTGATTACTTGCATTCATTTTATCTTCATTCTACATTTTGCATGCATGACACTGCCTTCAAATATTCAGATGCATAATTTACAAATGTTATTTAAGCATGTTCCCTCCAAAATCTGATAGGTGTGATTGGAAAACCTCTGGATATTTCACACAAGAAAATCAGTCTGCATTAAAACGAAAAACACAGGGAATACTGAGCAGCTCCAGCAGCATCTCAACAGGGAGCAATAGTTAAAGTCTCAGGTCGATAAACTTTCATCAAAACAGGAAAACATTGGAGGTGTTACAGGTTTCAGGCAATAAGATTCAGGAAAAAGCAGGGGATGGGAAAGGAAAGAACAAAAGTAACTGTGTGATAGCGTGAAAGGCAGAGGAGATTAAATGACAAAAAGGATGATGGTGCAAAGCAAAAAAAGATAGTGATAGGACAAGGGAGAAACAGTAGAGTGGAATGTATATAGCAATAGCAGGCAAGTTACCAACAGCCATTATCCAAAACAATGGGGCTGAAGGTTATAATTTGAAACTTTTGAACAGAATTTTGCTTCCAATTTTCACTCCCTTCCCCCATCTCCTCCTCCACCCCCCATCCCCTTCACATGGTCCATCTCTGATAAATCGTTTTATCAACTTCTCTATTTACATTCCTGGGAGTATAAAGGGCTAATGGTGAATACATATGTAGTCCATATCATTAATTATGTAGGATCTTACAATAACCATGATAACTGAGCATAGAAAGAGAGAAAGAGATTGTGAGAAAGAAAGGGAAAATTCCATGCAAAGCATCTTGTTAGGATAATCTTGTAAATAATTATCAAAATTCTGAAAAATGGTTAAGTATGCTAACAGTATTGCTTTCAAACTTATCAGTAAATCCAGGATGATGATTACCGCACACCAGACCAAAACCAACAATTTGGAACATCCCCCATCATCCCACCACCCCTCCCTCCTCCGTGCTGGCAAGCATCACATCCTGGCATTTTTTTTGCGCTAGGTGCCATCAAATTGCATTTTCAAATTCACTCAAAAAAAAAGAGCCTGAAACTCCCCATCTTTTTCATTCTTTTTCAGGGAAAATCTTACCAAAAAATTCTAAGGACCAACGAGTGTGAAAATGAGAGAAATTCATACCTTTTTTGGCCGAGCTAAAAATCAAATCTTCCCTGACTTTGTCAAAAACAAAAGAGGCCAAACTTGTTTCTCGCCAGCCCAGACTGATCACCACCTGTCACCTTCGAGCAAGCCGTCCAGTCCCCCTAAACCCACACTGACAGTTTGCAGCTCAATTCCCTCCTCCACCCCCACACATGGACTGGCCGATCACCGATTGCAGAGTGGCAACGGTTCTCCCCACCATTGCTGTTGCAGAGTGGCAGTGGATCCACCTCGATTGACTGCCCCCTCAGGCATTGGCCATTCAGCTGTGACCACTAAGGCCATGCCCCTTGGCATTACTTGATGCCCGATAGGCAGTGTCTGCTTGCCAGGTTGGTACTGCCGAAGGGGCACCCCCCCTCTGCCCCCAACCAACCTGGGGAGACATCAATAGCCTCGGTCCTATCGATGAGGCCATCATTTCTGGTCTCCATTGATGGCAGATGGTACGTGATCCTTGCCAGAGAGAACCTTCACCAGTGAGGCTGCAGAGGCAAGTGAGACTAGACGATTGTATCCTTGTTTCCGATCTGCAGAGTAAATCATTTAGTCACGTGAAACAAATTAGCTCTATTGGCCAATGCAAACAGCTTAGGTCAGTTCTTGCAGGGTTCTTAGTGTTCACTTCATTGTGATAGAGTAAATCAAAAAATTTCATTGATACAATGCCCTTCGTGACCTCAAGATGTCCCAAAATGTTGTACAGCTAATGAGATACTTTTGAAGTGAGGCCACTGATGTATTTTAGAAATAGAGCCTTGTAATCCATTAATTACAATTTTAATCAAATGAAGACGTTAACAAATCCCATTTTTCACTGAATAAACTTATTGAACATTAATAAAGGCAAGAATTCCTTTGGCCTGGAGCATCTCAATGTTACCTTGAAAGCTACAAATCACATCACTTTTAAATGAGAACAAAAGGAAGATAATTTGCATACAGCTTCTAATTATTAATAATGGATTGTGTCTTGTTCCCTTTTTGTGCACCATAATTTAGAAGGAGTTGTAATTTATATCATAGTAATTGTTAAAGTTTCAAATTCCTCAGCACCATTGTTTATCAATCCAATGGATTGATAATAAAGTAACTCTTGAATAAAGTAACTCTTATTCCGAGTTACTTTCCCTTTCATTATTTCATCTTAGCTGACTGGAAATTGAGAAGTCTCCAGCACAGTTTGCTATTATATTGTGTTGGCGGATACTAATCTAATGTACTCAGTAGAAAATTAACGAGATATCAGATACAATATTCATCCCCTCCAGTCAATTGGGAGAAAATAAACTCAACAGAAAATTCCCTAATAAATTAGATGAGATTAAAAAAATCCTTCAGCACTGAATTCCTTTCCAACTTCTTCACTTTAGTTCTGTTCTTGTTCAAGGAGGTTCATCAGGCATTTCTCTGTTTAAATAAATTGTCAATGATTTCTCTGCCTGTGAAGCTCAAATCATAAATAGACTGAAGCTGGAACCTGCAAACAGTAAATTCACAAAGTAGTCTTCCAACAAGAAGTTGGAAAGGAATTCAGTGCTGAAGGATTTTTTTAATCTCATCTAATTTATTAGGGAATTTTCTGTTGAGTTTATTTTCTCCCAATTGACTGGAGGGGATGAATATTGTATCTGATATCTCGTTAATTTTCTACTGAGTACATTAGATTAGTATCCGCCATCACAATATAATAGCAAACTGTGCTGGAGACTTCTCAATTTCCAGTCAGCTAAGATGAAATAATGAAAGGGAAAGTAACTCGGAATAAGAGTTACTTTATTCAAGAGTTACTTTGTCTGTTAACAAGACAGACCGTGGGCGGCTGTGCACACTGGTTAGCACTGCTGCTTCACAGCTTCAGGGATCTGGGTTCGAAATTGGCTTGGGTCACTGTCTGTGTGGAGTTTGTACAATCTCCTCATGTCTGCGTGGATTTCTTCTGAGTGCTCTGGTTTCCTCCCACAGTCCAAAGATGTGTGGGTTAGGTTGATTGACCATGTTAAAATTGTCCCTTAGTGTCCTGAGATGCGTAGTTAGAGGGATTAGCAGTTAAGTATGTAGGGATATGGGAGTAAAGCCTGGGTGGGATTGTATTGGTGCAGACTAAATGGGCTAGATGACCTCTTTCTGCACTATAGGGTTTCTATGATTCTGAGAACTGGTGAGTGGAGAATGTTAAGTGTGAGGAAAGAATTATAATGGATTATAATTTGAGTGAATGAGAGATCACAGAATCCATAGAAGAATGTGCAGAAGGAGGCCATTTGGCACATCAAGTCTGCACCAACCACAATCCCACTCAGTAGCCACGATTAACCCTGTTAATCCCCCTGGCACTAGGATCAATTTAGCATGGCCAATCCACCCAACACACAGACCTTTGGAGGTGCTGCTGCAAAGGTAGATTATTGTGACACAATGGCTGGAATTTTACCAGCCTTCTCACCACAGGAACCAGAGTTGGTGAGGGGAGGACCATGGAAAGGTCTGTTGACCTTGGACAGCCTTTTATGGTTTCGGGACAAGCAAGGCCATAAAATCCTGCCCCATGTGTTAGATGGTTATACAAGTAGTTTGAAAAATGAAATAGGATCAGCAATCATTCACAAAGGTATGCACAAACACAAAAAATTAACTCATTTCATTTCTCTATTGGCTGAGGTTCATTATCGATCATGATTGAAAGGATCCCTCTGGGTGGTTGACGAATCAATTTCACATGCTCTGAAATGGTCCCCCTTCCACGCCCCCAAAAACAAATGCCAGGCTGGATGACCATGACAGAGTCTTGGAGGTGAGTATTGCGCTCAGTTCTTGAGTGACAATGCAAGGGCACCCCAACATTTCCAGGGGGTGGGACCAAAAGGTGAAATCAGGTTCATGGTCATTAGGTAGGCTAGGGTATATCATTGGGTGGTGTTCCTATTTTGTGCGGTGGTAAGGGGCAATGGTGGAAAGACCACAATGCCGATTTGGGGTACCATTTTCCTCAGCAAGAGCAAAGTGTCAGGTTCTGACTGAAAATCAACATATTTTTCCCAATAAACACAGCCGGGTTATCACTCCAGATCTTCTGACACTTTGTCAGAAAAAAGCAAAGGGGCATATTTAGAACCATAGAACCCTACAGTGCAAAAAGAGGCCATTCGGCCCATCAAGTCTGTACCAACCACAATCCCACCCAGGCCCTACCCCCGTATCCATAGATATTTCACCCGCTAATCCCTTTAACCTACACATCTCAGAAACTAAAGGGCAATTTTAGCATAGCCAATCAACCTAATCCGCACATCTTTGGACTGTGGGAAGAAACTGGAGCACCTGGAGGAAACCCACACAGACATGAGGGGAACGTGCAGACTCCCACAGACAATGACCCAAGCCAGGAATCAAACACAGGTCCCTGGAGCTGTAAAGCAGCAGTGCTAGCCACTGTGCTACTATGCCCCCCTATCATTCTGGCAGGGTGTGCCCTGATAGAGCTAACAAAGCTGGCTTTACAGAGATCCAGGACCATTTTTCAATGGTGCCTCAATCCCATAGCATAGTTAAAGGCCCCCCTTAACAGATTTTCAGATGTTCAGCTGACAAGGGGAGCACCCCAACCCTCGAACAGAGGGCCAATGTCCCCCAATCACTCTTTGGTCGAATTACAACCCCCTCCACACCACACAGAAATCAGGTGACCCCACCCCCCACCCTCATTTTTTGCTGGCATTGGGGCCATCCTGCATCCTCCCCAATTCTGAGTGTCTGCTCACCACTATCACAACCCCCTCCCCAACTGCCATATTGGCACAAAACCCCTCCTCCACCACTACTCCCCTCCCCCCTCACACCCCCACTAAATTGGAACCTCCCCAGTGGAGTACCATAACCTGCCCCATGCCCATGTCCCTGACCCTAACTGCTGGTTCCACTCTTTGGCAGTGCTGGTGTGCCAAAGGGGCAGTGCCAGGGTACTGCACTGCCAGCTCCTCCACCATCCGAGGGCTGTACTTACCTCCAAGCCTCCATCATGGTCATCATGACTGATTTTCATTGTGGCGAGGGTGAGGGGAAGCAGGGAAAGGGGAGCATATAATGGTTCCAGAAATAAAGAGGTTAAGCTGTTTAATAATATTAATACATACTTAAATTGATGGTGGGCATCAATCTGATCATATCATCGGTAAGTTGAGGAGGGAAGCGGGTGCAAGGCTGCAGGGAAGCTCTCAAACTGCAATCTCGCACCACAAGTCCCATTGTGACCCTCTTGAGTGATAATGGGATTTGCACACAGAATGAACAGGCATTTAGAATCGGGGTATTTGATGTTGTAGGCAGTCGTAAAAAATCTGACTGAATGGAGATTGAAATTTTGGATGGATCATTATTTGACTGAATAAAAACTCAATACGTTACCTAACGAATGGTAATTAGCACCAACTTCCTAAACACTGAATAACAAGTGAGAGAAATGGGCAGTTGTCTTAGGGAACAATGCCACATAGGTTAGGAGCATTGACCATGCGAAGTTCTCTCTCAATGTACCCGAACAGGTGCTGGAGTGTGCCGATGAGGGGTTTTCACAATAACTTAATTGCAGTGTTAATTTAAGCCTACTTGTTTCATTAATAAATAATAAACAGAAAACAGAACTCAAAAAAATTGTCTTTCTGGGACAGGATTCTGTTTGAAGAATGCATATATTAGATGATACTTGAAAACAAATTATTGAGATTCCCTACTCTGGTATTTGAATGGATTATTAAATCATTAATTTTAACAGATTAAACATTTATGCATTAATTTTACAGGCAAAGATGTATTTATATTACTTGCACTGCATTCCTTCCTGTCCCTTATAGTTCAGAAGACAGACAGTTGGTGGCAATACTTTTTTTCCCACATTGCTCTCCCTGTGGGCAGCATCCTTTATAAATTTGAGAGCTTGGTTCTGAAATGTTGCTATCCTCCAAGGATTTGTACATAAATAACCTGAATTTTCTGCAATAACAGATTCTAGCAGATTATATCTCATCAGTGACTGCAAGTCATTTGTTAAATCATACATTTACCACGCTAGGTCATTGTTCAAGCAAAGCTGATGGGATGTAGCAAGAAGAATTATGTGCTGGACATTTTTTTTCTGCACAGCTTTGTGCAAGGAATTTAATAGAACCAAATCTCATTACAACTTTACAGTGCGCCAGTGACGAAGTGGAAAAAAAAGGGCCATAAATTTTTAAGGCGTAGAATGAATGCATGCCCACAATGTTAGAATGCAATAAATTAATGTTCATTATTTTTGCTGCAGATTTTATACCATCAAGAGTTAAACTGAAGTCAAATAAACCACAAAAAATGACTAATAAGATTTCCTCATTTCAACTCTTAGTGGTGATCATGTATGAACCTGTATTATTGAATAATTTACTGCAAAGTGGAAAGGAAACATCTTTAAACTGAAACTCTACTATCAGTAAAAGAAAAAAAAAACTCCACTACCACAGATATGCAACAATTTCCTTCTGAATTGGAAAAACTGAAGCAATCTGTGCACCAAAGAAATCTCAATATCAGACTTCAATTTTCTTTTCAAAAACTCGTTCATGGAATGGGGACATCACAGGACAGGCCAGCATTTATTGCCCATCCTTTGAGAAGGTGATGATGAGCCACCTTCTTAAACCACTGCACTCCATGTGTTGCAGGAATATCCACAGTGCTGCTAGGAATTGAGTTCCAGGATTTTGACCCAGTGACAATGAAGGAAAAGTGATATAATTCCAAGTCAGGATGATGTGTCACTTGGAGGAGAACTTGCTCCCATGCTGTCTTTGTCCATCGAGGTGATAGGAGCCATGGGTTTGGAAGATGTTGTTGAAGGAGTTCAAATTATTCCAGGGAGTTCCAGACCCATGCTGCAGATCTCCTGTTAACTTAGAGGATGGGGTTGGTGGTAGAGGTAATTGAGAGGGGCCAGCCAGGGACTTTGGGACAGCAGTAAAGAAATTATGGATTTTTCTATACATATATATCAAGTTCTGTTTGATCTTGAATTGAATTTTCAAATCCATATTGTCACCTCCACAAGCCCTGACCATTCCCATCCCTACAGAGGCTTGATCCTGTGATCTGCTGCCAAAAACCATCATTCATACCATTGTCACCTCCTCAGAGATAGGTCCCCTTAACTGAACAAATAAAGTGGTCCCCCCTTTAGTGGTACCCAGGAGTGTACCACTAACCCCTTATCAAAGAGGGACATCCTTTTCCACCACCCACAAATAACAAGTAATCCCTTGCTAACCAACACTGCGCAGACATGAGGATTACCTGACCTGACTTCCTCCCCCTTCTCGCCTTAATCTTTCCCACTTAGCCTCTTCTCCCTCACATCTCTCCACGCAATTCTTCTTTCTCTATCAGAATGCTCCAACCCCCTCCACTGTGTTGCCTAAAAGGGACAATTGCCACACCATACTAACCCCTCCATCTTTGTCTTGGGAGCTATGTTTCCCTACACATTTATGAGATGGTTGATGTCTTTCTACATTACAATAAGTAATCATAGAATCAAGGAAACCTACAGCATGGAAGAAGGAAGTAAATGCAAGCGGTTACTGTTTCCGTGAGCCTATGAGGCATTTCAATGACATTATGACATTCGCTCGATGAATCCCATAGGCACTAACAGAAAAATAGACTTAAATGTATCTTCCCATTTTCAGATTAGCTGGTCATTCCTTCCTTGCTTGGGAAGTCTTTAGTGTAATGGATGGTAGTCAAAATTGTAGAAACCCTACAGTGCAGAAAGAGGCCATTCAGCCCATAAAGTCTGCACCAACTGCAATCCCACCCAGGCTCTAGCCAGTGTATTGAAACTGGAGCATTTTCCCATTCTTAACTCAGTGTCATCACAAAAGCACTTTTCAATAAGATTAATTGATGAGAAAGGACATTGGGCAGAATTCTCCAGCCATCCCCCACCTCCCCATCGCTGCAACAAGGATGGAAAACTTGGTGCTCAGCCAAATTTCCATTCATTGCAGCAAGACTGGATAATCCCGCTGGCATGAACTGCTGGAGAATTCCAGCCATTGTTACTGGTCCTGTCCCTGAGTGACGCAACCAAATAATGGATAAAAATCCGGAGGCTTATTGCGTACTGTGCATATTATCCCACTCAGAATGCCTCCGCCAGCCTTAGAAGCATTTTGAACATTTAATAGTTGTCAGAAAGAGAAGCTGATCCTCCAGAAATCTGCTTTACATCTAACACCAGTCCAGTTTAATTTTAACAGGTTTTCAGAAATAATGTTCGTCATTGACATGTGTGTAACTGCTGAGAACTCAAAGTGATGTGAGATTATTCAGTACTTGCTGTGACTTATTTTTAACCACCCGGCTCTCATTAATTTTTTGAGCTGTGATTTGGAATTAAGAAACTGCTTTGATGTCATTATGAGGAACTATTGGTTTTGCGTTTTGCAGAATTTGATATTATTTCGCTTTATCTGAAATAGGTCGCCACAAAGATAGGAAGGAGGCCTCTTGGATTTCATACGAAAGAAGGAGAAATAAATTGAATGTTTGAAATAAATCTGACACAAGTTTTACAAATTTTTTTGTAAACTGACCCAGTCAAATCCTGCCTCAAGTTACAACTATTCCCTTCACTTGCAACAATGGCATATTGCAATATTGTATTTTTCAAAAATGCTTGTGTTATTTTCCAAATCTCACAATCAGCAGCTTAGGAAACAATTGCTCAATATCCTGGGAGAATTCAGAAAAAGAATCAGTATTTTATAGCTCCATATTGTTACAGAGGTGTGCAGAGGTCAAACATTAATTTTTAGTTTTATCAGCTGGACTCACATTTGGATTTTTTAAAGCAAATTCAGCTGTTGAGAATAAATAATTACAATAGGTCATCTGACATTTGGGACGATGACCTGGCCAGTTTTCGGGATCTTCTTCAAGATGGATTCCAATAAACTTGTTGAGATTATGTGGAATGCTGTACCTTTCTCTATCAAGACTTATCCCAAAAAAAACAAGAACAGTGACCAGGATTTTACTGGTTCACTCCGTCCATCAATGGATGGAGTGAGCCGGTAAAATTGTGCAAAAGCCGGATTTCTGTGAGGTCAGCCTCTCACTGGAAATGGGCAAAAAGCTGAATAATTTATTTAAATTTATTCTAATTTTTTCCATGATTTCCATGTCTTTAGCCTGGTGCTTACGAAATCACACTCACTCGCCTTTATAGTCGCGCCAGGGGAGATTCTCTCCAGAGAGACCTGCTCCCCATGAACAGGGAACAGACCTGGCACATTGGCACTACCAGCTTGGCACCTGGATAATGTCCAGTGGGAATTTTGGCACTGCCCAGTGGGGCAACCTTCTTGCTCTCAGCCTCCCTAAAGAGCCTCAATGGCCTCTGGTGTACCAGTGAGGTAACCAGAATTGTTCCCTATTCATGGGGAGCAAGCATTCTCCTCACTGAAGAAGACCTCTTGCAAAACCCTGCTGCATTTGGAGAATTCTACAGAAGGAACATATGTAGGCAGCAAATCTCTCTCAACTAAATTGAACTCTGTCTGCTATATCATGCTGTTGGTGCCAATCAGAGAAATTATAAAGGAGACTTCAAATTTCAAGGCAGCATGTTCAGGAGGAAAGACCAAGTGGTACAGCTTGAAGAACAGGTTCAGCCATGGACAACAGCAAAGGCTGATAATTAGTAAACTCTTTATAATACTTTGCCTTTTCTCATTGAATCTTAATTTAGCGAAAATTTAAACCTGTCTACTTTGTAACTTGTATTTTTTTTATGTGTATTTATGTAGGTGCCTGTGTTTGTTGTGTGTGTGTTGACAGTATGTGTGCTTGTACGTGTGTATTGCCATGGTCAAGGCTTTTACTTACTTTAAAATATTTTATATTCTCCAACTTTGTGGCTTTCTAACACAATTAAAAACTAACCCCCTACTCACTTTAACTCAAAAATGCCTATCAAGCGGCATTCTTTGCAAATATCTGGCCCGATTTTACCATTTTGATTCTAAGTGCTGAATCTGGGTGTGATTCAGATCCGACTTGTAAACCCTGTTCTGAGACACCCACCTACACATTTAGCCTGAAAAAAAATTGTGAGTCTGAATTGCACTGTGAGTGGGTTTTATTGCACCCAAAACACTGCTGCTCCGATCGAAGCTTTGAACTGTGTATGTACAGTGAAAAAAAATTTTTGAAAAATGTGCTCCTGTCACATCATTCCCGGGCCACAAAAAACAGATAAAGTGGTCCGGGAGTGAAAAGCAGGATCGATGGCCCCCACAGACATTGCTCCACTTCCACAACATAACTGTGCCCCTATCCACCCACCCCCCACCCCTGCTTCCTAGACTGATTATGACTTTCTGTCCCATTTCCTCCTCACCAATCATCTGCAGAGTGGCGACAGTCCCCCTCTTCCCCCCACCAGAGAAGAGTGAGTCTCCCTCCTCACCCACTCACCAGAAAATGATCGGGCCTCCCTCCATCAGCCCAACTCCTACCAGAGAACAATCGGGCCTGCCTCCTCCCCCCACCAGACTTACATCTGACTCTCTTCTTCTCCCCCTCTCCCAAGCCACCAGAGAATAATGGGCTTCCCTTCTACCCCCACCCTTCACCAGAGAATGATCTGACCCACCTCCTCTCCACTTCCACCATCGACCTGAGTCAGAGAGCAATTGCAACTTACCTCTTCAGAAGTTGGAGCGCCTGAAACAGGCCTTTGCTAAGCGTGTCTGTTTTGTGCCGAATCGGGGTGGGCGAATGCGATGGTAAAGGGGGGAATGCCAGCAAAGTTGTGCAGGCAGTTCATTAATTCAACTTAAATGCATTTAAATTGCCATTGCACCAGTTTTGAGTGTGGATTGGATGGTGGTCATTTTCGGCGCTTGGTAAAGTGGGCATCTGTGCAGACACAGGTGCGGATCACACTTATCGCTTCGTGCCCAACTTTACCAAATTTTCACGCCAGCAATGGTAAAATCAGGTTCAAAATGTAAATAACTAAGCATGCACACTATTTGAAACATTGTAGATTTCAAAAAAGCCTGTTATGATCAACCAACAAGTGGGAGAAACGGGGGAGTCCATCTACTATATTTTTTTGAAATACAGAATAAGTTTTGGGTTTGATCAAGGCAAGATGCATCCAGTGCACAATTAGATTACGTGTGCCTTGAATTTGCTGTTTGAATATTAATGTACTGATGAATGAAATTACTTGCCTTGCTAATTTATTGGAAACATTAGTTTATTTTCATGTCAAGTTTAGCTCAATGCTAGCAACCTCGGGGGAGATTCTCCCATCGCAATCCATAATTTTTCTGTCGGGTCAGTGGGAGACCTTTTTCCAGGATTTGTGCATGCACTGGGAATACTTGCGAATCTCCCTGAGCTGGAGAACAATTGGAGTCCAGATCACGCTGGAAACTGGCAGGAAGACAGGCGAGTCATTTGAATCTTTTTTTAATGTATTTAAAATATATTTTGCATCTCATTATCGGGAACATGTTGGTCCCAATTGAATCTCCCACCCTGCCAGGAGTACTTCATTCTAGGAGGGTTTAGTGTAGTTCCCTGCAGTCAGGGAACTAGTGAGCAACCCCACTGGAATGATCAGGGGATAACTGGTGCCCTCAGGAGGTCAAGTTGAAAGGGTGGTGCCCCCTGGGCATAGGCATTTTGACTGTGCCAGCCTGTACCCCGGTACTGCCCAAGGGGCAAAGTGCCCATGCCCTGGGAGCACCTTAGCACTGCCCAAAAGTCATCAGGCAGTGAATGCCAAGGGAATGGGCCCTACTGTGGGCAGGGCCTAGGGTTGATGGGTGGAGGTGGGGAGTTCACTGTCATTCTGCAGACAGGATCAGTTGGGGCTGAAGAGAATATAGTAATCAGGGCAGGCTGGAGGGGGTGGTGATAGTCTGTCAGGAGGTTGGGATGGGGGCTGCCTCCCGGAGCGGGGGCATGACCACGGGAGGGGGTCAGCGGGGTGGGGGTGAGATATCTGTCATAGTGAGGGGGATAGGGTATCGCCACTGCTGGGGAAGATGAGGAGTGGGCTGAACACTGGGGCAGTCCAGGGTGGAGGGGAGTCAGGGCTGGCCTGGGAATTGTTGTGGGGGCTGTGATTGGGCCATGAGAGGGCCGGAGGGGCAGCACTGTGGCTTGCCGGGATGGCCAGTGATTGAGCTACCCAGCAAACAGGGAGTTTGATAGATCAGGACCACTGCGGATGCCTGGAGTTCCAAAACTGTCAGACTCTGGCGCGAATAGGCCTTGCCTCCCTAGGTTGTTAATGAGATTCCTGATGGGGACCTCTGCAGTGTGCAGAGTGCAGGGATTCAAGTCTGAAGCTGAACTGACAAAACAGTCATCATTAGAACAGTTTTCCCATCAATTCAACAATTTTGGGGGAATTGATCCCCCCACTCATCTCTAAGTCAAAGGATTGTTGTTCAAGTCTCAATCTTGTATGGAACAACATAACCTACACTGATGGTTTACTGCGTTTTTTTTAAAGTTTATTTATTCATGCCACAAGTAGGCTTACCTTAACACTGAAACAAAGTTACTGCAAAAATCCCCTAGTCGCCACACTTGGGTATGCTGAGGGAGAATTTAGCATGGCCAATGCATCTAACCTGCACATTTTTTGGACTGTGGGAGGAAATCAGAGTACCTAGAGGGAACCCACACAGACACAGGGAGAATGTGTAGACTTCACATGGACAGTGACCCAAGCCAGGAATCGAACCTGGGCACCGTGAGGCAGCAATGCTAACCATTGTGGCACCATGCCGCCCATTTTGTTGCTAGGAACATTGTCTTTTAGTTATGATGCTGATGCCTCTGTTGGAATATAGGAAAGATCCCATAGCTATTTTGTGTTGTAATACCACAGTTGGTATTCATCCAATCAACTGGTCACTTTTTATTATGAACTGTTGAATCTTGCTGTGTACAAATTGACTGCTGTGCTTGCAGCAGTAGCGACATACAAAATGAATTACTTAATTAATTGTGAAGCACGCCTGTGAAACGCACTTTACCATTTAACTTTCCTATATCATTTACTATCTTGCCAATAGTTCTTGTCAGAAAATTTCAGTAATTCAGTTCTTAATTAGCAAGATTGGTAACATGAGTACATTGAGCACCTCAGATTTGTTCCTTTCATGGAACATAGAGCATCATTGGTAAGATCAGCTATTGCTGCCCATCCCTTTGGTTTGCTCAGCCATTTCAGAGGGCAGTTAAGAATCAACCATGGGAACATAAGAAATAGGAGCAGGAGTAGGCCATCCGGCTGCTCGAGCCTGCTCCACCATTCAATAAGGTCACGGCTGATCTTTTCATCTCAACTCCATTTACCCACTGCTCACCATAACCCTTAATTCTTTTACTGTTCAAAAATGTATCTATTCTTGTCTTAAAAACATTCAATGAGGTAGCCTCAACTGCTTCATCAGGCAGGGAATTCTACAGACCTCTGTGGAGATCTTCACAATCCTTTGTATGAAGAAGTTCCTCCTCAACTCAGTCCTAAATCTGGTCCCCCTTATTTTGAGACCATGCCCCCTAGCCCCAGTTTCACCTGCCAGTGAAAACAGCCTCCCTGTTTCTAACTTATCCTCTGCAACAATGACCATACTGCTGTGTGGGTTTGGGGTCACATATGGAGCAGAATGGAAAAGGATGAAAGATTTCCTTTCCAGGAAATCAGAGAACTCCATTTTTAAAATGATAATCAATGGTCACCATTACTGAAATTAACTTTAAATTGCAGATTTTATTAATTGAATTTAAATTCCATCAGATGCCATGGTGGGATTGGAACAAAAATCACCAGGGCATTAAGCCTGAACTTCTGGTACAGTGCCATGTGACATTACCACTACGCCACCATTTGCCCCAGATGTAAACTTAGAACTAAACATCTCCCGGCACAGCATACCAGGTTTAGCACATTATGCATTCTACTGCTATACCAGTCCTACTGTGAATTTTACATAGCAAAGTATTCATACCTGTCAACGCACTAAGTTTTTAGCATGTTGCGCTGATACCAGCTCTCACAGTTCCTTCTCACCTGACAATGTAATAAAAGCCCCAGCTGGCAGTTGCTGCAAAGCGTGTTCATAATTCTGCAGTAAAATGTTTCATTTTCAGTGTTTACTGAGCAAAAAGAAAGTAGTGAATTTGGTATGAGAGCCTGTGGCTGTCAATCTATGTCCTCCCTAGCAAGTTGGAAATGACAATAATAGGATTTCATCACATTAGGAGCAGCAATTGCCAGACAGCAAGATGATAGCCAACAAGCTGTGCTCAAGTAGTCAGAGATTTATTTTTAAAAAAAGGAGAATGACAGCAGAAAGATACAAATTGGTGCAATGCACCCATCCCCACATGGCCTCCCCCTTAGAAACCCAGCATTGGTTCGCCCACAACTTTATCACTGCTCACGCACCAAGCTTCACTTGTAAAAATGAAACAGGTATTTTATTAAAAAGCTTTTGGTAAACA
This sequence comes from Sphyrna mokarran, assembly GCA_024679065.1. NCBI lineage: Eukaryota > Metazoa > Chordata > Chondrichthyes > Carcharhiniformes > Carcharhinidae > Sphyrna > Sphyrna mokarran. The sequence goes on from JAGIQG010000003.1 coordinate 92,174,005, forward strand.
ATTTATAAATTATATTATCAGAGTTTTCTTCGTTATTCTAAAATTGGTGAATCAAAATGAAACATCTTTCATCATTGGCAATTCAGTGTAAGGGCTCAAGCAGGGAATTATAAATATTTTTGCAAGTCTTCAAGATTGGACAGAGATTATTGATTGAAATGTTGATGATGGGAAGTCACTCACGAGCTGGAGTGTTGATGAGATCTCCACATTGCCCCTTTCAGGAAGGCCCACCACATTAACTGCACCTTCCAGTGATGGGCCTTCCCTGGGATCCAACCTGAGGGTGGAAATTAGCCTCCAGAGCGCTGCCTGCTGGTCAATCAGAAGCTGCATATTGTTCAGCAGTGCCATTGTGGAGGTGGTAGCTACGGCTGGTAATGCACCTACCTGAAGCCAAGGATTGCTGAGGGACTCAGGAATGGCTAAATAATGATAGCTGGGGGAATCGGGGCTAAGCAACATATGTGGGAGTTGTAGGATTAGCAGAAAAAGCTTGAGGGTAACCTAACCCCGCTCCCCCACCTCAGAAGTCCACAAGAAAGCTCACCAGGTTACATTTTTTTGGACTTCCCACTTAGCAAGTTGCCCACCCAGCACTCGGTAAATACCAGACAAGGCAAAATGAGGTTCTTAATTGGCCTTAGTTGCCCACTTCAAGGCACTCCATGGACCTCCCATCCTGGATTTAATTAGGCAGAAGCAGGAAGCCAAAGCGGCCCCATCTTGCCACTCTCCTGCCTGGCCAAATACCCCTCCACTAGATTCATGCCAGTGTTTGTGGGTGCTCCCATTGTTGTGTTCCCTCAAAGCATGTGGCTAATGTGCACCAAAAGTGCTTAAATTCTTTACATGACCATGGAATACATCTTATGGTTGTTTGAGATTTTGAGGGCTCTGCCACATGGGACTGCTCAGTCCTGCATTCGCAGGAGCTGTCTAGGGTGGAACAAATGGTTAGCGTTGCTGCCTCACAATGCCAGGGACCTGGATTCAATTCCTGGCTTGAGTCACTGTCTGCATGGAATCTGCACTCTGAACCCATGTCTGCATGGGTTTATTCTGAGAGCTCCAGTTTCCTCCCACAGTCTGAAAGACATGCTGGTTAGGTGCATTGGCCATGCTAAATTCTCCCTCAGTGTACCCGAACAGGCGCTAGAACTTGGCTACTAAGGGATTTTCATAGCAACTTAATTGCAGTGTTAATGTGAGCCTACTTGCGACACAAATAAATAAGCTCAAAACTTTTCTTTGTGACATCATGAGACACTGTCAATAGTATAGAGATCCCACTGCCCACACTCAAAATAGCTCCAGAATAATCCCAAGTAGTTAAGGTCATCACTTTTCCACTGTTTCAAGACCCAGCTGTCCTTTCCTGCCCACCTAAGGAGCATGAATACCTGGTGAGATCTTCAAGCATTTGGGATCCATCCCACCAACTCAAGGCTCTGTAGAGCTCATGTATCAGGTGGTGAATACAGGTTAATGCATATCTCCTGTATCCTATATACCTGGTGCTAAGCTGGATGAGGTCTTCCATGAGAGTCCCCACTTTCTCACTGAGGAGGACATGCACCAGGACACAGCTCCACTTATGGCATGGTCAGACTCATCCATTATATCCACATGCACAGCTTTTGCTAACTCCAACAGATGTTCACATCTCAAACTGCTGCTTCAGCATCTGCCACCTTTGACGATGCCCTCCCAAGACTCACTGTCTGTTTTAATGGGATTGGTCACAGCTATCACTGTTAGTTGTCTATGATGCTTACCAGTTAGTGCTATCCTTTGTAACCCGCATATCAATGCCCACTGTTGTGAGGGTATCAATACTGGAATGATGGCTCCACTTCAACTGCCACTGATGCATTTCATCTTGGAGTTGACCTGCAAGTGAGGAGTGATATAACGGCATTACACTTTCCAACAACACTTTCGGATTACCCCCTGTGGGAGCTTCCGGGGGGTTCAATAATGAGTGTAGGTGAGGCATCATTTGCGCTTATCAAAAGGTTTCACAGGCCTCATTCATGAATCCTGACTCTCTAGTGGATCACACTCAACTACAGACTATCCCTCCCAACTCCATTGCTTCCTCCCTCATCAATGTCAGCATTCCCAGCAATGGCAATCTGCCTCCAGTCCATTCCCATTTCCTGACCTTGTATGCTCACTTCTCTTGCAAACACAGATGCATGGATTGTAACCCACTTCTCATGTCCTTGCTGCACTTCTCTGTCATTGGGATGCCATCTACAATAATACATTTACTGTTCAAAAGCTGCTGCTTTAATGTTGACTAACTGGGGGCTTCTGCTTATGAGGTAGATCTTCATTTCGCTGTGAACACTGCGGCCTGGTCATGCCTAATGTCTGGGTCAGTGAGATCTTCATGTTTTTTATGGGCACTGTTTATGACATGCTGGACTGTGAGTCTGGTATCGCAGATTCTATTCCTCTTATCAGATTCTATCATGCCAATCAATTTCTTGCAGTATAGTAACTAATTCCACATGACCACCTCCTAGCTGCTGACCTCCAGTCATGACCCCTTGGTTTGCTTTGACTGTTTGTTTCTTCCTCCCTGCGACTGGGAAGAGGAATGTCTGTGCTACCCAGAGAGAGGGATGGGGGTGGGAAATGGTGGTGGGGAGCACATCTTCAGGGAGGCTTCACCAAAACTGGGTTATACCTTTGTATTACCTTCAACCATTACTTTCACTAACACTCTTTCTTGGGCTCTTTTCAACATCCTCAAAGTTTAAAACTTCTAATCCCACCTTTAAATGTAGTGCCTTAATTCAGCTGCCAACACTTCCTCTCTCTAGCCACTTGACATTGGTCACCTCCCACACCTGATGATCATTCAATGAACGCTGTATGCAATATTTGATTTCTCAGCCCACCGGCTGCTAATAAAGCCTCAAAATCAATTTATAGCCCGTCATCAGAACTTCCTCCAAAATGGTAAGATTCAGCATTATATTTTGAAATTGGGCATGGATAGGATCAGGCTTGCTTTTTTTTTAATTGCCAATTTTCCAAAAGATCTGCTAACACTCATTGTCAAGGTTTATGTGAGCTCAATGGCTTCTATGCAAAGTGCAGTTGGCAACTGAGGAACAATACTCCAGCAAGAAGTCAACTTTCTCCAAGGGAGAAAAGAATGAATTCAGCAAGTGTAATATGTCTGCAGAGACAGAAATCCTTTTATTCCCAATTCTAACAGCAATACACAGAGTGCTATCAGACAGCATCCATCTTTGGGAGTGCCAGAGGAACTGACACTCCTGGTTAAATGCAAGGAAAAGACACCCTGATTGGCCCATCAACTGACTCCTTAATCAGGGAGTTCATATTCCAATAGGCCAACGCCAATGGCCTGATTAAAGTCATTACAGTAAGAAAGAGAAAAATAAAGTTCTCCCCCAATGCTCCCACAAACTGTTCACTAGTACCTCAGCAGGTGGCTCTAGTTCAACTCCATGCAAGATTTGTCTATGCTTGAATTTTATCTCAGTAGGAAAAAGCAATGTGACTTCCCTGTCTTAACTTATATTAAACTTAGCAGCAATTTCTTCCAGCTTTGTTAATTTATAATTGGGTTCATGTCTTTGTTGGAAGTACCTATTCATTTAACTTTCCTTCAGTGGACTCTTTCTATTAAGAGGTCAACTTGCACCTTGTGAAATGGGCTTCCTATTTGCACTCCTGATGTCCATTTCACTCATATCTTGAACTGCTATTTACTAAACACAGGATACATTCACCCAGATCCCATGAATCATTAATGTGACCTGTCAATGCTAATTTGTGCTGGAGCAGTTTGCTCCATCTTGGGATCAAAATATTGTTTTGCAGTAAAACTCTAAATTTATGTAAATCTCTCCTTTCTTTGTATTGACAGCATTTGAGGCAATTTAATTATCTTTAGAAAGCTTTATATCATTATTAATCTATTTGTGACATCTTTTGGTTATAACTTAATCTGTAGTTTCCTTTTTTTCTATTGGTACTTTGTTAAAATTACCACAACAAATGGACCAAATATACTGGGGCCAGGAAAGCAAATCTATCAAGCAATATGCTGAGGGGGATCAGTGCTGGAGCAGGAGGATGTCCTGAAAGGGCCAGGGACAGAAATGAAACAAAATACTGCAGATGCTGGAATCCAAAATTAGAATTGAAGATGCTGGAAAATCTCAGCAGGCCTGGCAATACGTACAGGGAATGAGAAACAGAGTTAATGTTTTCAGTCTATTTCAATTTTTATCAGAACTAAAGAGAGGAAGAAATATGATTGATATTAAACTGTAACTGGGAGAGGCTACAACAAGTTGTAGCAGCCTTAAGAACAAAGTGTGGTGGCCTTGTGTGGGAGTGAGGTGAGAGTAGAGGGAGGGATGGAAATCTTTTGGTTAGAGTTAAGAAACAATAAAGATGCCAATATCCTCCTAGAATCATGGAACCCCTACAGTACTATTCTGTACTGCCCAGGATTAGATCACCTATCAAATCTTCACTGACAATAATCCCACCTACCCCTCCAAGTAATTCCTCATATTTATACTGCTAGTCCCCCAATACTAAAAGGTAATTTACCTTGGCCAATCCATCAACTTGCATAGCTTTGGATTGTGAGAGGAAGCTGGAGCATCTAAAGGAAACCCACACAGACACAGGGAGAATATACAAACTCCACGCAGTCACCCAAGGCTGGAATTGAACCTGCGATCCTTGAGCTATGAGGCAGCAATGCTTACCATTGTGCCAGTCTGAGCAGATTCTATAAGCCACCAACTAGCAGAAAAGATGTAGAGGAACAAATTTGCAGGAAAATTACAGAGCATTGCAAGAATTATACAATAGTGACAATGCAGTATTTCAATTATCCTAAAATAGATTGAAATAGTACTAGTGTAAAGGACAAGTGGGGAGAGGAGGCAGGAAGAGTTCTGAAGTATGTTCAGGAGAATTTTCTAAGTTATTATGTTTCTCAGTTGAATGAGGAAGGTGGAATTGTGGGATTTGATACTTGGAAATAAAATAGCCAAGTGGATCAAAGTTTCAGGAGAAGAACACTTAGAGAGCAGTGATCAAATAAAATGTATTTAGATTAGCCGTGGAAAAAGATAAATGTTGCAAAAATAGTTAATTGGAGAGATGAATTTTAGTGAGTTAATATCTGCTCCAAGTAACTTGAAATCCCTGTTTGACAGGCAAAGCTTGTGACAAGGCTGCCTTTAAAGTGGAAATGGGTCTGGTACAGCTGAGGCACATGCTCACTTGGGAGGAAAGATAAGGCAATCAAAACTAGAACACTGGGATAAGAAAATAAATAGAAGGTAAGATGAAACAGAAAAATATGATTTGTGACCATGTCAGGTTGATAATACAAGCCAGGACCAGGTTGAACATAAAAAGTCAAGATGAGATGTGGAAAAGGAAAGAAGAGAAGAAAAGGATATGTTATAAGCAACCAGCAGCTAACTTAAAAGGGAATCCAAAAGTTCTCTGTAGATATATAAAATAGTAAAACAGTGGGAAGAGAGAGACAGAGCTAACTAGGGAGGAAAAAGGAGACCTACATATGGATAAAGAGTATTGTTGTGGGACTAAATAAGTATTTTGTTTTACCAAGGAAGAAGATGCTACTGAAGTCACAATAAATAACAAGATAGTTGAAATGCTGGGTGAAGTATAATCTGATATCAAAGAAGTATAAGAGAGCCTGACTGTACTTAAAGTTAATCAGTCACCTGGATTGGATTGAATGCACTTGACAACGCTGATGATGGAAATGGTGGAGGTATGTATGATGTGGAAATGCGAGCATTGGACTGAGGTAAACACAGTAAGAAGTCTCACAAGACCAGATTAAAGTCCAACAGGTTTATTTGGTAGCAAAAGCCACTAGCTTTCAGAGCAGTTGTTGCCCCTTCATCAGATGAGTGAGGAAGTTGACCCTTCGCTAGTGGCTTTTACTACCAAATAAACCTGTTGAACTTTAACTTGGTCTTGTGAGACTTTTTGCGAAATATGTATGGCCTTGATCTTCTCACCTTCCTTAGATACAGGGGTGGCGTAGAGGATTGGAGAACTGCAAACATGACACCATTATCCAGAAAGGGGCATGTGGACTAATTATTGAAAATTGCAAGGCAAGTCAAAAGCATAGTTAATAAATCAGACAGCATTCTGTGTGATTATCAACAGATCATGGAGTATAATGGCAAGGAAATGATGACAAACAATATATAAAATACCAAATTGACCTCAACTCCAGTATTTCTCCTGGGTGTCAGACTTGGGAAAGGATGTGAAGGCATTAGAGAGGGTATAAAAAAGATACATGAGAATGGTTTCAGGAATGAGAAACTTGAGTTCCAACAGCGGATTGAAGAACATAATGCTGCCTTGCTTGGAGAAGAACAAGTTGAGTGGAGATTTGACAGAGGTAATGGAGATCATGAGGGGTATGGACATAGCAGATAGGTACTAACTCTTCCCATTGTGGAAGGATTGAAAACCAGAGCACATCAATTTAAGTTGATTCGCAAAAGAAGCAATGGCAGAGAATAATCGGAAGATTAGGATCAGCAATGCACTACCTGAGAGTGTGATGGAAGTCGATTCAACCATGACTTTCAACAGAGAATTGGATCACTATTTGAATGGAGAAGGAGGTGCTGCAGGGCTTCAGAGAGAAGGCAGTGGATTGACACTTGGTGAATCCTTTCACAGAGAGGTGATACAGAGATGACTGGCTGAATGTTTGCCTGCTGTACTACACCCATTCTTTGATTCTATAATAAACCCCGAATGGGGAACCAAAATGCATAATTTAAGAGAAAGGGTGGGAGGGTGGGAAGTAAAATTGCTCCTCTTGAAAACTGACACTGGTTCAATGGGCCACATGGCCTGCTTCTGTGCTATAACCATTCTCTAAGTCTATGTTAAACCAAAGTTCATTTCAACATGTTTAAATATTGTTTAACTATTGGCATGCAAAGTAACTTTCTTTCCAGCTGACATGTTTTAAAATCTATTCAAAATATTGCCAGTTCCAATTCGAATTCTGATCAGGTAACACAAATGTTTTGTGCTGAATGGATGGTCCTTTTATTTGACAATGTTGGTGTAAATTGACTAGAAACCCTGTCCATCACTCAATGAAATATTACAGAATTTCCTCTAGCAGAACAAAGAGGTACAAGTGTTTTTAAACCACATGTAAGAATAAGAGACCAAATATTACTATCCCGCTCACCACAGGAATCAGGTCAGAAACAGACCATGGAATGGTTCATTGACCTTGGGCGGGATTTTCCCATTTTGAGGCAAGCAAGGCAGGAGAATCCCACCCAAGATATCATGCCCAACAATTCAAAGTCTAGCTTACAAAAGTAGAAGCCATTTATTAAAAGTTGATCAAGCTTAACAAATGAAGTTCATGGTGGGGATTCTCCCAAAAATTCCCAACGTGCGGGAAAATGGGAGTAAATCCCATTGGTTTTTGGTGTAGTTTCCAGAGTGACTGTCCGACACTCTGTGCAACAAAGAGTGCCTCAGCTTGATTCACTCTTCATTTATGGACGAGGCCTATTCACACCCGAGAGGCTGACAGCATAGAGTTGAGCAGGCCATTGCACGTGCACCAATCTGTTAGTGCGGAGATCAGTGCTCGGACAGTAGCACCGCATTGCTAGCCTCCCAATCGCTAGCTAGGCCAAACACTAGTCAGACTCATAACACTTTATTGCTGGCCTGGTGACTATCCCCCTTCCCGATTGCTGGCCTCCCAGATCACCCCGGGCCAGCCCCCTTACTTCTTTCCACCCCAGCCAGCCCCAATTTCTCCACCCAGTCAGCCCTCATCTCCCCAATCCCCCCAATAGTCTTATCCTCTCCATCCCACAAATGACCATCTCCAGCCCTGCGAACCCTCCTTCCACCCGGATGGCCATCCCCGATTGCTCTCTTCCCTCTCCCTGCCAGCACTCGCAACGCAGAGTGGTAGCAGGTCTCCTCCACACCCCAGCAAATGCCCCCAACTGACCCTGCCCCCAGTAGGCCCCATTCCCTCTGTCCCCACCCCTTGGTGCTGTTCCCCATGATTGGTAGGCAATGTTAACATTGGGTAGCGTATGGGTACCTCCGACCTCACGGGCGGACTCAATGGCTTCTCTTCCTTCCAGCAGGGTCAGGCGTCCTGTTTCCTGTTAGAGCGGAGCAGGAGTAAATCCAGCTGGAGGGAACCACTGCAGGTGGAGGGGAAGGTGGGATGTAGGGGGTGGGGGGTGTGCAGGAGGAGAGGGGTGGGCTGGCAGATGCTAGTGTGCCTGGAGACTTCAGTCCTGGGCCTGCTAATCAAATGGAAATCATGATTTCCATTTTGTTATCAGCTCCATAACAATTTCTGGCACAGAGCTGATGACATTGAAAAACATTGTCCTGGAGATGAGTGAAAGTCATGGCATCTGGTTAACAGTCCATGAAATGGCCTCTGCTGATATCTCCTGGCTCCCTGTGCTACTCTAGCAGCACAGCAGGCTGGGAGTATCGCGCTGCCATGTAACATAGCTACCTGTTAAGGCTCAGGGTAATCTCACTAACTAAGTGATGCAAATTGATTCTTTCCTGTGTCCAGCAATGCATTTGAGATTTTCCACTGATTTAAGCCTGACACCAAATACAATTTTCTACAGTTTCTTGGAACTACCTTCAGTGCCAAGACATTTTCTCTAAAAAATGGGCTGAAGTGGCTTTCAAAGCAATAATCGCTTATCAGGGCCCCTGGACCTACTGTTTGTTTGCAGTAGCCATTATAAAGTAATAATTTGCATTTTCAGCTAAATCTGATGCATGTTCTCGGTTGTTATGAGCAACTTTATTTGCATTTGATTAGCTGCTTAATTATGCTTATTATGATATGTCCATTAAAACACAATTACTGGTGATTTATTCATTTGTCTGACAAATGTGCACACCCACTGGAGGAGAGGTAATATTTATCAGAGACTGATCTCTCCCTGCGCACACAGGCCATGCAGTAAATTAGCTTGCATTCCTATTACATTAAACTGATGTATAAGTCAAAATTAAGTCAAATTATAAAGCAAAATTATGAAACTAAGCAACACACAGACATGTACACAAAATAGAGGGCATTTTCTTGCATCAATGGCATTTGACAAAAGTGTCATCAGCATCCGTACCCTAAACAACAGATATTATTGAATTAGTTAAAGTAGTACATTAAAATGAAATCCCTCAATACTCCACATTGAGTTGTGACACAGGACTGAAAGATGGAACTTTAAGTTATATGGAGCATTTCATCACATCCTTGCAAACATGTCTGCAATTTCATGGCAACAAAGATATTTTCTCATTTTATCTGTTGATTATAAGCAGCTTAAGATGTTTTACCGCATTAAAGATGCTATATAAAGGCAAATTGTTCATGTTAAAATGAACAATGTTGTAAGTAAAAGCCAAACAATTTTGTAATTTTGCTTGACATTTCATTGTGCAAGGCCCTCATGCATAAGTCTTATTTGCCACATGTCATTTAAAGCAATTAGGTTTGCAGTGTATGAAAAGGAGATTAATGTGAGAATTAAGGATTGATGTTTATAGCTTTTCAAAAGCCAGTTTACATCATGCAGGCAAATCACCGTGGAATTCTGCTGTAATCATTCTTCATTAATTTCCCCTTTAATTGGATAGGCAGAGTTGTGCCATGTCATGGTCCATTGGATTTCCAAGGTGACTATTGGCAGCTAGGATACGTTCCATCAACTGGCAGAGTGGTTCAGGCTGTCTAATCATTTGACAGAGCAGCAGGATAGATGAGCTCCATTTCGGCTAACAAAAAGCTGCATACAGATGAACCACCGCCATCAAAATCCATACTGTTTCCAAAAAGAACAGCATTATCTTAAACAAGCCATGCTTTTCACATGTTATTTGAATTGATTTTTCCTTACCAGACATAGCAGTCTATTTAATAACATATACCATTTCAGCTCCACTTGTTGATTTAAAATAACACCAAATTCCTTTGTCGGCAGAGGTGCAATCATTGTCTTAATTGAACCCAAATATTTAACAATCTGTACTCAACAGGAAACTGTTACTTAAACAAAAAAACTGTAGACATTGCCAAAGTACCTAGCACTGAGGAGCCCAGTGCTTAAAAGGAACAAATAAAAGTATGAAATATAGTTGTATTAAAGATTGCTTATCACAGTCACCTTTCCAGACAGTTGCTTACACTGGAAATTGTTTCCAATTAAGCTGCGATTGGAGAATCAGGATGTGGCAAGGCAGTATTTGTGCAGAAGAATATTTTATTGTATTCATAGGGGAACAAATTGCAAGTGGGACATTTATATTCATCATGAAATGCCCACCAGTAGAATTTTGTCCTCAAATTTTAAGCTAGGAAATAGCGTGGATGTATTTTTGTTCTGCATGGCAAAATAGTCAGATATAAGCAGAAATAAAGAGAAACAGAATTCTTTGGAAGTTGCACTTATTCAAGTTACTTCATTTAGAATTTTCTCACCTTGCTGAAACACCACTTTGAAATGATTTGCCGAGGTCTATAGTTAACCATGTAAATCTGGAAATTATACTGAGCACTTCCAAGGGATGGACATGGAATGTATTTGCTTCAAATACATTCCAATACAATACATAGGGTAGCACGGTGGCACAGTGGTTAGCACTGCTGCCTCACAACTCCAGGGACCTGGGTTCCATTCCTGGCTTGGGTCACTGTCTGTGTGGAGTTTGCACATTCTCTGCGTGGGTTTCCTCCAGCTATTCCAGTTTCCTCCCACAGTCCAAAGAGGTGTGGATTGGGTAGGTTGGCCAAGCTAAATTGCCCCTTAATGTCCCAGGATGCATTGGTTAGAGGAATTAATGGGGTAAATATGTGGAGTTAAGGGAATTGAGCCAGGATGGGATCATTATCAGTACAGACTCAATGGGTCAAATGGCCTCATTCCCACTATAGCGTTTTAAATCAAAACTTATTTGAAGCTTATTAATCAAAGCTTTTTGATTTTCATAATTTAAATGAAGAGAGGAATTTTTCAGGAACCTGCTGTGCATTCATGCTGTGAGATGCAAAATGTTTCCATGGCATGGTACTGAGACAATGTGACCATTGGAAGGCCTAACTCTCAGCTAAAGAAATGGTAAAGGCACAAATAGTTATTGCACAGCTTTAGAATGAACCAATTTCTGATCCTAACTATTGCTCAGTGAATCTTGCTGAAAATTGTCTGTGCTCAGACGGATCAGTTAAAGCTGTAGTGCTAATAATGAGATTGCGGAGCCTTTAGCTTTAATCTTTGGGTCCTCGCTGTCCACAGGGATAGTGCCAGAGGATTGGAGAGTGGCAAATGTTGTTCCTCTCTTCAAGAAAGGAATGACCCTGGTAATTATTGGCCAGTTAGTCTTACTTCAGTAGTTGGTAAGTTAATGGAAAGGGTCCTGAGAGATAGGATTTATGACCATTTGGAAAGATTCAGTCTAATCCAGGATAGTCAGCATAGTTCTGTGAGGGGTAAGTCCTGCCTCACAAATTTGATTGAATTCTTTGAGGAGGTGACTAAGTGTGTAGACGAAGGTAGAGCAGTTGATGTCGTATACATGGATTTTAGTAAGGCGTTTGATAAGATTCCTCATGGTAGGCTGATGAAGAAGGTAGGGATGTGTGGGATAGAAGGGAATTTGGCCAATTGGATAAGTAACTGGCTGTCTCATAGAAGGCAGAGGGTGGTGGTGGAGGGAAAAATTTTCAGACTGGAGGCCAGTTACCAGCAGTGTACCACAGAGGTCAGTGCTGGGTCCTCTGCTTTTTGTGATATTTATCAATGACTTGGAAGAGGGGGCTGAAGGGGGGGGTACTAAATTTGCTGACGACACCAAGATTGGTGGAGTAGCGGATGAGGTGGAGGGCTCTTGCAAGCTGCAGAGAGACATTAGTAGGATGCAGAGCTGGGCCGAAAAATGGTAGATGGAGTTTACTCCTGATAATTGTGAGGTGATTCATTTTGGTAGGACAAACTTGAATGCGGACTACAAGGTCAACAGCAGGGTTCTAAGGAATGTGGAGGAACAAAGAGATCTTAGGGTTCATATCCACAGATCTCTGAAGGTTGCCACTCAAGTGGATAGAGCCGTGAAGAAGGCTAATAATGTGTTATTTTTTATAAACAGGGGGGTTTGAGTTTAAGAGCCGTGAAGTTACGCTGCAACGGTACCAGACGTTGGTGAGACCATATTTGGAATATTGTGTTCAGTTCTGGTCGCCTCACAATAAGAAGGATGTGGAAGCATTGGAGAGAGTGCAGAGGAGATTTACCAGGATGCTGCTTGGTTTGGAGGGTAGGTCTTATGAGGAAAAGTTGAGGGAGCTGGGGCTTTTCTCTCTGGAGCAGAGGAGGATGAGAAGTGACTTAACAGAAGTTTATAAGATAATGAGAGGGATTGATAGAGTGGACACACAGAGACTATTTCCTCAGGTGGATGTAGCTGTTAGTAGGGGGCATAACTATAAGGCTCATGGTGGGAGATATAGGAGGGATGTCTTGGGTAGATTCTTCACTCAGAGAGTGGTTGAGGTGTGGAATGCACTGCCTGCTGTGACAGTAGGGTTGGACACTTTAGGAACTTTCAAGCGCTTATTGGATAGGCACATGGAGCACACCAGAATGACAGGGAGAGGATAGCTTGATCTTGGGATTGGACACAGCTCGATACAACATTGAGGGCTGAAGGGCCTGTACCGTGCTGTAATGTTCTATGTTCTATATTCTATGCCTCTTGCTCAAAGACCCAAAATCTCCACCTCTCCCCTACCCCACAGTGTGTTTTTTCAGCAGCAGAGGCAACTCACCATTGGCCACTGGTGGGATCTTCTGGTCCTGCCAAAGGCCAACAGCCAATTGTCTTGCTCATTTGTTTTGCCACTGGGAATCTCACTGGTGGCGACCCCCATCCCCGCCACAGGAAGACCCGCCATGAAGAGGTCTAGAAAATCTCATCTTACTCATGAAGAATAATCACCAGAGGTACTGAGGCTGTGGGCAGCCAATCCTTGGTATGAAACACTTTGAAATAAACTATCTTTAGTAACGTAATAAATACACTTTGACACACATTCGGAGAAGTTGTCATGAAGGGTTTTGAAATAAACAAAAATATACAATGTTTGACATCAACAAAGTCAATAATGTAATTCCCTTGCAAACATTACACGCTTACGCTTGACAATAAGAAAGCTTTCATGTAAAATTTAAAATGGTGAATGAACTAATTCTATAATGTCTTTTAAAATTTTATCAAAACGGATACCTATCTTTGGGATTCTGATTTTTATATATACAGCAAAGTGTACTAAAATTCCAGATTCTCAGGATTATTGTGATGATATTGAACAGAGAGAGAACTGATTCAGTCAGCAAGTATCATATCCTTCCTTCCTGATATCATGGGCTGCATTGCACAAAAAAAATGAAAATTATGAAACAGCATTTATATAGTATTACTATAAAATTAGCACAATATTTGGAAAATAATATATGCAATGGTCTCAGAATCTAAATATATAAACTGTTAAGGTGTGTTTATAATTGATGACCCGGACACTGCAGTACGCAGTACACCCTAATACTTTGCAACTTCAGAAGTTCTTCAAAATCATCGTCTTTGCAAGTTGAGTGTCCAACTCTATATATGTCCCATTATATATACGTAATATATATAATTACGTATTTATACAATGTTTTTAACTTAATAAAAATCACAGGTGCTTCACAGAGGCATAATAAAATAAAATATGGCAATGAGCCTGAAAAGCACATACTTGGATAGATGCATAAAAGTTTTGTCAAAAAGATGTGTTTAAGGATTTCCTTAAAGAAGGAAAGAGCCTACTGCAAATGGCCTTCAGTCTTGTCAATGTAGCTTTCACCTCTGACTGACCTTGGAGGTTTGATGTGAGACAACTTCGCAGCTTACTATACTGGTCACTGGTCACAGCTGATGCATGGGTTGGCAATCTGACCTCAAATCTTAAAGTTTAAAGTTTAGCTGATGTGATGTGACAAGTAGGCTTACATTAAAACTTTAATAAAGTTACTGTGAAAACCCCCTAGTCGCCACACTCCAGCGGTGAGGTAGGCTACACTGAGGGAGAATTTAGCAAGGTCAATTCAACTAACCAGCATGTTTTTCAAACTGTGGGAGAAACCAAAGCATCAGGAGAAAACCCATGCAGACATGGGGAGAACATGTAGACTCTACACACACAGTCACCCATGCCAGGAATTGAACTTGGATCCCTGGCACTGTGAGACTGTAATGCTCACTACTGTTTCACCATACCATCCCTTAAGCAACATCGGTGAACTTGTAATTAAGCTGGTCACCCGCCTTGCCAGACCTTACAAGGTCATTGAATCTCTTTGGTGCTCTGTCCATGTTTGTGTTACCTTCATATGTAGCCACCTCCTCCATTCAATAAGATCATGTTAGATATGATTGTGGCCTTTCCACTATTCTGCCAGCAGCCCTGCCCAACTTTTGACTGTTCACCTGTGTAACTCAGCCGAGAATATATTCAGTGGCCGCTGCTCTTTGTAAAAGAAAACTTCAAAAATTAACAAATCCCTGTGAGAAGAAATTTACTTTCATCTTCATCTTAAATGAGTGACCCCTTTGTTTTTAAATTGTGCCCTTGGAATCTCCCCACAATGTGAAACATCCCCTTATAAAACCTGCTATAGAAGTACATGGGTATTATCTGCAAAAATACATACACACACACCCATTTAGGATACCTGATGTCTCACAAAAGGTATAAACCTTCAAAGAATAATATCCAAATCATTATCTCAATATCTTGGTTCCCTAACCTTGTCAATGCAAAGATATTCTTCTCCCTTCTGCTTACAGACAATGTTAACTGTGCAGTTTGATGAATTTTACCACCTTTGAGGATACAAATTATTACATTAACATTGCTATAAATAGAAAAAAACTCAATTTATTATGAACTGGATATTTCAATGAGGCATAGTTTGCTCCTAATAACTGCACAATTTGACAATTCTGCCCTATCTCTAATTTTCTCTCATCATGTACATTTCTTTTGGGTTGTTTTGTATTGATCTAATTATGGTAGAAAGTGAAAAATAAATACATCCTGAATTGCAGTGGAGATGGGAGTTATTTGCATTTTTTCAGTGAATAAAATGGTAATGATGTTAACCATTGCTGACGGCATATATAACCCGACATCATTAAATGTTCAGAACTATAAAATTGGTTGATATTCTTTTCTCCAATGCTCCTTTGTACTGTGATAACATGAGAAAAAAACTACTTAAAGAGTTTTTAGACAAGCAATTTTAGAAATTACAATTTTCTCCTCTTTAAAGTCAGTGAAACTGTCACATTCTCTGTCTTAACCTAATTAGAAATGCATTGTACAATCATCATTTGACAACACTTGTCAAAATCATTTCAGGCTTCCATTCAACTATCGTTGCTTGTACTTTCATTTCCTGGTCAATGATGGCATTTACCGAGGAAAGTGCTCGTTATTCAAAGTGAGCTTTCCATGCCATCTCCAGGTTATCTGGGCACTTTTATGGTAGTCCACTGCGCCATCTACATCTGAGCAACCATGAGAAACCAGAGAGTAGCAGCTGGGTGGCAAGGAGAGATTCATTAACCAACTGGCTTATGTCTCTGGTGCATAAGTTACACACATACACACATGGGCAGCACACGAATCTTAAAGTTTAAAGTTTAGTTGATTTATTAGTGTCACAAGTAGGCTTATATTAACACTGCAGTAAAGTTACTGTGAAAAATCCGCTAGTCACTACACTGCGGCGGTGCTTGTTCGGGTATACGGAGGGAAAATTTAGCAAGGCCAATTCATCTAACCAGCACATCTTTCAGACTGTGGGAGGAAACCAGAACATCAGGAGGAAACCCTTGCAGACACAGGGAGAACATGTAGACTGCACACTTCAGCAGTGCCGGTTTGGGTACGCTGAAGGAGAATTTAATAATTGACCTAACCAGCGCAAAGAATGTCACCACTAGTAGGCCCGCTGATGTTCTTGAACAAAGTCTCCTCTGGTTAGACCTCTCTGGAGGAGACCAGCAGTGCTCACCAGAACATGCATCACTATTTATTGTTATCTGCTGCATTCTGCACAACTGCGCCATCATGTGGGCACAGCCCTTGCCAAATGGCATATGATAAAACAGTTGAAGAGGAGGAGGAAAGAGAGGACAAAAGCAACACGTATTTCTGCCTAGTGCCTGAGATCTGCTCATCCAATTGTAGTACCAATGAACACATTGCCTCAATTATCCTTTCAAAAGCAGCCCCATACCTTACCTTCAATTTGTGACTGATCACAATGAAAAAATAAAAAATATTACAGTATAAATATTTCAACTAAGTTCATGCATCAAGCCATGTCACGATATGTGCTCTGCTAATCTCTTCCAGAGAAGTCCAGGAAGAGGAGGCTTTGTTCAAGAACCTCAGTGGGCTTGCTAGTGATGACACTTCCTGTGGCTCTCGCTCCATGCTGCTGCCCGTGTGTGTGTAACGTATGCGCCAGAGTCATAAGTCAGTCGTGAAGTGAATCATCCTTGTCACCCAGCTGCCACTCTCTGATTTCTCATGGTTGCTCAGATGCAGATGGCACAGCGGACTGCCACAGAAGTGCTCCAACTACCTGGCGATGGCATGGAAAGCTCGTAGACAATCTCATTTTGAAAAACAGACAATTTTCTCTGAAATAATAAAGAACAAAAATTAAGCATCATTCATCAGAGCATTCCATTAATGCCTATCTTCATGTCCCTTTGCTAATCCTAGCTCTCCTTGGCAGTGCTAACTCAGCAACTGCTGTATGACTGGTGGAAGGTAAATGATTTTTAGTGGGAGAGGCAGTAGGCGGCCTTGCAGAATGACCACAAGCAGCTTTGGACTCAGAAGACCCAGCTTCGACTGCACCACCACATCCAGTGGGGCGGCACAGTGGCACATTGGTTAGCATTGCTGCCTCACAGCACCAGGGTCTTGGGTTCAAATTCCCGGCTTCAGGTCACTGTCTGTATGAAGTTTACACATTCTCCCCCCTCTGCATGGGTTTCCTTTGGGTGCTCTGGTTTCCTCCTATAGTCAAAGATGTGTGGGTTAGGTGGATTAGCCATACAAAATCACCGCTCAGCGTAAGGAATTCTAGCTTGGGTAAATGCACGAGGCTGTGGAATTGTGGTTGGTGCAGACTCAATGGGCCAAATGGCCTTCTTTCGCATAGTAGGATTCTATGATTCTCAGCTGGATGAGAACAGAGTGGGTCTGGCAAACAACAGCAAGAGTGGGGAGGGGAAGCTGCTAAGCAGTAAAATGACAACAAGTCCATTCACTATGGAGCCAATGCCATTTCTACAGGGCAACACATCAACAGCCTTTGCCTGTGTCGGAGGACAGATTGCTGGACTGTTGTGTGCATCTTATACTGTATATTGTCGCAACATGTGTGCCCTCTGCAGCAGAAATCTCTTGTGAGATGAACCCCATGAGATCCTGGCCTCCTGACCTGGCTGTAGAGTTGCTTCACTTGCAGATCCTCAGTCTGTGTTACTCTGTAAGTATTTACAATATTAGTATCTGAGCTGTTGACCGCGAGTGTGAAAGTGAGCAATGGTGTTGCTTCTTTGTTACTGTCCTCCTATTCTTCTACCTCTTGTTCCTCACCATTCCCTAACTGGGAGGCCTACTATCTGGAAAGGGAAAGGTGACCTTGTGGTGAGAACGTTATGGGTGAAATTATGAGGAGCCTGCATAGGCTTTCTGCAACTTGTAAATCAGAAAAGATTGTGGAAAGAGGGCAAATTGGAATGAGAGGAAGAGTATCAGATGTGAGGATACCGTCACTATCAATAGTTTCAGTCATACAGCTAGCCACAGCCTTAGTCATGTCTGCTGCAATGATGGCAAGTACTATCTCTTCCAATTTGGGTACTGTACCTATCCCTGCCAGCATGAGGTATGCACCACCTTTCCTAGCAAGAGAAAGGCAACAATATTAGTCCAATGTATTAAGGTGAATAACTGAGAGTGTGTGCAAGCTGTCAGGATGTAGGTGTGAGGCTGGCAGCAATGCTAATTACATGAAGGCGATATGAATTAGGTAGGGTATGAGTTTTATTTGATGGAGAGTATCGATACATGAGAGAAGAGATGTGATGAAGACTAGTGGTCAATTAATCTGTATGTATAAGGTGATTGGTTCCATTATAAAGATATGGCATTTGAAGGTGCAGTCACTAATCTTGATGATTCGTGTGAGGTTACTGAACTTCCTGTAGCACTGTAGTCAGGTTCCTGGATTAGACTTCTGGCATTGACATTGAGAGTTACCTTCCTCATCCCTTTAGATATCAAAGAGATTTCTCTTTCTGTTCACTTCATGTCTCAAGGCCTCCAGTGTTACATTTAAAAACCTTGGAACTCATTCACCATTATTTAATGTCAATTTTTGTGTGTTTATTCACTCATGCTTGTGGGTGTTATACATAGATACATAGAACAATACAGCACAAACAGGCCCTTTGGCCCACGAGTTGCACTGATCACATCTACCAATCCACAGACCTATCTATAACCCCCTATCCTATTCTTTTCCATATACTTATCCAGAAGTCTCTTAAAAGACCCCAGTGAGTTTGCCTCAGCAACCTCCGATGGCAGTCGGTTCCATTCACTCACCACCCTCTAAGTGAAAAACCTACCCCTGATATCTCCTTTGTATTTGCTTCCCTGCACCTTAAATCTGTGTCCTCTCGTATTGACCATTTCCGCTCGGGGAAATAGTCTCTGAGAGTCTACCCTATCTATTCCTCTCAACATTTTATAAACCTCTATCAGGTCGCCTCTCAACCTACGTCTCTCCAGTGAGAAGAGTCCCAGCTCCCTCAACCTATCTTCATAAGGCCTGCCTCCCAATCCAGGCAGCATCCTTGTAAATCTCCTCTGAACTCTCTCAATAGCCTCTACATCCTTCCTATAATGAGGCGACCAGAACTGCGCACAATACTCCAACTGGGGTCTGACAAGAGTCTTATAGAGCTGCATCATTACCTCCTGACTCCTAAACTCTATTCCTCGATTAATGAAGGCCAGTACACCGTATGCCTTCTTGACCACTTCCTCCACCTGCGAGGCCGATTTAAGAATCCTATGGACACGAGATCCTTCTGCTCTACAACACAGCTAAGACTCCTACCCCTTATATTGTACTCCTTCATCCCATTATTCCTGCCAAAATGGACCACTACACATTTATCTGCGTTGAAGTCCATCTGCCACTTCTCCGCCCAGTCTTGCATCCTGTCTATGTCCCGCTGCAACTTTTGGCATCCCTCCAGACCATCCACAACACCACTGATCTTTGTATCATCGGCGAACTTGCTAACCCATCCCTCCACTTCCTCATCCAGGTCATTTATGAAAATGACAAACAGCAGGGGTCCCAGAACAGATCCCTGGGGCACTCCACTGGTTACTGACCTCCGTGCAGAACAAGACCTATCCACAACCACTCTCTGCCTTCTGCCGGCAAGCCAGTTCTGGATCCACGAGGCCAAAGCCCCTTGGATCCCATGCCCTCTCACCTTCTCCAGAAGCCTTGCACGTGGGACCTTATCAAACGCCTTACTAAAGTCCATGTACACTACGTCCACCGCCCTTCCTTCGTCAATGTGTTCAGTCACATTTTCGAAGAACTCAACTAGGATCGTAAGGCATGACCTGCCCTTGACAAAACCATGCTGACTATTTCTAATCAGTTCAAACTTCTCCAAATGTTCATATATCTTATCCCTCAGGAGCCTCTCCATCAGCTTACCAACCACTGAAGTCAAACTCACCGGTCAGTGATTTCCTGGACTATCCCTGTTCCCTTTCTTAAAGATAGGAACCACATCCACAATCCTCCAATCCTCCGGAACCTCTCCCATTTCCATGGACGATGCAAAGATCATCGCCAGGGACTCTGCAACCACTTCCCTCACCTCCCACAATAACCTGGGGTACATCCCATCCGGTCCCGGCGACTTGTTGTTGGCTATGCATCCATTTATTGCCCATTCCTAATTGCCCTTGTTTAAACAGCATTTAAGAAGCAATAACAGTGTTGCTGGGAAACTATCCCATGGCCATTTCCAGGAACTGATTCACTCAGAATGTACCTTTCGTTGAAGAGGTGGAAGCTGGCATTAAACAATGCAGGCTAGGTTTCAGAGCTGGTGGTGTCTTACAATTATATTTTCACTGTTCAGTCATGCATCCCGTCAGCAGCATGTTTAACGTTGGCTGCATGCTTCAACCTTGGGAATAATCAGGAAAGATGAAGTTTGCACACCGCCAGCATCAGAACACACATGTGCAGGCTAATTGCATATTGCTATCACCGGGCCTGTTTATGGTCTTTTGGAATGTTGCAGATAATATATTTAGTACAAATTTCTCCTCTACCTCACTGCGACCAGTTTAGAGGCAACATGATACAACTGAAAATCACCAACTTGCCACGCGAATTGCCAATTGCAGCCAGTCGGTAAGATACGGTGAGTAGCAATAATCAGGTTCGTGTTTGATTTCTCGCTTCTCGTGATTTTGCCCGCCCAAGACTGCAGGCAAAATCAGCCTTGGGCCCAAGAAGGGTGTGAGGCTGAATTAAATATTAAAGGCATGCTTACTATGTCATTAAAGAACCTGTGGCACAATAGTCCAGGCTCACTTACCTCAATCGCTTCACAAGTCACCGGCTTGTATCACAGATGATCCCCACCAATGGGACCAGATGTGATAGCCTCACCAGTGAGACCGGAGGCCACGGAAGCCCTTAAGGGCAGGGCTGAGCACCCAAGCACTGCTTATTGGGCTCTTGGCAGCGCCAGCGGGGTGGGGCTGAATGGAACAGGGCCTGATGGGGAGATTGATGGGGTGGTATCTGATGGGAGCAATGCCTGAGGGGGGGCAGGGCCATAATGGGGGGAGAGGAGGAGGCTGAGGGGCAATCTCTGTAGACGGTTGGGAAGTGGGAACAGTTGATCGGTCAGGCAGCGATTAGAGGGAGGTAATCAGCCAGGGCCACAATCGGGTGGGGGATGCTGATTGACCAACGCCACAGTTGGGATGAGGCCAATATTTGAGATAGGTTGCAATGTTCAGGATGGTGATCAGTGAAGAGGGGGCGATGTTCATCGGGTGGTAACAGATCATAGAATCATTGAATTCCTACAGAAGGAGATCATTTGGCTCATTGAGTTTGCACTGACCACAATCCCACCCAGGACCTATCCCATAACCGCACATATTTACGCTGCTAATCCCCTGACATAGGGTCAACATAGCATGGCCAATCAACCTAACCCGCGCATATCAGGATCTCCCAGTATACTCTGTACACAGTACACGGTCAAGGGGTCTGAGCAATGGCATCCCTACATCTCAGCAGCTGACCTCACGGACAAGCTGAGACTCCTCCCAACCTACTGGCAAGATACACATTAAGGCCTCTGCATTGCACAGGGTGATGCAAATTACTATTACTTACTTTGCTGAAAAAGCGGGTGAGTAAATCTCTCACTTTCTCATGCATTTTACACATAGACACTTTTTGAAAAAGCCATAGAAATTTTTCAGTGGATGTTGCAAATTCTGTGCATCATTATGAATTAACACAACCTCAAAATCCATTACTAGACTCAAAACAATTATGAAGACAGTTTATTTATTGCAAATGAAATATTACTGCAAATCTGCAAAGTGCTTTTCTGAGGCATTTATTAAAAAAAAATCCCAAAAGAGGCCATGCAAAATCAATGGTGTCAGTGATGTTGTGGCTTGGTTCAGCAATAATAAAACAACCTCCTTAGTTATGTTGCTGGTTTGTATCACAGTGAGTAGCCTTTATTTTAAACAACATAGCTGATTTGTGTGTAAAAAGTGGTATTCAGCAACACCCAAGGTTCTTGATACCATCCAGGACAAAGCAGCCCAATTGATTGGGAACCCTTGAGCAGACAATAATTCAAAAAATAGGAGCAGGAGTAGGCTGTATAGCCCATTGAGACTGATCTGCCATTCAGTACAATCACAGCTGATTTAAGGTTTTAACTCTATTTTCCCTCACTCCCCCCAATATGCCTCGATTCCATGAGAGACCACAAATCTGCCTATACCTGGCCTTAAATCTATTCAATAATAGAACATCCACAACTCTCTGGGGTAGAAAATTTCAAAGATTCATGACTTTTTGAATGAAGAGATTTCTTCTCATTTCAGTCCCAAATGATTGGCCCCTTATCCTGAGACTGTGACCCATGTTTTACATTGTCCAACCAATACAAATATATCGGGTGGCACGGTGGCATAGTGGTTAGCATTGCTGCCTCATAGCAGCAGGGACCTGGGTTCGATACCTGGCTTGGTTCACTATCTGCGCAGAGTCTGGATGTTCTCTTTGTGTCTGCGTGGGTTTCCTCCTGGTGCTCCAATTTCCTCCCATAGTCTGAGAAATGTGCTGGTTAGGCGCATTGGCAATGTTTAATTTTCCTTCAGTGTACCCAGATCCCAGAGTGTGGCGACTAGGGAATTTTCACAGTAACTTCATTGTAGTGTTAATGTAAGCCTACTTGTGACGCTAATAAATAAATAAACCAAATAATCTCTCACCAATTCTATTAAGCCCCTTCAGAATCTTGTATGCTTTAATGAGATCGCCCCTCACTCTTTTAAACGTTAGAGTATAGACCCAATTTACTTCGCCTCTCAGCACAGCACAATCTCCTTGACGCAGGGAACTATTTAATGAACTACCTCCTTCGCTGAACCACCCCCAATGCAAGTATTTACCATTAGGTTAAACATCAACTCCCTCAACCATCAGCATACACTAGCTGCAGATACCATCTCTTGGAGACACTGCAACAATTCACCAAAACTTTCAATGGTAGCACATCTCAAGCACATTGTTTCCACTGCCTGGAAGTCAGCTACATCACCTCTAAGTGGTGCTCCAAATCACATGCTATCCTGGTTTGACCAGATATTGCTGTTCTCTCACCTTTTCTGAGACAAAACCCCGTAATTCCCAATTGAAACTACATTGTGGGAACACCCAATTGAAATTACATTGTGGGAGCACCCAAATGAAGCTACATTGTGGTAACACCTAATTGAAATTATAGTGTGGGAGCACCACATAGGTTACAATGGCTCAAGGAGGATTACTATTATCTCTTCAAGAGCAACTAGGGATGGACAATAAATCTGATCTTAGCAGAAATGCACAGGCTCTAAGAATATAGTGGAATTAAAACGCAATCCCAGCAGACCCATCCAAATTTGGACATTTTCCGTATCTGGAAGAAGTGGCAGAGGTTGAGTGAATATATGCAAACTGAGTCTTAGTTAGCAATTAATCACTTAACAAATAAGTAAGATTAACAGTTAAACTAGAGTTGTGCAGAAGTGATGAAGCTCAACATGGCAATGGTATTGAGAGTCTTTTGTGATAACCAGAGGTAACTTAAACCATCCTGATATAATGATCAGATAAAAAGGCACATACAAAAATAAATAACATAGTTATAGTGTATCTGAAGAATAGAGCGGTTGGCTTGACATTGTGACTGACCCGGCTGTCAAATCTATTGAAAGCGGAGTAGGCTGCTTTGACCTCTTTCTGAGCACTGTCAGATCAGAAATCACAATTTTTTATATATTTGTTGAATCTGCAAGAAGTGACTCCAGGAGGAAATTAATTTCAAAAAGTGCAAAAGCCGCAGTGACAGGCAGCTTTTATATTCAATCAAAAAACACTCATTTTTTTTTTGTTTTGAGAAAAGTCCTACCACACATAAAGTCTTGCACTCTTTGAAAATGCTGAATGCTTCAATACCACTGGAGGCATCTACTCACAGCCACTTCCAAGTCCGAAGAGTGCGACTAAATATTCGTTGGTGCACAATGCTTCTATAAAAGAAAGCAGATTTGGCTTCTTTTCTGCTTGGTGATTTCCAATAAAGATTTTCATGCTTTTTTTTTATTCTCTAATCAGTGGGAATAAACGTAGTTTATGTCCCTTGTAAGCTCATCGTGCCCACATATTCCGAATGTGTAGTAGTTGCCAGGGAATGATTTATTTGTATTTATTTCAATTAGCTGTTTACACTCTCTTTCATCTTACCACTGTAATTTTTACATTACGAATTTGATGATGGCTCAGTGCTTAAGTAGTTTGGTTTACAGCCTTTGAAGGATTCTTCATTGAGATTTTCATGGTTTTATCACTTTTCGAATTCACACTATGTAATCACCTTCATATTCCAATTTGTTTTTAAGTTCTCCTCCCATTCCATCTCCTACTAAACACATTTATAGTAGAATTTTGAAAGAGATCTGCTTACATCAAAAATAATTGTAAAGACAATCTATCAAGCAAATTGTTTTCAATGAAAGAGTGGAAATGATGCACTGAGTTCTACAAATACTATTACTGCTTACAGGTTCATGTGAACCTGCACTTATGATGATTCCTATCACAGCCTTTCATGTTCTAGTTGTCAACAACATGAACAGATCTGTCAGAGAAAAATAAGAAAAAGTTTGTTTGAAAGCACTACAGACATCTAACATCAAAGACTATTGAAAAGTATGGCACTGATTGCTCTTTTCTGCGTGTTTCCATAATCCACCAGTCTGTTTCAACTGACTTTTTCATTTCATGCACATTCTGAAGTATAAACAAGAAGCTAATAATTTAACAGAACCATAGAACATTACAGCCCAAAAACGGGCCCTTTTGGCCCTTCTTGGATGTACTGAATCATTTTTCTGCCTAGTCCCATTGACCTGCACCTGGATCATATCCCTCCACACTCCTCTCATTCATATACCTGTGTAAATTCTTCATAAATGTTAGAAGTGAGCTCACATTTACACTTCATCTGGCAGCTCATTTACACTCCCATCACTCTTTGTGAGAAGAACACCCCCCACACCTAATACTCCCTTTTCCCCCTTTTCCCTTAACACATGTCTTTCTAGTTGTTTTCTCCCCTAGCCTCAGTGGAAAAAGCCTGTTTGCATTCACTCTATCTATACCCACCATTATTTTATACACTTCTATCAAATCTCTATCAAATAGTTCACAGAAAACAGGCACAGAGATTGTGATGTGCAATTTACCCATGCTATTCAAAATAATGACATGGAGATGCCAGTGCCGGACAGGGGTAAACACAGTAAGAAGTCAACCGGGCCTCAACCTGGATCTTGGCTTCATGTCACACTATCTGTAACCCCCACGACTTGCCTGGGCTTGCAAAATCTCACTAACCGTCCTGACTGGAGACAATACACATCTCTCGGCCTCAACTGGAATCTTGTCACACTATGTGTAACCCCACGATGTGCCTGCGCTTGCAAAATCTGTCTTGGCTGGAGACAATACACATCACTTTAACCTGTGCGTACGTCCCACACACATAAGGATGGCCTCAATCAGGATCTTGGGTTGAAGTCACATTATCTGTAACTACCACCAGTTGCCTGTGCTTGCAAAATCTCACTAACTGACCTGGCTGGAGATAATACATATCTCTCAGCCTCAGCTGGGATCTTGGATTCATGTCACACTATGTGTAATCCCCATGACTTGCCTGGGTTTGCAAAATCTCACTAACTGTCCTGATTGGACAATACATGCTGCTTTAACCTGTGTGTCACCCTCTCTCCACTCATATTGTCTGTAGCACTAAGACTTGATTACTTGTAAAGACTCACATTCCAACCATTATCTTGTAAATTGAGTTTGTGTCTTCATATGCTCCGTTTGTGAATAAACCTCCCGCTCTGATAAGGGGCAGTGCTCCAAAAGCTAATGGCTTGTGCTACCAAATAAACCTGTTGGATTTTAACCTGGTGTTCTGAGACTTCTTACTGTGTTCAAAATAAAGCAGGCAGCACACAAACTTTGTGTGGGATTGAGGGGAGCGGGGAGGGGTGGTGGTAGATTAGCACCACTCAAAGCCAACCAACATCATTTAATGTGGAGCGCATTCTGACTGTAGCAGGTTTCAGAGGTTATTCCGTAAGAAGCAATAGGACCAGAGAACCACAAGGACCAATATAAGCAGTGTTGTTCTGAGGACCTAAATGCAGTGCTGCAAAAAACTTAATGACTTCACATGAGCAGTCAAGGTCAGTGAATTTATTTTCAAATGCTGTACCCTTACAGATGAACCACTAAGCTCATACACTATTCAATTTATAACATTCCTTTAGTAACATTCTCTATCAAGCACAACTTATACATATTTACAGTTTCATTGCAGCTTCACACACTTAGCACTGCTACAAATTTCACACCCACATCTCATATCTTGCACACATGTACGTGCTATTCAACCATGACAGCCACATCCACTGTTCTGGTAAGTAGCCAATGCCGATTGACTCAAAAGAAATAATATTAAAGCCCATACATCAGCTGCTTTAAGATCCAATGAAGTAGTTCATCTGAACTCAGAGTTTGAATTTGATTTTATCACCTTGCAATAATTTGAAAATGAGTTTTAACTCCTTATAATGAGTTTTACTCTGTGTGACAAATGGTCACTGTCTCAACTGGGTATGTGAATTAGATCTTCCCTGTTGGATATGCAGGAAAATTGATCACTTTGTGCTTCTGCTTTAACATTAGAATCACATATAATTCTGTTGAGTTTTATTCTGAAATCTGAAACACCCACTTCTGCCTTTTTAATTTTTGGAATGAATGACCAGAAGTTTTTTCAGGAATGGAGACTGTAAGATGCTTAGAAACATAGGGCTGAATTTTATGTGCCCTGTTTTCCATGTGGGGGCATGTAAAATGGCATGAATGTCCATGCAGCTATCTTTCTGCCTACCCCTGAGCTCATCCCCATAATAAGGGGAAGATGGGTTGGTGATGAAATCGGCAGTTCACTTGTCATATTAAAATAATCATTTCAGGGTCAACTTAATTTACTATCAAGCCTATTGACCTTAAATAATACACTGCCCATGCCATATTATATTTGACGGGGGCAGCAGGATGGGAGCAGGAAGCCCAATTTTAACCTCGAAAGGCTAAAGGGCAAAAAGGTGATGGTTGGCAGTTAGGGGAGATAGCTTTTCTGAGGCTATCTTATATTGATCATGGTATGGTTGCCCTTATTCTCCTTAGACTGAAGCCCTCCTCCCTTCTTGCTTGTTCCCTCTCTGAAACGCATCGTCTCCCCATCCCTCTCCTCCATGAAACATGCATGTAAATGTGTACGTTGCCATAACAACTGACTGAATATTCTAGAACACACCACCATGTCGCCACTCAAGAGTGACTAAGAATATTAAATCAGAGATCGAATTTTACAACAGATTATTAAAATTGACCTAATCTAGACAACATCTGTGAAACTGAAACTAAAATAAAGAACATCAATCTTTTTTCTATCCATTTAATGATGAAGGAAGGGAGATAAACATCTTCAAACATTTTGAACAAGATGGGTGTGTGTTGGGTTTGTGAATTTAACTGAGGGAACAAGGATTAATATTTTATGACACATATTTCCCATGAGTACTAATCTTAACATGGAAGAAGGTCATGTGTAATAGTTTTCAAACAACTAAGGAGGGTACTGCATAATATTGGAATTTTTATGCAATCCAAAATTGCTTTATATGTTTTGTTCACTTAGTATCCCGTAATTTTTAACAGATGGTTTTATTACTTTTCATTACTTTGTTTATGAGGGCTCGTAAAATCAACTTTATATGATATTCTGAATCATGTGTGATTTATCTGTACATCATACCCATTCTTCTATCTCAGAAAGAGGCATTAACAAATATGTTTCAGGTTCAACTGTGTGAAAATCAATTTATGAAACTCATCTGCTAACATCACCAACAAAACAAAAACAAATCAGAAGGAACAGAAAACTCTTCACATTCACCAGAGTTCTCCTACAGTTTTTGCTCCACTTCATTTATTTCACAAGAAATGTGCTGCTTCATTTACCGCTCTTGATTCATTTTTTGACACTGGATTTGTACATATACCAGCATTGCATCTGACATGAATTTATACCATAATGAACCCAAGCTGTCACTAAGTTGTGGGACATCAACACAAACTCATCACATGAATGCATGATCAACGGTGGGAGCAATCTTCTTCTTGATAACTCCTTACATGAATCACTGACCCAATGTAGAAAATCGAGTGTACCTTCCTCCACTCTCGTTTCACTTCAGAAATACATTACATTAACTGTTACTATTCCTTTGATGGAAGTATTCCTTTAAATTGACATGAAAGTCCATAAGCAATCATGCTAATTATCAGGCTCTTCACTCCACTGTCCACATCCCTAACTGATGTCAACAATCAACAGGGCTTTGTGCTGGTTACCAAGTTGATGCTCTTCTTACATCAACCCACAATTACATTATTCTACAATTCATAATCTCTTACAATGAAAAAAGATAGAGCTACATTGATACTTTATTTTGGACTTACATCTTAGAATACAAAACTGAATTCAACTTTGTAACACTTCTTTACATGTGTAATGTTTTCTGTGCACTAAAGTATCAAGGGGCGATTCTGCCAAAAGTGCTGAATTGGTGGGGAAACTGGTCCAGATCATGATTATTTTTTCTGTGCAACTTCAGACCCCACACTCCCCACTCTTTGCAATGCAGAGATCACAATCATGAATATCATTAAACATTTGGGAGCCAGGATTTATTCACACCAAAGAGCCTGAAATCGGTAGGATGAGCGGGAACCTGTGCATGCCCACATCTCTGAGAGATTATTGAAAAGACCTCCCAGCACCCAGATCATTGCCATCCAATCCCCACAAACATCACTTGTCCCCGCCACCCTCATACAGACATTGCTGGCCCCCTTCTTCCCCCACGCACAGATATGGCTGCCCGTTCACCCCATGTCCCCATGGATCCAGATAATGTGGGTAGCCAATCCCTCCATCCTTGAACATACTGTTCTGACTGCTGCCCTGCAGAGAACTAGCATTGTGCTGACTTGCACAACCCCAGCTTCTGATCATTCCCTCTCTTGAATGGAAGCTCTGAATATTGCACCCCCCCCCCAACCCCACCCAGACACAGCAGCCTATTGAATGAACTGAGGGGTGAATGACACTCAATTGAATGCAATCTTCAAAATCTCTCACTGCACTGTATATAAGCTACAGGAATGGACACACAGCCAATCACACCACAAAGATGTCTGTGTGCAAAACAGGACCCAGATTCATTGATGCCAACAGGAGCACCTGCTAGATACCATGGGGGAGAGGCGTGAATGGATCCTTCCCGGCCAGGATCCTCACTCAAGGGGTATATCCACTATGGCATTGTGGGAGAAGATGGTAGAAGCAACGAATTCCAGGAGCCTGACACTGCGCCCTGGCCAGCAGCGTTGGAAAAAACTGTACAACCTTCTTCGAGCAGCAAGGGTGAGTGGACATCCCACTTGGAACCTTCACCACCAAACCCTGCTTAAACACCTGAAGGGCATGCAACAAGTTACCCTTCCCTCAGGAACAGAATCTAACCCCTTCCTCTCACCCTGCAATGAGCACCCTCAGTGATGATTATTTTCCCGAAACTGCCATTACAATGCCTGAAACACGGGCAGGCATAGCACAATATACATTGCAATATATTAATGCTTGCTACCCACCTATATTCCCACAGGAGAAAAACATTCACAGCATAAGGTGAAACTGCACAGACTGTTGGTGGTGTGCCTGACCTGCGGCAGCTGACCAGCATGGAGGAGCGTGCCATGGAACTGGCAGGGGGTGATGGGTCATCCAGAGTGGTCACGGACAGCCAGGTTGGCATCCAGCATGCAAGTGAGCAGAAGCGTAACCCTCAACCGAGATCCTCCTCGAAGCAATGATGTGTAGAATGTTTTACATCCTTTCCCTGAATGTATATTCTTTATTGCGGCTCTGGACCCACAGGAACCCAGTCCTTCAGGTGTTGGTGTCGCCCCTGCTGCTCTGGAGCAAACTGCCTCCCCACCCCCTGGATGACATCTTGGAGGGAGGCACTGAGGGATCCTCTGAGGGCAGCACCACTGAAGCGACACTGGCATGTACCACACAACCCACCAACACAGATGATCACCATGGTAGGTACCTTTAGTGTTGAGGCTTCTGGGTCGCTAACTGGTGAGCACATCATAGCCTCTGATGCACACCAGGTGGAGACGGGCACATCTGAGGGCTCGGACACAAGGAGGTCTGCCGAAGGCCACGATTCAGCTATTTCCAAGCCAGATGCCAGGCCTGGGGATGTGTTCATCCCAAGCCTGATGGAGATTCATCGGGAAACCCGGAGAGTTGTGGAAGGGCTGTCAGCAAACATGCTGTGAGTGCCAGGCTGTTTAGGGGAGTCAAACAGAGTGCTGTTGCAGGAAGTGGTGCATGCAGGCCTGGAAGATCCCAGCTAAGTCGCCACTGAATGCCTGGAATGTCCGGAGGCATAGAAATTCAGAGAAGTTGTAGCCTTCATGTCGACAGTCATTGGCTGTCGGTAGCTGCCCCTTCCCTGAGGTGCCAGGTAAGTTCTCACACGGTTTCTTGGAGATCTGTCGCCGGCAATGACACATCTCCTCCGAGAGGGCCTCGAATGAATTGCAGGGCCTGTACTTCTTTGGCTCAGCACTCTCCACCTTCTGTGCACCCTCTCGGAAGCCTGCTCACCAACCTCCTGGCTCTTAGCAGCAGCTCCCGGCCCTCATTCCTGAAGGTCTGGTAGTGGCTGCTCCTGGAGTGGTTTCTTCTCGTTCACCACCTCCTGAGCCGCCTCCTCCTCCTCCTCCACTCCTACTGCCATCAACATGGCCAGCTCCAGATCGAGGAAAACCAGATCCAGCTGCACAGTGGAGTTTGGAAAGAGCACAGAATAATGGATTATTACCATTGGCTGCAATCCCTCACTTGGTAAGAAGTCTGACAACGCCAGGTTTAAGTCCAACTGGTTTATTTGATAGTAAACTTACACAAGCTGTCGAGGCTCTGCTCTTCGTCAGATGAATGAGGTGTTCTGGTTTCCAGCAGCACATTCTGGAGTGAGTTTACTATCAAATAAATCGGTTGGACTTAAACCTGATGTTGTCAGACTTCTTACTGTGTTCACACCAGTCCAACACCGGCATCTCCACATCATCCCTCACTTGGACCAGTATTCCCACTTATGGGAGCTGGCAATGCCACATACAATCCACGTTGCCTTGTGTGGCCTGATTAAGGTTGTGTGAGATTCCCATCATGACAAATGTTGGCGCAGATTATGCAGGTTGGTGTGCGGACATGGGTAATGTGCACCCTTGAGCCAACTTCAGTGTCTGTTACAGGCATGTGTTGCTGGTTAGTGTCCCAGGGCAGGGACAGACTGCAAAACAGCACCAGACATGTGCCCAGTGACAGCAGATTCCATGCAGTACACGTCTGAACATCTGCACCCCGGCCTGGAGCAGCAGCTGCTTCATCTGGTTAGGTCTCAGTCAGCACATGGTACACTCCTCCCCCACCCTGGAACACTTAGTTGAGTCCATGACCACACCCCGCGACAAGACAGTGCAAAGTGTCCTGGAGGGGAAGGCTGAGCAGGACTTCTTCATGGAACCTCACCCAGAGAACGCTGTGAAAATAGAAATCCTTCCACTCTAGCTATTACTGGTGTACAGGCCGATACCTGAAGACAGCAGAAGGAAGTGCACAAGTATCTCCAGTACCTGCAACATCTCCTACATTCCACTAGCAGCACTTATTTCCTCACACCAGTTCAAGGAGGCCACACCAGCTTTTATATATTTATTCTGATTCATGCCAAAGTGAAATCATGCCAAATAGTTGGGAGACACAAACGTGGGTGGAGATTGCTCTGTGGGTCCTGATAATGGCATGCTTAGGCATGGGAAGTAATGAAAATCAACAGCACGCCGGTTCTCTACGCAGTCCCGACGGCACTTTTTTTTTCCCACTTAGAAGATGCACACAGGTCGTAAATGCTTGCGGGGAACTGGTGTAATAGCCGACACTCACATCTCCTGACCCCACCCACCAGAAAATTTGTGAGTCGTAATGAGAGAATCATGCCCTCCCTAACTGATCTTTCAATGTAGCTACTGTGAAATAAATGACCTAAAACTTTACCTGTTCTGTAAAATTAATGTGCTTCCATATATATCTCTCTAATGTGTCAATCATTGAATTAAAAAAGCTCATAGACTTTTTTATTCATTCATGGGACATAGGCTTCACTAGCTGGCCAGTATTTAATGCCCATCCCTAGCTGCTCTTCAAAAGCAGTTGAGAATCAACCGCATTGCTGTGGCTCTGGAGTCACATGTAGGCCGAGACCAGGTAAGGATGGCAGATTTCCTTCCCTAAAGGACATTAGTGACCAGATAGGATTTTCTGACAATTGTTTCTTAATTTTTATTAATTTTCTTAATTCCAGATTTTTTAAAAATTGAATTCAAATTCCATCATCAACAGATGGGATTCAAACCAGTGTCCCCAGAACATTAGTTATGTTTCTGGATTAATTGTCTAGTGATAATACCACTAGCCCATTGCCTAGGTCATTTGAATAATGCATCCTTCATCATTGTTGGCTTCAGCTGAATTAGTGACATCTCTTCCTATTAGTTTGATGATATTTATGTTCCATTCTGTCGAAGACTACTTTGTTTCCTCCAGGAAAGATACAACTACTATGTATTAACAATACATGTTTTACCAAAATGTTAGTATTTGTTCTTGTCACCAATTTGTCAAAAAGTTTTTGCAGTGACAGAGCGGCAAATATTAAAAAATGATATTGTGAATCGCACCAACACTTATAATTTTGAATGCTTTTATGAATGTCACTGCCTGTATGGAGTTTGGTAAGAACTCAGTAAGAATTTAGCAACACCAATTTTTAATCCAACCAATTTATTTGATAGTAAATCCGCGAGCTTTCAACACTCTGTGTCTTCCTCAGGCAAATGCAGTGCTCTGGTCACCAGAACACTGCATTTGCCTGAGGAAGACACAGAGTGTTGAAAGCTCGCGGATTTACTATCAAATAAATTGGTTGGATTAAAAATTGGTGTTGCTAAATTCTTACTGAGTTCTTACCACCCCAATCCAACGCTGGCATCTTTACATCATGTATGGAGTTTGCACATTCTTCCTGTGTCTATACGGGTTTCCTCCAGGTGCTCCAGTTTCCTCCCACAATCCAAAGTTGTGCAGGTTAGGTGAATTGGCCATGCCAAATTGTCTGGAGTGTTTTTAATGCTGCAGGAATTGACACAAACTGGCATTCATTGATGATATCAGAGTTTGTTATCATTCAAGAAAACATTTTATACAGCTTTGGTGCCATAAGCTGTGGCCTCAATTTTCTAGCCCTTCCTGTCAACAAGATTGTCTGGTCCTGCCAAAAATGACCCCCCCCACCTAAATACAGGCTGTCTGGCAATAGGATGTATGGGCTACCCAAAATACAAAACATCCCATTGGCAGCCAATGATGATTTGTCTCTTCCTCCAGAAAACATGCCATGGTGGGCTGGAAAATCCTACCTTTTGTCTTTAATTCTCCAAGCAACAACCTATAAGTGATTGTTTAATTACCAAAAAGAAAATTGCTGTTATTCTTGCTGATAATGATCTTGAAGACACCCATAGCATATGTGATGTATTTGCTAGATGCTATCTATCTCATATTGAGATTTATTGCAGAGCTATGCAGAGATGACACTGGTTCCAAAGGTCATTTATAGTACTTTAGAACACCTCAGAACTCACAGCATTTGTAAGGGGCAGAATTCTCCCATATTCCCACCAACAAGATCAATGGCAAGCAGGTGGGAAGAATTCATCAGGAGGCTCAAAAATTGGTTTCCCATTAGCATGATTTTACACACAGTATGTTCTGATGTTACCCACCATAGCAGATTGGGAATTCTACTGACATCTGGCATGAAATCAGTCTACATCCCACTAGTGGGATACAAATCAAGGGCTGACCCAAATCACAACCATCCATGCCGGATTCTCTGTTACGTCAATGAGGAAACACTATTATGGAGTGAGGTACTGGGACTTACTTTCCGGCCTTGCTCAAATCATGGACATCTAAGGAGGAGAAGGTGCTAGAGGCCAACAGCTACCAGACCCTGAAGGAATGTCTGCATGGCACAGTGGGTAGATTCTCATGCAAATGGCTCCGCTATAAAGCAGCTTTCGGAGGGAGGGAGGTCTCCATGTAGCAGCATCGACTTTGCTAATGCTTTAGATCTTCATGGAACTTGAATGACTTTGCCATGGGCTAACACAACTGTGGAAGTTAAATGCTCAGGTTAAAAAAATTAATTCCTTTTCTGTAACAGCTTGTGAGAATGTTATCAGTTGCAGACCTTTGAAGGCATCTAGCTACTTTCAGGCTAATCTTCACTTGCATAACATTTTGCTTTTTGACCTACACCAGAGGTTGAACAAGACCGGATTTTTCCATAACAAATACCAAAGGCGAGATATGGGGATACGCTATGCAAATGAAGGATTAGTAGCAGCCAATTTTTCATCGAATGAGGAAAGGTGAAAAGCCAGGATTCAATTGGCAAATATGTATGTCAATGAAGGATGTGAAAAATTGTTTGTTTCTGATTTGCTGTAATTGACTATAACTGTGAAGTTTTTTTTCTGTAATGCCAGAATTACTCCAGCCATTGATAGAGAGAGGAAAGTTCTCTTTGTACACAAATAATTAAAGATCTTGCATTGGGTGCATGGTGTCTAGCACTGTTTGTATTAAGAGTCAACAAAGTATGCCTAAGATTGCAGGTACCCAGGATCTTTGACATGATCTTCCATGGTCTTTGCTGAGTCTTCACCACAGGCTATAAGGATGTCACAAATTTGGGATGGGTAAAAGGAAGATTTAAGTATGAGTGTGTGAGTGGGAAAGGAAGATGATTTAGGGGGCAGTGGGGGACGGGAGGATTGAACCTGGGAAGATAGACGAGGGAGTTTGGAGGGGGAAGATGTAAAGGAGCTGAATTGTGCAAGTGGGGAAGTAGATTTAAAGGAGACTGGGAGGTCGGGTGAGGAAGAAAAGACTATGGGAGCGGGAGAGAAGTTGAATGAAGAAAAGCGTCAGTGGGATTGGAAGATGCATAATAAGAGGAAGGGTGCATAGTTAATGGGTATGTTACTAAAAAGCATATATTATTATTCAAAGCTATTAAATGATTCATGTTGATTTTGAGATACTATTGTTGTCCTATTATTTCTCTTAGTTGTCATGTCAGAGCCATAGAGTAATTCATCAAGGGTAGATAGTCATTTCTTGATGTTGGTAGGCATAATTCATAATAATAATAATTCAATAATAATTGCCAATCAGATTGGTTTTCAAAAAATGCTGCATCTGGTAAAATCAAACTTGGTACAGAGAAAGGATTTAGGAGGAATACACTCAGTGAAAGGTCAGTTATAAAAGCTAGCTCATAAAACTAGACTTTGTTTTTCCACTGCATAATCTGAACACGAGGGATAGAAGTTACTCAAGTGCATACACTTCTTCCCTAGTTAATCTACTGAATTCTGAGCATACAATGAAAGGCAATTTAAAAGATTGAATCTAAGTATCCTTATAATAAGCTATAATTGCTCCTTTTATGTATCTTCACCTAATACCAATAAACATGAAACATATTCCAATAAGATGAATATTATTTCCCCTACTTAAATATGATTGGCTGTTGTGACTATAGATCATAGGAGCCAAAGATAAGTTAACAATACAAATCCGTGTTAAAAACAACTAGAGTTACTCTCATCATGGTGTTGTCTGAACAATAGCATTGTTAATTTTTTAAAGGCATTTTTAACTTGTCATAATTTCTAGATTTCATCCATTAGTACAGTGGCACTGTCTTTAGCACTGCTTCTCTCAGCGCCAGCGAAGCAGGTTCAATTCTGACCTCGGGTCACTGTTTGTGTGAAGTTTGCAAATTCTCCCCATGTCTGGGTTTCCTCTGGTTCTCTGGTTTCCTCCCACAGTCCAAAGATATGCCGGTTAGATTGATTGGCCATGATAAATTGACCGTAATGTCAGGTGGATTGGCAAGGTAAATAAGGATTACGTGAATACAGCCTGGTTAGGATTGTGATCAGTGCAGACTCGATGGCTAAATTGTTTCCTTCTGTACTGCAGGAATTCGATGATTCCATAGTTTGACGGTAATATGAAGGGCACAAAAAGACAGAACGACCTGAATAACATTGAGAAAGTAACTCCCCAAATTTAAGTGTGACCGGATACGAAAGTTTCAGAGCGGGGTAGTGGGAAGAAAATGACTGAACTCTCAATGATGGGAGGAGCACATGATAATGATAGATGGATGAAGCTTATTATCTCTGACTGAATCCACTCCAATGAAGAGATGACCTGGGCTTGTTCATTGTTTAGGAAATGGTAGCACCAATTTTTGCATACCTTGCTTGAGAATGTGTACAACAAACTCAGATATGGAATTCCTCTGTGTTAATGTGGATGAAGGAACGATGCGGATAGTTGGAGACAGTGAATCTCAGTGTAACAGAATACTTGATTTTTCTCTCACATTTTCTCTTTTCCTTCTAGAATCGGCCTTGTTAAAGGCTGAGGTTGTTACCCTCAAATTGCTGCTCTATTTTTGTTGTCATCTGGATCCTTCTTATCATCCTTGCATTTGTCGTGATGAAGTTTTACAACAGGGAAAGAAACCTTTTGGCCCATTGTGTCTGTGCTAGCCACTGAACTGCACAGCATGCCAAATGCAGCAGTCAGTTACAATCTGAGACACTCTCACTCAATTAAATTGCGGAGTAACTTCAAACTCATTCAGAACTCAGGAATATTAAAACAAAATACCGTAGATGCTGGAATCAGAAACAAAAACAAAAATGCTGGACAATCTCAGCAGGTCCAAAAGCATCTGTGGGGAAAGAATAGAGCCAACATTTTGATTCTAGATGATTCATTGTCAGAGCTGAGACAAAGATCCTTTCACTCATTCTTCCCCCACCATCTTTGTCTCCATGCTCACTTCTTTGGGAAGGAGTTCTCCCCTCATTCAGCAGATCCTTTCACTCATCTCCAGCATTTCCCCTCTACCTACACCTGCTGCTCTGGCCACTTACTTGCTCTTGATCTTTTTATTGACAACTGTTACATGACATCAGCCATCTCAATTTCTCTGCTCCTCTCAATCACTCTAATTTATCTCCTTCCAAATTTGCTGCACTTCTCTCTCTCAGGTCCAACCCTAACCTCATTATGAAACCCGCTGACAAGAGCGGTGCTGTTGTTGTCTTGTGGATGGACCTCTACCTCGCAGAGGTTGAGCATCAACTCTCGAATACTTCCTCCTACCTCCCCCTGGACCACAGCCTGAACACCAAATATTAAACCACTGTTTCCAGGACCATCAATTACTTCACCTCCTTTGAAGATCTTCCCTCCACAGTTTTCAAACTCAAAGTCTCCCAATCCCAGATAGCCTCTTCCTGCCCCACAAAACTCATTTCCTTCTGTCTTGACTCCATTCGCTCTCCTCTAGTCCAGTCCCTTCCCACCTACATCCGTTATTTCTCCTATACTCAATGCCATATCAATGACTTCCAATTCCCCAGCCCAAACCACCTCTTCTTCCCCATGGATGTCCAATTCCTCTACACCTCCATTCCCCACCAGGATAGCCTCAAAGTCCTTTGCTGTTTTCTCAAACTGAGATCTGAAAAATGCCCATCCACCACTATTCTCCTCCGTCTGGCTGAATTGGTTCTTTCAATGATTTCTCCTTTAACTCACTTCCTCCAAGTAAAGGGTATGGTTATGGACACCCACATAGGTGCCTGCCTCTCTATAGATTATGTGGAGCATTTCCTTTTCCACAACTATTCCGACACCCTCCTACAACTCCTTTATCGGGAAATCAGTGACTATTTTGGTGCCACTTCAGGGACGTGAAAAATGTTTTCAACTTTGCTTCCAATTTTCGCCCTTCACATGGCCCGTCTCAGTCACTTCCCTTCCTTGACCTCTGTCTACATTTGTGGTGATAAACAGTCCATTAGTATCTATTACAAGCCCACCAACTCCCACAATTTCCTTGACTACATCTCTTCACACCCCACAACCTGTAAGGACTCCATCCTATTATCTCAGTTCCTTTGCCTCTGTTGTATCTGTTCTGATAATACCATTAGCCAAAATAACACTGCCAATATGTCTTCCTTCTTTCTCAATCTTGTTTTTCCCTCCACTATGGTTGACAGGACTCTCAGCCACATTCCCCCCGGGCCACTGCTCTCACCTCCTCACTTGCCTCTAGGAATTGAAAGCCTTTAAAGTTCATGAATGCCATTGGCTTATTAGCAGAAGTTCTGGTAATTACACATAGATGATGTCCATCATACTACTGCTTAGGTCAACATAAGCATCCCATTGGCAAGATACCTATTCCTGCCTCCCTGACATTTCCTTTTCCCGTCCCTGCCTCAGTTCCCTCTTACTCTCATCGGCATTTTTGTTATCTCTTGACTTCACTATTATAATGCACTGCTAGATGGACTTTCATTTTGTACCCTCCATAAACTTGAGATAATCCAAAACTCTGCTGGCTGCATCCTAACTCTTACCAAGTCCCGCTCACCTATCACCCACTTGCTTGCTGACCTAAAGTGGCTCCCAGTCTGGTGATGCTTCAATATTAATGTCCTCATATTTGATTTCAAATCCTTTCATGATCTTCTCCCTTTTTGTCCCTGTAACTTCTTCCAGCTCTGTAATCCTCTATGAATTTCTTGTGCAAACCCCAATTTTGATTGCTCCATCATCATTCCATCAGCTACTTGGACCCAAAACTTTGGAATTACCCGCAACCCACTCCTACCCTACACCAACTCACTGCCAAAACCTTTCTGCTCCTCTATTTCTCTCTTTCCCTGCAAAATGTTCAGCATTTTCCCTACATATTTGACCAACTTTCTGAATACCTGTCCTAATATCTCATGTGATTTGGTGTCAGATTTTGTTTGACAGCAGGGCAGCACGATAGCACAGTGGTTAGCACTGCTGCCTCACAGCGCCAGGGACCAGGGTTCGATTCCTGGCTGAGGTCCCTGTCTGTGTAGAGTCTGCACGTTCTCCCCATGTCTGCATGGGTTTCCTCCAGGTGCTCTGGTTTCTTGCCATAC
The DNA here is from genome assembly GCA_024679065.1 of Sphyrna mokarran. NCBI lineage: Eukaryota > Metazoa > Chordata > Chondrichthyes > Carcharhiniformes > Carcharhinidae > Sphyrna > Sphyrna mokarran. Next base: position 92,213,451 of record JAGIQG010000003.1, read on the forward strand.
TCGAAAAGATACTCTGGTTAGATGCTTTGGCCATGCTAACTTCTCCCTCAGTACACCTGAACAAGCACTGGAGCATAGCAACTAGAGGATTTTCACAGTAACTTCACTGCAGTGTTAATGTAAGCCTACATGTGACACTAATAATTAAACTTTAATTCCTGTTAAGTTGGGATGTTTTATTACTTTAAAGGGCAATACAAATGAGAGTTGTAGTTGCTATTGAGGGAAGCATTCATTGTCAGCTCTGATTCTGGCCATTCTGCAGTAAGATGGCATCAGTTACCCGCTTGTTGGGGCATGGATTGCAGATTGACTAATGCTACTTCTATCACCTGCTACAAAGAGAGAAAGCTCAAGGTAAAATGTCCTGGGAATTTGCATGATTTCCACACACAATCTATTGCCAGCCATGCCAGTACATGGCAGATCTTGGTAGTACGATGCTAAATGGATCTTCACCTGAGGCGCTGCTCAGTGGTGAACTGGAAGTAAATTAATCTGGGCTCTCTCCTTTGTGAACTTCAATTGCAGTATACTTGCTGTTGCTGTTACTCCTCAGCCTTTGGCCAGAACACAGTGGCTAAGATGATTGCCATTCGCTACAATAGCCTATACTATCCACAGCTTCCTGAAAGTTTTGATGCAAATTCAAAAAAATTCAACACAATCCTGATTAATTCCAACAATCCAGAAAGTTGACTTGAATGTGGGTACCTCTTTAAATAACACTAACACTAGTGGGTGACTGGCAAGATGGAGTTCAGTACGAAGAGGCTCCTCACAGTTTTGGATGAAAATGAGATTCTAACAAGGTCAAAACATCCTGTATGAACTAGTGAGGCTCTTGCTTGTTTGTGGTGGAAATACTGTTTATCTATTTTTAAATCTCCTTTTAAAATTAGAGTGAGTAGGATTAAGTCAGTATTTTTTCTTCGTTATAACCTCAATGTTACAAAATTTGACCAGTGCAAAGTATTCACTTACGTCACATTCCCGTTTATTTTAATACATTCATAAAGCCATTTTAAAAGGATTAATTCTTCAGCTGAAATGGCAACACAGTAACATTGCTGCATGATGACCTTCTTTCTGCAATATTGTTGAAGATATTTGCAAGACTACAGGAGTAACAGTGTTGGCTTTAACTCAGGGCTGCAGCAGCTATTTAAATAATTGTAACTGAGTCTGTTGGGACTGCAATCACAAGGAATGTGAATATATGACTCCATTACATCATGGCCAGAGGCACAGCGAGCCTTTTACATTTCAATTTCTCCAAATGCTTCAAACAACAATTTCTATTTTTCAGCTGCATGCTAAAATTTTCTGCACTTTTAGGATTGAACTATGTGGTGGCAAAATGGCTTGTGCTGGCACTGGGGTCAGGGGTTGAGGTGGGGTAGGGGGGTGTGTGGATGAAATGCCTTCCCAACAACATGCCATTTTGCCAATGGGAAAGTTAGCAGTTCAACTGCCCATGAGAAACTCAATTGAGCCAGTTAAGTGGCCAATTAAGGGCTGCTATCCACCTCTGCTGGCATTATGCCCACATCTAGGGATTGCCCAATGCCGTGTGAGGAGACTGGCCAGTTAAGTCTGGTGCCTTCCCAGTGGACTCTGGTGAGAGTGGAAGACTGCCAGCTTCATGAGCACTAGTTAATCTATGGAAAGGCCTCCCCAAACAGCAATGGCAACCCATGTATCTAATGGTCCACTACTAGCACAAACAGCACTATCCCCCACTCTCCCCACCCGCCCGTGCTAACAGCTCCAATTACTATGCAGAGACTTCCTACCTGACTCTGGCTTTCCCCGACAATACATCCTCCTCTTTGAGGACACATTCTATTGGGGAATGTGTGGCACAGTGGTTAGCACTGCTGCCTCACAGCTTGAGGGACCTGGATTCCATTCCCTGCTTGGGTCATTGTCTGTGTGGAGTTTGCACATTCTGCCAGTGTCCATATGGGTTTCCTCCGACTGCTCTGGTTTCCTCCCACAGTCCAAAGATGTGCAGCTTAGGTTGATTGGCCATGCTAAATTGTTCATTAGTGTCCCAGTAAGTGTTGGTTAGAGGGATGAGGCAGGTAAATAAGTAGGGTTACAGGTAGTGTCGGAGTGGAATAGTGGTTGGTGCAGACTCAATGGGCTGAATGGCCTCTATCAGCATTGTAGTTTTTTTTATGGTTTCTATGATGCCTGTCCATCCTGTCCCAACAGCAGCTGCCTCAGCAATGTTTTCCACCAGGATTCATGCCGTTGAGTTCTTTCTGATTGAGCTGGAATATCCAGGAAGCTGACTGCAATACTAATTGGGCACCATCCTTGGCAACAGCCATTGAATTGGCCACTGCTGATAATACGACTCGCTGAGTTCCGTCAAGGTCTAAATCTGGTTCATCTCCCACCTTTGGCTCTGGCGGTGGGCATTCTGCCATTTCCATAAATTCAGCCCTTGATCTGAGTTTAATTTCAAGATTCCAGATTTATGGATTCTTGCAATAACTGAAGAAAAGGTATTCCATAAGGGGTGTGAATTCCAGAACTCCAAATTGGGTAGGATATTTTAATGGTACCATGTGGTTAGAAAATAGATACTGCAGTTTTAACTAACATAAACTGATAGTGAAGAAGGCAACACTCTAGAAAGCAGTTAGAACTTGGATTTGGCTATCACATTGAGTAGTTAAGGTGACTAGCATAAATGCATTTAAGGAGAAGCTAGAGAAATACATCACTGAATGGAATAGAAGGATATGCAGAATAAAATTGGATGAAAAAAGATGGGAGAAGACTCATGTAGAGCGTAAATGCTAGCATAGACCAGCTGGCCAAATGGCCTGCATTTGTGCTGTTAGTTCTTTGCAATTCTATGTTGGGTTGAATAGCTTCAGTGATCTTGGGTTAGCCTGAATTCTGTGATACAGAAATGGGAGAATCATCACCAGAAAGACAACAGCAGGTCAGGGTAAAGTCTTGTATCAGCTTCTCAAGGACAAACATAAGGATGAATGACAGAGGCAGGCTTGCCAACATTGCCTTTGTGCAAGGATAGAAACAAATAAATACTCCTATTGCTGTTCAGTGATCCCTGCTGGATGTCAGGTGGAGGCAACAGCTTTGAAGTCAATGATTAGTTTAAATTATTGAAATCATTTGGGATATTAAAATCTGTTTTCTCTTCAGAGATTAGCTTAAGTTCTTAAAATCTTTTGGGACATTAAAACTTGTTTTTGGACTTTTGATTTTGCTGGGCAGTGGAGTGAGGAAGCAGCTGACAACTTCCCTAAGAAGCTGTGTAAATTCTGTATCAAGGCAAACATTTACCCAGAAACATTATTATGTGAGGGCAGCAGCTAATCTATAGAGGATTTGATATGGCGAGTAGAAACATTTATTTTAGGCTGTGTGCATGTTCATATTCATGTATGAGCACATCCCAACATTGGAGAACCTGACAATGGATGCTCAAAGACATCTGTACGAAGTAACCAGAAAATAGGGTCTGCTATTTCAATGAATATAATTTGGCACTGTTAATTGAATAGGGCACTGTGCAAGGTGACAATGCCACATATTAAAGTCCAAAAGTATACAACACCAATGTGCCTTTTATAGCTTAGTTTTTTTTTATTATTGTTTATATTTCATCAAATGTCAAGAAGCTTTCTCAGGGACATCTACAAAGCTCCCAGTCACTGATGAAAAGGCAACTACATAAGACAGTGATAGTAAAAGTGTGAACAAATGTCCAAAATGAATTGAACTGAAACAAGACAATCAAACAAACCAATGACATGGAAACGTTTGTGGAAAACAAAATCAAATACAGAGCTTCATGATCAAAGGGACATTTCCATGGTGATAATGTCACTGCAGAAAGTTCTAACCTAGCTGGAGGGAGAGAAAAATCTTCAGATTCTTCAGATATCATAATCTTAGACGGCAATCTCTCTTTCTGTATATAGATCATAATTGGAAAATATAGATGTCAAATGTCAAAAATCGACAGCACCTCTGAAAATATGAGTGGTACCGTTTGCTGTCCGATATCTACTTATTTATCATTTTTCAAATTGAGGTCTCCAGTCTCCTGGCCACAGTTCCAAAGCAGAGATGACTTTTGAATACAGCCCTGTTTTATCTCCACAAATTATTAATTGAAGAGAATTATCGTAGATAAGGGAAAGATGTTTGGGTTCATATTTTGAGCTTAAATCCCCTAAAAGTGACATTGGGTCACATTCCTGACATTGTCTGATATTCATCCAGGTGGGTTTTAAGGAAGGCAGAGAACACCCCCCCCCCGCCCACTTTTGAATAATTTGAGAAGGTAATTAGATTATTCAAACAAGCAATTAAATATTTCTTTAGGCTAGCATTCTGGCTTCAATAGGATGGACCTATTTCCTGGTCTGTCTGCAGCATTTCAAGGTCAACAAGAGAATACACTATGTGAACTACTTCTTTAGACTGGGAAACTAAAGAACTGCAGCCATGGCCAAGTGAGACGCTGTCATTCAAAGCATTTTTTTTCTCTCAGAGAGTTGTGTGATTGCCAACGTCTTTGAAGTCGCTTCACTTGTCTTATACTTCGGTCATCTTCAGTTGTTCTCAATATTCACCACAACATGGGGAAGAGAGACAGCTCTCTCCTTGCAGAAACAACAACACCAGCAGAAGGAGTAACACCAACTCCAGCTGCCTACTTCTCAACTACATGCCATTCCTCAGGGCAAAGAGGATGGACACAAAGATCCAGCTGAAAGAAGGTGTGACCCACACACAAAGCCTACAGGCAAAGAAAGGATCAACCCTCTCAAGACGTGAAGCCACCCACCTCCTGATGCTCATTTTAGATGGCCAATAAATGCTTACCTTGCCAACAACACCAGCATTCTGTTAATGAATAAAAACAATATTTAAAGTACAAATTACTCTCTCTGAAAAGTTCAAGTCTAGGAGTCCCACGTCAGTGGAAGAGCAGAGTTTAAATGTCCAATTGCATGATTTAAAAACAAATTTGTTCACAAGATCCCTCATTTTGATATCAAATCAGCTTTAGTATCTGAACATCCACTGTTTTACTTTGATATTATTGGCATGATGATTCAGTGGGCAAATATGTAACATGGTAAGATGAGGAAGGTTCCAGCTTCTATTACTTATTGAATTAGCTGTTATCTGCAAATCAGAGAAGTCATGCTAAGATTGGATAGAGATTTTCCTAAGCTAAGCAATTCTTTTGGTTATTCTCCTGACAGTGGTATTGTGATTTGTTGCTGGACTAGAATCCAAAGACCCAGGACAAGATCTGGTGACCTGAGTTCAAATCCCATCACGGCAGATGGTGCAATCTGAATTCAATTTTAAAAAGTCTGGAATTAAAAATCTAATGATGATCATGAAACCTCGTCAATTATTGTAAAAACTCATCTGGTTCCCTAATACCCCTTAGAGAAAGGAATCTGCTATCCATCATTGGTTTGGCCTACATGTGACTCCAGATCCACAGCAATGTGGTTGACTCTCAATGCCCTCTGAAATGGATGGGCAGATAGAGATGGGCAATAAATGAGCAATAAATAGCACTCATATCCACTGAGCAAATAAAAAAAAAAATCATGTCCAGCATTCATTGTGGCAAATGATTTGCTAGGTCTGGATCAAACATGATTAAGTTATTTCACAATTTCAAATGGCATTTAAGAACATAAGAAGCTGAAATAGACTATATAGCTCCTCATCCTTTTACATCATTCATTATCATCATAGAAAGGTAGAAAATAGGAACACGAATAGGCCATTTGGCCCATCAGGCCTCCTACACCATTCATCAAGACAATGGTTGATCTTCTGCCAAGTTCCACTTTCCCATCTGCTCTTCACATCCCTTGATTCTGTGGGAGGTAAAAAAAAACTCTCTCAACCTTAATTATACTCAATGATGAGGTATCCACCCTCTGGGGTAGCCAATACAAAGATTTGCAAACCTCTGAGTGAAGAACTTTCTTCTCATCCCAGATTCTGTTTTCATATCCTAGATTCTCCGGCCCAGGACCTCCTGGTGTGTACCCTATTGCACCCCTTCAGAATCCAGTTTGTTTCAATGAGATCACCTCTAACAGCTCTAAAGCCTTGAGAATGTAGGCCCAATTTACTGAACCTCTCATTACAGGATAACCTTCCCATTCCACGAATCAATCTATAATCAGACTCACAAGTAAAGCAGGGCCAAAATGATGTACTTCTGTCAGCTGTTATTCCGTGTAAAAAGGTACCCTGTTTGATTTCCAGCTCAAACCTGAAGATTAACCCGAAAGACAACAATTAGAATATCTAATTTTCATGATTTAAATGAAATTCTGAAAGTGAATTAGTGGCAGTATAATGTTTAGCATTTCAAGGCATAAAAACCTTCCACTTAACAATATTAAAGTCTGAATTTTTAATTTCTAACACTTGGGGCCTCAGTTGTGCTTGTCCAACAAGATATAAATAACTAGCAATTATGAATGAAGTAGAATTTATTTAGCAAAATTTTATATATACTTAACAACAAACAGTGAAGACAACATAGAAGTCTTTCATCTCTCAAGATCCCAGGAATTATTGGTATTGCCAGCACAGCCAATGTCTCTCTTTGTTTTTGAAGTAATGTCAAACTGTGTCTGAAAGAGTCAAGCCCCAGAAACCATGGCAACACTGTGCCAACAAGAATTATGATTTCTCAACTTTTATCTCCTGTTTCCCATTTCCCCTTCCTTCTTTTAGAGATAATCCAAGTTCACTTCTCCTGTGGGTTAGAGAATGGAAATCATTTCATGTAACCCCAGATTTGTAACAACCAGTGCTTTTTGGGTCCTAAACTCCAGATGTTTCCATTCCATTATATTTTCTTTCCAAAAACTGAGAGACCAAAACTAAAGCTACAGTCTCTTGTCAACATGTCTTAATCCAAGTCACATACTAATAGCAGTAATGATCAGCAGTAATAACCACTTATTATCTCAATCTCAGAAAATAAATGTGTTTCCCCTCTGTTGCAGATCAAGTGAAGCAATACCTGGTTTGTTGAAACAAGTTATCTAAGTTCAGGCTAATTTTAAATACTTCTTCAAACTGCTTTAAAAACAAACACCTACTGGTATTGTGGCCATTATGAAAGTTTCAACTCAAATGAGCTCCATCATTAAACTATAAAACTAACCTATTTCTTATTGGCCATGCTAAATTGACCTGAGTGTCAGGGGGATTAGCAGAATAAATATGTGGAGTTTTGGGAATAAGGTCTGGGTGGGATTGTAGTTGGTATTGATTCGATGGGCTGAATGGTCTCCTTCTGCATTGTAAGGATTCTATGAATAATCTTCCTGTTCTCCAACTATCTTAACTGTTAATTGTCCAGCAGAAAATCAAATTTAACCACTTTATTTTAAATTATGGTTAAAGAATAAAATCCATAGATATTACCGATGCTAAAATGTAATAAAATTATCAAATCTTCACGGCAGTGCTACAATTTCCATCTGTATACAGCAGATATTCCCTTGTGCTCAGTGGCAGTAGCCACTTCTATTTTTGGGTCAGTGTCCTCTGCAAGGGTTAATTTTTACTGTTCAATATCTAATTAAATGATAGCATGCCTTGATTATTGCAATATATACACTTGTTTTATGAATTTAATGCATATAGTCAGTTATGTGCTCCTTTCATTACAAAAGACAGACTGAAAAGCATTTTAGTAACACAAAGCACAAAAGCAAATTAACAAGCTTGTTTACTTTACATGAAATACATGAATGGAGTGAATGATGTTTTAATGACCACCTAATCCCCAACATTACTTGTACCACAAATAAAATATGTGAGCTGGACACTGTCACTGTGTCAACCTGTGTTTAGCGGCAGCTCTCTGATCTCTGAAACAGCCAAAGTGCAATCACGACAAGCATCCGCTCCTATGCACACAAAAAGCGGTGATTTCTAAAGTTGGAAAATGCACTTAGATTTCTTAAAATTCCACAAGTCAGTATTTCTCGAGTTCTTCAGAAAAGTCATCAGAAGGATTGCAGGTCAAAAAGTTCTCACTTGCTTCACTGAAGGCTATAGGGCCTGGTAATTAACTAAGTGGTTTCATTGTAGGCCTTGCAATATCAGCTTAATGCCTGTTCCAACCAAAGTTGAACCCCTGCAGTAAAAGTTATAATCCACAAGTATAAAGAATGCTCCACTACTCTTCCTGAGGTTACTTTTTGAGACAGTGCCTTTGTCCTTACTAAGGCAGGATCTCTGCTTCTGAGGCCTTTGCATCTTCTGAGCTATTCTTCACGCATTTGCTATCTCAAGCCAGTTTCTGTTATGTGACCACAGAGTCAATATTCCCATTATCCACACAAATCATTTGATGACATAAGTAATTGTCACACAATGGGCAATGAATATCAACCATTCACATCTTCTTGTGATAAAATTAATTCTTTCACATCCATTTTTGCGAGATTTTAAGTTAACAGGAATCAAATCAGGAGTGACTGTCGTATCTCAGTTTCTTAAGCAACCAGATAATTGTAACTGTTAATTCCACAAGTGATCTATTGCATCTTGATGTTCCTTTAATGGAGGATTCTCCCAAACGGCCATTTAGGTTTCAATGTCTTTTGAGAGACATGTCCAGATATGAGTTAGGCCCTATCAGTTCAGAAACCATAAAAGCAGTCATTTAACCCTTCATGGAGTACAATTACTCAAGATAAATCATTCATGTTCTATGCTCCCTCCGAAAAGTAAGACTATCAATATTCTTTCATGTGTCCAGAGATATATAATGTGAGCATTACAATATCTATAGTCTCTCTGTGACTGACTGAGAGACAGAAAGAGAGAGAAATTCAGAGAGCAAAATAATGATAATCCTTCAACACCTCCTAAAGTCTATAAGTTGAGAATTGGCCTGCCAAACTGCCGCTTAGTATTGCACCATTAAATTAATTGCAGCCCCCAGCCTGCCAATCTTAACGTGAGGATTCAGCATTTTTGTGATGTTCAGCCCAGTCCCTGCGAAGCACATTGAACGAGAATTATTCTGTCACAATAGCAAGAAATACTCAAAATTATTGGGTCACATTACATGACATAAAAGAAAACTCCTTGCATTCTCTTTTTGTGCCTAGCCTAAATATACACTTGCAAGTTTTTATTCACTTTTTGACTGATTCTAATTGTTTTGTTCTCTATTTTTGTTTTTTTTTCCATTCACTGGTGAAAAGAGCAAAGCTTTTCAACATTTTGGGTGTAATGTACTTATCAAATATCAAGAAGACAATTAAAGTGCTTATTGCATGAGGACAATGGGTGAATAACATCAAAAATGGCTCATTAGTATTTGAATGAACAATCAAAGCTGTCCCTGTCCCTAAATCTGTGCAAATATATTTTGGTATTGAAGCATTTAAATATAGTTTGTTTTTCCAAGTTCATACATGGAAAAATGGTCAAAATAACCCTAAACTATCAATCCGAATAAATTGTCTTTCAGGCCAAATAGGTCAAAGTCTCAAAATATTTTAGTCTGAAATCCAGATATTGGCAGAATGTTTTATATGTCAAAATACACATTTGATTCTATTATTCTATTTAAAAATTCTCATTACCTGGAACTGATACCACTTAAATGAATTTTTGTTCAGAGAAATCAATCATAATTCAAACACAATCTTGCAAAATACCACTTTCATGTAATTTAGCTGAAAAATTACAGAAATATTTCATAAATGTCAATCTCAGATGAGATAGAACAAGGTAGCGAGTCTGGGAATCTTTTTGCATTCAAGTCACATCAGCATGAGTTTAATTCTTGTTTCCGAGACTCCCCGGTAAGCATTTTATGCTTGTTTATGATGCAAATTCAATTCTAAAGGAAAGTAATGAAATATTCTCTGTTTGACAAAAAAGTTAGTGGAATAGCTTCATCCTAATGGAAACAGCAGATGTTAATCAGTTTTCAAAAACTGCCAGATTCCTAGTGGATTTCATAAAAGACGATCTGCAGTGAACCATTTATTAAATAGGGGGCTCAAAGTAGACATTACCAGTGATTATGACTATGCATCAATTGCAGCAGAATGTGGGGCATCACACATTTGATGTGCAATAAAAGTGTCGGGGAATAATGATTTCACATCAGTATATTGAATCACATTTCTCTTTCAACTGATTTATGTGGTTAAATCACCAAAATTGTCACAATTATATTTGCGATTCCAATTATTTTCTCTTGCCTTTGTTCATGTGGAGATGCTGGATCTTTTTTAAATCCAGAAACCTGGGAATTATAGCCTAGTAGAAGCCTAATTTAAATAGCAAGGACAGGGGATTTTAGAAGAACACATTAAGCTTTTGGACAATAGTAGTGCACAATGTAATTTGCAGGCTAATGTGTTTATTTTGTTTATTGGAATAAATAAAACATTGTCCCTCTCTGTAGCTGATTATGCTGTTTCTCAGGAAAATCATCTTCCAGGAAGATTCAGGATGCTTTAGCCTCACAACACCAGGGACTCAGGTTCAATTCTGGCTTTGGATAACTGTCTGCGTAGAATTGGCTGTTCTCCCCTTTTCTGCATGTGTTTCCTTCAGTTTCTCCGGTTTCCTCCCACAGTCAAAAATGTGAAGGATAGGTTGATTGGTTCTGTTCAATTATCCCTTAGTATCAGGAAGATTAGCAACGCATATACATGGGTTTACAGTGATAGGGCCTGGGTGAGATTGTTGTTAGTGGAGTGTCAATGGGCCAAATGGCCTCTTTCTGCACTGTAGAGATTCTACGATTTCTATGATTCTATGAAGATCTAAGGTTCATGTCACATCTATACTAAAGCTGAGTGTGGGTGATTGTTGAGATATTAGAGTTTGGCTCATGACAACCTATGATGAGGAAAGGAAAATCAATCAATGTTCAACTACTTTTAGCAGCTCCTGGTGGAACTACATTGCAAATGTCAGCAGAGAATAGGATTGGCCTTTTCCATGATAACTTTTACAGTCCAAAAATTTACAGTCATACGCCATCAAGGCCCATAAATGAATAACAGCTGTGGGAAATAACATTGGAAATTAGCACCAGTGGAAGTACACCAGCATAGATATCTCCTGGAGATGCAAATAGGATAAAGAAGCTTCATATCAGATGATCTTTTGTGATCCTGTTCTGAGATCAGAAGTTATTAAACAATAATTCTTCTAGTTACTTGACAAACATTATACACCAGTAAAAGAAAGCATCTCTACAAATCAACAAGTAATGGAATTTAAGAACTCCAGTACAAGTCTCCTCTGGAATAATGATAGTTTCCACCCATCACGGGAGATGATGGACTGGGACCAGTGCGTACATCTTGCTTTTGTAATCTATTCCTCTGCTTATAAAACCAAGGGGGCTATGTATCCTCTTAGCAGCCTTCTCAACTTATTTTTCCACCTTTGAAGCCATGTGTATAGACAACTTGCAGTTCTCTATGTTCCTGCACAGCTTTGAGAATTGTGCTACTTAGTTTGTGTGGCTTTCCCTCATCCGTCCGATCAAAATGAATCCCTCCATATCCTCCCACATGTCTATTCATTTGACCAATCAATCTATGTCTTCCTGAAGCCTGTTATTTTCCTCCTCACTGTTTACTATGTTTGAGCTTTCTGCCATTTGATATCAAAAGCAGCAGTGGGATCACAACACCATCTCCTAGGGATACAACTTCTCACTTCTCTCCACTTTGAATAACAACTGTTCATTGCTGTTCACTATTGTTGGATGTTGTTACAGTTCAGTAGATCTGAAGAAGTCTTTGTAGTCAAATGTAGTTAACTGTAAGTCTTTATTGACTTATTTATGAATATACAGTATTGTGTACAACTCATAGAACCCTACAGTGCAGAAAGAGGTTCTTTGGCCCATCGGATCTGCACCAAACACAATCCCACCCAGAACCTACCCCCAGCTCCCTACATATAACAAAAAGTTTTTCCATGCTTCTGGCTCTATCTAACAGTCAACTGAACCTGGCTGTGGGTCATGTGCTCACTTGTATCACTGAGTGGGTGATATTATATTCAGTCCCACATTAATCCTCTATGTACCAGGCCCTTATACTACATTCATTACTTTCTGTCCCTTATGCAATTTTGTTACCACCACAGCCATTATTTCTCTAATCTCATGAGCTTTAATTTGCTAATAAGCCCATTTTGCGATCATTGCATCTTTTGAAAGCCCATATACACAACATCAGCCACATTACACTCTTCAATACTTTCCATTTCTTCATCAAGATGCTCAATTAAGTTAGCCAAACATAATTTCTCTTTAACAAGTAAGTGATGGTTTCAATTATGAGCCTATGTTTTTCCAAGTTTCATAACAAAATGCATTATACTTACAAAAATGTGTTAAATTTTAAAGAAAATCATGTTCAGTGGATGGAATTTTCTCATGCTTTGGCAGAGTGACACAAAAGGCAGGAAAACCAAAATGGAAGCTATTGGTCTCAAGGGTAGCTTCCTCTGCTGTTACATTATTATGTATTTATGAAAAAGTTAAAGGGCAGTTTCCACAGTGTCACACTGGCAGAAAGTCCATCCCATGAGCAGCTTAGTTTTTAAAAGATTGGGATGCCCTTTCTAAAACATAAAAGCTCCTACAAAGCATCTCCCTGACTGCCCCAGAACAAACCCCCATGCAACAACTCTCCCCCCACCACCACTCTCTCCCCCATAAAACACCCCCACACGTAGCTATGGAACACTGCCTCCAACCCCTCCACCACCCTCCACCACCACCGCCCCCCCCCACCCAGCACTGCCCCTGGCATTTTTTTCCCAGGCAGTGCCAGGGGATACTCCTTGGGCATGACTCTCCCCCACCTCCCCCAGGGAATCTGCTCACCGGATACACATTGTGGCAGACCCATCTTGATTTATATCAGCATATCTTCATGCTAAACGGACAATCCAACAGGGAGGGGCTATCAGGCATAAAATCCTGATCATTAAATTTAAATGTATTCAAATGAAGATTCTGACATTCCATTACATACCACGAATTCCATTACATTTTTTGGTGGGAGATGAAGACACTTGGAATGGGCATATATCGTACTTGGGGCTCCCACAGGATTTCCTGCAGGAGCAGAAAGTCCCCTCCCCCCGTATAGCTAATATTTCATAAACAGAACCATGTAAATGTGAAGAATAGTTTGTGTCAAAACTGGTGGTATTTTTCAATGCATAAATGAAACAAATGCAAATAAAGAACATGATATTTTCAAATGGCTTTGATCATTAAATACATCAACACCCCCTCCTTTAAAAACTCTCAATGGCACAGCAATAAGTAAAAATGACAAATATCACTCAAGCCTAATTACTATAAATATTAGTTGTGGACTTCTCTTGACAAGTTTCCTCAAACATACTATTTGCTTATTTCTGAAAAATTTAAATGAAATTTTAAACAACTATCATAATTAATGGTTCCCTGCTATGTCCTACTAAACAATAAGGAACTTGCCAAATTATTTCAGGTAATTCTGTCGTGGGTGGTTTGAGGAACAGGAGGTGACCATTTAGCCTCTCAAGCCTTAGCCACCATTCAATCAGATCATGGGTGAACTGTATCTTAATCTTGTCAACTGCCTTGCTTCTGTAACTCTTAATACCCCTGCCTATCAAAATCAAACTATGTTTTAAAATTTTCAATTTGTGCAGGTTTAACAGCTTATTGAGGGATAAAGTTCCAGACTTTCATCACCCTTTGTGTAAAGAAGTGTCTCCTGATACCACTTCTGAATGGCTCATTCTAACTTTCAGATCATGAATTCTTGTTTTCCACGTGCCTGGATGAGTACAGTTGCATTAACACTTACGAAGCTTGACACCATCCAGCACAAAACAACCCATTTGATTTCCACTTCATTCTCCACCCTTAAAACTCATGCCTCCCATCTCCAAAACACAATGTCAACAACATGTACATCTGCAAGATGCACTGCCAACTTGACAAGTTTCCTTCGAAAGCACCTTTCAAAGCGGTGATCTATACCAACAAAGGCATGAGAACACCACCATTTGTAAGTTCTCCTCTAAGTCATATGCCATCCTGACTTGAATTAGATAACCATTTCTTCAATGTCGTAGTCAAAATCCTGAAATTCCCCTCCTACCAGCAGCCTGGGTATTCAAAACTGCAGCAATTCAAAAAGTGGCTTGCCACTACCTTCTTAAATGGCAATGAGGGATAAGCCAACAAACACTTGCCTTACCATTGACACTGACATCCCAAGAAAGAATAATAAACAAAACTAGTGTTTACTTAGAAAGGAGGACAATAGCTAACTGAAACTTGTTTTATTTAACTGAACAAATATGTATCACGTGTCAAACATGAGTCAATCAAGATGCTTTGTGCCATGTCATATTAGAACGACAGATTAAAGAGAGAGATAGTCTCTTCCTGGAGAATAGTCCATCACATTTCCGAATTGTATCTTGTGTTGGACAGGTTTTGAGGAGTCAGGAGATGAGTTACTTGCCACTGAATTCCCAGTTTGTGACCTGCTCTTGTAGCCACAGTACTTATATGATTGGCCTAGTTCAATTTCTGATCAATGGTAACTCCAGCAAGTCAATATGAAGATAGGGCTTCATTTCCACATGGACTGTACGGTGGTCATCCTCCTGATGATGCCATGGATAGATACATCTGTGACAGGTAGATTGTTGAGGCTGAGATCAAGTAGGTATTTTCTTCTTGTTGGTTCTGCAGACATGTGATAAATATGTACTTCAGCATCCAGCTAGCCTGGCTAGTAGTGGTGGTCTTGAGCCACTCTTGGTGAAGGGCATTAAAGTCTCCCACTTAAAGTGCATCCTGTGTCCTTTCTACCCTCAAAGAATCATGAAAGCATGGATCCCTATAGGGCAAAAGGAGGTCAATAGCCATTAGGTCTGCACCAACTTTGTGACAGAGCATTTTACCCAAGCTCTATTTCCTTAACCCCATGTATTAACCCTGCTAAACTTCCTAACCTCACTTCTTGGGACTCTAAGGAGCAATTTACCATAACCAATCTACCTAACCTGCATACCTTTTGACAATAGGAGGAAACCAAAACACCAGAGGAAATCCATGCAGACATACAAACTCAAGATAGACAGTAACTCAAGGGTATAATCAAACCTGAGTCCCAGACACTGTGAGGCCTCAATGCTAACCAATGTGCCATCATGCCATCTCTATGCTTCTTCCAAGTGCTATTGAATATAGAGAAGTATTGATTTATCTGCTAGGGAATCAGCAGGAAGTTTCCTTACCTATGTTTACCTGATACCAAGAGATTTCATGGGATCCAGAGTCAATGTTGGAGATTCCCGAGACAACTTCCTCACAATTGTACACCACTATGTCACTGCCTCTTTTGAATCAGTCCTGCCAGTAGGACAGGATATACACAAGTTGTGTATGGGAAAGTATCTGCAAGATACTGTCCAATATACAACTTGAATATATCAATAAGTATGACTATGTCATTCTGCGGCTTGACAAGTCTTAATCTGTGGGCCGCACTCCCAAATTTGGCACAAGCCCCAGATATTAGTAAGGAACACTTTGTGGGGTTGATTGGACGCAGTGTGTCATTATCTTGCTGGTATATCGGTGCTCCATATAATTTCATTTCTTTTTGATTTTTCAGGAGTAGCTTGATACAATGGACTGGCCTGCTAGGCTGTTTCAGAGGGCATCTTTGACGAAGGGTCATCCAGACTCGAAATGTTGGCTCTATTCTTTCTTCACAGATGCAGGCTTGTTGAGATTTTCCAGGATTTTCTGTTCTTTTTTCAGAGGGAATTATCTGTCAATCATATTGCTGTGGATCTGGAATTGTATCTGGGACAGATCGGGTGAGAGCAGCAGAATTTCTTCCTTAAAATTAATTGGTGAACCAAATAGTATAACAATCTGATAATTTTATAGTCACCATTAAATTCCAGAGTTATTAATGAAAAGTTAATTCCACTTGCAAACATGGTGGGATTTGAACCCATGTCCTAAAGTACTTGCCTGGATCTCGAGATTATCAGTCCAGTGATATAACCATTGCAATAATGCAAAATGAACATATACTTAGAATGATCTGTTATTAAAAATCAGTTCTCTGACTTAACAACTCCCATTTGTTGGGAAAGAACATGGAATGTTAACTTGATCAATGTTCTCTGTTCCTAAGTATCTTTATGCTTCAGGAAAATAATGAAAATGTAATAATCAAATTAAGTAATTTATTTTTCAGATTAATATCTAAAAGTGGGAGTTTATCACCATTTTGCAAAACATTTATATGCAAAGGCACAAGGTTAACACTAACATCCTGTGCTAACTGATATGCAGATTTACCCCTCAGGAGAAGGTAACCTGGCAACCATTTCAATGGTTCACATTGCGGATTTTCCTATACACAGAAACTATGGAGGTAAATGTGACATGTCCCAAGGGTTGTGCATCTCTATTTATACAGTGACCTCTATTATTACTGTTAAAATATCTCACAACCCTTGTTCAACATATTTAGCTTGCATTGCGTACATGCACCAATCTTTCTCTATACACATATTCTGTTTATTCTACCTACATACCCAATTGAGTGGCAAAATTATAATGATCTCTAATTATAGTTAACGGAAATTCAATTAGAGAAACCATTAGCATCATGCTGATTGTGACGTAATGATGAGCAATTCAATTTATAAAGTTGCTCTTCAAGTAGAGAAGTGTAGTGAACCAAGCATAAACCAATTGATGTAATGAGAATCCTTCTAGTTCAGACACATTAGACAAAGAGCATACATTGGATTTGAAAGTTCAATCCTGGCCCAGGTTCAGTAATTAATCAGTCCAATTCTTCTCGAGAGATTTTTTTGCAGATTGCAAGCATGTTTTGAACCAGGTTCCATCAGCTGCTGAACACTGATGCAGAGATGCCGGCGTTGGACTGGAGTAGGCACAATAAGAAGTCTCAAACACAAGGTTAGAGTCCAACAGGGTAGCACAGCTTTCAGAACGCTCATCAGGCAAGTGAACAATTGGGTTCATAAACTGGGCATATATAGAATCAGACTCAACTGCAAAATAATGGTTGGAATGCAAGTCTTAATAGGTAATTAAGTCTTCAAAGGTGCAAACAATGTGAGTGGAGAGAGGGTTAAGCACAGGTTAAAGTAGTGTGAATTGTCTCAAGCCAGGATAGTTAGTGAGATTTTGCAAGCCCAGGCAACTCATGAGCGTTACAGGTAGTATGACATGAACCCTAGATCCCAGTTGAGGTTATCCTCATATCTGCAGAATTTGGCTATCAGTTTTTGCTAAGAGGTTCTGCATTGTCATGTATATGTGAAGGTTGCCTTGGAGAATGCTTATCTGAAGATCAGAGACTGAATGCCCTTGACTACTAAAATGTTCCCCAACAGGATTGTCGAGCAGTGTCCATCCATCCGTTGTCATGACATCTGCATGGTCTCGCCAATGTACTATGGCTCGGGACATCCTTTCCTGCAATGTATCAGGTAAACAACTTTGATTGAGTCACAAGAGTATGTGCTGTGTACTTCATAGATGATGTTCTCATATGAGATGATGGCATCTGTGTTGATGATCCGGCACATCTTGCAGAGGTTGCTGTGGCAGGGTTATGTAGTGTCGTGGTCACTATTCTGAAGGCTGGGTAGTTTGCTGTGAACAATGGTCTGTTTGAGGTTATGCAATTGTTTGAAGACAAGTGGTGGTGGTGTGGGAATGGCCCTGGCATGATGTTCATCTTCATCAATGACATGTTGAAGGCTCCAAAGAAGACATCTTGCTTCTGTACTCTGGGAAAGTACTGGACGATGAAGGGTACTCTGTCTGCTGTGCTGCTTGCTTGTCTTCTGAGAAGATCAGATTTTCATTGTGGCACAGTGGAACTGTTGATCAATGAGTCAAATCCCATATTCTGTTTTCACGAGGCCATCTTTCAGCATCTATCGGTGTCTGTTTCGTTCCTCCTCATCTGAGCAGATCTTTTCTGTAGGAAGGGTTTGTCTGTATGGGATGGCTTCTTCAAAATGTTTAGGGTGGAAGCTGGAGAAATGGAGCACTGTGAAGTTATCCATGGGCTTGCAGTACAGTGAAGTGTTGAGATGACTGTCCTTGATGGAAATGTATGTGTCCAAGAATGCAATTGATTCTTGAGAGTAGTCCATGGTGAGTCTGATGGTGGGATGGAACTTGTTGATGTCACCATATAGTTGTTTCAGTGATTGTTCACCATGAGTCCAAAGGAAGAAAATGTCATCGATGTGTCTCGTGTATAGCATCGATTGAAGTCCTGTGTGGTGAAGAGTCTTGTCATACCTCTGAATGAAGATGTTGGCATATTGAGGTGTGAATTTGGCCCCCATGGCTGTTCCATGTGTCTGGATGAAAAACTGGTTGCTGAAGGTGAAGAAGACGTGGTGGTCCAGGATGAAGCAGATGAGGTGTAGAGTTGCGTATGGAAATTGGCAGTTGTCAGCATTGAGTACTAGGGCAGTTGCAGTAATGCCATTGTTGTTAGGGGCCGGGGGGAGGGGGGGTGGTGGAATGCTGATGTAGAGTGCCAAGACATCAATTGTGATGAGAAGTGTTCCTGATTCAACTGCTCCATGGGTGCTGAGTTTCTGTAAGAAGTCCATAGTGTCGCAACAGAATCTGGGGCTTTTCCTTGTACGATGGGTTTCAGGATGCCTTCGATGTAATCGGAGAGGTTCTCACACAGGGTCCCATTGCCTGATATGATAGGACAGTTGGGTGTATTGGCCTTTCTTATCTTCAGGAAGCAGTAGAGATCTCTAACGCAGGAGTACGTGGGATAGGAACATTGAAGGTGCTCTGAAAGCCCGGATCAAAGGTCTTGATCAGTCTGTTGAATTGGCAGGTGTGCTCATTGATTGGATCTGTGGGTAACTGTCTGTAGTGTTCTTTGCCGTTCAGTTGCTGGTACATTTCTTTGCAGTAATCTGTTCTGTTCAGTATGATGGTGGCCCCTCCTTTGTCTGCCAGTTTGATGACACTATTGCAGTTAGTCTTGAGAGTGTGGTGGTGTTGCGTGTTGCGTGGTGCTTGGGTGATGCTTCGGGCTGTCTTGTGAGTGCAGCTGATGAATCTGGCATTGACGTATCTCCTGACAGCTTGGACATATATGTTGAGTTGAGGGCAGTGGCCTTCCGAATGTGTGTCCAATTTGACTCTTTCCCCTTTGGTTTCTCACCACAGATCTCTTTGTCAGCTGTTCCAATTCACTGGCTCATTAGGTTCACTGTTAGCTTCTTGGGGTTCGTGGGAGAACTCCCAGAGCCTCAGTTGCCTGATGAATTTCTCTGTATCCATTGCAAGTCTGAAAGGGTCCATTTTTGTGGTGGAGCAGAAATTGAGTCCTCAGCTGAGAACTTTGATTTTGTCTGGCTGAAGTTGACAAGTTCACAATGAACTTCCCTGCAGTGGTATTGTTTTCTACTGTGATACAGGGGGAGGCTTGGTTGCGCTGGTGATGATGCTGAGTTTCTCAAGTTTTCTGATGGTATAGTTCCACTGTCCCATCTGCTTGGCAGCGTTTTGTAGCTGGTCTGTGCCCTGAATGCAAGTTGAGAATATGGACTCTATCTTGATTTCCAAGTTAAGGCATCTGTTGTATGGTGTATGGAGCTGGTGTATGATGTGGTTGAGGAGTGTGAGAGAGGTGCATGGCAAAGTCTCTCAGATAGTCTATGTTATAGATTGACCTGAGGAGTTCATGATCGGTAGTCCTTTTGGTATCTTGTCTACTTTCTTGCATCTTTGGAAAACTCGATGTCTGTGTCGATATGCCGATCTTCTTGGAGATTCTCTCCACTTTGAGCCAGCAGTTTATGGTGTGGTTGATAGTCATTATGTGGAGATCAAGATACATGGTAGATACTGTTGCAACATTGCCAACGTTGTCAACCTGATATACTATAAAAAAGGATGTCCCGAGCCATGATACATCGGTGAAACTATGCAGACACTACAACAATGGATGAATGGACGCCACTCAACAATTACCAGGCAGGAGTGTTCCCTTCCTGTCAGGGAACACTTCAGCAGTCAAGGGCATTCACTTCTGATCTTCAGATAAGCATTCTCCAAAGCAGCCTTCAAGACACACAGTAATGCAGAATCTCTGAGCCAAGTTGGCTATCACTGATGAGGATAGCACACATGAGGAAGGCCTTGACTGTGATCTTGGGTTCATGTCACACTACCTGTAACTCCCACAACTTGCCTGGGGTTGCAAGATCTCATGAACTGTTCTAGCTTGAGGCAATCCACACTGCTTTAACCTGAGGTTAACCCTCTCTCCACTAACATTGGTTGCACTTGTAAAGTCATGATTATCTGTTAAGACTTGCATTCTAACCATTATCTTGTAATTGAGTCTGTGTCTTTATATGCCCTGTTTGTGAACCCACTCTCCACTCACCTGATGAAGGAGCGGGGTTCCAAAAGCTTGTGCTACCAAATAAACCTGTTGGACTTTAACTTGGTGTTGTGAGACTTCTTATTACTGAACACAGAGGAACATCAGGAAGAAGCCAGTCAAGTGCTCAGGAAATGGGTTGTGCTAATCTAAAGAAGAGATCATTCAGCCCACTAAGGGGCTAGTTTTGTCAAATGTGACTTTTTGTCACCATATCAGACTAATTACTCACAAAAAATGGGCCAATTGTGACCGGCACAGGTGGCAGTGGGCAGCATGGTGGCACAATGGCTTGGGTAACTGTATGGAGTCTGCACATTCTCCTCGTGTCTGCATATATTCCAGTTTCCTCTCGTAGGCAGAAAGATCTGCTGGTTAGGTGCATTGGCCATGGTAAATTCTCCCTCAGTGTACCCAAACAGGCACCAGAATGTGGCAATAGAGGATTTTCACAGTAACATCATTGCAGTGTTAATGTAAGCCAATGTGTAACATTAATAAATAAACTTCAAATTGCCAAGCAGTGTGTTGTACCATTGTTATGTCAATAGAAAAACATTTCTGCCCATCGATGGTCTGCAGAAGTTTTTGCACAAAGATGGCAACACAGCCAAATAAAGAGGCAGGAATTGCCAGGTAGAAAAGTGCTATAATTTAATCAACTCTGGTAATAAAGTCCTCCTTGACAAAATTTGTCACCAGGAAACTCAGACTGCTTGACCTCTATGACAGACATGCCACTAATGCCATGAGATGCCACTGGCACGAAGTGCTAATTTTCTCACCCCATAAGACCGCAGACTAGTATTGCAAGAAGTTTAATGAGCTGACAGGAACTGGCAAGATATCCTATACCTGCTATAATTGTAGAGACTTCCGTGTGCACCACTATTTTTACCTAACAGTTACAAATAGAGTGTGTAGATACAATATTTGTGTGTAGATACCAAAAACAGGCAGGGATATTGCTCATTCATTTGCCATTCTGACTGAAAATCGCATCAGGTAGAATTTGGGAGCTAAAGAGTGCCTCGATTTTCAGCTTCCAACTTTCCATTTTTGCAGATGCTTTCTCTTTAATTTATTCTCAAAATGGCAAGGGATATTCTTTCTTGCTCATCCCCAGTTGCCCTTAAGAACATGGGTCGCATTTTGACCAGACAAGAAAGGCCAAGGTGGCGACTTGAAGCATATTGAGCAAACAGTTGGATTTTTTACAACAATCTGGCTGTTTACTTGTTCAGTTCCACAACTTGCCAAGATAAGATCTGAATTCCTAACCTTCGCATTGACAATCCAATACAATGACCAGTTAGCTACCAAATCAGATCAGTAATATAATTCAGGGATTCTTTCAAAACTTAGAAAAAAAAGGCAGTCCAGAAAGTTTCATTGATTAAAGAGTTGAAACATGTTTATTGGAAAGGTGGGGAGGGGTGGGGAAGGGTGCGCAAATGGAATGCATGCTGCTGAAAATGTAAGATAAACACAAGTCAGATTAGGAAGTGTAGACCAAAGAATTGTGGCCCTAAAATGTTAGAATTTAAAAATAGCAAGCAAATGAAGAAAGGAAAATTAAAGTGGGAATCTTAGAAAGAGAAAATTGAGAAATAACCGTTAAACAAGGTGGGGAAGGATGGGAGAATATGGCTATTAATATAGCTGACACTGAAAAATATTACAGTAAGGCATTTATTATGGTGAAAGATTGTAGGTTCTTTCTGGATGGATGAGCTAGAATAGGACAAATGGTCATTTTCATTCTGTATCTATCATGATCTCTTAAACAACTGCCAAAAGTTATTTTTCATGAGCAAAAAAATTACAATCAGTCGCATCGAAACGTCAACTGGATAAGACAGTCCATTAAATTTGTGAACAACCCAAAGAGGGTTGTAATTGGTATTTTCCAACAATTGATTCCACAGATCATGATTATTTATCTTTTACTCTCTAGGTATCTCCCAGCCATGCATAGAATTAGTCAATGTAATATGTTCAACTTTCTCTCTTCACTATTCACCTCTTGAAAATAGTGACTGAAGTTAATGTCTTCATGAATTAACTCCAATAATAAATGTTAGCAGGTTACCTGAATTGCTGCATTATTGGTGAACTGGAACTATAAGACATGCAAGTTATCATAATCAGCCCAGTGCTTTCCACAACCAACAACCACAAATACACATTTAAATAAACTAAAACGTATTATCATTCAGAGACGATACAGCAATTCTGCTGTGCCTAGTCCAAGGAAACTGAGACTAATTATAACATGCAGATTACTATCCTAAATTACATCAGGCAATTTAGTACAGAAATCAAACCTGTGGCAAGATAGCTGTTGTTGCAATCATCTCTGCCATAGGCCATCACTGGAGGAGTTCCTCAGGGTAGTGTCCGAGGTCCAACTTTCATCAGTTGTTTCAACAATAACCTCCATCATATCATCAGAAGTCGAATTCTATG
This sequence comes from Sphyrna mokarran, assembly GCA_024679065.1. Taxonomy (NCBI): domain Eukaryota; kingdom Metazoa; phylum Chordata; class Chondrichthyes; order Carcharhiniformes; family Carcharhinidae; genus Sphyrna; species Sphyrna mokarran. Next base: position 92,236,478 of record JAGIQG010000003.1, read on the forward strand.
CATGGCTGGGAGATACCTAGAGGGTAAAAGATAAATAATCGTGATCTGTGGAATCAATTGTTGGAAAATACCAATTACAACCCTCTTTGGATTGTTCACAAATTTAATGGACTGTCTTATCCAGTTGACGTTTCGATGCGACTGATTGTAATTTTCTTGCTCATGAAAAATAACTTTTGGCAGTTGCTTAAGAGATCATGATAGATACAGAATGAAAATGACCCATTGATGATTGAAGAGTGTTTGGGACCATTTGCAACTCCTCAGATACTGCAGCAGTCTGTGTTTGTATGTAGCAAGACCTAGACAGCATCCAAATGTAGATTGAAAAAAGTGGCAAACAACATTTACATCACACAAGTGCCAGGCAATGATAACTATGCTTAACAAGAAGGAACTAACCTTTGACATTCAATAACTGAATTCCTCGTTATCAAAGCTTTGGGTGGGGGCGGGAGGGGGGGTCAACACTGATCAAAAATTTAATTTGAGCATCCACATAAATACTGTGTCTATATGATCAGGTCAGAGGTTGCTTATTCTATGATAAATGACTCATCTCCTGATTTCTCAAATCCTTTCCAGCAGCTACATAATCACACTCAGATGAGTGCAGCTCCAACTAACTTCAAGAAGCTTTACACCATCCAGGATAAAATAATCTACTTGACCAGGAGCCTCTAGGACTATCTCATCCATTCATTTCTGTTTTCTGTTAGCTAGCCATACCCTTATTCATATTATCCTCAATACAGAGGCAGATCTCCTTCAAGTCAGACACTGTGCTGACTTGGAAATACATTGCTGACTTTCATCGCTGTTACAATTCTGGATCTTTCTCCCTCTCAACACTGTTTGATGCACCTTTACCGTGTATCGCAGAACTTCAAGGTGAAGTGTTAACATTTACAAGTCATTTGGGCGAGAGATTGAATCTTAGCTGGTCACTTCTTTCAAAAATCTCTAAACTAAGTGTTAAGCATTGTTTAACAGAATCAATACCAGTAGAGCAAATATTTGAGATGATTTTTATACAATTCCATTGTCATGACTGGTCTAGAGCGATGCATAACTTATAATGAGCGCTAAAATTATACTTGATTTTAAAATCAAGAGGGACTGAAAACAAAGATAACAATTAAGAATTATATCGATGCTGTAAAATAAGAGCTTGCTGAAAAAAAAAGGATTCTACAAATGGTATAGGATAGAGTATTCCTCAATATATAATGTCTCGGAAAATTGTGCTTAATGCCTCCTTTAAAAATTGTTCCTTACTTACTGTAAAAATAAAACTGGCCATGTGAATCACTGCAGTAGATTTGGAATTTTAGTGTCTTCCCAAAATGAGAGATGAGAGAGGGTAGTTGAGGTTAAATTGCTAAAAATATGAGACCAGATTCCAACCAGATTAGAGGTTGATAGCCAGTGATAGCCTTTTTCCGAGGATGGAGAAAGCTAGCACGAGGGGACATAGCTTTAAATTAAGGAGTGGTAGTTATAGGACGGATGTCAGAGGTAGGTTCTTTACCCAGAGGGTGGTAAGGGTATGGAATGCCCTGCCTGCTGCAGTTGTAGATGCGCCAAGTTTGGTGGTGCTTAAGAGGTTAGTAGGTAAGTTTATGGATGAAAAGGGAATGATTTAGGTTAGAGGGTCATTGCTTTTTCTTAATTGGTCGGCGCAACATCGAAGGCCGAAGGGCCTGTTCCACGCTGTAATGTTCTATGTTCTATGTTCTAACCCTCCGCAAATGTGTCCATTTATTGTTTACTATAGTGATCCAGTCTGGCAACATGGGTCTGTGATTTTAATATGTTAATGAGGCTTCGTTCTTCAGATTTCGGGAGAGTTTTTTATTATTGGTTCATGGGACAAGGGGGTTGCTGGCTGGCTGGCTGCCTTGTCCTTGAACTGAGTGGCTTGCTGGGCCATTTTAGTGGGCATTTGAGAGTCAGCCACCTTGATATGGCTCTGAAGTCAAATGTAGGCTAGACCAGCAGATTTCCTTCTCTAAAGGACGTTAGTGAAGCAGATGGGTTTTTCCTGATGATTGACGACAGTTTCATAGTCATCAGTAGATTTTTAATTCCAGGTGTTTTTGATTGAATTCAAATTCGACCACCTGCCATGGCAGGGTTCAAACCTGGGTGCCCAGAAATTAGTTGAGTTTCTGGATTAGTCTAGGCCATCACTTCCTGGCTAATTTACTGGTTTTAAGGTGACAGGCGATGTTTCCCAGAGGTTGATAACCCAGCACTAAAGGAAGATGGGAGCTGCAGAATCCAGCAATGTGTTTTGTAGAGCACTCTTGTGGCCCAGCAGGAGGAATGCTTACCTCAGCCCCTCAAGCATTATTTTTGTCACAATACTTTTAACCTCTCAATTAAAAGACACCCCACAGCCCTGCAATTCCTCCCCACCTGCTATGTCTGTGTAACCCACAAATTACAACCCCATTGCTTTCTAGTATATTGGTTAATTATTTCATTAGCAATGTGTACAATGATGTATCTATGATATCAGTTATCAAAACTTGGTGGAGCACATACAAAAATATTTATCTTGTACATAAAATAGTTTTGAAGTAAATACTTTAAATGTTACCACTTTACTATTCATGATAACGGCAAAACCGCCCCAGTATAAGTTAGGCAACAAGACTCACACATTAAACACCTCAAGCACTTTATTTTGCTGACAAACATAATAAACAAGGCCTTGATCTTTGCAAACAAAAAAAACTTGTACACACATTGTGCTTGTTTCAGCTAAACAAAGTAGGTGACACACATTCATGGAGTCATTCTCCAGGGCAATATCTTGTCCAATCAGACTGAAGATGCCTTGTTTAAATGTCAATGGTTGGCAGTTATCTGACAATCTCCTTCAACTGGAGCATTCTCCATGGCAATGCTGCTATCAATCACAGTCTACTTACCAGCATTCTTTTCTTGTACAGTAGTTATAGAATTCCTACAGTGCAGAAGGAGGCTATTTGGCCCTTCGAGCCTGTGCCAATTTCTGTCAAAGCATTACCCCTAGCTCTATTCTCATGACCCCACATTAATCTCCCTAATCTATTCATTGTTTGGACACTTGGGGCAATTTAGCATGGCCAATTCACCTAACCTGTGCATCTTTGGACTGTGGGAGGAAACCGGAGTGCCTGGAGGAAACTCACGCAGACAGAGAATGTGCAAACTCCACACAACAGGATTCTGTCTTCTGAATATTTCCAGGTTGCAGGCATTGACAGGTGTCCCTGCATTCACGCCAACCACTCCTTAAATATTGAAATATCGTCTTGTTGTTTTTGTCAACATTTGAGAGAAGAAAGGGTCTGAAAATAAAATGGGAGACTCAGAGTAAACATGCTATCATTTTCAACATGTAAGTAAACTGAATATTGTTACACATTGTTATGTTGTCTGGTCCAGTTCGGAGTTGTAATTTGATTTGTTGTTGCCTTGCTCTACGTATTGCTGACTCTTTATTCCTCATACGATCCTAATCGTGCTATTTCTCATTCCCAATGTGGAAATGATTTAGGATGACATGGCTCTGATGATCAGTAATAACAGAACTGTGGAAACACAGAATAGAAAATACATACCACAGGCATCTGTAAGAGATTTAACAGCCCATTTTTTTGGAGTGAGGCAGTGGTGAGGGGAATGAGTTCAGACAAGAGGTGAACACTGAATACGTTAGCACAACTTAGGGAGATACACAAATTAAGAAATGTTTTAAACTGTCATGTTTCTCGTGCAAAGGTAGGTCAGAGACTGAAATGAGTTTCAACTGTCAAGATGATTAACTGCATGTTTCTTAGGTTTGTCGCATTAAGATTCCCTATTAGGCTGAATTGTGGACATGGAGGCCATTTATCAGCTATGTTCAGTGCAAGCCCTTATGGACTATCTAATGGAGATGTGTGCTTATTTTTAAAAAATACTCATCAGGTAGAACAGAGAACGATTTAGCTACAAATATAGCCCTGGAGTTTTGTCTACACTTGGGGTCAGGTATATTCATAAACCATGTGTAAATTAAAAACATAAGTGGTGGAATTTTCCCATTTTCAGGCTAAGTACTCCTGCCAATGTGAAAGTAGGAGCAATTTGCACTAGCAATGTAAAGTGTAAGTTTATCTATCATTTATTAGTCACAAGTAAGGCTTACATTAACACTGCAATGAAGTTACTGTGAAATTCCTTAATAGCCATCCTCCGGGACCCGTTCATGCATCTTTCCAGCGTGTCTTTTAGACTATGGAGGGAAACCGGAGCATCCAGAGGAATCCCATTCAGATACGAGGAGAACATGCAAACTCCACAGAGACAGTGACCTAAGCCGGAAGTCAAACCCGGATACCTGGTGCTATGAGACAGCAGTGCTAACCATTGTGCCACCGTGCCGCATGCTAAGAGGCAGTGTTCTTCACTGTGCCACCCCCTAAGGACTGGGAGCATCAGATGGGATTCACCCAGCTGATAGATGCAATTATGTGCATCCCATGATTCATATTGGCCAGCCAAGGGTGTTTGAATACTGTGGTTGCCATTAGTCTGATTGGTGTCCCCTCAAACTGACTAAGGGAGCTTCAGGAACCGCTCAGCAAAGAGGGCATCCTTCCCACAAACACTAAAACAAAGGGTCAACTATCACAGCCCCTCACCACACCACCCAGAGACCTGAACCCCTTCCTCAGGCTCCCCCCCCTCACCTCTCAGACTGCCTTGAAAGACACTTGGGCAACCATCTGTCTGTGGAATTGCAGTGGCAGACAGGCAAATGGCTACTAGACCTATCTCTTGACCCCCACCTCAGTGCCCAAGGAATCATGCCAGGGTGTTAGTGCCAGGGTGCTGGGGGCAGTACATAGTTGGTATGTGTGTACACACACACACACACACACACACACACACACACACACACTCAACACCCCTCTCCTTTAGATCGTCACTCAGGCACCCCCTTCAGGTCACATGCCTCAGCAGTGTACTGTGTACTGCCCCCAGCACCTTGGCACTAACACCCTGGCATTGTTCCTTGGGCATGAGGTAGTGGTCAAGAGATAGGTCTAGTAACCATTTGCCTGTCTGCCACTGCGCTTCCAAAGATAGATGGTCGCCCAAGTGTCCTGCGGGTTGGGTGGGCTCAGGCTGGGAGCAAGGGGTTGACTTCACCATTCTCCCCAGGCTCATAGTTGAACTATTCTTTACAGCTCTGAAGATCTGAAGATTACCCCAGATATGGCAGTAGGTGAATAGCAAGAGCCATTTTGAATTGGGCTTCAAGACTGCTAATTATATTTAAAATACTGAATTTGAATACGCATCAAGTTCCTGCATGTTATTGTCAGGAACCCAATCATGGCCAGCAGGGCAGTTTGGACAGGCTGCAACTGTTTGGTGACTGGTGCAGGACCCATTTTTCCGCCATCTCCCAATTCTCTGACTCATTGTGATTCTCACCATGAGCTGGAGACCTGGAGAACCCACGACAGCCCGTCCTCCCCGCACCTCCCCACCCCCCAGATGTGTGCTGAGCCTTCATAGTAGCATCAATCAGGTTCATTGTGAGCTAAATTCACGAGATAAGAATCTGAAGAGATTTTTGAAAGATTGCTTGATCCTTGCAGAGCTACAGTTCCATTTCCCCGCCATATTTAATTCTGACAAAAGGCAAAGCAATAATAGAATTTCCTAGTCATGACAATAAAGACCAAAAGGTCCATTTGAGAAATACTTCTCCTGATTTCAAGAATTTGTCACTGTTTTTCTTGATAATAAAATCAATATTAAGCATGTTTATGAGGTCACGGTGAGCTCATAGGGGAGTGACAGCAAGGGAGAACAATGATCAATATTATCATTGTTAACAAATCTGATTTAAACTAGCCACTCTGTATGAGTTTTAGTGATTAGCTATTGTCTTCATCAATAACTAATCACAATAATATGCCTGAAAATCAAATTGAACAGTAATGGACTTTAAATACATATTTTTAAAGATAGAAGAAAGCTTGCAGCAGCTTGCCAATTTGATAGATTGCCAATAAATGTCAGATCTAACATGTCTGAAATAAACTGCACAGGATGCCTGAGATTTCTATATACACACATTTATTTTATCTGCACATAACAACCCATCCGTTATCTTTCAAAAAGAGCTTAGCGACAGAATTGGTTTAAAAAAAGCCTAAAAATTGGAATGTGTGGCACAAACCTATTGAACCCTTAAAGAATACTGATCATTTTTGAATAAAGACCTTTGTAAATTTTCTTGTGGGACAAGGTGGCACACAGTCCAAGGGAGCAGGAATTAACTGAAGAGAGACCTACATGACTGCATGTCCCCAAGGAGGACACATTGTTGGCCATTATTGGGATGGTCATTGCTCAGGCTATGCTTAGAGGTTAGATTGAAACTATTAAAGGTGATGGCATTCTCTTTTCTAATTCTCATCCTTACATCTCACTTCTACTACATTCTACAGTCTCTTCTGACCCACAGTCTGCAGATGGCGGAGGCATACAGCCATTTACAATGTCAACTTCCAATAAACTCAAACTGCCTCCATCATAGATATGGATTAGAATGTGCAAAGGAACAAACATGCAATTTTTTTCTCCATTGGATGACTAGGATTTGAATATTGCTGAAAAGAGGGACATATTTGCTATATATTTAAATGGCTGCAGGTTGTTTTAAAAGCTAATCACATGATTTGATGGTGATGTCATTAGGGTGCTGCAGAGGCTGCTGTTTTATTTTCAGATTGTACTCTGTATAGATATGAGTTCCTTCAATAAATCTGTTGTTTTCAGTTTGAGTCTACATTTTGCAAACCATATCTTTCTCTTGGTATTTGGAATCCATGACCCCTAAAATGGTTAGGACATTACAGCATTACCAAAGATTTTTGATTGGCATTCATCAGGACAAACACTAAAATGCCAAATTTCAAACAATATTCTGCTGCATAAGTTGCTGTGATCACATCAAGTTCTGTTCTATGAAGCAACTGATTATTAGGATTGGTGAGGCATTGTACAGGAGAGTGATAATGGCTTTTGTGGAGCTTCCTCTCTCAGGATGAAAGCATTCACCTTCCTGATATTGCCACTCTGCCAATGCTTGCTCTTGCCTGACAGTCAGCCAGCCCAGATTGCTGCTGCCTATGCTGTGATTGTGAAATCCACAAGTAGGCCTTCCCGGGCCAGAGCTGGTTGAGATCACCTTCCAGGGTCATCTGCAGACTCCATTGTAAGGCTTCCACCAACCATGTACAGCCACTAAAGTAGCACCACACAGAAACAGTAGTAGGAAGCCTCACAACATCAGATTAAAGTCCAACAGGTTTATTTGCAATCATGAGCCTTCGGAGCACTGATCCTTCATCAGGTGTGGAAGGAGCAATGTTACAAATACTCATGATTCCAAATAAATCTGTTGGACTTTAACCTAGTGTTGAGACTTCTTACTAGGTCCAGCCCAGTCCAACACCTCCATCAGGAACAGTAGGACAAAAGCCCATGGTAGACAGACACTAAGGGATGTGCAATGTTGGTAAGTTGAATTTTTCAAGCAAAATGGTATGATTTCATTTCCAAGTTTGGTTTGGGATTGTTATTTTATTGTGGCTTTTACTATTGCCTCATTGTCAAGAGAACATTTTGATAGTGAGTGACGGAGAGGAGGTGAAATATAGTACTGGTGAAGAATGGGAAATTGGGGCTGCAGTTACTCATTTCACATTTGGATGAGTTCTTCACAATCTAAGCAGAATGTGCTGTCTAAGTTGTCTTCCTTTTTCCCCTCTCCTCTCCCTCCACTTCATCCTCGTACTCCTCAGCTTCTTGCTTTATGGCTAGTGGAGATGCCATCTGCATGCAGTAGACCACCATTGGTTTGCATATTCCTCTCTGCAGTTCAGGATGCATGTATTGTATCAGAATGTAAAAAGTCTACTCTTTCACATTTTGTGTGGCAGTCCAGCTTTCACTTTATGGATACTGTCCACTTGAGTATAGATGGCACAATGGAGTTATCTGTGCCATTAGTGGATAGTGCTGGTCATCCAGTGGCCAACCTTTGTTTTGTCATAGTGGCTGTGATATAGATGGCACATTGGATCACTACAGAATGAAGGCATAATGGCATCTGCCTTCCAAACATTGACCTGCATGGTTTGCTAGCTGGATGCTGAGGCAATGGAAACCCTTTAAAAGGCAGACTTGATTACAAAACAAAGTACCTGCAGACAATGGCAGCTCATGGGGAAGCCTCGAATCTGAATGCGAATCATGTGTTCGCTCTGTCTGCTGGTCTCTGAGAAGTGAAGATGATATTAAGCTTTCTGCTTTTATGCACGGAGTATTCAGGACATCACTCATACAACAGTGGATAACTAACCGTGAAATGTTGCAATATTTCCCACCCCATTCTGCAATGAGACAGATGCATCAAGGTTTATGGCTAGTTCACCTCCAGAGCCACTAACAGTGCAGTCCTTGCCCTGCTCTGAAGTTGCAGTTGTAGCTACATCAATTGACAATTCAGTGAGAAGATGCTTATTGATGCATAAACTGATTGCACATGTCATTTTTTCCTGAGGTTCAGATTGGAGAACTGCTTCCTGAATACTGTGGGAAGATATGACCTCCGACAGAGCTTTCTTCCTATTCTCCTTCTCCTTCTTTAAGCATGGCCTCTCTTCACGCTCCACATCATGTCATATTGCCAAAGGAACCCTTACTTGTGCACCCATGTCTGGGCAAAACTATTTTGTGCAGAAGCCTTGAAGTCAACAAAATGCCCTTAACTATTTGCAACACCATTCTCTTTAGGTGATGCAACCTGAAACAAGTGCAGAAAGAGCCCAGCCTTCTACTCCAGTTTATTATTCCTGGGCAAAGTGGATATTTAGGAGGATGGGTTAGGACTTAGGTATTGTCCCATTCTGCCCCACTAAGCCTCAAATGCCCACTTGCACACGATCAGGTCACCCACTGAGAATAGCCACCTCGACAACGGCCAGGAAATTAGCCACTCCTCATCAAACTAAACTCTATTACAATCCATATCTCCTGGAAGGGAGAAACTAACACGACTAATCTGTAACAGTATGTCATGTATGGGGCAATGCAATGCTTAAAGACTGGTGCTTTTGCCAAATCGAATGACAATGTATATTTAATATAAGTGAGCTGTCTAGAACAGAAACTGTCCTATACACTGCAAAGCCAGTCACTAATTCAATTGCAAAGTGGTTTACATGAAATGTGATTTTTGGAATACAGGCTGCAAACCTTATTACGTGTTCTCTCTTTGTGTTTTCGCAAGAAGAATGAAGAATCAAAGTAACAACTAGAAGGAATCAACCAGGAAATAGCCCTTTAAATGTCATTAATGGAGCCCTTTCCTGCTGTTAAAACATACTCAGCTATGCCAATTTAAGCCTGGAGCTTTGAGCTTCAAAACAGTGCTCCTAGCAGCCTTACACACTGATTTTCATATCCTGATCTGTCTGTTCTGTATACTTTCAGTAGATGTTCACTGCACTTGTTAATACCTTCACCAATATGGTGTCTAGCCTGACAAATCTCAAAAGGTGAATATGCTGCAGGTGCATTTTGATGCTTGAGAGGCACGGACATTATGAAATTGGTTACCCAAAGAGTTTTGAATTTTGGAAAACAGAAGAAATGCAAATTATCACATCAATAGGCTGGACAAGAAGCATGTACAAGCCTCACAAATATTGTTGATATGTTACAAACAATGGAAGATCGAATACTACCTCTTAATCCTTGTATACAAACAATACCCCAAGGATCTAAAATATCACAGTTCTACAAGCTGTGCAATAAAACATAAAGTAAACGTAGCCTAAGGAAAAGCTGTAAATGTCAGTATTTTCCAGATCAGAGTTTATTGTTAGAAATGATGAAAATGCAAATGGCACATTAAAACAGCCATTCAAATGTTGTGCTTGATCTCGCAGAGAACGACTGGCAAATATTTATACCATTCAATTAAAATAAAGTATTTGTTCTGCTCTTGAAAAATTATTTTTAAGTTCTGGGTGATGCTGGCAATGTTTCACTCACTGAGACAATAATGATACTTAGCATTCTCCTCAGACTGCTGCAGTTACTGAGGTGGTGGTATTTCCACAACAGTGTTAAATAGCCAATTCCAGGTTACTGACCAGATGACAATTTATCAGCAAGTTGTGACGTTTTCTCCACAGGCTGTGTGGAAAATTAACTGCTGTCACTTTGAAAGACGGAAGCAGCTATAGTGATACTATAGATGAAAAGAAAACCAGGTGAAAGAAAATAACAATCACCCATTATTTCCTGGTTTTCTAGCATTGGATTTGCTCGGGGGTGGGGGTTGGGGTCTGTGGCACAGTGATTAGCACTGCTGTATCACAGTACTAGGGATACGAGTTCAATTCCTGGCTAGGGTCACTGTCCGTGCAGAGTCTGCATGTTCTCTCGTATCTGCGTGGGTTCCTCTGGGTACTCTGGCTTCCTACGACAGTCCAAAGATGTGTGGTGTAGACTGATTGGCCATTCTAAATTGACTCTAGTTTCTGAGGGATTAGCAGGGTAAATATGTGGGGTTGTGGGGATAGGATGGGATTGTTGTCAGTACAGGCTTGATGGGCCATACTGGTTAGGTGCAATGGCTGTGCTAAATTCTTTCTCAGTATATCTGAAAAGGTACCAGAGTGTGGCGACTAGAGGATTCTCACTGTAACTTCATTGCAGTGTTAATATAAGTCAACTTGTGACACTAATAACCTTTAATTTTACTCCAATGATGCACTGGGGAATTCTTCTTGGAAGGGTTTACCAAAAATTGTCTATTGTGTTTGGGGTAGTATTCGATCAGAACCTGGACAAATGTGCTGGCTGGAAACTATTTGTCACAGAGGCCGATAGATTACCAGATTTATATCATTTCACCAGTTTTACTCTGATCTTTACTCTGAATGAGGTAGAAAGAAAAAATATCCCTTCTAACTCCAGAGCAACTGTTTAAACACAATGACTAAGTCTTGAACAGGACAACCTCTCATACCTCTGACCCACCAGAAGATCGCCCACATCTCCCACCAACCTCCCCTCCATAGTATTCCCCATTTCCCTATATCTTATGACCTGATTCCAGCCACTCCTCCTCACCACCCCAACTTGATAAGGTCTGAACCCACACCAGCCCAACAATGCCCCCATCACCTGGATCCAGCATGCCCTCCCCTCCACCCTACTCCATAAACTATGCCCCACAATCTGACCCGATACTAGCCCAACCCCTACCCACCAGCCTAAACAACAATCATCTCCCCCCTCCCCTCAAACTGACCCCTAACCTGATAGGGCTAAGCCCACGTTGGCCCAACCATTCTCCCCAACCCGAACAATTGCCCACTCCAGACCCAATCTTTTCCCTCCACTTCCCCATCCCATCGATTCAATCCCATTCCCATACCCCACATCTTCTACCCTAGTGTTCCCTTCTTCCCCCTGAGATGTCCACCATACACGATTGCACCCCCCCCACCAATTACCACAGCACCTCCTCTCTCCCAACCAATGTCCTAATACTCCCTGCTATTCAGATTCTCCACCAATGTATGATTCCCCATCGCACATCCTATTCATTTACCTTAGAAATGTACATTCTTCCTTTCAATGTGATATTTAAACCCACCTATTTTACCACAGCTAGTGCACCTTTTACACTTTGCTGCTGGAGCCAAGGACATGCTTTGCTTCTTCGGTGTCAACCAGCTTGAGTCAGGATGGCCAGATGAGACAAGTGCTATCCATTTTAAGTGTAGTTAAGTCACTACAGAGTGGCAATCGGCTGCTGATTCCCACTCTGAGGAAGCTACGGTCCTCTGTAATTTGATTCTCCACTCCTCATAGTTCTTGTGTAAAGATAGTATGTAAATGGGTATCTGCATTTGAAGCAGCAGTGAGAAGGAGTAAGAGGAGCACCACGGGCTATTTCAGGAGGACATCATTCTGACATTCCAGTAACCCACCATCACTTCTGAGTAGATCTTGATGTTGAGCGAGAGAATATGAAGGGTAACAGCAGGTTGGCACTGTGGCACATGGTGCTATCTCACACGCCAGAGACCCAGATTTAATTCTGGCCTTAGGTCACTGTCTGTGTGGAGTTTGCATGTTCTCCCTCTGTCTGCTTGGGTTTCCTCCCACAGTTCAAAGATGTGCTGGTTAGGTTGATTGGCTGTGCTAAATTGACCCTTGTGTCAGTGGGACTAGCTAGGTAAAAATGAGGGGTTACGGGAACAGAGCCTGGTGGGACTATGGTCGGTGCAGACTCAATGGGCCAAATGGCCTCCTTCTACATTATAGGGGTTTTATGATACTACTTCTCTCCTGATTGTTATTTCCATTAACTTAATTATTTGCACTTTTTTACACTGTCAAGATCTGCCCCTTGCTGTCTTGACTCATTCAAGGAATGATTACTTAAACAGGGTTGAAAAGCATCGTGGCCAACTCAGCATTGACCTCAGCATTATGGGGACAAAGGGAGATAATAAGCTGGTGGAAGTGCATAAAGCAGTCAACAATTTTTTTGAATAAATATTAAAATAGATATGAGTGGTCTGCTTAAAGCAAGAAGGAGAATCAAATCATCATGCTCCTCCTGAATTATTTCCAATATATAACTGTCATAAGAGGGCAGGCAAACAAGATCAACATGGAAAAATGAACATGCTTGTGTTTTGTTTTCACTGAAGGAGACATTGTTTGTATTTTTGCCAAATAAACCTATACTGGGATGTGTTGCCAAGGAAAGAATGTTCCAGATTTAACTGCAGCATGCCAGCGCTGGTGTAAGCTATCAGCAAAGCACAAAGCACATGCCTATTAGCTCATTTACAAAAGAGGACTTACAAACATTTATCTGTTGAAACCATTGCAATCAACACGATGAACAGAAAGATTTGCAATTCTGGGTGCAGTCCCAAAATCCACAATGGTTTTGCATGGAAGAGATTCATGAGACAGGTGAACTATCTCACAAAGCCAGTCTCTTTGAATTGAAATGTTTCCATTCCCCATGTTCCTTTCTGCCAGGAATTAATTATTTAGCAACGTACAGAAATAAAATATTTATTATCAAGAGATGTGAAAGGTAGTTTCAACAACAAAGTTATCCTTTCATTTTAAGAGGACAAACGTTAAATGTGATTAGAGCTTAATGGTTCTCTTAAATTTCTCCCTTGCCTTGACATTTAACACTACATCCTTCTTCCAATGTCCATTTACATGGCAATAGTCTCTCAGTGTTACAGTCCTAGCTTGTAAATACAATATCATCTGTAATGGCTTCTTTAGCTTGTACTTACATGCTCAGATTTGGGATCCAACTTTGTCTCCTGGTGACTCCCTCATCAATGTTACATATCAATTATATCCCTGCACAGCTCACCATGCTCCTTCCACCCTTGTGGGATTCATTTCCACTGAAAACTAATAGACCCATTCTCAATCAAATCTTCTATCTTATCTATTCCCATCATAATCTTATATGTTTTTACAAGATCTTCCCTCATTTTTCTGAATTCCAATGAGTACAACCCCAGTCTACTCAGTCTTTTCTCATAAGCCAACACTCTCAACTCCACAATCAACCTAGTGAATCTCCCCTGCACCACCTCTAGTGCCAGTATATCCTTTCTCAAGTAAGGAGATCAAAACTCTACACACTATCCGAGTGTGGTCTCACCAGCATCTTATACAGCTGCAACATAATTTCACTATTTTTAAACTGCATCCCTCTAGCATTAAAGGACAAAATCCCATTTGCCTTCTTAATTACCTGCTGCACCTGCAAACCAACTCCTTGAGATTCCTGCACAAGGACACCCAGGTCCCTCTGCACAGCAGCATGCTGCAATTTTCTACCATTTAAATAATAGTCCATTTTGCTGTTATTCTTACCAAAATGGATGACCTCACATTTCCCAACATTGTATTCCATTTGCTAGACCCTCACACTCACTTAGACTATCTATATTCCTTTGCAGACTTTCAGCATCCTCTGCACACTTGGCTCTGCCACTCACCTTAGTGTCATCTGTGAATTTTGACACACTACACTTGGTCCTCAACTGCAAATCATCTGTGTAATGAGAGGTCCTGCCGGAGGAAAATTCCTACCTTTGCCCATGCCCTCACTTACCTAGAGAGATGGTCGCACTGCAAGCTAAGATTCCCCAGGCAAGAAGAGAAAGGCTGACCATGAGGCAAAGCAAAAGGTCTAGGTAGGCAGTGCAGGAATCACCTGTAGCCATTCTCCTACAAAACAGTGATACCATTTTAAATACTGTTGAGGGGAATGGTCTCTCAGAGGGAAAGCTACAACAACCAAATTCATTACACTATAGTTGGCTCTGTTGCACAGGGGAGGAGTAAAATGTGTGGAAGTGCAATAGTTACAGGGATTCAATTGTAAGTGGAATAGATAAGCATTCGTGTGGCTGCAGACTCACTGGTGCTAGGATGAAGGATGTCTTGGAGCAGTTACAGGACTTTCTGGAGGGGGAAAATGAACAGCTCATAATCATGGTGCATATTGGTACCAATGATGCAGGTAAAAATAGATCTAATATCCTAAAAGCAAAATTTCTAGAGTAAGGAAATAAGTTGAAAAGTAGGATCCCAAAAATTGTGATCTTAGGATTACTACCAATGCCACTTGCTAGTCAGAGCAGAAATAACAGGATATATCAGATGAAAACATGGATGAAGAGATTCCTGGGGCATTGGGACTGATTTTGGGGGAGGTGTGGCCAGTACAAACTGGATGGTTTGCACCTAGACAAGACCAGGACTAATGTCCAAAGGGGAGTATTTGCTGCAGTGATTGAGGAGAGTTTAAACTAAATTGACACTGAATGGAAATCTATGCAAGAAATCAGAGGAGGGGGGGATCAATGACAAAAAAAAATACAGAAAGAGAATAATAAAAGTGATAGGCAGAGAAATCAAGGGCCAGAATCAAACAGGGCCAGAGTGAAAAATAATGTGATCAGAACCAATAATGTTAAAAAAAAGTTTTAAGACATTGTTTAATCAATTCGTGGAGCATGTGCAATAAAGTATATCAATTAATTGTGCAAATAGATACAAATAAGTACAGTTGAGATTACAAGCAGCTGCAGTGTCACCAGACATGATAACTGAACATCAAAGGATAATTAGCATTCAGGAAGGACAGACAAAAGGAAAAGACAGTGGAGTTGCATTGCTAGTTAAAAGGGAAATCAACGCAATAGTGAGAAATGATAAATACTCCAATGATGTGGAACCTGTGTGGTAGTGCTGAGAAACACTTAGGGCCAAATATGTTAATGGAGGTTGTATATAGACTCTGAAACTGTAGTGGTGATGTTGGGAATGGTATTAAACAGGAAATTAGAGAGCATGCGATGAAGGAGCATCTGTAAGTATAGGTGACTCTGCATGTAGACTGGGCTAATCAAATTAGTCACAGTACCATAAAGGAGGAATTCCTGGCGTGTTTACGGGATGGTTTTCTGGACCAATATGCTGAAGAACAAATGAGGCTATCTTAGACTGGGTATTATTTACTGAAAAAGGAATAATTAGTAATTTAGTTGTGCAAGACCACTTGGGGAAGAGCAATCATAATATGATAGAATTTTTCATCCCGATGGAGAATGATTTAGGTGATTCTGAGATGAGGATCTGAATACAGGACACCATATTGGTATGAGGAGCAAGCTTGCTATGATGGATTGGGAAATGTTACTTAAAGGGATGATGGTGGGTAGGCAGTGACAAACATTCAGAGTACATGGATGAATAGCAAAAACAATTTGTTCCTGTCTAATGCCAAAGTAAAATGGAAAAGGTGGCCAGACCATGAATTATAAGGAAAGTTAGAGGTTGCATTAGATCAGATACAAACTGACCAGAACAAACAATAGACCTGAGGACTGGAAGCGGTTTAGAATTCAGCAGAGAAGGAACAAGGGATTGTTTAATAAAAGGAAAATAGAGCATGAGGGTAAGCTTGTGTGGAACAAAAACTGGCTGTAAAAGTTTCACTATGTATGTGAATAGAAAACAATTGGTGAAGACAAATGTAGGCATCTTCCTGTCAGAAACAGGGGAATTTAGAATGGGAACGAAAAAATGGCTGACATACTTTAGTTCTATCTTCACAAAGGAGGACACAAATAATATAGAACATAGAATATAGGACACTACAGCACAAACAGGCCCTTCGGCCCACAAGTTGTGCCGATCATATCTATACTTAACAGGCCATAGAACTATCTGTAACTCCCAATCCCATTAAATCCCATGTACTCATCCAGAAGTCTCTTAAAAGACCCCAGCGAGTTCGCCTCTACTACCACTGATGGCAACCGATTCCATTCACTCACCACCCTCTGAGTGAAAAACTTACCTCTAGCATCTCCATAACATATTTGAAATGCTAGGGATCACAGCGATTAGTGACAGGCATTAACTGAAAGAAATTACTATGAGTAAAAAAATAATGTTGTGGAAATTGATGGGAATGAAGGCGAAAAAATATCCCAGGCCTAATAATCTACATCCAAGATATAATTATCAAGGAAATGGCCCTAGAAATAATGGATTCATTGATGTCATCTTTCAAGATTCTATAGTCTCTGGAACAATTCCTACAAATTGGAGAATAGCTAATGTAAACCCACAATTTCAAAATGGAGGTAGAGCGAAAACAGCAAATTATGGACCTGGTGACTTGATGTTGGTCATGGGGAAAATTCCAGAGTCCATTATCAAAGATTTTATACCAGAGCACTTGGCAAATGATCATAGAATCTGAAGATTCAGCATAGATTTATGAAAAGGAAATCATGTTTGACAAATCTACTGGAATTCTTCAATTAATTCAACTAATAGAGTTAATGAGAGGGGATGTGGTTTATCTGGACCTTCAAAAGACTTTCAATAAATTCTCACAAGAGAGATTAGTGTGCAAAATGAAAACACACGGGACTGAGGGTAGTTATTGAGAGGAATAGAAAATTGTTTGGCAGATCAGATTAAGAATAAATGGGTCATTTTCCAAATGGCAGACAGTGACTGACGGGGTAAGGCAGGGATGAGTGCTGGGACTCCTGATATTCACAATATATAACGATTTAAAGGAGATAACTAAATGCAATATCTCCAAATTTGCAGATGACATAAAGCTTGGTAGGTGGATGAGATTTGAAGGGATACAGAGATGCCTCAGTGTGATTTCGACAATCTGAATGATTGAGCAAGTGAACGGCAGACACAGTATAATATGGATAAATGTGAGGTTATCCACATTCGTAGCAAAAACAGGAAGACAGATTATTATCTGAATGGCTTGAAATTAAGAGAGGGGAATATGCAATGAAACCTGGGTTCCTTGTACACCAGTTGCTGAAGGTGAACATGTAGGTGCAGCAGGCAGTAAAGGAGGTAAATAGTATATCAGGCTTCATAGAGAGGGGATTTGAGTATAGGAGTGGGGATGCCTTGTTGCAATTAAACAGGGCCTTGGTGAGGAGGCCACACCTGGAATATCATGTACCATTTTGTTCTCATTTGAGGAAGGATGTTTTTGCCATGGAGGGAGTGCAGAAAGCTTACCAGACTGATGTTTTGGATGTTAGGACTGAAGTATAAGGAGAGATTGAGTCAGTTAGAATGATATTTGCAGGAGGTCAGAAGAATGAGCAAGGATCTCATAGAAATCTATAAATTTCTAACAGGACC
Organism: Sphyrna mokarran; assembly: GCA_024679065.1. Taxonomy (NCBI): domain Eukaryota; kingdom Metazoa; phylum Chordata; class Chondrichthyes; order Carcharhiniformes; family Carcharhinidae; genus Sphyrna; species Sphyrna mokarran. Next base: position 92,254,316 of record JAGIQG010000003.1, read on the forward strand.
ACACAGGGTAAATGCAAGAGGGATGTTCCTAATGATGGGAATGTCCAGAAGCAATGGTCATAGTCTAAGGATACGGAGTGAATCTTTTTAGGCCTGAGATTAGGAGAAATTTCTTCACCCAGAGTAATAAGCCCATGTAAACCACAGTTGGAGTCAAAATACTATATGTTTTCAAGAAGGAGTTAGATATAACAAAGAGGACAAAGGGGATCAAAATATATGGCCTCTTTTAGATGAATCAAAGCAAATGGGAGGAAGATAGGATCAGGCTATTGAGTTTGATGATCAGCCATAATCATAGGAATGGCAGAGCAGGCTCAAAAGTGTGAATAGCTTTCTTCTGCTCCTATTTTTTACATTAAATCATAATCTTTAGGAGGTTAACAAATATTAATTCTCTCAATACTAAAATCTCTTTATGCTCAATTGCACTGTACAGTGTATGCATACTTTTAAATGGATTGTACTGTCAGACTGTGTTTTTCATGCTACATGCAACTGACAAAATGTCAGTAAACCAAACCAAAGCACAACCTTTGGGAAACAAGAAAAAACACACAGGAAAAAAAAGCATGCCCATTAATTTTTCAAGCTGTGTGCATGTCTTTGGTTGATTGAATATTTTTTATCAATATTCACAGTTTGCTGGTCATGATGCAGAAAGCACAGAAATACACTTAGAAAATAATCAGAAATAATTTAGTCTCTGCAATCAGAAAAGCACAAATGACCCACTGATGTATATATTTAATAATCACCCAGCCTACCTGCAGAAGATTGGGATTCTCCTGATTAAATAAATCCCTTGGCAGGACATTGAGTGTAATAACTTGTTTAATTGTATAACACAGCATGGTAACTCAGTCTGTGCAATCTGTTTAATTGTACAATGCAGCAAAGTAACTCAGAGTCCAGGTAACCCATCCCCTCCCTGATGTATCACAGCTCAGACTCCAACTCAATAGCTCTGATCCAAAGATTCCTCAAGCAACTAACATAGGGTTCACCAGCTCCCATAGTTACAGCTACAACATGTTTCCTGGTCATGCATCCTGATTTTATTTAATGAGAATATATTTAATTTAGAACTTCAATTTGTTTTTACTTATACCACAAATCTTTGCCTTCCGCAATTTCTGTTTCTCTACCTAGTCTTCACTTCTAAACTCAGAATGGTAGCAGAGAGAGAAAAACTCTCCTCCTGTCTACTTACCTGTGATACCACACAGATGTACTCATTCCTCCTGCCTTGGCCTGCATTGTCCCCACTGACCTGTAGACAAAGCAGTACCCTTTCCGAACTCCCACACCTAACTCTCAAACATGCAGAACAAAATGGCATTCCTGCTAAGACACTGGCAAGCTTGTTTTTATCATCTCTACCTACCCTGTTTTAAAAAAAACAGCCTGAACTGGCTTAGAAACTGCCCTAAATTAATCCTCCGACTGATCCCAATAAGGGATCTTGTTTTTGTATTCTTTAGATCTGATGGATTTTCAAATTTCCAACAACAATTTGTACACCAGAAAATTCACCAGCAAATTAAGTTAGATTTAAGAAAAAAGTAAGGTTAGTTGTCTTTAAATTTTCTTGATCTTCCATATTTGCTTTAACTCCAGAGCACTCAGAGCAAAATTGCACTCCAAGTCAAAGGCTTGGAATTCTGCAATGAGTAACTCACTTTTTGACTTGTCAGGAATATGATGAAATACTCTCCACTTGGTCCAACAACTCAGGAATCTTGACAGCATCCTATGCAAATGACCCACTTGACTGGCATCCCATTCACCATCTTCAACATTCACACCATACACTACCAATGGACAGTGGTAGCAATGTACACCATCTTCAAGATGCATTGCAGCAACTCACAAAGGGTCCTTCAACAGCACCTTCCAAACCTACAATCTCTACCATCTAGTATGGAAAAGGACAGCAGGTGCATGGTTACACCACTATCCGGACGTTCCCCTTCGAGACCCACTGAATTGGAAATATATTACCATTCCTTCATTGTTGTGGATCAAAATGCTGGAACTTCTTCCCTAACAGCACTGTGGGTGAGCCTTTGAGGAGAGGCTGAGGGATTTGAGGTTGTTTTCATTAGAAAGAAGGCGGCTAAGAGGAGACCTTATTGAAACATACAAGATGATCAGAGGTTTAGATAGGGTGGATGGAGAAAGCTAGCACGAGGGGACATAGCTTTAAATTAAGGGGTGGTAGTTATAGGACGGATGTCAGAGGTAGGTTCTTTACCCAGAGGGTGGTAAGGATATGGAATGCCCTGCCTGCTGCAGTTGTAGATGAGCCAAGTTTGGGGGTGTTTAAGAGGTCCGTGAATAGGTTTATGGATGAAAAGGGAATGGTTTAGATTAGAGGGTCATTGCTTTTTCTTAATTGGTTGGCGCAACATCGAAGGCCGAAGGGCCTGTTCTGCTCTGTAATGTTCTATGTTCTATGTTCTACATGTACTGCTGAGGTTCTTTACCACCTTCCCAAGGCAAATAGGGATGAGCAATAAATGCTGACTTAGCCAGTGATGTCCACATCCGATGAAAGAATGAACAAGAACTTGCTGTTAATTAATCAGAAAAATCTGAATATTATTTATTGTCAATACCATAAAGTACAGAGCACAAGTCATAAATTTAATATTTTTAACACCCACTTTGTTCAATAGAGAATATTTCACAAGGGCTGTAAACACATCTGTAGAATTGGGTGTGCCTTCAGTGACAATTTTAGGGGGGGCACTTTTACCAGCTTGTCATACCAATCGATCAGTGAACTGGTATGATCAGGTGAGAGAGGGAAAATTGGGTTTGCACCCAGTTTCTCACCTCTAGCAACATTCCTGTGGCCCTGTTCTGCTGGCGAATTCCACTTCACACCTGGAAAGGGTACAAAGCCAATTTCAATATTTAAAACATAGTTTAAATATCATTCACGAGCCCTGGGTGCCATCATCCGGGCTCATTTGTACTTACTTCCTTGTCGATTGATGTCCTCACCAGCGAGGATCACGTAAGGTTCCCACCAACAGCGCCCAGATGAGATGGCCTCACCAGAAAGTCATTGAAATTCCTTGGGTGATCAGGGGCAGGGCTAGGCAGTGCCTTTTGACAGTACCAGCCTGGCACTTTCACTCTGGCACCCTAGCACTACCCAAGGGCAATGCCAAGAGAGTTGGGCATAAAGGGGCAGGGTCTGAAGGTGGTGGCAGCTGAAAAGGATGTAATCTGCAGAGGATAGGCTCTGTTGGGCAGGTCCTGAAGTGGGGACAAGCTCTTAATGAGCCCATGATGGGGTGGGACCAGGATGGGGGGAATTCTATAGATGGGGTGCAATGTATTCTGCAATGAGGTGGAGTGTGAATTGGCTTTGCCAGCAATCTAGTGGGGACTGGGGATTAGCTGGGCCAACAACTGGGGGATGTGGGGACAAGGACCGGCTGGTGACTTGGCGGGGGGAGGGATCGGGGGTGACATTCAGGGGGGAAATGTCTAGGGTTGGGGGTCTGAAATTGAGCAGGCAATGACTGCCCTAGAGCTCAGCAGTCAGCTTCCCATTGAGAATAGGTCACGCCCACTCCACTTGCTGGTGAGATCCCATTTTAGTTCCTTTTTTTCTAAGTGCCATACAATTATGTCCACAAGATTGCCCAAAAAATTCCTCTTCTTTTTTCACGCTCATTACCTCTCCCCACTCGGGTTTGGAGCAGCAAGAAGAGTAGATTATAATCCATGACAAAAATATTTATGAATGATGGAAAGGATACAGAGAAAAGAATTCCAGAGTGATTGTACCTATGATGACAACTTGAACTGCTGTAAATTCATCTCTGCTTTGTGTCTCCTTTGGTGTTTTTATTCATCTTTGGTTATTAAAGGGGAAATTGGCATGGCCAATCCACTTAATCTACACATCTTTGGACTGTGCGAGGAAACACAGAAACATAGAAATTAGAAGCAGAAGTAGACTATTTGGCCCTTCAAGCCTACTCCACCATTCATTTTGATCATAGCTGATTGTCAAATTCAATATCTTGATCCCCCATGTCCTTTGATTCCTTTATCCCTAAGAGTTATATCTAATTTCATCCTGAAACCAAACAAAGTTTTGGCCTCAACTATATTCCGTGATAGTCAATTTCACACATTCACCATCCCCCACCCCCTCTGCCTAGGTGAAGAAATTTCTCCTCAACTCAGTTTTAAAAAGTTTACCCTTTATCATCAAACTATGACCCCTAGTTCTGGATTCCCCCACCATTAAGAACATTCTTTCTGAATCTATCCTGTCTAACCCAATTAGAATTTTATAAGTTTTTATGAGATTCCCTCTCACTCTTCTAAACTTCAGTAAATATAATCCTAACCAACTTAATCTCTCCTCATATGACAGACCTGTCACCCAGGGAGTTAGCCGGGTAAATTTTTGTTGTACTCCCTCTATAGCAAGGATATCCTTCCTCATATAAAGACACCAAAACTTCACATAATACTTCAGGCACAGCTTCACTAATGTCTGTATAACTGCAGCAAAACATCCCTATCCCTGCACTCAAATCTTCTCGCAACGATTTGCCTTCTTTACTGCTTGCTGTAGCCTGAATTGGTTGACTTGCTGGGCCATTTCCGACAGATGTGAATCTGGAGTCATATACATGCTAGATCAGGTTAAGGACAGCAAATTTCCTTCAATAGATGGTTTTTGACAACGGTTTCATGGTCATCGTTAAACATTTAATTACAGGTATTTATTGAAATCAAAGTTCTCCATCTGCCATGGCAAGATTAGAACTCATAGTGGGCAGCATGATGGTACCATGGTTAGCACTGCTGCCTCATAGTGCCACAGACTCAGGTTAAATTCCTGTCTGTGTAGAGTCTGCACATTCTCCCCATGTTTGAGTGGGTTTCCTCCAAGTGCTCCAGTTTCCAGCCACAGTCAGAGAGATGTGCTGATTAGGTGGATTGGCCTTGTGAAGTTCTCCCTCAGTGCACCAAAGTGTGGCAACTAGGGGATTTCACAGTAACTTCATTACAGTGTTAATGTAAGCCTACTTGTGACACTAATAAATAAATAAACTTTAAACTAAGTCTGCAAACCGTTACCCTGGGTCTCTGGAATACTAGCTCAATGATACCACTACGCCTTGCCTCCCTTGATTACACCACTTTTTTACATTCAAGCAAACTGAATTGTGTAATTGACCTAGTAAAGATCCTCTTCGAATAATTATATTGCAAAAGCCCTGAACTTGCAATTCAACCAGAAATGCTCAGTCTTCAACATGTTCTCAATTACATTACGTTGCTTTGCAGAAATTAAATATTCTCCAGTCGTGGAATGTATTTAATTGCAGTGCTGTATTAAAGCAAGTTCACAAATCCCAGGGCAGGCATTTGAATTTTTAAAAGGTAGCTAGCTGTGGTCTTATTCATAATTGACAATGCACTAATTACATTCGAATCATAGAACGACTGACAAGTTGGATGTCGTTGCATGATGCACATTTCAGCAGTCATGTTAATTAATTCCCAATGGAAGTCCTTACAAAGTAGGCATTTTCTATATTGATCTCCTTCACTTAGTCAATGGGATATCCATAATCTAAGCAGAGATTATTTTCTACAAAATGGTTAAAGATTGTAACATTCCATTTTTACTGTTACATTAAAGATCCCATACAGAGATGGAGCAGAAAGGGGAAGGCCGAAAGAGTCCAAAGAACTCAGCATGGCCAAGTATGTGAATACCCAGCAGGATTTAGTGGTAAAATTACATTCAAATTCACTTATTTTTCTCTACCTGGCCATCAGTCACATTGGCAGGCAGGAAAGCAGGCAGCAGGAGATGAGGATTTTTGGGGTAGTTAGGGCAGAATTCAGGGGAAATTGAGAAAGTGACCCTTCTCAGGCCTCGAGAGAAAAAGGTATGGGAGACTCCTCCATCAACCCCCACATCCCCCTTTCTGCCTCCACACTCCTTCCAACCCCCATCCCCTTACCCCTGCCCAAGCAAGTCTCAACCCTGTGGGTGCTTCTTCCCCCATTGATCTCTTCACCACCTTCTCTGTCCATTCCCTAGGCTTCAGTTCTCTTTTCCACTCTGAGACCCCCACACTTACCGAGTACTGGACTCCCAGATCTTACACTGGGGACGTCTTGAAACCTCATCCTAGTGTTTGCAGCTTCTGGCATGGCCAGGACTAGCCACTAACCGTTCAGATTTTAGTTGGCAGCTCTGAGGTAGGAATTCCTTTTGTGTGAATGGTAGAAATTAGATCTCCATTAGAATGCTAAATGGCTGCGGAGCAACTAATACTGGCTGCAGTACATCCAGCACTGAACCATCGGATGACAAGAAGGGAATTTTTGCTGTTTTTAAAATCCTAGCCCATAGAGCCAGGCAGAGCAGAGCCAAAAAGTGGCAGATGGAGTTTAACCCTGATAAGTGCGAGGTGATTCATTTCGGTAGGACAAACTTGAATGCAGATTACAGGGTCAACGGCAGGATTCTGAAGAATGTGGAGGAATAGAGAGATCTTGGCGTTCATATCCACAGATCTCTGAAGAGTGCCATTCTCTAAGTGGATAGAGCTATGAAGAAGGCTTATAGTGTGTTAGTATTTATTAACAGAGGGTTTGAGTTTAAGAGCTGCGGAGTTATGCTGCAACTATACCGGACATTGGTGAGACCACATTTGGAATATTGTGTTCAGTTCTGGTCACCTCACTACAAGAAGGATGTGAAAGCATTGGAGAGAGTGCAGAAGAGATTTATCAGGATGCTGCCCGGTTTGGAGGGTGGATCTTTTGAGGAAAGGTTGAGGGAGTTCGGGCTTTTCTCTTTACAGCGAAGGAATATGAGAGGTAAATTAATAGAGGTTTATAAGATGATGAGGGGAATAGGACATGCAGAGATTATTTCGTTGGGTGGCTGTTACTGAGGGGCATAACTTTAAGGTTCGTGGTGGGAGATATAGGAGGGGTGTCCGAGGTAGATTCTTCATTCAGACAGTGATTGGTGTGTGGAATGCAGTGCTTGCTATGCTAGTGGAGTCGGATACTTTAGGAATTTTCAAGTGATTATTGATAGGCACATGGAGCACACTAGAATGATAGGGAGTGCAATAGCTTGATCTTGGGTTTAGACATAGCTCAGCACAACATTGACAGCCAAAGGGCTTGTATTCTGCTGTATTGTTCTATGTTCTATATGAATGGAGACAGGAATAGGCAATTTAACCTTGTGTGTCTGCTTCACCATTCAATAAGGTAATCTGATTGTAGCCTTTCCTGCTTTCCCCCATATAAGCTTGTCGATCAAACCTAATGCTGCATACATTGAATTCTATCCTTTCATCTAAGAAAGTCATTGGGTGGAATTTTTCAAAAATAGACAAAGTGGTGCAGTAAATGGGAAAAACAGCAAGGAAGCCATCAGACTCAAAAGCAGCTTTTCCTATCGTATTTGGCACAGAATCAAAAAATAAAATGTAGGGATGGGCTCCACAATGTCACACTGATGGGGTGGGGTCTCCTTTCTAAACAGAACCGCAATACAGGAAATTAAAGCAATTTCCCTCTAATGAACATCTCTCTTTCCACCAGCTGAAACCCCACAACACACCATAGTTAAGTATATTTAAATAGGGATGCCAACATTCAACATTGGGATTTCTGCTACCTCATTGGTGGGGTACGGGGAAAATCAGAACAGGAAATCTCACTGATATAAAACTCATTTTGGAACACCTGTAAGACTTTCCACTCTAGTCACTGATCCCATCCCCAAACACAGGAGCAGAAAATCCCTCCCCCAACTGAATAGAGATCGTAAATAGCTCAGATTTAACATTGATCCTTGTGATACTCTGCCAACTTGAAATTATCTTGTTTGTTCTTACTCTGTTTTCTATTATTATCTAAACCTCAGTTCATGCTAATCTATTGCCCCCAATTCTATAAGCTTTAATTTTCTGTCATCATCATTTGTGTGATACTTTGTCAAATATTTTTGAAAATCCACATGCACTACCTCAACAGGTTCCCTCTTATCCACCCCACAAGTTACACTCTCAAATGACTCTTACAGATTTGTCCAAAACCATTTCCCTTTCATAAATCTGTGTTGACTCTGCCCAATTGCATATGGTTTTTCAGTATTCTCTTAGCATGTCCTAATAATGGATTCTAGCAGTTTCCTCTACAACTGATATTCAGGGCAACTGACCTACCATTCCCCGTTTTTTTTCCCGCATTTCTTGAAGCAGGAAGGTTTGCTGCCTTCCAATTGATAAGGGCCATTCCAGAAGCAAGGGAATTCTGGCAGTCAAACAGATATTGGCATAACAAGTTAACATCATTTTAGACTAAAAGTAAACCAACCGCTTACTTGTCATCATGATAATAGGGTGAGGAAAATTGCTGGAGTTATCTATACTGCAGTGGTTGCAATATGAGTCAGATTTTTGCTTGATGATGTCAGTCTTCATAATCTTCATATTAACTGCCATACACTATTGTCACTGACCAAAAAAATCAAATAAAGAAGTATTAGCTTCCTAGTAATCTGTAACTAACATGGCAGCATTTACATTATTTAAATCAAGACAGTGTGCAAAAGGCAAATCTTTAATGCTTTTTTCTAAACTACACTCCTCGTCACATTTATCTGAGATGCAATTTTTCATTTCTAACTTTAATTTCAATTTAAACATTTCACAACTTGGAAATTAAATTGATGAAATTTCACAATAGTTCAGAAATGTTAAATTAACTGAATTTGAGAGCTTGAGTTAACATTCAGGGATCTATTTTAGCATATTAAAAAGCTGGTGTCGTTCTGACAGTTTACAGCAGAACAGTTCTGAAAGGAATACCAGGCACTTAATAAACTGCAATTTAATTTCAGTTAATTCCATTTGACATTCTACTGCATTGCAGAAAAATAAAATCCAACTCCATTGGGCATTTAAGGCTCAAAGTGGGTTTCTCAAGGGAATGCTGTCATTTTTTTTAGCTAGATCAACTAATTAAAAAGGACCAAATTTGCTTACTTCATCATTTGCAATAAAAAGGATAGCAGTTTGCAGCAAAGTTGTTTTTATCACTAATGATTCATCCAATTATGCAAATGTCTAAGATTTCGTAACTTTATTCTTAGTCTGCTGGTGACCTGAAAAGAGCTTGTGTATAAAAATAAATGATTTTGTGAAATGTCAACCAAGTATAGAAAGTCTGTAACAAAAACGTCCAATACTTTTCGACACATCCACGAAGCAGAATGATATATAGTTTTGCAGGTAGGGCTAATTAATTTTAAACACACACTTTCTGGTTTGTGAATGCATCTACAATTATTGGACATTTTTGTTACAGATTTTCTATACTTGGTTGTGTGACCTTCAAGAAGCATGGGAAATCTATGAGAGTTCAGGAAAATCCCTGAGCCATCACTAAATCGTGGTAGACTCAGAAATAATGACCTGGGAATGGGGTGCATGGCTTCCACATGACTATGCAGACCGCCAGCCATCTCATCCGCTCTAACTGACCGCACAAGATGAAGCCCTTTATTTGAAAATGGGAGGTAAGAGCTGCCTGATACCTCAAAGATATTAGTTTCTTCTTATTAGTTTCCTTCCTCACTTAATATTTCATGCCTTACTATGAAAGAATAGTGTTAGAGATACAAAGAAAGAAAACATTAATGTAAAAGAAAAGTTAAACAAAAGGTAATAGAGGTTTTGGATAAAAGCTACTTGAGGTGGAGGTATTCTTTGCATTAATTTTATTGTGAACTTAATTAACTTGTAAGAAGATGGAGTGAATAGTATAGCAATAATAATGTAGCGGCAAATTGTAGGGTATGTGAAAGTATTGTTTCAGCTAAAATCCTCAGGATTTACAATGCGGTGCAGAGGATGCACAGCAGTTCAATAGTGTAGGGAAAATCTGAAGGAGGTGGGAGAGTGGAGGGGGGGGGGGTGGTTTGCAGAAGTCCTGCCCATTTAAAGCAGGTGATTTATTGAATAAAGGAAATGTTATTCGGTAATATACGCCAAGTGTCAGAAAATCAATATAATTCCATGCACCAAAGGCCTGGAAGACGCAATTGATTAAAGAAAAATTTGTCTGCTTATTGAGAAAGAATATGGGTTTTTGAAGAAGCTTGGAATATAATGGATAAGTTTTTTTGCTCTGACATATAAATAAGTTGTCTTAGTCAGCTATACTTATTCGATACTTCAGATTTGCTTTCCTTACAAATTGCATACTTAAATCATAGGATCAGAAGTATCTCGTAGTATTTAGAATCCTCAAGACTCAGTTTAAGGCACATTAATGATGTCCAAGACTCCAGGAGCTATTTCATATTTTATCCACATAACAGCTTTCCTTAAAGAAGAATTCATCACTTTTCAGTCAATTTACTTAGGCACCTTGCTTGGTCTGTTATGATTTAATTTATTCCTATTTACTTGAATGATGCTGTTCATTGAGGATAGAAGTACAACCAGATCAAATTAATTCTTTTCTGACTTTGTGCACACTCAAAAATGAGTCAAGGACACCGCATTGACCAAGCTGACATTGCTTGGCTTTCCTTTAGTTTTACAAAGATGCAGACAACCGCCAGTCCAGGAACACCTTTATCCTCCTTCAATGTCAGCAAAATGAAACTCTATGAGAGAGGAGTACTAACTGCTTTTCCCATCTGCCAATGTTGGTTATAGCAATCAGAATTGAAACTTTTACCTTGAAGGAAGTGCTTACGAACCAGAATTTTGTCTTATCACAGTTTCTTTTCAAAACATTAACCACACTTGACTTTCAATGCCCATGTCACAAAGTTTAATATAGTTTATTAAAATTTATCTATTAGAGTCACAAAGTAGGCTTACATTAGCATTGCAAAGAAGCTTCTGGGAAAATCTCCTAGACGCCAGATTCCGGCTGGCATATCTTTCAAACTGTGGTAGGAAACTGGAGCTCCAGACGAAACCCACACAGATGCAGAGAGAACGTGCAGACTCCACACAGACTCTGTGAGGCAGCCGTGCTAACCACTGTGCCGTCATGCTGCCCACCAGTACACTTAGCAACCGTGAACTTCGATTGGAGCTGGTGTGTCTGAAATTGCATATATAAATTACATTTTTGATTTTGTGTGACAACACTGTGCATCCTATTGTTAATGTTTTTCTGGAGATCACACAATTCATGAATTTCGCAGCAGAGACAGCGATTTGTGCCTGACTGTATTTCCGGGATTTGCACAGTTAACTCACAGCAGTAGAAATAATCCCACAGGGCAGAAAAGCTAACCCCTTGGATAACAAACAAAGAGTAAAGAACAAAACAGCGTGGGAAACAGGCTCTTTGGCCCAACGAGCCCACGCCGCCATCCCAACGTTCCCACTTCTACTCATGATCCCTGTCATGTTTATAGATCTATGCATTAGAACCAAATTTGAGACAATTTAGGGAGAATTTGTTCTGCCAATCAGTCTAAGAGCACATCTTTGGGATGTGGAAACCGGAGTACCTGGAGAAAACCCATGCAAGCGCGGGGAGAATGCACAAATTCCCACAGACACAGGCCCAAATCTATGTATCTGCACAGCACAGCAATAGTCACTGAGCTGTTGTGTTGCCCATCAACTGGTCCAGGTCAAGCGTAGACTAACGACATGAAGCATTAGGCTACTCTCGAAAAATCCAAGAGCAGTCCTCTCACGACCCATCGCGTGTATGTCCTTTGTTAGACAAGGCAGACCAAAGTACCTGTAGGATAAAACAAATACATCAATATCATCGACAATTTATACACTTCCCAGGGAACTCCCATGGCTCATCATCCCTATTTTAAATCAGTTTTCTATATTCCTCCATTCCCATTCTGTTCATATGCCCATCTAAGTATCTCTTAAATAACTCCAGGGTGCCTGCCTCCGCCACTTTCTTAGAACTGTAGCTTTAAATTTAGAGTAAATGAAGGGGTCATTTGACTTGCTTTGGATCCAATTAACAGTAACACTGAATGATTTGGTTTTTAGAGATCAAAGACTCAGATTGTTTCACTAAAAAGATGCAAGATATTTATACTCAAGAGACAATGACCAAATCTTTGAGTTTCCCAAAATCCATAGAAAATGTTATAGGTATCAAGTTGTAAACAATGGTGCTACAAACTAGCCATTTACTTCTAAGATGAAAGAGAATTGGGATGACGAATAACTAATTAGCTTCAAATGAAATGTGTTTCCCCCCTTGGAGAAGAGTACAGATGAAGCCATTTTGAGATCAGGTTGTAGTTTTTCTGTAATAGAAAAAAGTGTAACTTTGCAGTTTAATCTTGAGCAGTCTGCAGCCATCTGGGAAGGAGAAGCCAGAGACAGGCAACAGGAGAAGCCAGGCCTGCACCATAAGCAGGGAAAATACTGACTCTATTGTCCATAGCTGTGGTATCCCCAAAGCTTTCATCCTTGTGAATATGCCACAGTGATGCCAACTGCAAATCAAGCTTCAAAACCCAGAATTTGGGCTACTGCATGTCATTGTCCTCTTGCCTAACTACATCATTTGCTGTGTTAAGGCATATAGTCTTGGAGGGTGGAAGGCTGATAAGGCTGCAATTCTGTGACTGCTGTCCCTCTGTTGGAACAAACGACTGGAAATTGCCTCAGTATTTCACAGAGGGGAAGGAAAACATGAAAAGAAGGCTCTAATTCTATTTTTGAAACAGAAGAGCAGCAGTCACAGTGTCTTTCATATGACACATTAAATGATTTAAGAATATCAAAGTGTTCATTCAGGAACAATCAAGACAAAGAAGCTACTGGGAAAATCCTCTAGACGTCAGATACTGGCTCCTGTTTGGGCACACTGAGGGAGAATTTAGCAAGAGCAATGTACCTAACTGGCATATCTTTCAAACTATGGGAGGAAACTGAGTCATTAATTATACAAATCAAACTTCCCAGTTCATTACTTTATTAGCAGAATTTTTTCAGAGAACTGTGGTGATATGCTTCAGATTTTGGTGTTTCACTGCAGAACTGAAGCAGTGCTGCATTGTCAAAGATGCCACCTTTTGGGTTGAGATGTAAAACTGAGATCTGGTCTGCCCTCTCAGATGGAGTTGAAAGATCCCATGGCACAATAAAAAGATCAGGAAAATTCTGGTCAATACTTATTCTTCAATAGACATAAATAAAGATAATCTGTCTTTATATGACTGTTGTTCATGGAGACACTGTGTAAATTGGCTGCTATGTTTCCTACACTAGAACAATGTAAATGCCTCGAACATTGTTCATTGGTTTGATAGCTCCTTGTTACATCCTGTGGCTATTGTAACTGAAATGCAAGATTGCTAAAAGGACTTTGAATGGCTGAAATGATGTACAAAACATTTTAATCTTGTCTTTATCCCAGTTGCGTGGTTCATAAGTTAATACTGAATTTTTTGATCTTTAATTAACTAGAATAAAATTATTCACCACAGTATAATCTCTTTCATAAATGGAACTGGTTAGCTAATGTATTTTCCATCAGTGAATGCATTGTTTGGGTCAATTCATTCTCCCAATACCTTCGCTTCGCATGCTTGATCATTTGTTATTTACCACATTTCAAATTGTTTTGACATTTGTTACAATCATCGGTATCCCTCATGATTTCTAGCCTTTGGAGAAATTGTTTAACCTTCTCATCCTGTCTCAAGACATTTGGAACATATGATCATATTTCTATTTTTAAAATCCTATTTGACTAAAGAATCAATTTCTACTCAATAAAGCATTGATTTTCTTTGCAATGAGCTCTCTGTTTTTCATTTTCTGGTGTTACTGCAATATGAATATCTTCAGCATTATTGGCAGATTTGGTGATAGATTTTGTTGACCTTTTGCTTGCATCAAAGTCAAAAGATCATGGTGTCTATATCCCAGAGTGATGCAGAGCTGATATACCAGTTAATATTTGCGTAACAGGGGTTTATTCACAGTGATTTAAAATATATTCTCTCTCATGCTTCTGATACTTCATTTTTCTGAGTCCACACCAAGGCTTAACTAATCAAGCACAGTGAGTATCAATATAGAACATAGAACATAGAACATAACAGCACAGAACAGGCCCTTCGGCCTTCGATGTTGCGCCGACCAATATAAAAAGCAATGCCCATCCAAACTAACCCATTCCCTTCTATTCCATATACTTATCAACTAACCTCTTAAACGCCACCAAACTTGGCGCATCTACAACCGCTGCAGGCAGGGCATTCCACTCCCGAACCACCTTTTGGGTAAAGAACCTGCCTCTGATATCCGTCCTATAACTATCACCCCTTAATTTAAAGCTGTGTCCCCTCGTGCTAGCTTTGTCCATCCTAGGAAAAAGGCTATCACTGTCCACCCTATCTAAACCTCTAATCATCTTATATGTTTCGATTAGGTCCCCTCTTAGCCGCCTCCTTTCTAACGAAAAACAACCTCAAATCCCTCAGCCTCTCTTCATAAGACCTGCCCTCCATACCAGGAAACATCCTGGTAAACCTCCTCTGTACCCTCTCCAATGCCTCCACATCTTTCTTATAATGTGGGGACCAGAACTGCACACAATACTCCAACTGCAGCCGCACTAGAGTTTTGTACAGTTGAAACATGACGTTGCGGCTCCAAAATTCAATCCCTCTACCAATAAAAGCCAAGACTCCATATGCCTTCCTAACAACCTTCTTGACCTGACTGCCTACTTTCAGGGATCTATGCACATACACACCAAGATCCCTCTGTTCATCTTGCAAGTGCATAAGTCACAAAAAGTTAGCATGTGGGTACTGAAAATAATTAATAAAGCCAATGGAATGTTATTGTTTAATTGTCATTTAATGTTAATAGTAAGTCAATAGTAAGCAGACTCACATAATTGAACACAAAGGAATTGATACTGCTGTGCCACGCCCCACTCTAGGAAGTTGATTGCAAAACACAGACAAAATTTCAATCCAATCCTGAGGTCGTGCTTTATTTTTCATTTTTTTTAATTGTAAGAAAGAAGAGCAGGTGTAGACTATTCAGCCCTACAAGCCATCTACACCATTCAATACAACATGGTTAATCTTATTGTGGCCTTAAGTCCAACTCCTTCCTAATCCCTTAGCCCTTGACTCTTTCAGAGATCAAAAGATAAAATATTAAACGGAAGCCCTGGCTGTCTATTTAGATACTTATATTTATTGTTGTGGAATCATTGAGAAATAAAATATCTGTTTCCAATATTTTCATCCCTCAACCATCATCATTGTAGCAGATCAAGTAATTATTTGCCTTATTTACATTTTCTGGGACCATGACATACACACATTGGTTGTCCTAGTCACCTAAACAACACTTCAAAAACAAAAAGACTTTAAATAGATGCTTGTTTTCTAACTTTGTTTTTAGATTTGGATTGGTTACATCAACTTACAATGCTCATAACACCCATTTCCAGAAGTGACAATTCACATACTCAAACTCAGGAAGAGAGGCAATATGCCAATTTACTGCCCACCAGCGGGGTTGGATTTTACAGATGCCCAGGTGTGGGATGTGGAATTTGTATGGGTAGAGCTAAGAAATGCTAGGAGCAAAAACATTAGTAGGGGTTGTATATAGACCCCCAAACTGTAGTTTGGATGTTGCAGAAGACAATAAACAGGAAATTAGAGATATGTGCAATAATGAAACATTTGTAATTATGAGTGACTTTAACCTGCACATAGATAGGGCTAATCAAATTAATCACAGTACAATGGAAGGGGAATCCCTGGAATCTATACGGAGTGGTTTTCTAAACCGATTCATTTAGTGTCATGAAGGTGCGAGGCGTGAGTTAGCTATGGTAGATTGGGAAACATTACTTAAAATGCTGAAGGATAGGCAGCGGCAAACAAGTCAAATAACTCATAGGTAAACTGCAACAATTGTGTATTCCTGTCTGGTGCGAGAGCAAAACAGGAAGGATGGCCAAACCATGACTTAAGGAAGTCTGCAAGTTGGTCAGAGAAATAACAAACATGAGGATTGGGAGAAATTTAGAATTCACTGAAGGAGGACCAAGGGATGGATTAAGAAATGGAAAATAGAGTATGAGAGTAAGCTTGTGGGAAACAATAAAACTGATAGTAAAACTTTCCATAGATATGTGAACAGAAGAAGACTGATGAAGGCAGATGGTAGGTCCTACACAGTTGGAAAGACAGTAACTCATAGTGGCGAACAAATAAGTGCCTGACCAACTTCACAAAGGAAGTTGTGTCTTCACAAAGGAGGACACAAACGTCAGCCTGGATTCTTCCAGAACAAAATTGAGCGCCAGTAGGTGGGAGTATAGAAATATTTCCCACCTGCTTTTTGGGCATACTTACCAGAATGAATCTTCAACATTCTCTGCAATGCAAAGTTCCTCAGCATGATTCACTCTGGAAAGTGGTGGGGGTGGTGGCCTGTTTCCGCTAGAGAAGCCACTGTGCATGTGTCGATCTATCACTGCAGAGATTGGTGCATGCACACTGCCCCCACCACCACCACTCCCCATTGCCAGCCTCCCAATCATTGGCTTTCTCAACCTCCCGACTGCTGGCCTTCTGAACCCCCTGATCCATAACCCCATAGCTAGTTCCAGCCCCTACTCATCCTGATGGCCTGCCCTGAACGCACCCCCCTCCCACCTGCATGGCTAGCCCCGATTGCCCTCCTCCCTCCCTCAGTCACACATGCCAATTAGGCATAAAATTGCATCAACTAAATTAGCAACATATCTATGGTCAGGTGTCTATCCAAAAGAATGGGTATAAAAAATACTTTGATCTTATTCCTAAAGGGTTTTGACCCTAGTGACTTATTTGCGATCACTGAATATAATCAATAATCACGCTTGCAATGTGGTAGTGGGGAGCAGCTGTAAACCCTGCTGGTGGGAACAACTCTTGGTCTGGAGTGGGGGAGATGCTAATGGTCCTGGAGAATATCATCCCAAGCCCATTGATTATATGGAAATATCAATTTCAATGACATTTCCATATGGTAATTAGTTTTGTACTGATTTCGGACATGAAGCTGATTGCATTAAAACAAGTGTTTGGGAGACTGGTGGAATGCCTCCTGCTTGACGTCTACCAGCTAGCTACCTTATCTGAAATGTTGGGGAGCATATGTTTAGTGAGAAGGAAGAATTGAAAGAAATTCGTATTAGTAGAGAAATGGTAAATTGAAGGCTGATAAATCCCCAGGGCCTGATAATCAACATCCCAGAGGAACTCAGGAGGTGACTCAAGAAATAACAGATGTATTGGTAGTCATCTTCCAAGATTCTATAGACTCTGGAACAGTTCCTAAGGATTAAAAGACAACTAATGTAAATCCACTATTCAGAAAGGGAGGTAGAGAAAAATGATGAATTATAAACCAGCCATCCTAACATTGGCAGTGGGCAAAACTCATAGTCCATTGTCAATGATTTTATAGAAAAGGACGCAGTAAACACTGGTAAAATACAATAGAATTAGCATGGATTTAGAAAATTGAGATCATGCTTAATAAATATATTGGAATTCTTTGGAGATGTAACTAGTAAGGTTGATGAGGTGAGCCAGTGGATGTGGTTTATTTGAATTTTCAGAAGGCTTTCAACAAAGTGCCATATGTAAAACTAAAGTGCATGGGATTGGGATAGTGTATTGAGATAGAACATAGAACATTACAATGCAGTACAGGCCTTTGGACCTCGATGTTGCATTGACCAGTGGAATCAATCTAATGACCTTCTAACCTCAACTATTCCAGTATTATCCATATGCCTATCCAATGACCATTTGAATGCCCTTAAAGTTGGCGAGTCAACAACTGCTGCAGCGAGGGCATTCCACACCCTTACTACTCTCTGAATAAAGAACCTATCTCTGACATTTGTCCTATAATTATCACCCTCAATTTAAAGCTATGTACCCTCGTGTCAGCCATCACCATCCGAGGAAAAAGGCTCTCATTGTCCATCCTATCTAATCGTCTGATCATTTTGTATACCTCAACTAGGTCATCTCTCAACCTTCTTCTCTCTAATGAAAACAAACTCAAGTCCCTCAGCCTTTCCTCATAATAACTTTCCACCATACCAGGCAACATCCTGGTAAACCTCCTCTGCACCCTTTCCAATACTTCCACATCTTTCTTATAAAGCACAACCAGAACTGTGCGCAATACTCCAAGTGCATCCACACCAGAGTTTTGTACAGTTGCGACATGATCTCATGGCTCTGAAATTCAAACCCTCTACCAATAGAACATAGAACATAGAACATTACAGTGCAGAACAGGCCCTTCGGCCTTCAATGTTGCGCCGACCAATTAGGAAAAAGCAATGACTCTCCAACCTAAACCATTCCCTTTTCATCCATAAACCTATCTACTAACCTCTTAAATGCCACCAAACTTGGCGCATCTACAACTGCCGCAGGCAGGGCATTCCATACCCTAACCACCCTCTGGGTAAAGAACCTACCTCTGACATCCGTCTATAACTACCACCCCTTAATTTAAAGCTATGTCCCCTCGTGCTAGCTTTCTCCATCCTAGAAAAAAGGCTATCACTGTCCACCCTATCTAAACCTCTAATCATCTTATATGTTTCAATAAGGTCTCCTCTTAGCCGCCTTCTTTCTAATGAAAACAACCTCAAAATCCCTCAGCCTCTCTTCATAAGACCTGCCTTCCATACCAGGCAACATCCTGGTAAACCTCCTCTGTACCCTCTCCAATGCCTCCACATCTTTCTTATAATGCGGGGACCAGGACTGCACACAATACTCCAAGTGCAGCCGCACTAGAGTTTTGTACAGTTGCAACATGACGTTGCGGCTCCGAAATTCAATCCCCCTACCCATAAAAGCTAAGACTCCATATGCCTTCTTAACAACCTTATCGACTTGACTGCCTACTTTCAGGGATCTATGCACAAATACACCAAGATCCCTCTGTTCATCAACACTATTAAGAATCCTACCATTAGCACTATACTCTACACATTTATTATTCCTGCCAAAGTGCATTACCTCACACTTTTCCACATTAAACTCCATTTGCCAACTCTCGGCCCAGCTCTGCAACTTGTCCAAGTCTCTCTGCAAACTATAACACCCCTCTTCACTATCTACCACTCCTCCGACTTTGGTGTAATCCGCAAATTTACTAATCCATCCTTCAATACCCTCATCCAGATCATTTATAAAAATTACAAACAGCAGGAGCCCCAAAACAGACCCCTGAGGTACATCACTTGTCACCGAACTCCACGATGAATATCTCCCATCAACCACCACCCTCTGTCTTCTATCTGCTAGCCAATTCCTAATCCAATTAACTAAATCACCCTCTATCCCATACATCTGCATTTTCTGCAGAAGTCTTCCATGGGCCACCTTATCAAACGCCTTACTAAAGTCCATATATACTACATCAACCGCCTTACCCCCATTCACCTCTCTGGTCACTTTCTCAAAAAACTCAATGAGGTTAGTAAGGCATGACCTACCCTTCACGAAACCATGCGGACTATCCCCAATCAATTCATTTCTCTCTAAATAACTATAAATCCTATCCCTAATAATTCTCTCCAATACCTTGCCCACAACAGAAGTAAGACTCACTGGCCTATAATTCCCTGGAAGGTCTCTCTTCCCCTTCTTAAACAATGGGACCACATTCGCGATCCTCCAGTCCTCCGGAACCACACCCGTAACCAACGACGACCTGAAGATCAGAGCCAGAGGCTCTGCAATCTCCTCTCTCGCCTCCCAGAGAATCCTAGGGTAAATCCCGTCCGGCCCAGGGGACGTATCTAACTTCAAACCCTCAAGAATATCTAGCACATCCTCCCTATCTACTTCAATACTTTCCAGTTTGCAACCCTGTACCTCAGTGTTCTCCACAACTACATTTACATCTCCCTGCGTGAATACCGAAGAGAAATATTTATTCAGTGCCTCTCCAATCTCTTCAGGCTCCACGCACAACTTCTCACTGCTGTCTATGACTGGCCCTAATCTTGCCCTAAGCAATCTTCTATTCTTAACATATCTAAATAAAGCTTTAGGATTCTCCTTGATCCTACCAGCCAAAGTCTTCTCGTGTCCCCTTTTAGCTCTCCTCAACTCACTCTTTTGCTCCCTCCTGGCTAATCTATAGCTATCCATTGCACTAACTGAGCCTTCGAGCCTCATCCTGACATAAGAAAATAAAAAATAAATAAATAAATAAAAATAAAAATAAAATAAAAATAATAAAAGCTAACACACCATACACCTTTTTAACAACCTTATCAACCTTGCTGCCAACTTTCAGGGATCTATGTACATTTACACCGAGATCTCTCTGCTCATCAACACTCCCAAGAGTCCTTCCATTAGCTCTATATTTTGTAATCCTGTTACTCTTTCCAAAGTGAATCACCTCACATTTTTTCCACATTAAACTCCATTTGCCACCTCTCAGCCTACAGCTTATCTATGTCCCTCTGCAAACTGTAACATCCATCCTCACTGTCCACAACTCCTCTGACTTCAGTGTCATCCACAAATTTACTAACCCATCCTTCTACATCCTCATCTCGGTCATTTATAAAAATAACAAATAGCAGTGGCCCCAAAACAGATCCCTGAGGTACACCACTACTAGCTGAATTCCAGGTTGAATATTTCCCATCAACCACCACTCTTGGTCTTCTATTAGCTAGCCAATTCCTGATGCAAACTGCTAAATCACCCTTAATCCCATACATCTGTGTTTTCTGTAGTAGCTTACCATGGGGTAAGATGAATAGAAAGCTGATTGGCAGACAGGAAATAAAGAGTAGGAATAAAGAGGTCTTTTTTGAATGGCAGGCAGTGACTAATGGGTTATCGCATGTAGTTCAGGAAAGATGTTCTTGCTGTAGAGGGAGTACAGAAGGCTTACCAGACTGATTCCTCGAATGTTGGGATTGACATATGATGAGATATTGAGTTGGTAAGGATTATATTCACTGGAGGTCAGAAGAATGAGTGGGGATCTCATAGAAATCTATAAAAGTCTAACATGACTAAGCAGAATTGATGCAGGAAGGAGGTTCCAATGCTGAGTATGTCCCAAACCAGGGGTCACAGTCCCTTCCGCCAGAATAAACCTTTTTGAATTGAGATGAGGAGAAATTTCTTCACCCAGAGTGTGATGAGCCCATGGAATTTGCTACCACAAAAAGCAGCTGAGGTCAAAGCATTGGATGTTTTCAGGAAGAAGTAAGATGTAGTTCTTCGGGTCAAGGCAACAAAGCATATGGTGATGGTGGGGAGGCAGAATCAGGCTATTGAGTTGGATGGTCAGTCTTGATCATAATGAATTAGCCATGCTAAATTGCCTCTTAGTGTCCTAAGATGTGTAGGTTTAGGGAGATTAGCAGAGTAAATACTTGAAGGGGAACAGGTCTGAGTGGAATTTCCCCTTAGTGTCAGGGGCATTATATGAAGTTACAAGGTTAGGACCTGGGTTGGTGCAGACTCAATGGGCTGAATGGCCTCCTTCTGCACTGTAAGGGTTCTATGATAGCAACCATTTTTTGTAGATTTGCACATTTATTATTTGGACAGTAATCTGATGAAGCAGGTCATTCTCCAGCTATAAAATCCACTTGATTGTAATTCCACTATTCCATTGCAATGAAAATCAGATGCCTGTGTAAGGGGCAGGACACTTACTTGAAACAACTGACAAGGTGAAAATCTCCCTTTTCGATTCCACCAAAAATGAAATTTAATTTGAATTTCTTCAATTTTAACATGAATGTACTAGATGAGCCAGGCCAGTTCTTTGGTATAATGTTAAAATTACTTTCAAACTCTGCTTACTGTTCTCCAACACAAACTTGCACACAAACACATCTTGAACTTATGAACGGATTAATCGCCTTGACAGCTACATTTGATTTTGGCACTCAGACATATCTATATAATCTCTTTGAATGAAAAGACTGCAACTGATTAGATTTTCAGTGATTAGCTGTTGAAAAGTAACATTCCGAGATCACTTTAAAAACACCAACTATTCAGAAGTTAAATTCATGCTGTGGATCATTTGAAAAGTGCTCATCCCAAGTACAAACAGCAGGAACACTTGAACAATTTCCTCTGAAAAGATTCAATGGTCTCTGCATAAAACATTCTCCCTTGACAGAGAATTCCATGGTCTAGCAACTCTGAATTTCTCCAGTGCGTATGGCTGGAGGTTAAAGTATTCCAATATTTTTCAATGTGCCACTTCATTCTCCTGATTGAGCCTCATGAATTGTTGCTGTGGCAACCTTAGCTGTTCAGCCATTCCAATTCTTTGCTTCACTGTCTTCTGTGTTGTTATATTGGTCTGCTAATCCTTTTCAAAAACCTACCTTCCAATGTGTAGTTCCCTCTATTTTGATGTTTGGAGTTTATAAACATTCAAACATTAAATCTGAGGTTTAATTAATTTCAATAATTACCATATCTAGTTGTCTTTAAGGGTAATCCATTTGATTCCATATTGCATTGCAACTATCTTTCAGAACAATCTACCACCTTGCAAACTGCGGCAGCATTATAGTGTTTTCTTCTAAAAGATTGTCACATAAACAGCAAATCTTTACACTCTTGTTTGAAATATTTTGCTGTCTAGATTGTCTGATTCATCACAATTTAATTTATTTTCTGCTCTCTCCTTTCTAATCTCTACTGTTCAAACTCCTTTGTCCTCTCGACTTCACTCTTCAAATTATTTCAATTCACTTTGTTACTGCTCCTCCCCGTTTACTTACATCCATTTCAACAGGCACTTTAGAAAAGCTATTTACTTATAATTACATTCTCTTGCATTTATTGTGAGGCCCATCTGCTGTCTTTTCTCAGACTGACTCTTAACTTCCATTCTTCTCATCAAATTATTTCAGTTCCAACCACTGACTGAACATTACACGAGCATCAGTTTAATTCAACTTCAATAGAAGTACTCCCAAATGATGTGGGGAGATGATGGCCTAGTGGTATTATAGCTAGACTGTTAATCCAGAAGCTCAGTAATGTTCTGGGGACTTGGATTTGTATCTACGATGGGTAGTGGAATTTGAATTTAGTAAAAAAAGCCTGGAATTAAGAATTTACTGCTGACCAGAATTGTTGGGGGGAGAAAAACCCATTTGGTTCAGTAATGTCTTTTAAAGGACATCTTTAAGGAAGGCAACCCAAATTCAATTCCAGGATTGAGTCACTTCTGTGTGGAGTTTCCACATTCTTCCCGTGTCTGTGTGGATTTCCTCTGGGTGCTCCAGTTTCCCCACACAATACAAAGATAGAACATAGAACATTTCAGCGCAATACAGGCCTGTCAGCCCTCGATGTTGCGCCGAGGGTGGAACCAATCTAATGACCACTAACCTAAACTATTCCAATGTTATCCATATGCCTAACTACTGACCATTTGAACGCCCTTAAAGTTGACGAGTCCACAACTGCTGCAGGCAGAGCATTCCATGCCCTTACTACCCTTTGAGTAAAGAACCTACTTCTGACATCTGTCCTATAACTGCCACCCCTTAATTTAAAGCTATGTCCCCTCATGTTAGCCATCACTATTCGAGGAAAAAGGCTCTCACTGTTCACCCTATCTAACCCTCTGATTATCTTGTATGCCTCAATTATGTCACCTCTTAACCTTCTTCTTTCTAATGAAAATAACCTCAAGTCCCTCAGCGCAGGTTAGGTTGATTATGCTAAATTGCCCCTTAGTGCCAGAGAGATTAGCAGGGTAAATATGTGAGATTTTAGGGAGAGGGCTGAGTGGGATTGTTGTGGGTGCAAGCTTGATGGGCTGAATGGCCTGTTTCTACAGTGTAAGGATTTGCATTTTCTTCCTGTGTCTGTGCGGGTTTTCTCCAGGTGTGCTGGTTTCCTCCCACAGTCCAAAGATGTGCAGTTAGGTTGATTGGCCATACTAAATTGACCCTAGTGTCAAGGGGATTAGCAGGGTAAATGTGTGGGGTCAGGGGAATAAGGCCTGGGTGGGATTGTGATCAGTGCAGACTCGATTAGCCGAATGGCTTCCTTCTGTACAACAGGAATTCTAGATTCTATGCTGTCCATACTTAGTCTGGCCTACATGTCACTCCAGAACCACAGCAACATGGTTGACCTCAACTGCTCTCCAAGGGCAACTCAGAATGGATAATAAGTGCTGGCCAGCCAGCGACATCCATGTCCCATGAATTAATTTTTAAAAATTGTCAGGATAAGTGTCGTATCTTTTGAGAACTATCTGCCCTCTTGGATAGAAGTAAAACATCCAATTATTGGATACAATTATTGCGGACAGAGATACTGATGCATGGAGGAGAAAGAAACCAACTTGCATTTATATAGCACCTTGTATAATCTTATGATGTTGCAATGTACTTTACTGCTAATTAGGTCATCTTTGAAGTGTAGTCCTGCTTTAATGCAGGAAGTGTGGAAGCCAATTTGTGCACATAGCTCCCAAAAGAGGGAAACACCATCACAAAATTTTCATGTCCCAATAAATAAATAACATTTTACATCCCTAGGGCATTTAAGAGTCAATCACATTGCTGGGGGTCTGGAGTCACATACAGGCTAGGTAAGGGTGCTAATTTGCTCAATTAAAGGACATTAATAAACCAGATGGTTTTTTTCGACAACTGACAATTGCTTCATCGTCATCATTAGACTTTTAATTCCAGAGTTTTTATATTGAATTCAAACTCCATCAGCTGCCAAGGTCAGATTCAAACGCAGACTCCAGAGCATTATCCTGTGTTTCTGGATTACTAGTTCATCAACAATACAACATCCCACCATCTCTCATGGAAGAGATCAATCAAAATAAAGCACACTGCAGATCTGCACTTGATGGGAAATAATTAGTTGCTTGGTTTAATCTGACCTGATGAACAACTTCAAACTGAAATCTGAACTTGCCTTGGGAGAATTTTAAAAAAAACAGGAATGTTAACTGTTCTTAAAGAGGTTAGCATCTTAATCTGCATCATAAAATGAACAATTTACCTTAATGATGGAGTCGGTGAAGTGTGTAACAATCTAATGAGTCTAGAGAGGCTTTTAAGAAATAAACTCTCCATTAACTGACCTGAATAACAGAATATAGAAAGGCAGTCTATACAATAGTAATCTTATGCATTACTTGATTGCACTTCTATAAACATTCATAACATACTATAACTCAATTAAGAATTTACAGTTAGAAGTGAATGAATAATACTCATCTACGGATGCTTAGAGCACACGTTACTTGCAAATGGAATCAATGTGTAAACACTATAGTGTTTGTGTAAATAATGTTTGTGTGAAGGAAATGTATTTTATTCTCGGAAACATGTAGTCCAATCGTACTTTGGTTGCTACATTTGATGCCAACAACACATTAGACTTTCCTGTCTGTAGGACTTTTACCATTAGTTTGGTTTTATGAGCGTCTTATTTCCCTATGTTAACATTTTCTGGTTCCACTTGCATTAGCAAAATCTCTATTGTCATGAGTACTTATTGTTGTAATATGAACAATATTTTATCAACAATCATAAGTACATGACCTGTCGAAACTCAGTGACTTGAGTGGCTGTTAAAACATTGGTGACCAACCAATGATGCCAAATTAAGCTTCAAATTGACGCATCTAACTTCAGTGAAAGTATCAAGTATTTAACCATTTCACTCACCAATCAATTGGACCAGATTCTCCACCTCTTAACTTGATCAGAGGGTAAAATGTATTTTTACTCAACTCTGAGTTCACCTTCAAATGTTTAAGTGAAGTAATTTCTGAGGCTTCAACGAATATCAAAATGTATTTGCTCTGACCATTGTGCTTCTGGATGTTGCTCCTAATGTAACCACCCTGGACTTACTTCTGTTGCTATGGTTTTTCTTCATTTGGATACAATTGCTCCACATGGTCACAACATTCCTATAGGTGTTAATGAACATGGACTAAAGTTGTTCCATCCTTTCCCAAGTGAACACATATTTAATGATCTTTGCCTGGCCAAAATCACTTCTTATGACACTGTCTGGGACTGTTTAGTGGGATACAACAGTGGGAAAGATAATAAATGCAGCAGCAAATGTAAAAATAGTTTTATAGACTGATTGATGATATGGGACGATTGTACCCAAATGAGGAAAAACCATAGCAACTGAAGTTCAAAGCAGGTATATTACGAGGAGACTTTAAAAGCATGCTAGTTGATACATTATACATTTTCATACCCTTTGAACCACTATTTTTAAAACCCTGGAATATTTTACTCAAAAAAGTAAGTTAATGACCACCACCAAGAACACTTTGTTGTAATACCCAAAGTGACTCAGCTGCTGTTATGGAGAGGTCGGTAAAATTGAATTACTGATTCGAATAGATCATTAAAGAGAATCCATCTTGTTTCAAGTCATAAAATGTACATGTTACCATTTCTTTCCCAATTTTAATGAGGACAGTGTTCTGGGATTTTTTTATAAATACAAGAGGTGGATGTGATATTGTTAAACTTTCTTTTTTTTGTCCTTTTAGCTTGATAATCCAGAGAAAAGCAATAAATACATCAGTCCACCTGGAGGTATTCCATACATATTAATGTTTAATTTAAACTGATTTATGCTGATTGCTTCCTGCAGAGAGCCACTGCTAGAGAGAGAGAAAGGAAGAGAGAGAAAAATGGTGCTAATTTTCTTCTTGAAGTCACCCATATCTAAAAGGTGAAGAACAGGGACTAATTATACAATTTGGATAGTTCATTTGTATAAGTGTGTACTGATAGAAACATAGAAACTAGAAGCAGGAGTAGGCGATTTGGCCCTTTGAGACTGTTTAGCCATTCATTTTGATCATGGCTGATCATTGAATTCAATAGCCTGATCCCCCCTTCCCCCATATCCCTTGATCTCTTTACTCTCTAAAGCTATATTTAATTTCTTGTTGAAATCAGGAAATGTTTTGGCCTCAACTACATTATGTGATAGTGAATTCCATACATTCACCACCCTCTGGATGAGAATTTTCTCCTCACTTCAGTTCTAAAAGATTTGCATTTATCCTCAAACTATGAACGCTGGATTCCTCACCATTGGGACATTCTTTCTGAATCTACCCTGTCTAACCCTGTTAGATTTTTATAAGTTTCTCTCAAATCCCCTCTCATTTTTCTAAACTTCAGTGAATGTAATCCTAATTGACTTAGTCTCTCCCCATATGACAGACCTGTCATCCCAGGAATCAGCCTGGTAAATCTTTGCTGTACTCCCTCTACATCATGGATATTCTTCATCAGATAAATCCACCAAAATTGCACACAATACATAAGAACATAAGAAATAGAAGCAGGAGAAGGCCATCTAACCCTTCAAGCCTGCCCCACCATTCAATAGCATCTGTGGAGAGAGAATAAAGCCAATGCTTTGAGCTATGTGACCCTTCGTCGGAGATTAAAATTCCCTTTGTCAGAGATTAAAATTACTTCATTGTGTCATTGGGACTTAGAAGGGTTTGGGGATTGTCTATGCTTCCAAAAATATGCTGTCCAAGTCCATAGTCTTTTCAACAAAACTATTTATTTACAGTAAGTTTTTACACGTTTGGACTATCACAAGAGTTAACAACTTCTGCTCTCTTCAAGATTTTCCTTTTGACTCAGTCATGCCATTATGACAGCACTATGTGTACGTGTAATGGATTGTCTGTAAACAAAAATGTGTTTTTGATTTGTTTCTTTCATTCTAAGTGGTGGTTTATCTCCCAAACACTCAGTTTCTGTGTGATCCAACTTCCTATAAACATCCTCACAGCAAACCTGTGATAGGATTAACTAAAAAAATTAGTTTGCTTATTGCACACATAAAAACCACGAAGGAAAGTCATAACATCAACTCCACACTCAGACAGTAAAGACAGTGATAGAGAAAAGAAGATTTTATAACAGAGAGACCACAGAGAAACAAAATATTAGTTCAAGTGAAATACAAAGTCCAGAGTGAAAGTTCAATAAGCTATTCCTTCATGGAGGTTGATAGGGCTGGATAATTCATTTTTTTGGTGGTAGTGACAGATGATGAGACAGGCATGCAGAGATGAATCAATCTTTTAGGTAATGGTACAGACATTCCAATAGAAGCTGTGTAGATGGGTCAGGGTGCCCAACCTGAGCCCAAGCTCATTCAGGTGTGGCCAGTTTGTCAGATGTTAAACAGCAGACTGAGCAATGCAATTCAGCAAAGCATTATTAACCTCTTTAAAAAGCCAGAGGCTTAGGTCGTGTGACATTACCTCATTACAAGGTTTCAACGTTTTTAAGAAAGGATGTTTATCTAAGGGCTAGAATTTGGCTTGATCTCCAAGACAGCTTTGCAGGTTAAAAGAAATGTTTGAGAGGCCTTTGTCTTAGTAGACATTCATCTCCATCGGCAAACCTAGGTTATCAAATATAAGAAGCCTTTGATGTTGCTCCCTTTGAGGTTGGACTGTGCAACCCCCAGGTGATTACTAATGGCTCTTCAGAGATATGAGGTGCATGATTTTCATAAGTGCCAAGTGGCTTCTTTTGTTCTGGAGTCAAAAGCAGACACAGTTTCAGCCATTTTAAGGATCTTTGTTCAGTTTTCAAAATATTAGAAACAGGCAAGCATTCTATATACATATATTATACAAGTATACAGTGTGAGCTCTGAGTCCCTCCCAAATGATTCTGATATTAACCTTTATTCTAAAATCATATGGTAGCAGTAGTTAAGGGAAAGGATACCCCAGGTGCAGGCTTCTAGCAACAATGACCCATTCTATCACTGGCTATATCAGCCCTATAATTCTCTCCTGAAAACAGATGGCACAGCTCTACATTTAGCTCTCTGCTGACCCATTCCCTACAAAGACACTTTCCCACAAGCAGGTACAATAAGATTTTCAATTATACGTGGTGGCATCTAGGCAGATGCAGTTGATGATCAGCCTGGCATTGCAGCACCAAGAATGAAATGTCAGGTTGGGATGCTTCAATACTTACCACTTTTTATATAATGCCATCAGCGCTGCTGTCAGAACAATAGTCAGAGTTAGACTTTCAACATGCTGTTACCATCTGCCAAAGTGAGGTTTGGTCACCTTTGATGACAGAGGGCAACTTTTTGGGCACAAATTGTGTGCAGTCTGATGTGTTCAGTTTCTGCTTTAGTTATGCCACATCGCAGATTAATAACCTTATTCCACCAAGATTTAAATGAGTAATGTTTTCTAAATCAGGCGATACCTCTGAAAGGGTAGTCCTGGTAATGATTTAGTTACAAGTAACATAAAGATAAGTCTTCAATATTTCAAATGGCTGTGTCTATATCCTTTGGCACCATGTTTCATTGTGGGATTGTCCCTGGGGAGAAAGATTGTTGGCATATTATCTGGGAAACACATAGGCCAAATTATCTGGCCATTCATGCCCTGTCACTGCTGCCAGAAAGAATGGAAATTTTGATGCTGAACCAAATCTCTGGACCAAAGAATTCCAGTTGCAGGCGAGATTGGAGAAACCGGTCCATACCTTTGTTCTGTGGATGGCTCCTTTGTTCTTTATCATTGCCAGAGGGCACTCGGTATGTTTCTGTCAAATCAGTCAATGCCATATTTCAATTCTCCTCGTCATTCTGTCTTTCCAGCACACAGACAGGGAGATTCCCAGAATATCACTTGTCACAGACTTAAATTTGTGTCGTACAATTGGAAAATTTGCAGATGAAACAAAAATTGGCCATTTAGTTGATATTAAGAGAATAGCTGTCAACTCCAGAATGATATCAATGGGTCAATTGAGTAAGCAGAAAAGTCACAAATGGAATTTAAGCTTGAAAAAACTAAGGTAATGCAATTGGGGAGGCCAAACAAAGCAAAGAAATAATAAATAAATAATAAAAAAAAGAAGTTATTGAAAGGGTTTGAGGAAGTTAGAGACCTCGGAGTGCATATTCAGTGGTCATTGAAGGTGGCAGCACAGGTGGACAAAGTGGTCAATAAAGTCTATGGAATGTTTTCCTCCATTGGGTAAGGTATTGAATTCAAAAACAGAGATGTTTTGATGGAACTTTATAAAACACCAATTAGACCACAGTTGGATGTTTATGTACAGTTCTGGTACCAGATCCATTTTGCAGGAAAGGCATAATAGGCTATATTTTACCATTTTGATTCTAAGTGCTGGGCAGACTTGAAACTGGGCACGTTTCAGATCCAGATTTAAAACCTGTTCTCAGGTGGCCCTATATGCACTCTGTCTGAAAAAATAGCAGCGATTCTGAATCGCTCTGCAGAAGCCTGTGGGTGAGGTTTATTGCACCCACAATTCTCCAGCTCCAATTGGTGCATCCAACTGCACATAAGCATGAAAACATGTCACATCCCTGCTGGGCCAGATAATGCCTCTCGCTGACCCCCAAATATATTATCCCACCACCACAACATAACTGACTTCCTTATCCCCCCCATACCCAACCACTCAGACTGATCATGGATCCCTTTTCCCCCATCCCCCAATTGATCACATGCAGAATGGCAGTGGGCTCCCCCCCCCACTCACTGATCACATGCAGATTGGCAATGGATCCCCCGCCATTCCCACCCCGTCTCCCTGCCCCCACCATATCCCCTGACCCTCACCAGAGAGCCATTTGACCCGCCATCCTTCCCCCCATCAGACAGCCATCTGACTCATCTCCCTCCCCACAACCAGAGAGCTATCTGACCCGCCTCCCCTCCCCAACCAGAGAGCCATCTGACCTGCTTTCCTCCCCCTCATTACTGTTCTGAGTCAGAAAGCTGCCAGGAACTTAGAATTTATCTCCTCAGAAGTTGGAGCATCTGAATTGGACTTTTGCGGACCATGTCTGTTTTGCGCCGAATCTGGACAGACGGACACAATTGTAAAGGGGGAAATGCTGTTAAGTTTGGACGTGCAGCCATTAAGTCAATTTAAATGCATGTAAATGGACTTAAATTGACTTTGTGCCCAAATCGGTTGCGATCCCGACGGCAGCCATTTTCATTCCTTGGTAAAGGGGGAACCGATGCGGAGCGGACGTGGATGGCGCTACTCATCTCACACCTGACTTTACCAAATTTTCACGTCATAAACAGGCGCAACTTGATGGTAAAATTGGACAAAATTTCTCTGGAAAGAATGCAGAGGATATTTACAAGAATGTCACCAGGGCTTGAAAAATGAGGAAAGATTGAATAGGCTAGGGATGTTTTCCTTAGAAGAGAGATGGCCATGGGGACCTAATTGAGGTGTACAAAATTATGAGGAGCCTTGACAGGGTAGATAGGAAATACTTCATGGTGGAAGACCCTCATAAAATTTAAAAAATATTAATTAATCAAAGGAAAGGGGCAGGGGCAGGTGTGAAGGGAATGGCGGAAGGAAAGAAATACGATAATCACCATACGATAAGAAAAAAATACTAGGGAAACTAATGCTGTTAAAGACTGATCAGTCCTCTGAACCTGATGAGTTGCATCCCAAGACATTAAAGAAACTAGCTACAGAGATAGTAAATGCACTGGTTGTGATCCCCCAAAAATCCTTAAATTTGTGTAAAGTCCCTGAGGATTGGAAAACAGCCAATGCAACACCATTATTTAAAAATGGAGGAAGACAAAAGGTAGACAAAACTATAGATTATTAGCTTCTATCTTTATATAAATGTTAGATACCATTATAAAAGATGTAATTGAAGAGAATTTAGAAATACATAATATAATCAAGCAGAGTCAACATGGCTTCATGAAGGGGAAATCATGCTTGACAAATTTATTAAAATTTTTTGAAGTGGTAACATGCAGGATAGATAAAGGAATTCAATACACTTGGAATTCCAAAAAGTTTTTGATAAAATATCACACAAAATAGTACTTAATAAGGTAAGTATCCATTGTGTTGGGGTAGTTTATCAGTATAGATTGAGGATTGGCTATCTGATAAAAGACAGAGAGCTATTGATTTGATTTGATTTATTATTTTCACATACATTAATATACAAAGAAAAGTATTGTTTCTTGCATGCTAAGCAGACAAAATATAACTATAGAGGGTAGGAAAGGAAAGAGTGCAGAATGTAAAGTTTTAGAAGCATAGAACGAAAGTAAAAGGTAGACTTAGAAGATATGTTGGGCACAGCTTGCAAGAAATTGCCTTGCTCTGGCACTATCTTGAGTCATCTTAAGAGGGGCATTTTCAGAGTGGCAACCTGTAACTAGTGGAGTGCTGATGTCAAGATGCCGGCGTTGGATTGGGGTGGTAAGAACTCAGTAAGAATTTAGCAACACCAATTTTTATCCAACGATTTATTTGATAGTAAAATTGCGAGCTTTCAATACTCTGTGTCTTCCTCAGGCAAATGCATTTGCCTGAGGAAGACACAGAGTATTGAAAGCTCGCAATTTTACTATCAAATAAATCGGTGGATTAAAAATTGGTGTTGCTAAATTCTTACTGAGTTCTTACTAGTGGAGTGCCACAGGGGTCAGTGCTGGGCCACAATTATTTACAATATATATTAATGACTTGGATCAATCAAGAATACATGTTGTAAATAACGAGTCAACAGTGAGTGTACTATTGTCAAGTTTGCAGATGACACAAAAATAAGAGGGAAAACAAGTGGTGAGAATGATATAAAGAGCCTGCAGAGAGCTACAGAAAGGTGAGAGGAGTGGCAAAAAACTTGGCAGATGGAATATAATGTAGGAAAATATGAAGTTACGCACTTTGGTGGGAGAATAAAGGAGTTAAATGAAGAAACACTGCAGACATACAGCATAAAGGGAGTTGGGGATTCTTGTGCACGTATCACAAAAAGCTAGCATGCAAGGTCAGCAGATAATTGGGAAGCCAAATAGAATGTTGGCTTTTATTTCAAAGGGAATAGAGTATAAAAATAGAGAAGTCTAGCTAAAAACAAACAAGGGCCGAGTTAGACCATGTCTGGAATACTGTGAATAGCTTTGGTATCCTTATCTAAGGAAAGATATACTTGTGTTGGAGGCAGTGCCAGAGAAGTGTCACTAGGTTGATCCCAGGTGTGAGGAGAATTTTCTTAGGAGGAGAGGTTGATTACGTTGGGCCTGTATTTATTGGAGTTTAGAAGAATGAGGGGTGACCTTATTGACAGCGAAAAGATCCTCAGGCTTGACATGATAGATGCAAATCAGTAGCTAGTCTCTTTTTTTCTCTTTTTGGCCAGTGCAAACATGAAGGACTGAATGAACTCTTTCTGCACCATAACTTTTCTTTGGTTATAAACACTTAAAGCAATTGGCCTATTGACTCACGAGAAGCTCATGTTTAAAGACAATTAAAACAAAATAAATAAGTTTGAAACAGTTAACTTTCTTTTCCTTACGGACGTTTGTATGTAGTTTCAATTTAAATCTCCAGGCTCCATTCCAGTTTTCATGGTATTCCATAGAAATTGCATTGATCTAACATATAGATAAAAATGCAGAGTTGTCTGAGCTCTTCCCTTTTACTCACATTACTAAAGCTTCCACCTGTTTGACCTTCCTTGACTCATCCATTTAACTGTCAGAAATGTATATCACACAAGGAGCTGGATTTTCCAGCCATGCTTGCCTCAAAACTGGAAACTCCCCCCCCCCCCCTCCAAGATCAATGGATCTTTGAATGGTTCCCCCATCCCTCACTCCACCATCTGCCCTGACTATTCCTCCCCCTCCCCTCACCAGCTACAACTCCCATGGCAGGCGGGATAGGAAAATTTCCCCCCTAATGTTTGGAGAATTAGCGTTAAGGCAACACACAAAACATTCAGATAGGAACAAATATACATCATTGATGGAATCCTCTAACAGTGATGTTACCAAGCAGGCTAAGCACCCAATCATATTAAAGAATTCTCTCAGCTGCAAATCAGGCTATAAAATGCATTGTTTAATAACTTTTCATAAATTTTACAGTGAATGAAATAAAAATTTGTCATATAAGTTGAAACCTTTCTTCTTGAATATAATTCTTAGTATATTAAAAACTGCAGGTCATTGAGCTTCTTGTGGTGCTACATTCAGGTCCCTGAGGTTTCTGCCTGGCATTGATTGCTACAGTTATCTACTGATGCTATCTTCACAAATTTTGTCTGGAAGACCTTTTGACAAGCTATAGATTGTTCACATCACTCTTTTTCTCAAACTCCCCCATCAAGACTTCACTTGCAATGTCAGAGAACTTTTGAAAAAAAATTCCCTCACCTGCTGTGTCATAATTCATTTTATGTCATCTCAGATTCTCTTCCACAAATAGTTCCAGCACCTGCTCCACCCAAATGCACCTCCACTTTTAGACATCTAGGCTGACTTTACATAGTGCTAGTTCTTACAAAAACCTAAGCCTCCTGCTGAGATGTGCAGCAATGACTGCACCGAGCATTTGTACAAATGAAGCTAGCATTCTGTCTGCATTGTAAGAAACGTGCATGGATTAGTTTCCCATTGCGATCTCCGCTCCCATTTTCAGGAGCTATCAAACGTTGTCCCTTGTGCCTCTAGCTAGAAAATTCACTGAGCAACCAAGAAAGAACTGTTTTTATCAAAGCGTCTTTCATGACCTAAGGGCATTCTAAAACTCTTCACAGCCAATAAAGTATACCATGATTACAATGTAGGAAGCGGGACAGCTAACAGATGCTAAAGATACAGCTGACTACACTGCAAGAAGGAATTATCGTTGTTGTTGGAATACCAAAAATTGACCTGCAAGTGTTTGGTTGCACACTAGCTGAACATTCAGGGGGTAGAGTCATGAAGTCATAGAGGTTTACAGCATGGAAACAGGCCCTTCAGCCCAACTTGTCCATGCCACTTTTTTTAAAATCCCAATTATCCATATTTGGCTCATATTCCTCTACGCCCATCTTATCCATGTAACTATCTAAATGCTTTTTAAAAGACAAAATTGTACCCGCCTCTACCTTCTGGCAGCTTGTTCCTCTGTGTGAAAAAATTGCCCCTCCAGGTGCTTTTGTATCTCTCCCCTCTCACCTTAAACCTATGTCTTCTAATTTTAGACTCTGTTGTCTTTGGGAAAAGATATTGACTACCTATCTTATCTATGCCCCTCATTATTTTATAGACCTCTATAAGGTCACCCCTCAGCCTCTTATGCTCCAGAGAAAGAAGACCCAGTCTATCTGAAGTAGAATTATTTTTGCTTGTATTACCCCTCAAAGTTTATATTGCAGCACCCCAAAGGTGTACAATCAATGACCTCCTACTCTGTAGGGAAACCTGTAATCCTAACAAAGCCACAAGCATGTAGAACAAAATGAAATGCATTCATGAAAAAAGAGTCGATGATTTCCCTGACACAATTATGGATTGTAATCTGGGGAATGTTGAAGACTGAAAAGAATCCACATTAAAAAAAATCTCAGAGCCACAGTTACATTCACGGCCATTAGCAATGCCACCTTGCCCTGCTCCCGGATTATAGTTAATACTACAAAAGTGATAGATTTACTTAGTGAATTGAATCATCTGAATACTCTTCCACATAATAGAGAACTTCCTTCCTGAGGCCCCCGGTCTGGGGATGGATTGGCCTCCAACTGACAATCTTTCTCCACATCTTTCTCCTCCTCTTTTTTGGAGCAACTTTTTCTCCTCTGTCTCATTTCTATTCATTCTCCCTGTCATGCTGCAGGACAGGGGATAGAAATGACTGCACTCATGTTTGGAAGCAAGTGGTCTAAATAGAACACCTGAAGCCAAGGCCAATGTCTTCAGCATTCGTCATATGACTCACGGTGAACTTCAGCAATTTTAAAATTTAGACCAAATTAGCAACAACAAATAGAAATCAATCAACAACTAACCTGAAAGCAGTTGATGACTTTCTTTGATCCACACTGATGGGGAATTCCTTCCTGCCTCTGAAGTTATTCTCAAAAGTGCAGGGTTAAGAGATTACTCTAGCTGGGATCAATTCACTGTTTCATACTCAATAACATCACAAGTTGCCTGCCACACATGCTTCTGGCCCACAATGCTGCTCTCGCACTAACACCCTTACAAAATGCCTTCCAACATGGCCAGCACCAGATGTTCACATTTGCACCATGAACAAAATTTTGGAATTGAAACAATATCTCTTAGTGCAGCAAATTTTGCAGCAATTCTGTTTTATTCATCAATTAAAAAATTAGGTGCTGAATAAAATGTCTATGTTCTCTAAAAAAGGAGAGAAATGTCAAAGTTTCAAAGGTTAGATTTAATATTAATATTCTTTTGCAAGACCTGTTTACGTAAAATAAAACTTTAATTCATAAAATTCAACTGAAACTATAAAGAGTGCAGTCTGAAAATTTCTGGCAAAGCAGTTATTCTATGTAGGTCAAATCATGCTAAATAATTCAGTCACTCAGTGACTGAAAGATATCGAGCATTGCAGGAACAGCATTGCAATGTTCAATGCCTGAGAGGCAAATCCCTTAAAGAACAGCAAGTGCAGATGTTTATAGTAATTTGGGTTTTGTTCAGTGAACCAGAGCTGTAATCATCATCCTGTTGAACATGTTTCATTCATTGGCAGAGGTATTGTCCTTAATAAGTCTTAACATTTGTGCAATATCAGAGGCAAGACACATGTAGTGATCATAGGAAATCACAAAGGTGAATTGTTATTCTGAAAAAAGCAAACTAATATGGTTATACATCTAAGTTGGTATATATCAACTTAGATATATAACCATATGTAAGTTTATAAGTTTATATATCTGAAGGTATGGATTTCAAATTAAATTTGGGTTTGAGTGCTAATTGGGCAATATTGCCCATTTGATGAACAGTTCAGTTGGAAGTGATGGTACTGAATACCAGACAATCAGTATGGCAGGTGAACAATGATATTGAGCTTTTATGGAACTGCTGCCTAAAAGTAATAGCTGGAATTCCCCAACCTTGTCCACAGCTGGGTTTCAATGGTCCTGCTATAGTGAATGGAGATTTGGCTGACAATGGTAGCAGAGCATGCAAGACCAGAGAAGTCCAGTCAATGTGTATGGATTAGTCCAAAAGATGTGCTGGTTCGATGCATTGGCCATGGTAAATTCTCCTTCTGTGTACCTGCGTAGGCGGCACACTGTGATGACTAGGGTATTTTCACAATGACTTTGTTGCCTTGTTAATGTAAGCCTATTGTGACACTAATAAATAAGTTTAAAACTTAAACTTCTTTATGAGAAAATCACCATTTTATACAGCAATGAATGTAATCAAACCCACTTTGGATTGACAAATCTAGGACAAGATTTTCCAACTACCTTGCAGTGTGTTTTGAGATGGCAGAGGTAGTTCATCATTAGCTGCTGGTGGGATTTTGCAATCCCACCAATGTCCATTGTGTTTCACCCGACTCACACCCTCCTTAGTTGTGGAACTGGCTGTGGCAAGGAGGGGTGCGAGGGATGGGGTTCAACACCAGCAGGACCAAAAGATCCCATTGACAGCCAATGGCCAATCAGCCAAATAAGTGAGAAGCAATGCATCAGCATCCGACCATTTAAAAGAATAATTGCCTATACTTCTATAAATAAACAAATATTTAACACCATCAGGGTCAGACTAAATAAATGTGCCCCTAAATGAATCAAAGACAAATGAAAGTAAAATAAAGAAGAATAAATAGTTCCCCAAATCCACACTGGAGAAAAGAGAAGGGACCCACTGAGAAGAAAATAAATTAACAGTTACTAAAGATGATCTGAGTGGCACTGAAAAGTCTAATGAAAAAATATATTACAGAGGCAAAATAGAATAGTAATAAATATATAGCAGGCACTTGACTGTGAAATGAAAGATAACAACGGGCTTGAAACTGCAACTGAACGCAAGATAGTAAATATTCAGAATAATTACTTCCTTCAAGTATTCACAAAGGGAAACATGGACAAAATGCTCTATTTGAATAAATATACAAAGGCACAGTTTAAGACTGCAATATAAATGAGATTGAAGTCCTCAACAAATGGAAAAGGCCAGTAAACAAATAAATCCTTAGCAGTTCAATGCCATTTATCCTAGAGTGTTAAGAGAGACAAATAAGGAGATTTCTGAGCATCAGACAAATCATTGAAAGAATCACAGGATGCAAAAGAAGCCCTAAGGAATTGGAAACAGGAAAATGAGGTGGCAATATTCAAAAAGGCTGGCAAAACAGAGCCAATATAATACACAACCATTGGCCTAACTTCAAATTATGAGATGAATAATCAGCGATGAATTGGGGGATTATCTGCACCACAATTTTCTCCTTTTTAGTCAGTGTCTCAGGATCGAGGGAGACTTGCTTCCATTTCAGTACAATGGGATCTGAAATGGCTGATAAATCCAATTCACAAACTGCAGGCTCTTCCACATTCAGGGCAAATTGTGCCTGGACAACTGTATAAAAAAATTGTTCTAACATTTATGTATTCTCTATAAAACTTTGGTCAGAAGTCTCCGATTTGATATGCCTTGCCAGTGAGGACAAAGAGTTTGGTTCTCAGTCAATACTCCATTCACTGCGCTGATCCAGTGAACCCCAGCTGCAGGTGAGGTGAGAAAACTCCAGCCTTTAACTTTGCCTCTGTATGTTTCCGATGATGTCTTCTGATGAGTTTGTTGTCATCCTGAATGACCCTTGTCCACGTTGGTCAGTCATAATCCAGAAACTCCCATGAATCAACAAAAATGTTTGATCCCCTCAGGAATGCTTTAAGGACATCCCTAAAATGTTTTCACAATCTTCCTACTGCTCTCCCACTATGACCAAGTTCTGAGTAGAGCAGTTGCTTCAGCGGGTCTATTATAAGGCATTGAGACAACATGTCCTGCCCACTAAACTGGTTTAAGTGATTAGTGCCTCAATGTTGAGCATATAGTTTGGGAGATGATGCTGCCTTTGGACTGTCTATTTTACCAGATTTGAAGGACCTATTAAAGGCTGGTATTTCTCTGGTACTTTGCCAGTGATTGAAGAATAGGTCATAGTGAATTGGTAACTTCGTTTACACTCACCCAAGTTTCTTTTCCTTTGACTACAATATAATCAAATAATCCTTGGACATTTTATTCGCTTATTGATGCCAATGTGATAAAAAGTTGTTTTTGGTCTTCACAGAAAACAGACTATGAAATAATCAGGTACTATAATTCATCAAATTATATATTAAAATGATTAATATAAGAATTAACATTTTAACAAGCAAACTTTAGGAAGAAATTATTTAGATGAAATAGGACTGACTTAACATCAGAATGACTTGTACAATTGAGGAACAATCAATTCTGTACTACATCAAATAGGAGTTTATCAGGGTTCCATGACTGAACACCACTCAAAGGAATGCCATTAAAAGAATGGTAAGGATTTTAGACTGTGTTTACCTGAGTTGGCACTCTCTTATCGCTAAATGAGAAGCATTTGATAAAATGCTGTTAGCTATGCAGTCTACCATGGAGATGGTTGACTCTTAAGATGTCTTCTGAAATGGATGAGCAAATCATTCAGCGAAAGGTCAATTAAGGACAGCCAATAAATGAAATGCTAGCCCAGTCAATGATAGACACCTCTTCTGAATGAATAGAGGAAAAAAAATGTTCTTCCAAACTTCAGACTATTTGGAACAGCACCATTGTCGCAACTTTTATCTAATTTGAAGGTTCAGATTGCTGCCACAGAAGCCTTGGGCTATAATATGCAAAAGGCTCTCTTATCCAATTTCAATGTATTGGGGAATTCGATCGAGAGAACTTTGGATTGAGGATTTGCAGATCTCATTTCAAAGCTGAGATCTATTCCTGGTCATTGCTCATGCTGAGGGAATGCTCAACATGCCAGATATAGGCATGGGTAAGAGGAATAGTACACCCAACACCCTCGGCTTAACAATGAATGTGTTTGAAAGTGGAAAGATGTCACCAGTCCAAGATTGATACAAATGAATCAATACCTGGCTCATTTAAAGAACCAGCACAAGGAGGTTTAGAGATATCTGAACACCAATTGGTTCTTATTGAAATCCTACAGCAAATCAGCAGATCCATTGCTCCCACAGGGGAGGAAATCACTTTG
Organism: Sphyrna mokarran; assembly: GCA_024679065.1. Taxonomy (NCBI): domain Eukaryota; kingdom Metazoa; phylum Chordata; class Chondrichthyes; order Carcharhiniformes; family Carcharhinidae; genus Sphyrna; species Sphyrna mokarran. The sequence continues at coordinate 92,294,561 of JAGIQG010000003.1, forward strand.
AAAAATAGTGATTAAATAACAGGCTCGGGGTTAAACCGTGTAGCAAATACTGGCAATGAGAGACATCTCAATTGGAAAGAGCAATAACATCATTCACACTCATTACAAAGTAATGTAATAAATTGGTTGTGCTGTATTTGAACTAGATCTACTGATCTAATTTGTTCTGTAGAATAAGATAACAGTGTAGCAATTAATGGCCATTAGCAATGGTTGAAAAAGTACAGATACTGTTGTAGAAGGTAATTTAAGATGCTATTAGGGGGGAGGTAATGGCATTGTGGTATTGTCTCTGGATTAGTAATCCAAAAATGCAGGGGACCAGAATTCATATCCCACCATGGCAGATGTTGAAATTTGAATTCAATAAAAAAAATGAGTTAAAAGTCTAATGATGGTCATGAAACCAATGCCATTTGCTGTAAAAACCCACCTTATTCACTAATGTCCTCTAGAGAAGGAAACTTGTTGTCCTTAGCTCTTCACCACTCTCTGAAATGACCTGGAAAGCCATTAAGGACAATTAGGGCCAGGCAACAAATGCTGGCTCAGCCAATGAAACACTCATCCCATGAACAAATAAAACAAAAATTATAAGTAAGTGCCTTAATAGAAGCAACTCAGAAACTTTGATAAAAGCAAATTACTATGGATGCTGAAATCTGAAACCAAAAAGAAAATGCTGGAAAATCTCAGCAGGTCTGGCAGCAATTGTAAGGAGCGAAAAGAGCTGATGTTTCAAATCCAGACAACCCTTCGTCAGCTTTGACAAAGGATCATCTGGATTCAAAACATCAGTTCTTTTCTCTCTTACAGATGCTGTCAGACCTGCTGTGATTTTCCAGCATTTTCTCAGAAACTTTGGTCAATGGATCTTTGAGCATCTGATATTCCAATGATGTTTCTTTTGCCTATTTAGGTACCCTAATGATTGGAGCGTTGCCATCTCCTCCTCATTCCTCATCTTATATTACCAAACTGTGGAGCACATTATGACAGTCATGAAGAATTTCAATTGGGGTGCTGGTTTGGCCAGATGTCTGAACTATTACTTCAGAAGGCAGTCATCTTCACTGCAAGTTGCATGCCCCCTCCTCCCCAATCCCATTATGCTTAAAGTTGACCAATTGCCTTCTTGAAACAGATGGAGAAAATCTTAATACCATGCTCAACATACACTTGTGGAGACCGACCAGAGTCATCCGTCCTTCTCAGGTAAATATGCGTCAGCCTATAGATATGGTTGGCAACATATTGGCTGGTGCAGACATAGGTTCACAAGAGAAAGTTCTTCTCTGCTCTTGTTTGCTTCTTAATTTAATCAGAATCAGGAGAATATGCAATCAATGTAAACAACTGGATTTGAAATGAGATGACAGTCGGTTCCAATTCCCAATAGACAGGTGAAGCTCAGTCAAAATCTAAGAAATAGGAATTGTTCAGTGAACAGAACTACTGATCTCGATAACACAACAACTGAAGAAACCTTGCTGCTAAATTTATTCCAAATTTATCGGGGTCTCTCAGGTTTTCAACAAGTTGACAATTACCTGCAAGCTAAGGAACTCATTTACCTTCTTCTGATTTTCCAGAACAGAGAGAAAGAACTGTCAGTGCAGGAAACTTCAGACAGAGCAGTGGAGACAATCCATGCAGAAACACATCCCTTCCTACAGCACAAGCTGTAAATAAAGAATTTCAATGTCCCAAGTCTTTTTTGAAGAGCTGCAGAAAGAAGGGAAATGGCTAAGGCGATAGATAGGGTGGGTGAGGTAAGAGGGTAAGGAAGGTCGTTTGGATGAAGGGATAGGGTGGCTAACAGGGAAAGGTGATTAAAGAGGGTAGAGTGGGTAAGGGGTTAATGCAGGTAACAGGGTAGGATAAGTAAGTAGTAAGGTGGGTTAGGGAATAAAGTGGTTAAGTAATAAGATGGGTAAAGGGATAGGGTGGGTAAAAGGGTAAAGTGAGGTAAGTGGTAAGGTGGATAAAGGGGTAGGTTGGATAAGGGGGTTAAGTGAGTAAAAGTATAGAATGCGTGAGAGAGCAGGATGGTAGATCGATTAGATTTATGATGTTGAATCAGGTTAGATTGGGGATGCCAGGGGGCTAGGAAATCAATGGGAAATTGGGTGGTGGGGACTAGTTAAGTGAGGTCAGGGAAAGTCAGGAGTTAAAGCAAAGTCAATTGGTTTGTGCCAGTTAGGTCAGGCTGGCAGGGAGCTGGGGGTTGTAGATGTGGGAGGGCTAGTCAGATTGGGTCCGGGTTGAGTCAAGAGATCAAAACAGAGGCAGAGTTGGTGAGTCAAGAAGGTAGGGAGGAATCCTTGGGGTGGGAAGTTGGGTGATGGAGGTGAATCAGGCAAATAAGTTGTCGAGAGTGTAGGGAGTAGTCGAGGTAGCAATGTGATTGACTGGGAGGTCAATTCTGTAATTGCCCAGATGCAGACTAGGTTTTAATTTTATCTATCATTTCCTGTCTAATTATCCTGGCAAGTTACTCAAAAATATCTGAAATCTTAGATTAATTCAGGATTGAATATTTTTTGGAGATTTCTGGCAGCAGGGAAATTGTCCATTAGAAGTTCAAAGTTCCTGGACAATTTCACACAGAGCAATGATATTGGAATTTCCAATGGGTCTCATGGTGCACCTTGTGGGATATTTCTGGTTTCCAATATTCCAGAGATTGGAAGATCCAGGTCAAGGACTGAAAGGCATAAGAACATAAACTTTCCTTTTGTCCAAAATATCAACTTAGCTCTTCACAATAGTGCTTGTGTCCAACAAAGCATAGTAATTGATCTGGCTCTTTACTTCTACTTTATCAAGAGTCTCGATTCAAACCACACACTTTAGAAATCAGTCAGATTCCTCCATTCTCTAAGTTTAATGAAAATGTTATCATGGATATAAAGTAATGGAATGGTTCCATTTGAAATATTTGGCATAGAGTGGAATAAAAGGAATTAAGATTTTGACTGAAGGAAGAAGATTGTCAGGTCACTTCTCTCACTGAAGTGGATTAACTTACGTTTCCTTCATCCCGTTGTATATTTAGAATAAAATGATTTATATTCGGGGAAAAATTCAATCAATATATTCTTTTTTAACTTATGTACAAAATGACTATATATCCTAACAAGTTATCCACTGGATATATAGCTGACCAAAAGCACGGAAAATCACTTTTTGATACCTTTTCCTACAATTAACAAATTTCTTCCATAAGAGGAATGATTTAATTTCAGGGAAAATGAGTTATCAGACTGTGTGGAGTGGGAGACCATAGTTATTCTACCATTCTCATATCAAAATGCAGCAAATATCTTGGATCTGGAAGCATATCCCAACATTTGTTCTTGTTATGCTGTGGAGTAGAAATTCGGTGCAGTGTTGAGCAGATTTTTAAAGCACTCAGACTGAAAAACTGCATCTCCTGGTCATTTTATAAACTGAAACAGAATCTATCATCCATACTCTCAAAATGCTCACCAATTTACTGCAACAGCAATGATGATAAGCAGTCTTTGCAGTAAAGGATGGTCCAAGGTACTTAATAGATTTGTAAGGAAAATGATTGCAAAAAGATATTAGGTTTAGTCAAAGAAAGGTATGTTGTAAAGCTGGATGAGTTGCAGGGATAAGGAGAGGTAAAGGTATGAATGGATTTCATAACGACAGAAAGAAAAGGCTTCGATTTATTTAGGATCATTCACGATTACTATTCATCCCAAAAGACTTAACAACAAATTAAGTATTTTTGAAAGTGTAGTTATTACTGTAATGCAAAAAACACCACAATCAATTTATGCAAAGTACTGTTCCACAAATAGCAGTGAAATGACTAAATAATTTGAGGGTTTTGTGTTGTTAGGCAAAACACAATGGAAGAATTTTTCTGCACAAGAATTTTTTTTTCACAGTAATTCCCTGAATTTTTTCACACTCTCCTAAGACCCATATACAGACTTGCTTTAACATCTCTTCTGAAGATGGCACTCCTGGCAGTGCAGCACTCCTTCAATAACGCACTGATGCATCAACTTAAATGATGTGCTCAATTCTTTAACTTGAATTCACAAGCTGGTGTAAGTGCCGCTGCACAGGCATTATAAATTGAAATATTGGAAGACTTGGTGCCATTGTCATGCAGTGTATACAAGCTTAGTGGATGAACAGTTTTGATTGGTGTAGTATTTAGTAAAGCCATGTTATAATCATAACTTCTAAGCATTAATTATACTTAATGTAGAATCATCTGGAACTGACTTTTGTTTTTAATATTGAGATGCCCTGGGTGATGGGGCAGGAGAGAGTTGGGAGATGGGGGATAGCAAAAGATCACTGTCAAGTCTCACCTGACACTCAGTCTGTGGATTCAAAAACAACCGCAGTGTTTTGAAAGGATAAAAGGAGATATTTCCTGACTTGAATTGGTTGTTCTAAAACCAGTATGGAGGTGATAAAGGCAAGGCTGAGGAATCTGATTTAAGGAAAACAGAACCAACCATAGAACAGAATTGGAAATAGGCATTCTTTGTGATGGAGAGGTTATGGAATTGAAAATCAGTCAGCATTGAATAAGATACCAAAGATGTACACAACTGATTCAGCCAGTATGGTGGGGGTGATTGGCGTAGAGTTAAGGTGGGGGCTATTAATTGGCATATTTGGGAGAATGGAGTCATTGGGGATTTTATGGAATTTGTGGTTTCCCCAGTGTTTCACCAGAAGACATTTTGGTTCATTGAAGACCTAACATCAATAGATAGTTGGATAGCATGGAAGAAATGGAAGTTTAAGGGAGCGGGTGGAAAAATAAAGCTGGATGATATTACCAAACATAGGAAAACTAACCCCAATGTGGCTGTGATTGGGAAGCAAGTGGGATCAGTCTCAGAGCTGGACAGTGGAAGAAAGGAGATGAAGGCAGATGGTGTGATGGACCGTGTCAAGAATCAGTGAGAATGAAGATGATTATCACATGTATCAACATCCTCATCACTGCCTCCCTAATGATATGCCACTCCACCTCTGAAGTTTGGTGAAATATTTTAATACGCAACTGTGATATTTACAGAGTGTTTGTTTTAAATAATGGATGAACAGCGGCTTGTTCTGTATCTGTAATTTCAACTCCCCTCGCAAGCTGCTGAGTTTATGTAATCTGAACCACACAGTTAGTTAGTAATTCTGGAGAAAACCTGGTATTATGTCTAATAACATAGAACATAGAACATTACAGCACAGAACAGGCCCTTCGGCCTTCAATGTTGCGCCGACCAATATAAAAGCAATGCCCCTCCAAACTAAACCATTCCCTTCTCTTCCACATACTTATCAACTAACCTCTTAAACGCCACCAAACTTGGCGCATCTACAACTGCTGCAGGCAGGGCATTCCACTCCCGAACCACCCTTTGGGTAAAGAACCTACCTCTGATATCCGTCCTATAACTATCACCCCTTAATTTAAAGCTGTGTCCCCTCGTGCTAGCTTTCTCCATCCTAGGAAAAAGGCTATCACTGTCCACCCTATCTAAACCTCTAATCATCTTATATGTTTCAATAAGGTCCCCTCTTAGCCGCCTCCTTTCTAACGAAAACAACCTCAAATCCCTCAGCCTCTCTTCATAAGACCTGCCCTCCATACCAGGCAACATCCTGGTAAACCTCCTCTGTACCCTCTCCAATGCCTCCACATCTTTCTTATAATGCGGGGACCAGAACTGCACACAATACTCCAAGTGCGGCCGCACTAGAGTTTTGTACAGTTGCAACATGACGTTGCGGCACCGAAATTCAATCCCCCTACCAATAAAAGCTGAGACTCCGTATGCCTTCTTAACAACCTTCTCGACTTGACTGCCTACTTTCAGGGATAATAACTGACATGAGGGGCACAATGGGAAGTGATGAGTGATGGCTAACATGCAAAAAACCCTTCGTTACAGCTAGTGAATGACGCAAAGACAATTCATCGCAGCATTTAACCACCAAACAATAAGCAAAAGGTGGAATCTTTGAGCGCATTCAAACAGCCAATTAGCTGGTGGAGCAGGCCCACTTAGTTTGGTTAAACTTACACAACTGAAGGTACTTGGCAGATTGATGTTGAGTGCAACAAAGCTTCCAATATTTTATATTGAAGAAAAAACTCATGAATTGTCCATCACGCCAACACTTTCAGTCTAGAGTTCGTGTCCCCATGGAATGCTCTATTCGTCAAAATGTCTCATTGTGACTAACTATCATTTCAAAGAACAAAGGTTCAAGACACTGCATGAACACAACTGCTGTCTGATCCATCTTCTTTTAAATTTACTAAAGCAAGATCACTTATTTTTAATTTATTTTCCACAGCTTGCTTGTTCAGTGAATACAAAGCAAAACAAAGCCACTTTATGGCTCACCTTCCATTTGCAAAGTATTTTGCTAACATTAACGATGGATTGAAAAAGTAGAAAGGTAAACCATGTTAGGAAAGAATAAAATAAGAAAATAAGAATTCAGATTTAAAATCAGTCAGAGATGTTTGAAATGCACAGAATGCATCCAAAAAAAGACTAGAGAAACAGTCAGCCTCGCAAGGCTGTTCTGCCATTGAGTTAGATCATGGCTGTTCTGTATGTTAATTCTGTCTAATAATCTAATAATCTTGGTTCAATAATTCTTCATTACTTCGCCTAACAAAAATCTATCACTTTTGATTTGAATTGTCAATTTACCTATTCTCAATAGGTTTTTGAGAGAGAGTTCCAGGTTTCCATAGTCCTGTGTAAAGAAGTGCTTCCTAACATCGCTCCTGTATGGCCTACATCTAATTTTAGAGTTATGCTCCCTTTCTTTGGCATTTTACAATAAAGGAAGTAATGAAAGAAACTGGGATCACTTGCACACATTTCTGAGACATTACGAATGTTCTTGGAGTTTCAAGATAGTGACCTTGGGGTGAATCATGCTGGATTCCATATTGGTGAGAATGTTGATGCATGTACAATAAATGTCTTCCTGTTGGACTTTAATCATCTGTTGGACTTTAACCTGGTGTTGTGGGACTTCTTACAATGAATGTCTGCTGAATACGTGCAAAGGAAGTAACAAACAGTGGTAGATACACAAATATCACAAGAAGGATCCAGTGGATTTACATGTCATGAAGGAAGTTGAAACGTATACATCCTTATTCATTCAGAACTTCCCATCTACTGTGAAAATGCAGCAGGATGTAAAATAAGCCCAAAAACAAGATGAAGAATGCTTCTAAATCCTAGAATATTGTCTGGAAGAATGGTCAGACTATATTGTTATGATCCAAGTTGGTGTTATAATTGGACAGGAAAATCCCAAAATAGAATCCTGGCTCAAAAGATCATAATCTTTATTTTTTTAGAGAATGTGGGAGAACAACATCGCAGGGCTACTAACTAGTTTTAACAAGAAGAAAAAAACATTTATTAAACATGAAAAAATGGATCATGATCAATATGCCTTTACTTGCTCCTTAATTTAACAAATATACACAGACTTTAAGATTAACATGAAAGTACATCTTAAGCTACCAAAAGAGAAAATGCTGGAAAATCGTCCACAGGTCTGGCAGCATCTGTAAGGAGAGAAAAGAGCTGACATTTCGAGTCCAGATGACCCTTTGTCAAAGCCAAAAGGCATAGAAAGTGAGAGATATTTTACTACAGGGTGAGGGAATGAAAAATGAATCATAGCCACTGAAACCAGGGAAAGAGACTGTTCACAGAGAGAGTAAAGAGTGTGAATCGCCAAACGGCAGAGAAGCTAAAATGAAGATTTTGTGGGTGGGGATGAGGAGATGGGGGGGGGAGCAAAACACATGGGGCTGTGCTCTCTAGTCTTGCTATCTTTGCTAAGCAGCAAGTCTCTCAATCTCTACCCTATCCATCCCTTCATTATCATATACGTCTCTATAAGATCCCCTCTCAGCCTTCTAAACTCCAAAGAGTACAAACCAGCCTATTCAGTCCCTCCTCATAATCCAACACCCTCATCTCCGGTATCAGCTTAGTAAACCTTCTCTGCATCCCCTCCAAGGCCAATATATCCTTCCTCAAATGCGGCAACCAAAACTGCTCACAGTACTCCAGCTGCGGCCTCACCAATACCTTATACAGCTGCAACAGAACCTCCCTGCTTTTATATTCTATCCCCCTAGCTATAAAGGCCAACATTGCATTCACCTTGTTAATCACCTGCTGCACCTTCATATTGTGTTTTTGTGATTTGTGCACAAGGACCCCTAAGTCCCTCTGGTCGCATGCTGCAGGTTTTCTCCATTTAAATAGTAATCCTTCCTAACATTGTTCCTACCGAAGTGGATAACCTCACACTTGCTAACATTATACTCCATCTGCCAGGTCCTCGCCCACTCACTCAACCTATCCAGATCCCTCTACAGGCTTTCCACATCCTCCACGCAATTTGCTTTTCCACTTATCTTCGTGTCATCAACAAATTTTGTCACCCTGCACTCAGCCCCTTCCTCCAGTTCGTCTATGTAAATGGTAAATAATTGAGGCCCCAGCACCGATCCCTGGGGCCCTCTACTAGTCACCAGCTGCCAATCAGAATAGCACCCATTAATACCTACCCTCTGCTTCCTATTAGATAACCAATCCTCTATCCAGTCTAACACCCTACCCCCAATTCCTTGCACCCTAACCTTCTGCAACTATCTTTTGTGAGGCACCTTATCCTTTTAAGACATTCTTTCTGTCCCAGTCCCCTAGTTATCTGGACAGCCTCTGGCAAAGTCTGCCTCCTTGCTGCTCCCTTATCCTATCCAGCTTCTCCTGGCAGAATTGAAAGATATTCATTCCCCAGAATCCTTCTTCAACTGCCCCTGGCTTCCAGGTAAACAAAGAAAATCAAGCCTTCCTGCTTTAAAAGGCCCACTGTTGTTAACAAATGACTGCTACTTCTGCCAACCTCTATTTACTCTTCTAACCCTGTCTAAGCACGGTAGAACTAAGTTTAAACCAAACATCTCTGTCCCGTATGAATCTAACTAAAGGACTTTTCTATGCCTTACAAAGAACAAAGAACAAAACAGCAAGGGAAACAGGCCCTTCGGCCCAACGAGCCCGCGCCGCCACCCCGATGTTCCCACCTCTACCCACGATCCCTGTCCATGTTTATAAATCTATGGATTAAAAACCAAATTTGAGACAATTTAGGGAGAATTTGTTTTGCCAATTAGCCTAAGAGCACATCTTTGGGATGTGGGAGGAAACTGGAGCGCCCGGAGAAAACCCACGCAAGCACAGGGAGAATGCGCAAACTCCCACACACAGGCCCAAATCCATGTATCTGCACAGCACAGCGATAGTCACTGAGCTGTCTGTTGCCCATCAAATGGTCCAGGTCAAGCGTACACATGAAGCACTAGGATACTCTCGAAAAAGATCCAAGAGCAGCCTCTCACGACCCATCACGTGTATGCCCCTCGTTAGACAACAAGGTGGACCAAAGCACCTGTAGGATAAAAACAAGTACATCAATATTATCATCTATTTACACCAGGGACTCCCAAGGCTCATGATCCCTATTTTAAATCAGTTTTCTATACCCCTCCATAACCATTCTGTTCATGTGCCCATCTAAGTATTTCTTAAATAACTCCAGAGTACCTGCCTCCACCACTTTACTTGGCATAAAAGCATTAAACCAAACCCACCTAAAACTATACCTTATTTCTAATGTTCCCCAATATAAATATAAATCCCCTAAAATATCCATTGTTTTCCTAACAATACTCTCATTGCCCCAGTATTACATAGTGCTTTACACAGTGCAATCATCTCACTATTATTGATTACTTACTGGTCTTTCATCAGAGAATAGCAAGAACACTTCAGTTTGATATTCTTCAAAAACTTTACCAAAGTCATCTGGAATTGCCAAAGTGTTGTGCAGGGAGTACATAATTCAGTCTGATACCCAGGCATTACTCGCTCTATAACATGAATTATCCCTAACTATCTTGTTTATTCCATAAATGAAGATTAAACTTAATATCACCAGAAACGACCAAGAGAGGGTAAAACAGTGCCAAGGAAGAATTTAAAAAAACAGGCTGCGAACTTTAAGCACAGCTACAGAGTACGAGAGCTACCACTGCTGAAATATGGATCTGTGACCAATAAAACAAAGGTACAATCCTTGAAAACAATCTCCACAAACAAAATTTTACAGGATTGTGCAGACGAGTAGATCATAAAGAAAAACTGCAGTGTCTTGAAAGGAATGCTATTAGAAACTTAGGCTTATAATTCAAATCCTGATGGAGAAGAAGAAAGACTTACTACAAACTTTACAGGAGAAGAGCACTCATATTACAGAAGGAAGAATATGGAATATTCTCAACCTCAAGAGGTGATCAGAATGAGAGGAGGATTGGTCAAGGCACCTCAGAGGCTAACACTGTGAGTCTAAGAATTTGTGGGAAATTATCAGAGAATGTAAATATGATAGGGATAAAGATTTAGGGGGAGATGTAGAGTAAAGGGTTAATACATGATGCTGATGTGACAATGGTGTCTGATCTCATGACTGAGAATGAAGAAAAATTTTGAAGCTTTCAACCTATGTAGAGATCCAAATGTATAAGTACTTGTTGCAACTACAGAGAAATGATTTGAAGAAATTACAAACTCGAGTATCACACTTTGAGAGAATGAGCAATCTCCAAAACACCAACACAACCAGACTCCAACCACAGAATGAAAATTCCAGCTCTGCTCCAGCAACTCTTCCATTGCCACAAAATCTTAGTTAATAGTTTCACCATCATGATGTTTGACTTCTCTATAGTTTCTCATCTGCCCCCATCTCAATAATTCACAAGCTGTATTCAAAATTGTAAGGACATTTTCTCGGCTACACAAAGTAGTACTCCCAACGTAGCTCAGTCCTTGTGGTGGTTTTCATGCCCCAACATATTCCTTTCAAATCATTCTGTGTCTTCTCCTTGATTTTTGTGATCTCTTCCTTCCCTAATTCCCTATACGCATCTCTTAAACTCTGTTCACTCTCTATTCACTCTCTAGTGACATAGGCTAGTGTGTGGGCTGTATGAGTGGCCCTCCTTCTCAATGGGCCACATGATTGAAATCAGGCTGTTCACTAACCATGATGCCATGAATGAAATTCAATACATTTAATACATGCCAAACATTTCATAACATAGAGAAGAAGCTTGATCATTCATATATTAATACAGCTGTCATCAACTTCAAATGGTTAAAAACAAAAGAAATATTTACACTTGGACACAGAGGGAGCACACGGCTCTCACAGTTAATGTTGTGTGCAATCAGCATCCACCAGCTTTACAGAATCAGAATCACAGACTCATACATTGCAGAGGAGGCCCTACAACCCATTGGGTCTGCAGTGAAATATGACAAAGCAGTGACCTACCTATCTAATCCCATTTACCAGCACTTGGCCCATAGCCTTGGATGTTTTGACATGCCAAATTCTTATTCAAGTACTTTTAAATGATGTGAGACAACCCACCTATACCACTCTCCCAGGCAATGCATACCACACTACCACCACACTCTGGGTAAAAGGTTTTTCCTCACATCTCCCATAAACATCCGACCTCTCACTTTGAACTTGTTTCCCCTCATGACTGACCCTTCAACTAAAGGGAATAGCTCGTCCCTACATACGCTGCCCATGCCCCTCTTGTCAATCTCAATTAAATTGCTCCTCTGTCATCTCTGCTCCAATAAAACAGCCCCAAGTGTATCTAACCTCTGTTCATAAATGAAATGTTCCATCCCAGATAGCATCCTGGTGAATGTCCTCTGCACCCCCTCCAGCACAATCACATCGTTCCTATAATGAACTGCACACAGTACTCTAGCTGTGGCCTCACCAAAGTTCTCTACAACTCCAACATGGCTTCCCTGCTTTTGTAATCTATGTCTCGATTGATAAAGGCAAGTGTCCCATATGCCTTTTTCACCAGTCTAATAACATGCCCCTCCACCTTCAAAAACCTGCGGACAAACACACCAAGGTCCTTTTGTTCCATACAACTTCCTAGTGTCATGCCGTTCATTGAACACTTCCTTGTCAAATTACCCCTTCCAAAATGTATCACCTCACACTTTTCAGGGTTAAATTCCATCTGCCACTTATCTCTAGTCATAATAGTTCCCTGGCTTATCTCTACAACCCTTCTTAAGTAGCAGAACAACATTAGCCATTCGCCAGTCATCTGGAAATTTGCCCTGTGGCCAGAGAGAAATTAAATATTTGGTTCAGAGTCCCTGCAATCTCCTTCTTGCCTCCCACAGCAGCTTGAGACACAATTCATCTGGACCTGGGGATTTGTCCAATTTTAAGCCTGCCTATATCTATAATACCTTGTCCTTCCATATGTCAATTTGCTAAGAAGCTTGAAATCCATTTTCCTGAATTCCATACCAACATACTTCACTTGCCCTTGCTTTACATGTTGTCACCTCAGTCACACCAGTAGGGAAAAAAATTACACAGACGATTCAGCAGAAATCAGTGGAATGTGGGCAACCATCAGCAAAATGTCTCATGGGCTGCAGTCAGAATCTACATGCGCTCTATGTGGACCCCCAGACTGCAGGTTACCCAACAGTGCCCTATTCCTACTAACAAAGCCTCAGTTCATTCTCTGCCACTCTTGAATTGGCCTCTCTTTACCCTCCGGTCTCTCTGTTCCACAAATGACAGTCAGTCAGCCAACACATTTCTATTGTCAGAAGCTTTTCACTCTGTTCTGCTTTCCTTGCCCATTGCTTATACATTTTAATTCTCTATTAAATGTCTCTTCTCTTTTCCTCCTTTTCCCAAGCTTTATATCCACAGTGCCCTTTCCCTCCTGATTGTAAAACAGGTTCATGCAGCTTCATCTGAGTATACGGTGTCCGACATAATTGCAAGCAGGTGATATTGAAATGATTATGGAATACTGCATTATTTAAAAGCCAGTAGCTTAATATTGCCAGCATTCTGCTGCAGTCACATCCTGGGGAAATTTCAACTAAATGTGAGCTTATTAAAATAAAGTAACTCATTAATATGAAATCAAAACATTTTTAATAGACTTCATTTACACAACTGCTAGCAGGATGTAGGGCAGGAGGAAATGTGTACATAGTGCATTGATCTTCTGAGTGACATCTCAGGCGGAATTTAATTAGTCTTGAAGATAAAAGGATCACTTGAAAGAAAAAAAAGAATCACATTTAAATGTGCATCTATCTGCACAAAAATAGAATTAATGATGAGCTAATGAAAATGTGCAAAGCCCAGCAAAACCATCTATTCACAGTAAGATCTAATGACTGGTTACTTTTCTTTGCTCCTGATTTAGGCACCAGTAGTTCACATGTGAAATAACAGCTGTGTATAACAGCTGGAGTTAAGAGTTCAGAGCTCTGAATATTTGTTGAAAATGAAGCGGTATATTCGTATTGATGTACGCAGTAACTGTTATGTCAGACACCATTCTGTCACTGCTGATGTGAACTCTGCATTGTGTACTGCTGCTCTGGTTCCAGGATAAAGGATCACTGAGGGCATGTAGAATTGGAGAAGTGATGATAAATAACTCCAAGTTGTGGTCGTTAAGGGAACCAATCAAGTAAGAAGCAAAAGGAGTAAGGTCCTACAGTCAAGAGTTTCCAAAGCTGGGGAAAAAGATAAAAAACAGATTCTCAAAGATATTAATGCCTGGGTAACTCTCCATGCTACAGAGTGAGTAGAGGAATTGGAGGACAAAACAGGTCAATACATGACTGCAAAAATAATGCGGGAAGTATAGCATCAAATTCCTGGACAATTAGAACTGTTTCTGCAGTGGGATGGATCTACTCTATGGGAGGTTGCAACTCAGCAAACTTGGGATCAATGCTTCTCTAATTAGTATCACTAATAACTTAGCCAGTACTTTGGGGAGGTTGTAATCTCATTAAGCAGAAGGGTGAGCATCAAGATTAAATATTACAAAGGAGGGACAATAGCACTCGAGTACACAAAACAGGAGTGATCAAAATGGAGAGCAAATATCTAAGAGGTGCTCAGAGTGCATGTATATGAATAAACATGCTTAATATGTTTGATGAGTAGCAGACGGAAATCACAAAATGGAATTCTGACAGAATCATTGAGCAATACAGCATGGAAACTGGTCTTTCATCCCATCCATGTTGACCATGCTGTCCTCCTAACTAGTCCTAATTGCCTGCATTTAACCTGTAATCCCTCTAATCCTTTCCCATCCATGTACTTATCCAAATGCTTTTTAAATGTTGCTGCTGTACTCGCTTCAACCATTTTTTTTCTAGCAGCTCATTTCATAGTCGCTCCACCTTCTACATGAAGAAGTTACCCCTCAGGTCCCTTTTAAATCTTTCCTCGCTCATGTTAAACTTATGCCCTCTAGTTTTCGATTCCCCCTTCCTGTGAAAAAGACTATGTGTGTTCATCCTATCTATTCCCCTCATGATTTTATACACTACAAATAATATAGTGGTAATAACTGATACTTCACTCAAAGAAGGACAGTGTTGGTACTCTCATATTTCTGGCTATGAGGTTTTGTCACAACCATATAAAAATTATTTCCTCAAAATGATGTGTGAAATAAGAGAGTGTAAGCGTGTGCATTGATATGTGAATCCCCTTTTAATTTGTGAGCGACACAATTTAAAAATAGCCCAGCATTCAAGCTTTATTCTTAAGCAAGGTAAAGGTTTATTACAAAACTCCAGCTGAAAGTTACTTAAGAGTGATGAAGTTATTCACTGAATTATATTTACAAAGATTAAAATACAGATAAAGGAAAAAAGATACTTCAAAATGATGGATTGAATTCTCTGCACTCATCCATGGCTGGAATTCTGCAGTCCTACTGTTGTGAAAGGAGATTTGGCTAAGTTCCAATTTCCCAGTTCTCGCTGGCAATGGTGGCTGGGTGTGAACAGCTGGAGAATTTCAACAGATGTTCCAAATCTATCTTCGTAATATTTTGGAGTAGGCATGTTGCTCTAATTCCTTCATTCCAAAGTGAAGGCGTTGAAACTTGAGGCTCAATTAAGCAGTTGTGATGACTTGCGAAGTTGAGAAGTCAGGGTTTCCTTCATAGGTGGACTTGATAGACAGAGCAGATTCTGGGAGAGAGTAAACTATTTCCTTACTGGAAACTGTAGGTACTGATACTTGTAGATTGCCAAGATTCCTCTCAGTAGACCAGGGATGATTATGTTCTGGATAACTTGCTTTGTAACATCCAGTGAAAGAGAAAAACACAACTTAGAACCATAGAACATAGAAACCCATAGTGCAGAAAGATGCCATTTGGCCCATCAAGTCTGCACCAACCACAATCTCACCCAGGTCCTACCCCCATCCCTACATGTTTACCTGCTAATCCCTCAAATCTACGCATCTCAGGACACTAAAGGGCAATTTTAGCATGGCCAATAAACCTGACTCGCACATCTTTGGGCTGTGAGGGGAAACCAGAGTACCTGGAGGAAACCCATGCAGACACGAGGAGAATGTGTAAACTCCACACAAACAGTGATCCAAGCCAGGAATCGAACCCAGGTCCCTGGAGCTGCGAAGCAGCAGTGCTAACCACTGTGCTACCGTGCTGCCCATTAAACCATTGTGCCACTGTGCTACTCATTAAACTTGTTTAATGAGAAACAAAGGCACAGTACAACATTGGTTGGCACTGCTGCCTCACATCAACAGGCATGGGTCACAGTCTGTGTGGAGTCTGCACATTCTCCCCATATCTGCGTGGTTTCCTCCAGATACTCTGGTTTCCTCCCACAGTGCAAAGATGTGCAGATTGGGCGGATTGGCCATGCTAAATTGCCCCTTGGTGCCAAGGAAATTAGTGAGGGTAAATGCATGGGATATGGGAGATAGGAGTTGGGTGGGATTGTGGCCAGTGCAGACCTGATGGGCCAAATGGCCTTCTTCTGCACTGTAGAATTCTATGATTCCATAAACTCTCACAGGCATTTCACAGTGAGCTCAACTGAGAGCTATGGCTGGAGCTGATTTCCTGTTGACTTGTGAGCTCTCTGCAAACTGCCATCAAAAATGGATTCTTACAGCCTCCTTTATTCAGTTGTGTTAATTTTAATAATTCATTGCTTCAATCTAATAAAGAAATGAATTATGTTGAGGTCCTTTGAATCCCTTCCTATTTCTTGTTCCTGTTCAGGCCCAAAGATTTTCACACTTTTAATAAGATTCAATGGATGTCCCTGGAAGAGTATTTGCAATTTATTGACACTTCATAGCCAGCTCTAAAGATAAGATTCTGATGATGTTTGAACAAACACAGGAAAGTACCAGATTTTCCATCCTCCCCATTTGGGAAAAGCTTATAAATTCAATTTGAAGGTTTGAAAATGTATCAATAAACAACTGCTCTTAAAATCTACAATGCAATAATTGCATCATCATGACAGTGTACATAGAAAATAAATAAAAGAAGGGAGAAGATGCAGTATTGAGTGAAGAAATCATTATGGCATTACAGGAGGATGGAAATAATTGAGGGCTAAAGACAAAAGGGATGATCTTACTAATGAAATTCTAAGTGTCATTGAAAATTAGAGAGAATCACGACTATTTTTTGGGCGAGTTAAAAATCCAATCTTACTACACACTGAGCAAAAGATGAAGCATGATCTGTTTCCCACCACTAGGGGAGGATGTGAGACCTAAACTCACCAAAAGCCGGCAGCTCACTGCAGAGGACATAATCACACATGCACAGATCTCTCTGTTTTGTGCAATAACAGAGATCTGTCATTATTTCCCCACCTGCTATCACTGGCCTTCCTGGCCAATCCACTCTCTCTGACATGGTCCAGCTGCTCACTACCCCCTAACATGAACCAACCAATTGCCCCCCCCACCCCCTTGGCCTGTTCGATCACCCCTCCATTTGTCCCACACGATCACCCTCCTCCCCATCCTGAGGCAGTTTATTGCCCTGTCCTGTCCCAGTTGATCGCATTTTGCAGAGTGCATAGCCCCTGCACCCACTTGCCTCCTTCAGGCCCTGCCATCCCTTTGGCACTGCACAATGGTCAGTGGGTACTGCCAGGGTTCCAGGCTGGCAGTACCAGGTTGGCACTGCCCAAGGGGCATCACCTCCACCCTGACTTCTCGGGGGGGGGGGCTCAATGGCCTCTGATCCTACCAACAAAGTCATCATGACAGGTTCCCATTGATGAGGACTAAATGTGATTCTCAACAGTGAGGACATTCACTGGTGAGGCTGCAAAGGCAAATAAGCCTGGAAGTTTCCTCCCAGGCTCAGTAATAACATTTAAATTCTATTTAACATAGAACTTAAATATTGAGACCAGCTCCATGCCCTTTTCAGGCACAAAGCTGATTTCACCGGATATTCAGTGCCAGGAAGTTCGCATTGACCGGTGGGACAAGAAGGTAAGATTACGCCCAGAATCAATTTAGTTGGAATTAAGTAGCAGTAGAGTAGCTTTTGCATTACTGTGTTTATAACATGTACCACCAAAAAGTGAGAGGAAGTTAGAGGAGTAAATTACAGAAAGATACAAAAATTATCGTGTAGCCATAATGAGCCGTTTCAATTATTCTCATTTAGTCTGTGAAAACTACTGTAAAAGGCAAAGTGGTGAAATGTGCAGAGATCTTTCTTGATCTGATATTGGACCGGATAAAAAATAAAGAGATGATGCTTAAAACATTGGCAGTCCTAAAAGTAGAGAAGTCATCTGGTCCAGATGGGATGTACCCTCATGTTATTGAGGAGAGTAAGGATGGACACTGAGAATGCTTTGGCCGTAAGTTTTAATCCTCCTTGATTATAGAGGTAGTGCCAGAGGACTGGAGCATTGCAAACATCATCGGTGACAAAAGGATCAGTAACAAGATCACATAGATTGTAAGTGATTGATGAAAAAAAAGCACATGGAAAAAATGTAGGATGTGGAAACATATTTTTACACAAGAACTTTGTTTTTGCTGGAATATAGTTGCTGGAAGGGAAAGTGCAAGTAGATTCAAAAAAATATTATTATGAAAATATTATTTAAAGGGGAAAAGGTTACAGGAGCATGGAGAAAGAGTAGAAAAGTAGGTTTAATTGGATATCTCAAATAAAGAGCTGGTCATGATGGGCCAAGTGGACTTTTTCTGCACTATCCCACTCTATGTTTCTCTAGAATCATAAAATCCCTACAGTGCAGAAGGATGCCATTCAGCCCATTGAATCTGCACTGACTCTCCAACAAAACATCTTACTCAGGCTCTAACCTCATTAACCCAATGAATGTACCCCGTAAATCCCTCTAGGATTGGATAAAAGAAAAGAAAGCCGCCAAGTAGAATGACAGTATTTAAAATCAAATTATTTTAAAATTAGGACACTAAAGCAGAAAGTTACTCAGTTAAGCAGCTCTGTGAAGGTAATTATATTGTTTTAATGATGCAGCTAGGGCTAAGGTGAAAATCTGAAAAATTGGAGAGCCATCATATCACTGGAGCTGAAGTCAACCTAAGGTCAAAAACAATAACAGGAATCTTTGCAACATTGGCTTTTACATTGTAATTTAGAGAAGTTCAAAGCAAAATTAACATTTTACGACATGCAACCTTCAACATAGCTCGATAATTGTAAAAATTCCAGCCAACTGCTAACTGGTGCAGATTGCTTTTTCTGTTCATTTGTGAATGCAGCTTCAGTGAGTTATTACCAATTACAAATTCTTAGTTATCTGAAAGTTCCAGATGACAATATAATTGCAATTTTGCTAAAAGATTACAGACTGCCTTCGCAGCAAATAACGCAGAAGATAACATATCTGAAATAAAACCAACAGCAATGATAATAAAATTGTGCAATAAAACAGTTCAATATAGTTTTCACGTCCAATTTGTCAGGTGACTATAAATTCAAACCTAATTAATGCCTGCCTTTCATTTTTTCTATAACCCAATTATATTTTGTAGTATTTGCAAAAATGGCTCCACATCCAAACTTAATTGCCCAGTGACGCAGCTTGGGGTTTCCAGCTGCTCTGCTCTGGGTAAAAGCGTCGCAGTCCTCAAAACAAGTTCAGGCAATTCCTTTAAGTCTGTACTGAGCAGCCAATGGTATTTTGCAGAAAATTTACATAGCACTTAATTTGATCATTAATTCTTACAGGATTAGTGTCCCGTCAGTCCCACGGTCAGGAGCAGTTGTAATAACAGAAGGGCAGTTACTGATCCAGTCTTCAATTGGAACCCATTGTTTGCTGGGCCCTATTCAGGCACCACAAGCTGCTATTCCAAACTACCTGACGCAGATCTTTTGCCTTTTTACCAAGTTGGACAGCTGTCTAGTTGCGATGTCCATGTGTGGAAGCTCGGAAAGAAAGCTACAATCATTGTTTTAGTCTCCAAACTATTTGCACGGATCATATTGTCCTTGTTTGACAATCACTTTTGGACGATTAAATTCTCACAAAATTGACATCCTGTGGTACAATTTCCTCCAGAAACCAAATGTAATTTAATCATAAGCTAGTTTATAAACCATTAGAATAGCTTGGAATACAGGATAGGAGGAAACTTCTCTGCATGTGATCAGCAAATAATTATAGAGAAGAGCAATATAACAAGAGTAATTAAAAAATATGTACATTTGCCTCATTTTAATTGCAATTATATATGCATTTGCCTCATCTTAATTCTGCAATAAGGTGATTTTTTTTATGACACTTGTTCTCTGCTCCGTGGTAAACTTGCTCTGTGACATTTATTATAATTTTACAAAATGTACAAAGATTTCCCTAATGAGTCAAGTATGTGTGTAACAAAATAGCTGAGAAATCTATTCAGGAAAGGAATTAAAAAGTCTGCAAATGGAAAATTTTGGAAATTCTCAGCAAGTCAGTCAGTATCTTTCGAAAAGAGACATAATAGAATGGATTTAGCCTGATTGCAACAGCCTGAAGGGCGCGAGAAGTTGTTGCGGATTTGTTTCAGGTCCAAGGCAGTAGCAAACTGGTGCATTGACATGGGCTTGCCGCTAAATCATATGGTGGTTGGGGGCGCCTCTGATGTTGGGTAGCCAGCATCACCTGATGGTCACACAATAGCTGGCACTGTATTAACAGGTAGCCCATCCTCTACTAGAACTTGGAATTGTGCAATGGGCTTTTAAAGAAAGCTCTGCAGCTTAAATCTTCAGCACCTGAACTTCCAACACAAACTGACGTTGCAAAGGCCCAAGGAAATTGAAGTTCAAAAGGTTAATTTGGAATCATGATTTCTCCACCACCACGAGATAGTTTTGAAGTGGGCAAATGTAGTTACAAGCAGTAACAGCTTTAAAAGAATATTTCTTCTAGAGCTCTTTTGTAGCATGGTAGTGTGGGAATGTAACAATCATAATATAATGGGTCAGCAAAACATATGATAAGAAGCACAGACTTCAGCCATGAATTAGATAAAACTGCAACTGTACCAGTTCATTAGAACTTTATAGTGTAAGTGTGATAAGAGAAAACAGCATGGCATGCAGCTTCTGTATCAGGCAGACACCCTCGAGGAGCTGACTGTGAATACAATTACCGCAACTTACGGATTTGAGTGCTTTTGCCACAACAGGTTCAATCAAGATTTGAGATGTTCTAATCCAGTCAATGCATCAGCCCATGGTTTAGTGGAGGCTTCCTGTCCTTGCACTGCCTCCTATTGCTGCTGCTACAACATTAGTCGGTGTGCAGTCCTCATCCCCTCCAGAATTCATGGATGAAGAAAGACCGATTGGGGGATTTTTAAGCTGTCACTATCTTTGTCCTTTCAGGCAGCCTACCAGGTGACTCAGACCTGTGATGGTGCTTTCAGGGATGGGCCCTCTGCACCTGAGTTGTAGGCTGTCCCCTTAAATTTTAGAACAAGTGCTTCTGGGTTCTGACTTTCCTGCCTGGGACTCCATCCCCTCAGTGTCATCTCAGAAAGCCTCTGCACAAAGAAAATCCGGTGTCCTGCGACTCGGTCTCCTGGAGGTCATAAAGATTCTTGCAATGAGTCAGGGAAGTCACAAGGTGCCAGTATTCACTGGGCAGGTTATTGAAGGCATGAGAGAAACAATCAGGGAGAATTAACCTGTGTTGAACTGAAGTTGAATGATGTGCAAATGAGCAATTAAATGTATCAGAGTTTCCTGCCACTAAGAGGTGAGTTTTCCATCTTGTGACTTAACTGTTTAAAGTAAGAAGTCTCACAACACCAGATTAAAGTCCAAAAGGTTTATTTGGAATCATAAGTTTTTGGAGCGCTGTTCCTTGCTCAGGTGAGTGGAGAGGGAGGCATATCTTGTGTTTGTGAAACTTATCTCTCCACTCGCCTGATGAAGGAGCAGCAGTTTGTGATTCCAAATAAACCTGTTGGACTTTAACCTGGCATTGTGAGGCTTCTTACAGTGCCCACTCCAGTCTAACGCCGGTATCGCCACATCATTAATCGTTTAAAGTTTCCCACCATCAGGAATCTGACCTGCAGCATCCCAGGCAATTCTCTGTGCCTGGCCACCATCTTGCCTGCTCCAGCAAGGTCCAGAAAATCGAGTCCAACCTTTCAGGTCAATGACTTTTCATCTGAACTGGAAAATAATAGAAATGGAATGAGTTTTAAACAAGTGAAAGGGAGGGGTGGCAGAGATGATGGGATGGGGAGAGGGGGGGTCAGGGGGAAAGACCAAAAGAATTTGTGATAGGGAGGAAGACAAGGGAGATTAAATGATAAAAAAACAGTTTGGTGGTGCAGGGATAAACAGAGTGGCAACAGGACAAGGAAAGATATGTGATTTAAATTAGAGGGTTGGCTTATAAGGAGAGACTGAGTAGGCGGGGATTATACTCATTGGAATTCACAAAAATGAGGGAAGATCTTATAGAAGCATATAAAATTATGAAGAGAATATATAAGATAGAAACAGGCAGGTTGTTTCCATTGTCAGGTGAAACTAGAACTAGGGAACTTAGCTCAAAATGAGGGGGAGCAGATTTGTGAATTGTGAAAGAACATCTTTACCCAAAATTGTAGATCTATGGAATTCCCTGCCCAGTGAAGTAGTTGAGGCTACCTCATTGAATGTTTTTAAGGCAAACAATGAAGGAATTAAAGAGTAATAGCTATGATGAGTGGGCTAGTAAGCAGAGCTAAATCCATGAAAATATCAGCCATAACTTGCTGAATGGTGGAGCAGGTTCAAGGGATCAGTTGGCCTAGTCCTGCTCCTAGTTCTTTTATTCTTGTAAACTTGTCCCAATTCACTGTTCACAATGTAATCTCCTCTACACTGGGGAACCCAAATGCAGATTTAGTGATCACTTTGTAGAACACTGCCATCCAATCTACCAGAATGATCGCAAGCTTGTAGCCCACCTGACATTTTAATTTGCTCCCTCGCTGATCTCTCCATTTTCATTCTCCTTTAACCTTCCAATGAGGCTCAGTATGGGCTTAATGAACAGCACTTCACCTTTCGATGAAACATTTCACAGCCTTCTAGACTCGTGGAGTATAACATCTTCACATCATAACTTCTTTTCCAACTTTGTTTCCGTTTGCTTTGCAGATTTATGGTCTTGCATTCATTCATTTTTTGTCCTTGTTTTCCAATGACAACGGGTTCATCATTCTGCCACTCTCAGCTCAGGACATGTCATTTGTTTCTTTTCTTGTTCCATCACCATTTCTATTGGGTCTGCACTACCAAATCCTTTTGTCATTTAAGATGCCCTTCCTTCTTCCTCATCATTGATCATTCCTTTTGTTTATTTACTCACCCTTCTCCCGCTTGCACTTAATTAAAATCTAAGGCAGTTCTGAATTTTCCAAATTTTACAAAAATTTTATTAACCTGAAACAAAGGTTATTAACCTTTTGAAAAAGCAAAATACTGCAGCTGCTGGAAATTTGAAAGAGAAGCAGAAAATGCTGAGAAAACTCAGAGATTTCAGCAATTTTTGATTTTATTTCAGATTTCCAGCATCTTAGAAAAATCATTGAATCCCTATGCAGAAGGAGGCCACTTAGCCCATTGAGTTTGCACTGACCACAATCCCATTCAGGCCCTTGACCCTACTAATCTCCCTGACACTAAAGGTCAATTTAGCACAGTCAACCAACCTGACACACAGATTTTTGGACTGTGGAAGGAAATCAGAGCACTGGAGGAAACCCATGCAGACACGAGGAGTATGTGCAAACTTCACACAGTCGGTGACCTGAGGCCAGAATTGAACTCGGATCCCTGACACTGTGAAGCAGCAATGCTAACCACTGCTCCACCATGCCATCATGTGTGCACCGTGCGGCCCTTATCTGTAGTATTTTGTTTTAATAAAAAGTTTGTAAATCAGTTCTATTACTGCTAAGCTACTGAATGCAATGCCCTTTAAGTTTTCAACTGTCTATTCTTACTTTTGGTTTCCAGTATATTTACGGATTTCAGCTTATTTTATAACAACCATACTGACCTTTCCTTAATATTGAAAAGCACAACTGAAACAGGGCCATTCTTTAACAACATGCATATGTTTTCTCAGGAACTAAGCTCATACACATAATTGAACATGTGAAATAATAATTTTATAACAAGAGATTCCAGGACCGGTCATTCTGGAGGAAATAAATTCTTAAATAGGTCACTTTTGTATTGATAATGATAATAAATCAGGCTATTGTTACCATACCAGGTTAACATCAGTCTAACCCCACATGGAGGTGGGGGGGGGGGGGGGGGGGTGGAGGCAAACTTCCTTGAGAAAAGCGAAAGCGAAACTTGAAATTTCACTTCAAAATGAGTTTGGGCATGAGTAGCTAATTTTCATTCCAAGTTTAGCATCAGTTCGAACGAGTATTGGTTTAGCAACAATTTGAAATTTGGTGTGAAAATAATGACATCCTTCATGGCCTTGATTGAGTTCCTCATTTGTTTCTCTTCTATTGAGGCCAATCTGGTACTTGAGCTCATCCACAAATTCTGATTCCAATGAGGTAGTCACTCACCCTTCTAAAGAATATGCTCCATACTTCTCTTCATTTCTTGGGTAGCCCAGTGGCAGAGCGAATAGCACTACTGCCAGGGATCTGGGTTAAAATCTCTCCTTGACTCACTGTGTGTGTAGAGTACACACGTTGTCTGTGTGGGCTTATTCCGGGTGCTCCGATTTCCTCCCAAAGACATGCTGGTGGCACAATAGCTAGCACTGCTGCTTCACAGTGCCAAGGACGTGGGTTCGATCCCCAGCTTGAGTCACTGTTTTGTGGAGTTTGCATGTTCTCCCCATGTTTGCATGCGTTTCCTCTGGGTGTTCCGGTTCCCTCCCATAGTCCAAAGAAATGCGGATTAGGTGGATTGGCCATGCTAAATTGCCCCTTAGCATCAGGAGGACTAGCTAGGGTAAATGCATGGGGTTATGGGGATAGGGTCTGAGTAGAATTGTAGTTGGTGTAGACTAGATGGGCTGAATTGCCTCTTCCTACACTATAGGGATTCCATGTTTGTTTAATCCTGGTCAGGTACATTGGCCATGCTAAATTCTCCCTCGGTGTATTCAAACAGGCAACAGAGTGTGCTGACTAGGGGATTTTCACAGTCACTTCATTACAGTGTTAATGTAAGCCTATTTGTGACACTGATAAAAACCATTTTGTCATATACACATCACTCACTCAGAACCGTTACCATAGTTATCTGTGCACAATCCTCTGCCAGTTTTCAGTATTCTTTTCAGCATGTCAGTTGAACAATATTCTATCCACTCATACCCCGGTGGTTTTTGATCACACTGGGACAAATTCCATTCAGGTCAAGACTCCTGATCTGTGATTTTTGCACTGCGGTCTTGGAGATATACGTCAGGTGCTGTGAGGTGAAAATAAATATGGTCAAAGGTGACGAGTAGCATTCACAGAGGGGCAGGAAATAGTCTGTCATAAAGTAATTGAAGCGTCTGATCTTCTCTTTCACAGAAGGTTTTTTCTGTCACCATAATGACTAAGCTAGCTTTACCTCCACAGTTTTCTCTCATTTCCTCTTATCTCTAAGAGAAACAAAATGACACCCAGCAAGATTTATTGGCATATTGAAAATGTAAGATTGTGATAATGAGGAAAGAGATGACATTCTGCCTGCAAATGCAGTTAGAACAGTAAGAAGCATGAGTAGCAAATTATCTAGTCTAGTCTCATCCTATCCATTCTTCTCTGACCACATGTGGCGGATCAGCCACAGATGTGCGATAAATAGATGCTTTCATTTTTAGAGGCAAAAAAACTTTATATTGAATGAAAACTGCCATGCTGATTATGGGTATAGATCTCACTTAGCACATCATTATTTGTCATCCATCCCTAACTGAGCACAAAAGAATCAGCCATGTTGTTGTTAGTCAGGAGTTACATATTATGATAATTGGGATTCACTTCATTCGTTATATTTCCAGTGACTTGGAAGCTGAAGGGACATTAATTGGCCAAAAAGACAAGGGATGGAGGTCCTTTTGGGGAAAGAGTGTTGATGGCTTTCTCAGCCCCAACTTCAGACAGCCAACTTTAGGCACTCTCACACTTACTTTCATGTCTGTGAGAGAGCTGGAGAGGGAGTGTGTGAGACAATCTGAAAGAGTATGCTACAGAGAGACAGTGGGGCAAGTTTTACCATTCTGTCTATCATATGAATTGAAGCACACGAGGGGCGGATCATAGAAAGTCCGTTGATCTCAGGCCAGTGTGTGTGAGGGAATGTGTGAGGGAGTGTTTGAGAGAGAATGTGGGGAGGAGGGTGTGGGCGGTGGGGGGAAGAGAGTGTGGAGCAGAGTATGGGGTGTAGAGTGTGTGGGGAGAAAGTGTGGGGGACAGAGTGTGGGGGAGAATGTGGGTGGGAAAATGTAGAGGGAGAGTGTGGGCGGGAGAATGTAGGGGGAAGAGTGTGAAGCAGGGTATGGGGTATAGAGTGTGTGGAAAGAGAAAGTGTGGGGGAAGACTGTGTGTGGGAAGAGTTTGCAGGACAAGTGGGGGGAGGAGAGTATGTGGGAGTAAGAGTATGGGGCTGAGTATGAGGGGTGGAGAGTTTGGGTGGGCGAGTGTGGAGGGGGTGAGATTGTGAAGGGGGAGGAGAGATAATTTGCCAATCTGTTTTCTCATTCACTCCCCACCACCACATGCCAACACACACACAGCACATACCCATTCAGGTACATTGACCCTCCTCATACCCTGTTGGTTTTTGTAACTTACTCTGTCTTAGCTTAACAATTTATTGCTTTGATGTTGTTGTACTTTTGTTTGGTAATTGCTTCTTTCCTTAAAACCTCAACATTTTTTTGGTATTCAGTTTATTGTTGTGCCAAACCTTATTTTTCTGGAATTTGTTTCATGGCCCCATGAGTGAAAAAAATAAGCAAATATGACTCTCGCTCATAAGTTGACAAGCCTGGTTTAAAATTTCAAATTTAGTTTCAAACAATTGCACATTTATTTGATTAATATTGTATACATTTTGTATCATGTGGCAAGTACAATGACCTGATCACTGCAGTTTTGCAAACATCGAGGTCTTATTGGATCACACCCATCTAACTGACAGTCCAGTGCAGGAATAATGGAGTTCTGCATTGTCAAAGATATTCTTCTTTATTAAGATGTTCAGTGAGAACCCTTTATCAACTGGTTCATTCTCTCATGACACTATTCAAAGTAATGCAATGTTCACATTCTTTCCTCTACCACCATCCAAAACTGGAAAACTGGTCGCTCAACTATTTGCTGTTTGTGGGACCAAGTGGTGGAAAATCCTGGACATCATGTGTACATCTCAGCAAGTCTTCAGCTATAAAGGAAAAGCAAATGTGCCTGACTTTCTTGTAATAACACTGAAAAATGTTTAGAGGGTTATTACAGGATGGGGCGGAGTGGAAAGCAGAGAGAGTAATGCAAATATAAGTAGCCATGTATAGTGTCTGTTCATGTCAGGCAAGGAGTGACTCAAATTTCAGAGTATAAGTTGACTCTTGTTGGTTGTAATTCACATTTGACAGCTACTAATCTCTGGCAGGTAGTATTGGATTTCTACTGCCTTATAATTAATTTAATGATTATGTGCCGTATGTAAATTTACATCTGTACCTGCTAGATAGAATAAGAACGGCTGGAATACCATTAAACTAATGTAAGTTTGTCCACCAAAAGAAGTTCAAATACTAGCCACTTGGTTAGCTCATGAGCAACAGGATATCTTCTTTGTTAATGTGTGAACCAAAACACTGAGTTACACTCGGAATCTGGACTAGATCCCAATAAATTTTTTTGCATAAACATGAGAGTAAGATATCTCTTTCCACTGACAAAGTAGGGATCTTTTATAGTGTAACAAACTTTGTTGAATAGTACAGTTTTAATATAACTCTAACAAATGAAGCAGCTTAACCATTATTGGTTAAACAATATAGCAAATCCAGGCATATTTACTATAAATTGTGCTAACAGTCTTAAAATTTCATTGGAGATTTTATGGAGAGAGAGAGAGTTCTCAGGAACAATCTGCACAGGCTTTTGATTTCAGCAGTCCTCAATAGCAACTGTGAAAACATCTTTCTTGCTGCCACAGATCTAGCTCCACACATTGACTACATTATCACTGTCAATCTACTTCCCAAAGAATCTTCTAATGTAAACATTAGGTCTATAAAAGTAACAAATTCCAAGCTAATATGAATTGCTTTTACAACCCATGAACTAAGTGCTTCCCACACACACTGACTGCTGCAGAATAAAGCTGAAATTTTAAACATTCTACAGAAACATAAAAAACCTATAGAGCAACAGTCTATTATCATCGCATCTTATATTCACATAAACATAAGTGTAGTCCATAGCTCTTCCAACATTTTTTCCAGTAAGATATACAAATATACTTTCGATAATATTTACAGGTCACAGTTTACTAGTGAGATTATCTCTAATATTTGGTTTCACAACTGGAAAATTTATTTTATTGTGTATTTTAGAACAACTGGCTGGATATAAAGTTCCTGACATGAGTTCTGCAACTCTCCAACGGTGCCAGAACCACCAACAGCTATGGCTTTAGTCAATATTTTTCAATATTGGATCCTTGGACCCAAAGGGAGGGATTGCAGGATTCAGGAAAAGATTGGAAGCAAGTGCAGGAGGTGATGTTGTTGCACACATATCCCTTCCCACTATCTTAAAGCTGGGTCCTTTGATTGGGGACAGAGTAGGCCACTGGCAAATCCATCAAGGTTTGCTGGGGAGCCTTCAAGGGGCATAGGAATGCCTCTCTATATCCTGCCACCTTGAGTTTCCTGCATCGGCCCCTTCACATCTCTGATTTAATCATGGGATATTTACCCACCACTTCAAGAATGGTGCGCAGATTCTCCCACAATTAAATGGGTCCAACTTCCTCATTTCCTGCCTCAGTGGGCTGGAGTAAACGTCTGGAATGGAATTAATTGAGTTCAGGAGTTCTGCTGATCCAGTGCATGAATTTAATATATGCTAATATATTGACAAAATAATGAATGTAATTAAAAGCCTGATAGCGCATGTGTCTTTAATAATGCAGTTTGGATCCTCAGTCGCGTACTAATACAGAGATAAGCAAGAGGATGGATAGATGTCAACAAATGAAACATTCATACATTACATCCAGCAACATTATCATTTTCTGTTTTGCTAAATGCCAAAATCTTTATGTTTAAAAGTATGCCTTCCTTTCCCTGCAACATTTATAGATCTTTCTAGCCACAGGAGAGAAATATATAAATAGTAATTAGATTTCTGGAAGTTATGTTGAGCTGTTCTAATACATCTGTCTCTGACCTTTAATAAACATTCACTTGAAGATTTGACTCCAGGGTAATAGGATGAGAAGTTGTTACAATAGATAGAGAAACCATTTCACAGTATTTATATTACCAATTTAAATTTATCAATTGAATTTCTAGAATTTAAAAAATGCACAAAAACACAGCCTTTATAAGTTTTATCTGCAGACAGCAAACACTGAAAAGCACAGCTCATTATAAATGAGCTTTTAACAGCAGAATCCTTTAAAAATATTTTTTGCATATTTTGAATTTGAATATTTTTACACGCAATATAATAACAGGAGTTCTCTGCAAAATGGATGAGATGGTTCTGAAGTCATTGATAGTCAAATGCTTCAGAATAAAAAAGATTTGTGTCTGGTCATCTTGTTTATGAAGGCAAAAGGAAGGCTTCCCATCATACCATAAAACCATAAGATTAGGCCATTTAGCCCATCGACTCTGCTCCACCATCCCCATTTTCCTGTCTTCTCCCTGTAAGCCTTGATCCTCTTGTTGATCAAAAACTTATCTATCTCTATCTTAATTATACTCAATGACCTGGCAATGAATTCCATAGATTCTCCACCCTCTGGCTGAGGAAATTCCTCCTCATCTCAGTTCTAAAGGGTAGTCCTTTAACAATGATCCTAGTCTCTGTGACTAACAAACATCTTCCCCTTGTCCACTCTATCCAGGCCTTTCAGAATTTTGTAAGTTTCTATGAAATCCCACATCATTCTTCTAAACTCCATTAGTTACAAGCCCAATGTCCGCAAACACTTGCCATACATCAAGCTTTTCATTCTTTGGATCATTCTCATGAATCTCCTCTGGGTCCTTTCCAGGGCCAGCACATCCATCCTTAGATGTAAGGTCCAAAATTGCTCACCATACTTTAAACATGATCTGACATGATATGACCATTTTCTTGTGGAATAGATTTATTTTCTTCTTGCAGGTTTCATTGTGTTTGGGTTATATCAGATAATGTTTCTTCAATTACAACCATCCACCTGCTCTGCACTTCTTGTTGCAGCTTGGGTTTTCAAAAAGCTCCCAATTTAAAGCCTTTCTGCTGCTCTTCAGCCTCTCCTGCTCCAAAATCTTTGGCTCATGCACTTCATTGCATTGTCTCTCCTGCCACATACACCCAATTGCAGTCCTTCCCTTCTTTCTAAAACACTCCCTACCTCCCTACTTTCCCTGCCTCTATGTTCTTAAAACATGTAATGTAATTGTTTCCAGTTCTGATGAAAGGTAAACAACCTTAAATGTTAATTTTCTCCCTTCATAGATGCTTCCTGACCCCACTGAGCATTCTCAGCATTTCCTTTTTTTTTAAGTTTCCATCCTGTGCAGTAAGAATTATTCCTGTTCTGAGCCTGGGCCCTCCCATTTCCTCTGCAGCTTCTGTATACTGATAAGCAATTGGAACAAACCCTTCTCGCCGTCCTCCTTGCAAATGAACCATCAGCAGCAGCTGTTGCTTCCACAGGAAGAATCATGGGAGCGATTCTCCCACCACGACCCCCATCTTTTCTGGTGGTCGGGCTGGGAGATGTATGTGTCGGGCACTTTGTGGGTTCCCCGCCAGCTTTAACGACCCACTTGCGTCTCCAAACCACAGAAAAATGGCCCAGCCAGCAATCCGCAGAAAACTGGCAGACCGCTAATTAGATGAGTTTACATACCTTAGCATGCTATTGTCGGGATCCACACGGCAATTTCCGCCCACATCTGAGTCTCCCACTTTTTTGGTGTGATGTAACTTTTGGCGCGAATCAGAGTAGGTATATAAAAGTCTTAACACAGCATGGCATCCTTGAACTGGTGTAAGGAGGGAAGTGCTGCTAACGGAGCATAGGAGATTTTCCAGACAAGCCCCGGAGATGCCTGGTGGGTTCCCTCTTGCTGTCTTCAAGTGTTGGCTCATGGACCAGTGATATCTGTTGGAGAGTCGGAGGCGGGAGGCTTCTATTTCCCTGAGCTCTCTGGGTGAGGTTCCATCAAAGAGTTCTCTCCCAACTTCCCCCTATGGGCTGCACTGTAGTGCACTGTGTGAGGCAGCCTCGAGGGCTCACGCTTCCCTCCCCCATTCCCAGGTTGCGCTGTATCATAGAGTAAGAGGCAGCCTTGAGGGCTTCCACTGTCCATGTCCTCCACAGGCAGTGCTGTAGTGCAGTGCTGGAAGCAGCCTTAAGGGCTTCTGCTTCCCTTCCTCCCCAGGCAGCACTGTAGCGCAGTGTGAGAGCAGCCTATACGGCTCTCACTCACCCTCCCCCCCCATAGCACTTTGCAGTGGCATTGCCTTGCTGCAGAGTGTGCTCAGGATCTCCACTAAGTGCTGGTGTTCCAGGATGGGGAAGGAGTGCACCATGACTGAGGCCAAACCAGATGAAGCAGCTGCTGCTCCAGGCCGGGGCACAGAGGTTCAGACATGGACTACGTGGAATCTGCTGTCACTGGGCACACATCTAGTGCTGATTTGCAGACTGTCCCTGCCCTGTGACATGGACCAGTTTTAGTGGTGCTGCCCTCGGAGGATTCCTCCGTTCCTCTCCCTCCGAAGTGTCATCCAGGGTGTCTTGGGTGATTTGCTCCAGAGCAGTAGGGGTGGCGGCAACATCAAAGGGCCGAGTTCCTCTGGATCCAGAGCTAGAGAATAAACACATTAGGGAGAGGGGGGCAAAACATTCCATGCAGCATCACACTTACTTAGAGGAGAATGGAGATTGAGGGTGCGCTTCTGCTCACTTGCGTGCCGTACACCGACCTGTCTGCCAGTGACCATTCTGGATGGTCCATCAGCCCCCCTGCCAGCTCCATGGCACGCTCCTCCATGCTACTCAGCTGCCGCAGGTCAGGCACACCACCAGCTGTCTGTGTATTGTGGATGTTCTTTTCCTGTGGAACATAAAGTGGGTGACAAGCATTAACATATTGCATTGTGCTGACAGCTTCAGGGAAAGGGGTCACCACTGGAAGGTACTTGCTGAGGGGTGAGGGGAATGGGTTAGATTCTGTTCCTGGGAGAAGGATCACTTGTTGCATGGCCTTCAGGTATCTAAGTAGGATTGGAGATTCAGGCCAAGCATGTGTGCAGTTCAACAGGGATGCTCACTTACCCTTGCTGCTCACAGAACATCATTCATTTTTTTGCGTCACTGCCTGCCAGAGCGCTGTGTCAGGCTCCTGGCATTCACCCCTTCTGCCACCTCCTCCCACAATGCCATGGGTAAAGGCACCCCTTGGGTTGGGGCCTTGGCCAGGGAACAGACGATGATGCCTCTCCTCCACGGCATCGAGCAGTGCTCCTGATCTGCCTCTGAAAATCTGGGAGCCGGTTTACGAGCAGCCATCTTTATGGCGTGATTGGCTGTGTGTCCATTCCTGTAGCTTATAAAAAGCTCTGGCTTATTACAGGGTGCAGTGCAGTGAGAGAGGCCAGTCATAGACCCATCGGCAACAAATACTTGAGAGATTTTGAAGGCTGCATTCAGTTGAATGTCATGCATCCCTCAGGGTGCTGATCGGCTGCCATTCAGTAGACTGCTGTGTCCAGGCGAGTGGTGCAATACTCAGAGCTCCTAATGGATTAGTTGCTGTGTCAGGCATGGGTGGCAGGGGGGGGGGGGGGGGGGGGGGGGGGGTGTTTCAATACTCAGAGCTCCCATTCAAGAGAGGGAATGATCACAAGCTGGGGTTGTGCGTGTCAGCATGACACTAGTTCTCTGTGGGGCAGCAGTAAGGACAGTATGTTCAAGTGATGGAAGGAGTGGCTACCCACATTATCCAGATCCATGGGGACATGAGGTGAGTGAGCAGCTATGTCTGTGTATGGAGGGAAGCAGCGATGAGTCCAGCAATGTGGGTGGGGGGATTGTGGGGCCAGCAAATAGGCCAGTGATATCTGTATGGGGGATTGTGAAGGCCAGTAATGAGGACAGCGATGCCTGTGGGGGTTGGATGGCAGTCATCTGGATGTTGGGAGCTCTTTTCAGTGATCTCCCAGTGGTGTGTGCATGCACTGGTTCCTACTCACCCTGCCGATTTCAGGCTGTTTGGTGTGAATAGACCTACCCCTGGATTTTTAATGACATTTGCGACCATGATCTCTGCATTGCACAGAGTGGAGAGAGTCAACTGAGAAATTGAAGTCAGAAAACAGTCATGATCTAGAACAGTTTTCCCACCAATTCAGCACTTTTGGGAGAATCACCCCTTATATTGATGTCACAAAATAACTCCACCAGGAAAGTTGTGCATTTTTTCATCCTTATCCCACATAAGATCATCCTACAGCTCTCCTGCTCTCTGATATCTCCCCAGTCTCTCTGCGTCTGGTCATTATTGTTCTGTTAATCACCACTAAAACTGAAATCTGCACACACATCTGCTGTTAAGAGAGATCTCTGTATATAAATTAGCCACTGCATTTTCTTACTGTATTCTAAAATGAGCTTTCACTTGTAACATACTTTTGAATATTCTATGAATGTGAAAAGTGCCATATCAATACAAACTTGTTCATCGTGACTCTGTTCTGGAAAACATATTTCCTTCTAATCTTTCATCACATTGTGCTCTATAGCTTATGTTCAATACAAAGAAGTGAATTTATTTCTACATTCTCTCCATTATTTTACTTGAGTACCAAAGTTTATCTCAGTGTTTTCTAAACGAAAGTTAACCTTTTCAGCCTTTCCCCACATCATTTGATTAGCTTCTGTGAAGATTATATTTGTATTGTCTCAGGGTTGTGAGAAAGAGACAAGGAATTAAGTTATTTTCGACTCCACAGAACTAACAGTTGTCCATAAATGTTGAAATTGAGGATATAGAAAGTCATTTTGCACATTAGAGTTAGTAATTTATTCTCAAGCAGAATTCAACCTTGTCAAAGCTGATCATCAGTGGGATCTGCTGCATCCTAATAGATTAGTAAGATTCCTCTTCATCTCTCCACAATACTGAATTATTTAACAAAATGAAAGTCAGGACTCTCTGATCGCACTTGCCCTGCCACCGCTGCCATCCAAAGACGTGTGGGTTAGGTTGATTGGCCATGCTAAATTGCCCCTTAGTGTCCCAAGATTTTTAGGTGATGGGGGTTAGCAGGGTAACTATGTGGGGTTGCAGGCATGGGGACTGGGTAGAATTGTTGTCAGTGCAGGCTCGATGAGCCAAATGGCCTCCTTTTGCACTGTAGGTATCCTATGATTCTAACTCTTAAACATGTATCATATTTGATACATGTATCATACATGTCTTTCTATTTTCTATTCTTGTTGTCCCTTTGTATTCCACACCAACACCAAAGCAAGACTAAAGTTCAAAGCTTCTACCTTGGCCTGACTGACAGAAACATCTGATAGAACTGCTTTCTGGTGACATGCCCATTGATTTTACCAAACTTCTTGTGGGAGAGAACTTAACAACAGTTCCCATTAACATCAAAAGATTAATAGGGCTACAAATATTTTCATGACTTCATGAAACAAAAAAAAAGTGATCAATGAGTTCTGAGTGCAGTTAGGTACTCTTCTCAAATCTATTCCAAGTAGTCCTACTTGGTGCTCCACTGCTCACTTTGCTACCCCTGACTTTGGATAACTTTGGCCGACGTCTTCTCGCTGCAAGTCTCCTCTCCTGTCACGACAGAGTGAGGTGCTGGTGTCACTAACAGAAGGGCTGAGGAGCTACTTTCCACAACAGGAGCACCCTGAGAGGAGCCCCAGATGTTTCAGGCACGCATATACCTCCCTGCTCACCTAAGCTACCCAAGGACCTAACGGTGAATCCAGGCCCCATACCCCTTCTCGTTTATCCACTACTGCATGAGGCACACGCAGATTTCCAAGTTCACACGCATCTTCAGCATCTACTGTGTTCCCCCCAGACACAGATTATGAAGGAGTCTATCCAGGCCTGTCTGGTTTGCTAGAAATGGCTGTTCATCAAAATTGCTAATCTATTCATGGGTGCAGCCATGTGCGTGTGTCAGAGACACGGGGGCATTAGTAGCCCAGATGGACTCCTTTGTAATCTTTGTCGGGGGAGAACAGAGTCTCTGGAATCTCCAACAGAAATTCCCTAACCTCCTGTTGTAACACTGGAATCTGCCATCTAGTTGGCTGCTCCAGAGCCCAAGACTCAACATTACCTGGCATCTCAGAGTCTTTTGAGTGTTCGTAACCTGGACTGTCCAGGAATTAACATTTCAGCTCAATGACATTTCGGCAGGCATTTTTACAGTCGCAGATTCCTGATTAAGTGCAATTTTACACACAATTTTTACTTTGATGTTAAGTGCAGCTTTATCATAGATGAGATCATTCTTTAACCAAGTTGTGCCTGATGAAAGTGTCCTTCAGTCTTAAGAATTATGCAATCAGGAATAATCTTTGACTTCCAGGCATTATACCATCAAATGTATTCTATTGTTCAGTCTCCACTATAGACCATTAGTAACACAGGCAATGCCTGTTCATAGCATCATAGAATCCCACAGCACAAAGGAGACCATTTAGCCCATTGAGTCTGCACCAACCACAATCCCAACCAGGCCTTATCCCTATAACCCCATGCATTTACCCTAGCCAGTCCCCCTGACACTAAAAGGCAATTTAGTAAGACCAATCCACCTAACCCTCATATTTCTGGAATGTGGGAGGAAATCAGAGCACACGGATGAAACCCAAGCAGACACTGGGAGAATATGCAAACTCCACACAAACAGTGACCCAAGCTGGGAATTGAACTTGGAATCTGGCGCTGTGAGACAGCAGTGCTAACCACTCTGAAAACATGCCGTCCTCATTGTTCACCGTTCGCACTATTTTAGCTTGAAACACCATTCGATCCCTAAAGCTGAGTGAAAATATGCTTGCCATTATCTCCTGTCTAAACTAACAGTAATAAAAAATGGAGAGAGATTGATGGTCAATGATTATGTTCATTTGTCACTTGGTTTGACATAAATTAAGGTTACTCAGTACAATATTCAAGTATCAATGTTCTTACTAATGAAAAGCACTTCGGCAAGTGTTATTGAACAGTTAGTGCGATTAAAAAAACGTCTTTTCAATGTGATTGCATATTGTAGGTTGCACAATACTTCTTTGTCAAGGCAGTATATTCATTGCACTGCAATAATTGGAAAGGTTTGTCCCCTGAAGTCTCGAACTGAAGGTTATTTACAACATTGGCAACAAAATTACATTCAACTGGCAGCACTTCTTAAACTGACAAAAAACTAACCTTAACTTCCAGGCATAGTCAGATGGTGTTCAAACCATTTGTGTCATTGCATTGCAAAACAGCGCTATAAAGCCTGAGGGACAAGTCATTCTGTTGGCTTTCACATAATAATATCAAGCACTAGATTCATTTATACCTGTGAACTTACTCCACTAGATTCCATTCTGTGTAAGACTTTTACTTGCAGGAAGTCAGTAAGATTGTCAAAATAGCACAATTCAAAATTTAAAAAGAATATTCATGAGATTTTTTATTCCTTCGTCGAATGGGAGTGCCGCTGGTAAGCCATTCCTAATTGTCCATGATGTGAATAAATAATAGATATATTCATTTAGCTTCAATAACAAAGTAGAGTTTCCCCTGAGCGTAAAAATCTTTTCAACAAAATTATTCTGGTACTGTGTACTGTCTACCAGTTTATCATTATGCCCACCATTATATTTATTTTTAAGTTTATTTATTAGTGTCACTAGTCAGAAAACTGCAATGAAGTTACTGTGAAAATCCCCAGTAGTCACACTTCGGCGATTGTTCGGGTACACTGAGGGAGAATTTAGCATGGCCAATGCACCTAACCAACACATCTTTCGGAGGAAACTGGAGCACCCGGAGGAAACCCATGCAGGCACAACTAGAATATGTAGACTCCAAACAGACAGTGACCCAAGCTGGGAACTGAATCCAGATCACTGGCACTGTGAGATAGCAATGCTAATCACTGTGCCACCACGTTTTTCCAGAAAAAAGTGAAATAACAATGCCTTGTTTATGTAAACATTTCCCCTCAAAACTTAATAAACCTTCGCATCTGTGACATCAAATGGAAATAGTGAACAGAGCACCAATGACCCATGCTACAACCCATCTTGAATGTTATTTTTATGTTGTGGATCAATAGTTTGTTAAGTATATTATTAATATGCCTTTAAATACATAGAAAGATGTTTAAAGGTACTTGGCAGTAAAAGGAAGACATGAATATGGGCCTTAACCCTAACTCTCACCTTGACCCTGAGGCATGAAAACAAGGAAAGGGCAGAAGGAGTCAATATTGCAAAAATTTAATGTTCTTAGTGATAGATGCAAAATGAGATTGATGCTCAACTTTGGATCAAGTGAAACATCAGAGTAATACAAATAGCCAGTGAAAATAATAGAAAGTTTTGTCCTAGAAGCAATATTTTTGGTGCAGGGACTTCTGACATGTTTACATTTGACCAGCCTTGTAGTACAGAAATATGAGCAGAAGTAAGCTTTTAAACCCCTCAAGACTACTCTGCCATTCAATAGGATCATAGCATTTGTGTTTCAAGTCCCACATTCCCAGCTATCCCTAATAACCTTTGACTCCCTAACAAGAATCCATCTACCTTGGCCATAAAAATATCTGTTGATCCCATCTTCTGAGGCAGAAAGTTCTGAAGTTGCCAATCCTCTGAAAGAAAAGATCTCTCCTCATCACTATCCCATCAGAATGACGCTTAATTTTAAAATACTGCCTCCTAATTCTGGACTCACTCGTAAGAGGATAAATCATTTCCACATCCACTTTGTCAAAACCATTCTGGATCTTATATACTTCAATCAAGTCACCCTTCACTCTTGTAACTTAGAGCGGTAACAAGCCCAATCTGTCCAAACTTTTCTCATAAGGTAATGTGCTCATTACAGATTTCAACCTTGTAAACCACCTCTGAACTATCTTTAATGCATTTAAATCCTTTCTTCAGTAAGGAGACCAAAACTGCAGACTGTATTTGAAGATATGATCTCATCAGTGCCCTGTACAACTGAAGCATAATATACTTACTTTTACCTTTAATTCCTCTTGTAATAAAGGATAGCATTCCATGAGTCTTTGTGATTCATGCTATACTTGCATACTAATTTCTTGTGACTCGTGCACAAGAATATCTTAATCCCTCTATCAATCAGAATTCTGCAGTTGTACTCCACTTAAGTAATACATTTTTTATTCATACTGCCAAAGTGAACAGTTTCGTGTTTTCTCACATTATAATTCACCTGCCAGATTTTTGCCCTCTTACTCTATCTAGCTATGTCCACCTACAAAATCCATAATCTTCTTTACAAATACTCTCCTACCTATCTTTGTGTTAACTGCAAATTTAGTAGTCATACCTTAGTTTCCCTGTTTAAGTGATTGATGTAAATCGTAAAAAGCCTCATGCCTCAGCATGAACGCTTACAGGACTTCACTTGTACCTCGTGCCATTCAGTCAAAGACCCATTTATGCAGACTCAGTTTTCTGCAAGCCAGCCAACCTTCTATCCAGGTAAATATATTACCCCTTTACAACCTGAACTTTTATTTTACTCAATTACCTTTCATCTGGCATCTCAACAAATGCCTTCTAGAAATCCAAGTTCAGTATCTGTTCATTCTGCTCAGTATCGCTTCTCTCATGATTATGTTTTCATCAAGTTTCTCTCTCTCTTCCACCTCCTGATTGCAGCTATTACTAGAATGTTTTGTATATCCTTTATAGTGAAAACAGAAGCAAAACATTTGTTCATTTCATCTGCCATTTCCTCATTATCTAATGTTAACTTCCTATTCTCACTTTCTAGAGGACCAACATTCTCTTTACCTTCCATTTTGAGTGCATGTAAAACTATGGCACTCTGTTTTTACATTTTGAGCCTTCTTCCTCTCGTCCTCTATTTTTTTTCCTGGTTAATCTTTAATTAGTTCTCTGCTGTTCTTCATACTCTGACCAATCATCTGACCTGCCACTTATACAGTTATTTATCTTTTCATTCAGCTTAATGCTTTTCCTAATTTCTTAG
The DNA here is from genome assembly GCA_024679065.1 of Sphyrna mokarran. Classification (NCBI taxonomy): domain Eukaryota; kingdom Metazoa; phylum Chordata; class Chondrichthyes; order Carcharhiniformes; family Carcharhinidae; genus Sphyrna; species Sphyrna mokarran. Next base: position 92,333,569 of record JAGIQG010000003.1, read on the forward strand.
GGAACAACTGATAATGTGTTTTCCCTTTAGAATTTTTCTTTATAGTAGGAATTATTCTCAGTATCCTGAAATATCCCATTAAATATCTGCCTATGCTTTTCCATTGATCTATCCCTAATCTGGTCTTCTAACTCACTTCACCTAGTTCAGATTTCAAGCCCGCATAATTGACCTTATTTAAGTTCAATATACTTTAGACCGACACTTCTCTCTTTCAATCTGGATGTAAAATTTAATCACAATGTGGTTGCTGCTACCTTGGCGTGCCTTTCCTCTGAGGTCATTAATTAATCCTGTCACATTACACAATTCTAAATCTAAAGTAACCTGCTCTCTGTTTGGTTTCAAAACATTTTATTTAAAAAAAGCTATCTCAAAAGCATTCTTTGAACTCCACATCCCAGGCTACTACTCCCAATCTGATCTCTCCATTTATATGAAGATTAAAGTCACCCATGATTACCATCATCAGTTTATAACAAGAATCCAATATTTCTTCTTGTATACGTTGTCCTACATTGTGCTTGCTGTCATAAAGCCAGTCGAGCATTTCCACCAGTGAGTTCCTTCCCTTACTATTCCTCACCTCCCCAACCCCCCAAACTGATTTCCTAAATCAAGGTAATCTCTAACTGTTACACTAATGCCATTCTTAATTAACAGTGTTATTCCTCCAGCTTCCTATTCTTCTTGAATGTCAATATTCAGGACCCAATCTTTGTCATCCCGCAGCCACATCTCTGTAATGGCTATTAGATCATATTTGTTTACTTCAGTGTGAGGTGTCAATTTGTTTATCTTATTTGCTGAATGCTCAATGCTACACACATTCAGGTACAGCGTCTTTGGTTTTGCCTTTTTGTTATCTTTGTAACATCTAGGGTGGAGAGAATTTGTAAAGCAATAAAATATGGCGACATTACCATACATATAGAAGTACCTAGGCTATGCCATTGAAAGCAAGGTGCAGATTAAAAGAGCAGGGACCAAGGATAAATGCTTGGAGATCTTTGGAAGTGGACATACAGGATTGTGAAGAGAGATCATGGCTGAAACTAAATTGTCTGAAACTAATTGGTAACAGGAGGAGTGAAGCTATACAAGGCAATTCGATTGAGCTGATCCCAGAAGACTCAGTATAATATTATGTATTTTGTCTAACACTACAGGTAGGTAGATGAGGCCAAGGATGAATTAAGTGTCACAGTCATAGTTGTTACCATTAGCAACCTGCGTGCTACCGATTGACACAAGATTGATTTGTTTAGCTAGATAGTTCTGAGAGGCAATAATGACACATTCAAGAGCCTTAAAAGAAATATTAAAGATGAGGCATCAGTTAAATAGACAGATGAATCAAAAGTAAAATTTTTGAGGAGACAGTAACGATGGTGCTTTTGTCTATAAGAAGTTCAGTGTCTGACAAATGGGAATTACTAACAATGTTGGCAAACAGAGGTCTAAGAAAGCTGTGTGACCAGTTGAGGAGTAAACTGGGGAATGGAATGTACATCTCTTGAAAGAAAGTGCTTTGCGAGGGGAAAATAAGAAGCTGCTGCAGAATAATAGAAGAGGTCAAGGGTAATCTTAGTAAGAGGTGTAGTGTGGCATAATGGTAATGCAACTAGTAATCCAGAGACCCAGTGTAATGCTTGAGGAACATGAGTCCATAACCCACCATTATAGATGATGGAAAAGTTCAATTTAATAAATCTGGAAATTAATTGTCTCTAGGACTTTGGCTAAGATCAGGTTCAGGATCAGAGTGCATTGCCTTTCCTTACCAGCTTGGATCTTTTACGTCTCTCTTGCGGGAATGTAAAACTATAAAACTATAAAATATAGGAGCAGAATTAGGCCATTTGGTCCAATGAATTAGATGCAATTTGAAATCGTTTTTGGACAAGTAAGATTTGGATTAAGGGCTCACTCTGTCTACTTCGCACACTGGCTTTGTAACTTTAAGAAAGGCATAAAATTTGAAAACTTTTTAAAAATCTGCAACTGAAACTATTCTTAGTAATGGCAATTGATTATCATAAAACTTGTCTGGTTCACTAATATTCTTTATAGAAAGAAACCTGCCATGCTTACCTGGTCTGGCCTACATGTGACTCCAGACCCATGGCTACAAGGTTGACTCTTAACTAACCTTTGAAATAGCTCAGCAAGTCATTCAGTTTAACAGCAATTAGGGATACACTAGCAACACTCACACCTCATGGCAGAATATATTTGTTGAAAAACTGAGACTACATGGATGATCTTAATATTGAAGAGACACAACTCATAAGTTCTTCATGTTAGAATTGTTAGGGAGGATAGAGGCAGGATGTCTAAGGATGTAGTTTGTCATCGAGCGTCCTTAACCTACAGTAGTAAAGCATTGCTTGAGCTTGAGAATTAGAACAAAGAACAAAACAGCAAGGGGAACAGGCCCTTCGGCCCAACGAGCCCGTGCCGCCACCTCAATGTTCCCACTACTACCCGTGATCCCTGTCTATATTTATAGATCTATGCATTGAAACCAAATTTGAGACAATTTAGGGAGAATTTGTTCTGCTAGTCAGCCTAAGAGCACATCTTTGGGATGTGGAAGGAAACCGGAGCACCTGGAGAAAACCAACGCAAGCACGGGGAGAATGCGCAAACTCCCACAGACATAGGCCCAAATCTATGTATCTGCACAGCATAGCGATAGTCACAGAGCTGTCATGTTGCCCATCAAATGGTCCAGGTCAAGCGTACACTAATGAGGTGAAGCACTAGGATACCCTCAAAATCCAAGAGCAGCCCTCTCATGACCCATCGCGTGTATGCCCCTTATTAGACAACAAGGTGGACCAAAGCACCTGTAGATGAAACGACCAACAATGCAACAAATGCACTCATGTTTGTGTCTCTATTTAGTGTTCAACACTAATTTCTGGAAGTGTACTGGAAAATATCAGGAATGGAGAGTGATGACTGACGATGGGGGTCAAGGTTTCAAACGGCAGATTGCAGTATTCAAATTTTCTTTTATATTTATAAAATTTCTGTCATTTAAGGCATTAATATAATGAGATTTAGCTGAGCAGTGCCCTTGAATGGCTGAAAAATAAAAGGTGTATGAAGGTTTCATAAAAGCCATGTGACAGCAATTTTCTGCTGATTCATATGGCCGTGATCAGAACCACTATGGTGAGATGCTCGCGCTCTCACCTTAGTTCCTGACAACAAACTAAGCTTGAATGTTAATTTCAAAGAAAATCAACATGTTAAATACTAATCACATTTCCAAACTGCCACAAAGAAGAATGAGCTCTGGGAAATAATTTTCAATAATTCAATAATTCAATAATTTTCAAAAAAAAAGGATAGTTTTGCAAAATCAGTATTAAACTCTGAACCTGAGGCCACAAAATGGTCAATTAGTTAATCTGGCAAGGGTAAATCTGTAATTGTTTATGTTTTAAAGTTTATTTTTATTGTGACAAATAGGCTTGCATTAACACTGCAATGAAGTTACTGTAAAAATCTCTTAGTCGCCTTACTCTGGCGTCTGTCTGGGTACACCGAGAGAGAATTTAACATTGCCAACGCAACTAACCAGCATGTCTTTCAGACTGTGGGATGAAATCGGAGGAAACACATGCAGAAATGGAGCAAACATGCAGACTCTGCACAGACAGTGATCCAAGCTGGGAATCAAACTAGGTCCCTGGCACTATGAGACAGCTGTGCTAACTACTGTGCTTATTGAATGTAATAGATTAGCATCCTGTGCTGTTGTAGATGTGGTGGATGGGGATGGAGAGGGGAGAGAAGGGACTTGTGCCAATATTGTTAAACTGACAACAGTTGGCTGGGAGCTACCTGTTTAGATGGAATAAAGATTGGGAGTAAATTGGTGGCCCCCAAAAACAGGCTCAGGGATTTCAATGCATGATTAATCAAGACCCTTTCAATATAATGTAACCAACATGCCAACTTTATTACTCCCTGCTTATTTGAATGATAGCTGTTTGCAACCACCACTAAGTGTACATATTGCTCATTGACTGTATGCAATATTGGGAGTGGGGAAGGCAAAAATAGTAACTTCCTCACACCAATTAAAGGAAATCTGTATGATCTAAAGCCAACCTGAACCTCTCAGAAGGGAAAGTGCACTGACCACAGGAAATGATTCTGACCAAGGGAAATTGTGAAGAGTGACATAATATGGGACTGAATGATGTCCACGGATTCTGATCATTATTTGGTGGAAGAGGTAGAAAGGAAATGAAATGGGCTGTATTTTTATGATGCCCACCACACACACACACACACACACACACACACACACACACACACACACACACACACACACACACACACACAGCAGTGGGAATAGATAGCTATGAAGGTTGATGCCAGGCATCAAGCTGTGAGGATTCAGATGCAGTGCTGCAAGAAGTTAAAGGATCCCTCACAAATGGTCAAGTGAATGCGTCTTCAGTTGCCATATTCTACTTTCTGTATCAATAAACATAAACATTACTCAAATCATTATACCCCGTCACTCATTTACCTATCGATCAGGACTCATATCTGACATTAATATGTTTCACCTCACCTTCACATAATTAGAACTGCTGCAAGCCTCACTTCCACAGCTTACAGCTTGCACACAATGCCAACTATTCATCCATGACAGCCACATCAGTCAAACTAATTGCGTGGCATTCACTGACTCTCTCGCTCATTGTAATCCAGGTCAAAAGCTCGAAGGTATTTTACAAGGATCGCCAGGATCAAAAGTTTTGCATTTAGAATTTGGCTGGGGTAAGCATGAGATGAGTCAAATGGAAGCTTTTATTAAAGAAAGTTTATTTAAGAATTTAGCTAACATATAGAAAGAAAATTAGCAATAACTTATCAGTTATAAAGAAAAAAAATGTGATATTATACAATCCTTAACAACTAAATGAAATGTTCCAACTAAACAAACATTATAAACATATCCCCGCCACAGGTTTAACACAGAAAACAAGGATGCTCACATGATGCCGCTGGATTCTGTAGCTTTTTGACACACACACAGACAAGCTTGGATCCAAAACAGCTTCTAAAAACACCAGGGAGAAAAACAGGACATTGCATCCAGACTGAAGTAAAACACCTTTCTAACGAAAAGAGCAGCCAGCAGCCCAAAAACTGAAAGTAAGAACTCTCATCACCCGACCTGTTAAACACTCTTCTCCCTAAAAATTCAAAACATCGTAAGCTCCCAGAAAGTGCATTAGACCCAAAGTAAACTTAAACAAATCCTCATTTAAACAATTTAAGCAGCAAAAAAGGACTTCTAAACAGACAGATCAGTGCCTGTTTATAACTGCAGGGAACCATCTACAAGATGCACTGTAGGAACTCACCAAGGCTCCTTGAACCGCACCTTCTAAGTCCATGACTATTACCATCAAGAAGGACAAGGACAACACATAACTGGGAACACCACCACCACAATATTTTCTTCCAAGTCACAAACCATTCTGACTTGGGAAAGTATTCCCATTACTTCATTGTCGTTGGTTCAAAATCCTGGAACTCCCTCCCTAACAGCACTGTGAATGTACCTATACTACATGGTCTGCAATGATTTAAGAAAGTAGCTCACCTCTATCTGCTTCAAGGGCAATTAGATATGGGCAATAAATGCTAGCCTAGCCAGCAATGTCCACATCCCACAAATGAATTCCACAGAAAATTTTGTACTCTCATTGCAATAAAAGGAGGAATACGACTTAGCTTCCAAATCGCTTGCTGAAGCTGGATATTAACTTTGTTTTCATTGTACAAGAAATGCCAGGTCTCTCTGATTGTGAAAGAATGCAGTATTTTTGTGATTATACCTCCAGCTTCTACAGCCTTTGTTCTGTTCAGAAGAAAGCAGCTAGTCAACTGCTCTCAAGCTGTATTCGCCACTACTGACAGCAAGTCAGCTGGTCTAACATTCATAGAATCCCAACAGTGCAGAAGGAAACCATTCAGCCTATTGAGTCTGCACTGACTCTCCGACAAAGCATCTTACCAGGCACATCCCATGACCTATCCCTATAACCCCACATAATTACCCCGCTAAGCTCCCTTACCTACTCTTTGGAATGTGGGAAGAAACTGGAGCACCTGGAGGAAATCCACACAGGCACAAGGAGACTGTGCAAACTCCACACAGACAGTGAGCCAAGGTTGGAATTGAACCCAGATCCCAGGCACTATAAGGCAGCAGTGCTAACCATTGTGTCACCATGCTACTCACATATTTCCATAGCCTTTTGACTATTAGTGCAATACTCATTAACTTTCTCCCCTGAGAAAAATGTTAACCATAAATAAAATTATTTTTATTCTCATTTTTTGAGGACATTTGAGTCAAGGAGCCCAATTTTACCATTGAGTCATGCCTGCTTGGTAAAATTGGATGTGAGGCCATTAGCATGATTTACGTCTGCATCTGTTCTAATGCTCACATTACCAAAATCCAAAAATAGCCACAGTCCAAACTGTGCCCAAAACGGGTGCAACAGCAATTTAAATGCATATCCATGCATTTAAATGGAATTAATGATCTTGCCGCTCAACTTTACCAGCACTTCCCACTTCCCATCCAGGTTCAATGCAAAACAGACATGTTCAGCAAAAATCTGTTTTGGATGCTCCAGCTTCTGAAGAGATAAATTCAGAACCTCTGATGGCTCTCTAACTCAGATCAGTGGTGTGGAGGGGTGGGGGAGGAGGGTGGGAGAGGAAGGCAGGCCAGATCATTCTCTGTTGGGAAGGGAGGAGGAGGCGATTCAGATGTATCTTTAGTGGGGGGAGGAGGGTGCAGGAGGACCGATCATTCTCTGGTGAGGGTGGGGGGGAGAAGGAGGAGGGAGGCCTGATCGGGGTGGGTGTGAGGTGGGTCAGGTGTATCTCTGATGGGAGGGGCAGAGGGAGACTCGATCATTCTCTGTAGGGGGGTGGTGGGGGGGGGGAGCCAGATCGTTCTCTGGTGGGTGGGGGAAGACCAGATCATTCTCTGATGGGGGTGGGGTGGAGGCCCGATCGCTCTCCAGTGTGAGGGGAGGGAGTTGGCCTCCCCCATCCAAAATAGGATTTTTGTGCCAAAGTATTTGGATCCAGTAATGATTCCTGTCCACTATTAAAAAAAGTACTGAAACAAACATCCATTAGTACTGCTCCCACCAACTGATTTTCTAACATTTACATTTTTCATTTTGCAGGTCAAATGAAAATTGCTATTTGTATCTATTATAATGTCTTGCTAATAATTAAAAAATTAGCAAGAAATGTTCAATACGTTTGTGTTCATGCATTATTGTTGTAAAAGGAGAGCTTATTTTTTGTTTCAGAAAGTTTCTTATTAATATTTTTGATATGTTCTTTATCAGGGCAATAGAGTTCTCTTTGATGGTGTTGAGATGGAGTTTTTTTGTCCTGGTAATGAGAGAGTTCACTTCAGTTTGGTGTTGTGTATATGTGCAACTCTGACCCATTAACTCTATATTTCCTGTGGCAGGCCATTGGGCTTAGTCAGCTCCCCATATTATTATACCTTTTCAGAATTTAATAAGAAAAGAAAGCACCTTTTCTTTCCTGAATACCAACCTGCAGATTTATTTCATAGGTTCCCATTGATTGGGTGCCAAGAGTGAACAATTCCACAAAAACCTAAGCTTCAGCCGTTCACATTTTATGCGTGACTGCTATTATATGATATGTCTGCCCATTGTGAGGAGGCTGTCTGATCTACAGAGGGCAGCTGTTGTTGGAATCCCAGAAAAGAATATAGGAACTGTGAGGTTTTTCTCGGATCTTCAGTTCCCTCCTACAAGTGCTTGTTCCAACAAAAGCGTCCTGGAGGGGCTTTCGAGCGTTTTCACTGTGTGATGGTTTATTGAATTGAAAAGCTATTGAAAGTGGATTTCTAAGGACTGAAGACTCTTATTGTTTATGAGTCAGTTTTTGTACTGTGCCAGTATTGTGCTGCCGTTTTCTTAGTGTGCATTTTCGCTCCTGTGTAATTATCTGCTGCAAATAATTAGTCTGGACAAAATACTTTAACCATCTGATTAGCATTGTAGACTTTCATATAATACTAGATTTGGAATAATGGAAGGATTGCTTTGGTTCTTTATCTCACCAGCTTTCTCCCTCTCCATCTTTAAGTTGCACTTGAAAGCCCAGCTCTTTGACGAAACTGTTAGTCCCCCAATCTTACATCTCCTTCCTTGCTTTAGTGACATTTTTTGCCTCATCATGCTCTTTTGAAACACCTTGAAAAACTTTCTTAGCTCACAAAGTTTACATTTCAGTCAAGATTTAGCCAAAGAGGGAGAGCCCTGAGTAGGCATACCTGCTTTCTAAACCAAAACACTCAATTATATAAATATCTGACCTGTGACATTGTCTCTATATGCCTGGATTCTCCCAACCCACTGCACTACTCAATTATCACTAAGGGCCAGAATTAACCAATCACGAGTCTCTCAGCGTCTTTTTCTCAGAGGAATGAGTTCTGTGCCAGAAATTGGAGCAGAGCTGATTAGCATATTGAATTCTGAATTTTATTATGATCAGTAGGCCCAGGATGGCATTTTCTGAGCCTACTAGCATCTCCACCCCACCTGGAGAGATTCCTACCAACAGGGTTTACCACTGCTCCTCATCAACAAGGAACAAGCCTGGCACCCTGGCACTGCCCAAGGGCTACACTGGCACTGTCTACCAGGCATCATCAAAGATGGCCCAGAGGGGCTAGGGTATAATGGAAGTGGGGTCAATTGTGGACATTTGGTGATGAGGGGGTTGCTACTCTGCGATAGGATTGCTGCTACTCTGCAATTAATGGGAGAAAGGAAGGCCATCAGGGGCTAGGGAGTTAGGATGGCCATTGAGAGGTAGACTGGGGCTGGTGGGGATTTGAGGAGGGGGGGGGGAAGTTGCGGAGGCTGGCAATCAAGGTGGGAGTGGTGGTATTACGAGGCCAGCGATCGAGAGGGGGAGGCCAGCAATCAGAGTGGGCTTCAGGAATAAACAGGAGGCCAGAAATTAGGAGGTCACTGCACATGTGCTGATCTTCCCACTATAGATCAGTGCCTGCTGCCAGCCTCTTGAATGGTATTAGGCCCCAACCCTCCACTTAATGGTGTGAATCCCTCTGAGGCACTCTGCGATGCAGTGACGGAGACTGATTCAGGTAAGTATGCCAAAAAAAATGGATGGGAGGTTTTCCAGTTTTCCAGCTTATTGAGTACTTTTTTGGGAGGACAATCTCAGGCATGATGTGTGAAGAAGAGTAGAAAACTTTTCCCCGTGTCCTGGACAACATTTATCCTCAACAAAAACCCAGGGCTAGATTTTCACGTCAGAGATGGATTCAGGAGGCAGGACCAAAATACATTTCATTCCCGTCTCCATCTTGCCAGGATTTTTCAGGGGCCCATGTTCTCAGTGGCCTGGAGACTGACCTGCTGAGTCCAGTATAAGTGAAGGTTGGTCAATCTTGGCCTATTTCTTACAATACAAACAGCAGCTGATCTGTATATGGTTGAAACCACTTTAAACTCTCCAAATCTCATCTCATCACCCCTCACACAGTCACCCTCCACAAAACATTATCCATTGAATGGATGGAACTCACAAACCTAATTACAGCAATTGCAAGACATTAAATAGCCCATATCTCACCCTAAGTAAACAATCTGTGTCTTCAAGCCAACTGTGTGATCAAACTTTTGTAAAATGATCAGTCAGGTGGATTGCACCAACGCTGATAGATCTCACAAGGTAAACAAATTAACTTCTGAACTGCTAACTCATTAGATATCTAGACTGAACATATAAAAGGAACGGGAAAAATGTAAGTAATTAGACATTGGACAAGATTTTACGGCCTCGGTCAGGCATGACCAAAAATCCTCGCCCGAGGTCAACGAACATTTCTGTTGTCCGCCATTTGCCCACTCCGATCCTGAGGCAAGCAAAGGAGTAGAAGTTTGGCAATTGTTGCCATACTAGGCTGCACTTTCAATACTGTAACATGTACTCTAACATTTTATATGTCTCAAGAACATTTTTAGTTCATCTGAAAATATTTCTACATTTATAATGTCGATCTTGACAGTTCCCTATTTGGCAGAAGTAACAATCTGGAAAACACATTGTTTAAGTGGTAATTGCAACTTCCAATCACGGTCATAACTCAGCTCAATGAACATAGGTGTCATTCATATTACAGCATTTTATGAATCCATCATCCATACTCCAAGAAGCTGATATAAGACTAAAACCTCATCTCACACATTTTCATAAAATGTACATCGATGTTCTCACGGCTATTTGTAACATTTGAAAAAAGGAGGCAAAAGCCTTTTTAAATGGCAGAAGCTATGACTATCTGCAACCCCTGGATAAAAGGTAATATGTAGTATTTCAGAAATGTACACTCATTATCCCTGAAGAGACACTAATGATCCTATGTGAGCTGCAGAAACTAAATTCAAGAAGGGCTATACAAAGATAGTTGCATTTCACAAACCAGGATGGCAACTAATCTGCTGGGATAAATGGCCCTGCCACTGTGCTTTCAATTTGTAATAGTTGGTACATTTAACCATCTTGGGGACCAGACCTCACAGGGAAGAATCTCTACCCAGATTGAGTATCTAGTCCCATCTATACTGTTTTTGCTGTTTTACCAGTGCCTAGAAGATTGATTCATCTCTCTGTGCCTATTTCACTGCGTGAAGTCAACTCACCAGAAAAATGAATGATGCAGTTTTCAGCCTGCTCACCTCTGTGAAAGAATATCTTACTGGATTTTGATTCTGGAATCTGCAACCCACTACAACAATAATTATTTTTATCCGTAGTCTTTGCCCTACAAATCTTTACTTTCCCTATACCTGTTTTACTGAATCATCTTGATGGTCCTTCTCCAGTGGTTTGAGAGTGTGCAAATAAACTAATCCTTTGAGTTCATCCTATTTTGGGTTATTAATGGAAAATTAGATTATGTCAAAAGAGAGGGTTTGAGAAATATGTCATTGCTTACAAAAGGGAAAGCAAATCAAAACAACTGAAACAGCCTGTTCCAGAGCCCCCTCATGCCCCACCTTTGAGAAAGTGGACAAAAGCAAAAGGAAAAATTTGAATCTGATTGGGATCAGAAAAAACATAGCCTTGAGACAGATTATCTAGCCATTTATCTCACTGTTATTTGGAAAATATTGCTACATGCAAGCATTCTGCAGTTTTTGCTTGCATGACAGTAATGGCAATACTTTAAAAAGTAATTAATTGACCATGAACCTACTATGTATTTAAAGTGGTTGCATCTCTGCTGGTATAATATCACATTATCTATAGTGAGGTAGAGAGAGAGATCTGTGGGCTTTTAGAACTCTCCCCCCTTGGACCTGGAACAAGCAACATTTCCTTACTAAACCTGCATCATGTTTAACTTTACCTTTCTCTTTGCTAACAATACCTGGTCAACAAGGAGCAAAGGAAAAACTGGTGATGAGAATGTTATTTTTAAAAAAATAACCAGACAAAAAAAATCAATCCAGCACTTTGAATTGAAAAGACATTTGAAGGCAAGGAAAATAAACTCTGATGCATTACATAAAAGGCTTAGTGGAAAAAGAAACAGGAGTATGCAAAAAAACAAAAGTTAAACGTACTTACCATTAAGTAAACTCTGTGTACTTCCAAGCTGCAGAGAGTGCGTACATGGCCAAGTGAAATGGACTGTGGAATGGAGAGTCAGAGAAACAAAAAGTCTGTGGGATCTTACCTGGAAGAAAGGAAAACTTTCAGGCAAAAGAAAACTGTTACATTATCGGATGGGAAAATATCTGCCTGGCATTGTACAAGGAAGAGGGGAAAACTGAAGAAAACCCTAGGAGCCAGTAAACAAAAATGACAGGAAAAGGCAGTGCCATGGATATGTTTGATGAGAATTGTGAGACATGGAACTCATATGAAAGATTCCAATAGTATTCCAAGTAAACCAAGTACCAGATGACTTAAAGATGTAATATTTCTCTGTTTGGCAGGACATAAAACTTTTATGTTACGACAAAAGTCTGGTCCATCCAACAAGATCAGGAGTTAAAGCCTCCAAACAATGGAAAGGTTTTCGAAGAGCATTTCTCACAAAAACAGCCCATTGTTGCAAAAAGATTTAGGTTTCATCATTGAAGCCAGGAGGCTTCATGGTGGCTTTATGTGGGCTGGCTAAATATTGCAAATTTTCTGCAATGCTTGATGATACTTTTCATGATAGCTTACATTGTGGACTCCAGAATGAAGCTATTTAGAGCGAACTGCTTAAGGAAAGAACACTAACCCTGAAATCAGTAGCAGATATTACATTGTCAATTGAGCTAGCGCTAAAGAGACTTCGCAGAAATGTGTTAGAGTAAAGAGCCATAAAATGGAGACAATTCAAAAAAATCTGCAAAACAAAAAGCATGTCACTGGTGTGCACAATTCAGTAAAGAAATGCTGGGTATAGGGAAAACAAATGTAAGAATTCTGGCAAAAATGATCATATTGTCAAAGCATTTTGGATGCAACAAACTGCCCTGATGCCAAACCCATTCAAACAAAACAAAAAAGAGTCTGCAAAAAGAATCTAAAAGATCACAAACAAAAATGAAGGCGACTTAGAAGATAATATGCCAAGGCAAGTTCAAGAGTTGACAGAGTTTTGTCGGTACATGACAATTTAATGGTTTTTGGCTATTCCAAAACCCTGATGGTGACCTAATCAAAATGGAAATAGATACTCAGGCTGCATATTATTGATATCTGAAACAATCTATAATCAGAAGTTAAAATATTTGCTGTTGAAACCATCAAATTTTACCCAAAGAACGTACGCAGAAGAGGTCATACTATTAAAAGGATACATTAGGATAAAAGTGGAAGTGAATGAACAAATGGTGGAGCTGCCTCTTCATGTTATCTTTCCTGCTTTATTTGGTAGAACATAGTTGGGCAAAATTAAGCTTAACTGGGGAACTATAAATCAACTGCTCAATAGCAAGACTGATGTACAGTAAATTTTGGAAAGTACATAGTGTTTGAAAACTCACTGATCTCAATGGCAGAAGTTGAAGTCCAATTCAAAATTAAGCCAAACAGTGCATTAAAATTTCTGAAAGCCAGAACAATATTATACACCATCAAACCAAAAGTTGAAGAACAACTAGAATAAATAGTCCAAATGGGAGTCACTGTCTTAGTTATTATAAATGATTGGGCTATACCGATAGTGTTTGTAATAAAATCAGATGGCACAGTAAGGATATGTGGAGATTTCAAGATGAATATTAATCCAGTACTGTGTGCTGAGCAGTACCCACTTTTACTGATTGAAGACTTATTTGCTGGACTATCTGGAGGCTATGAATTCAGTAAAATAGATCTATCACAATTATACTTAATGATGAATGTAGCTGCAACCATTACTATTTTGATGCACAAAGGTCTGTTTTGATGCTGGAGACTGCCGTTTGAAATAATATCCATACCTTCTCTACTCCAGATATTATGGATCAAATTCTAAGTGGGTTAATTAATTTACAACGTTATCTAGTCAATATTTTTTTCACAGGTTCAAGTGAACAAGTGCACTTGGAGAATTTGAAAGCTATACTGGAATGTCTGCAAAAGCATAGGCCAGAATTTTACTCGCTCACCCACCACGGGAATCAGAGCAGGTGAGGGATGGGCAATGGGAAGGTCTGTTGACATCAAACACAATTTTGGGATGAGCAAAGCCATAAAATCGTGCTCATAGTCTCCAAGCCAAAAAGGAAATGGGCAAACTTCAAAACATCCATAAACTATTTGGGTCATATCATTGATGTAGATGGTTTGCATAAGGAACTGAAAAGATGACAGCAATTTTAGAAGCACCATTACCTCAAAATGTGACGCAACTGAGATGGTTTATAGAATTTGTTAACTATTACGGTAAATTTGTTTTGAATTTAGCAATGTTATTGAAGCCATGCCATACTTCACGTATCAAACAGGCATGGCACTGGACTGAAGAATGGGAAAGAGCATACAAAAAGGGAAGAGAAGCCTTAAAGGAATTCGAGCTATTGGTTCAGCTCATTCCCAGTTACAGTTACTGTTTGCTTGTGACACATCACTTAAAGGGTAAGTGCAGTCATCTAGCACATCATGCCCTAGGGAGAAGAATGTATGATAGTCTTTGTTTCACAAACCCTCGCTAGCACAAAAATGAATCAGCAAAAAGAAGCTTTGAATACTATATTCGGAATAAGGAGATTTCAGTACTACTATTATGGGTGTCATTTTACACTTTTGGCAGATGACTGACCCATGACAATTTTTAGGCCATATAAAAATATTCTTTCTTTAGTAGCTAGTAGATTACAAAGATGGTCTTTGATATTATTGGCACATAGCTGCAATATTAAATATTGTCAGTCAGAATAACATACTGTCACTTTGTCGAGATTGCCGTTACAAATCAAGCAGGAATCTGAAGAAAAATTTGTCAACATCCTATATTTCTCACAATTGGATAGTGTACCAGTGACTTCATTTCAAATTCAGAGACAAAAGAGAACTGATTCAGTGATGGGGATGTTTATGAATATGGTTTTTAAGGAACAATAACAGAAGAATATTGTAAAACTTGGACCTCAAGCCTTATATCACAAGAAAGCTTGAGTTGACAGTCCATAGTGGAGTTCTATTATGGGGAATTTGAGTGATTATTCTTCTATGCTTGCATGATAGAATCTTTGAACAGCTGCACAAAGGACATCCAGGTGTAGTAAGAATGAAGTAACCAGCACATTGTTATTTTTGATGGCCAGGATGAGATACACAAATCAAAGAGAAAGTGGGCAATGTCAGTCAGAGAATCATAGAATCCCTACAGTGCAAAAGGAAGTCATTCCGCCCATTGAGAATTCATTAAACAAAACAATCCTATCCTTGAAAACTCACATAATCCCCCTGACACTCAGGGCAATGCAACCTAGACTTGTTCCCCATAATACCAAGTATTTACCCTGCAAATCCTCCTAACCTACACATCATGGAACATTAAAGGACAATTTAGCATGGTCAATCCATTTTATCTGCACACCTTTGGAGTGTGGGAGGAAACCAGAGCACTCAGAGGAAACCCATGCAGACAGGGGAAGAATGTGCAAACTCCACACAGGCAGTCTCCTGAGGCCAGAATTGAACCCAGATCTCTGGTGCTATGAGGCAGCACTGCCAATCACTACACCACCCTGACTGTGCAAAGCTAAAAAACACTTCACCCCTACAATCCTTACATCCATGGGAATGGCCAAAACAGCCATGGCAGAGGGTACACACAGATTATGCTAGTCCAATAGTGGGATACATATAGTAATTGTAGCTACATGTTCTAAATAACCAGAAGTAGCAATCATGAAATTCTCAACAGCAGGACAGATTATTGAGAAGCTGAATGAAATATTTGTGAGATTTGGTAGACCAGAGCAAATTGTAAGTGACAATGGGATATAGTTCACTTCAACAGGGTTCAAAGGCTACTTGAAAGAAAATGGCACATCAAGTCAGCTTTGTAGCATCCATGTACAGATGGATAAGCTGAACAATTCATACAGTCAATCAAACACTCAGGCAAGGCATCAAAGGACCAAAGCACATTGTCAAGACAAGTAAATAACTTTTTGATACCATACAGGAACACCGGACACAAGATGACACAAAGTTCATCAGTAATGCTGTTTTTAAAAAGAAAGCTAGGAACAAAGATTGTCCTCTGAATCTACCTAACATTTCAGATGTGAAGATGCCGGTGTTGGTGTGGGGTAAACAAGATGAGAAGTTGCACGACACCAGGTTATAGTCCAACAGGTTTATGTGAACTCACTAGCTTTTGGAGCTTTGCTCCTTCATTCGGTAAACAAGCATCATTCCAAAAGCTTGTGATTTCAAATAAACCTGTTGGACAATAATCTGGTATCGTGTGACCTCTCATTTGATATTTCAGAGATTATCAACTGACAACAAAAAACACAGATTGCTAGGAACAAAATTCTAAAACAAGAATATTCATTCAGGGAGAATGAATACTAGCAAGAAGCTACCAATGAAAAATAGGTACCTGCCATTATCCAGGCACAAACAGAGTCCAATATCTTACACCATACAAAAGGATGATAAGAGAGTATGGTCATGTCATACTGACCAGATACTAGCCTCATAAAGTGAAATAATTGAAACTTCATAAGTAGCACTTATACTGGAAATGATAAGTAGTGATACCTCTGAGCAGAGACTAACCACAGAAACACTCCTGGATTCTGCTTCTGAAGAATCTTCCATATGAGTGAAAACTGATATCGAAATCATTTCACATGAAAGAACTATCAACAGAAGAAAAAGAGAACACTTCTTGAGAGCCAAATTCCAGAACACGAGTACAACCCAAGAGAAATAGATGTCTATCTGAGAACTGTCTTACTAATTGTATAAACGGGGCAGCAGGATTGCGCAATGGTTAGCATTGCTGGCTCACAGTCCAGAGATCCAGGTTCAATTTTGGCCTCAGGTGACTGTGTGGAATTTATATATCCTCCCCTTGTCTGCGTGTGTTTACTCCCACAGTCCTAAGATGTGCAAGTTGGATGGATTGGTCATATAAATTCCACACAGTCACACAGATACCCTTCGCTATCTGCATTAATATTGATGTCAGAAATTCATGTCCATGTTGAGTTATCCAATCTTGTTCATTTTCATTAATTGGATGTGGGTCAGCTCTGTTGCTGTGCTTTACATCAATTCTACTCATCCTCCTTCTGATCTCTCAGCTTCTTCCTATTCTGGTTAACTTTCTCTGATTCCTGTACAAAAACAACCCCAGTTCCTCTTAACATTAACATTTCCCTTTTTAAAGAACTCTGATATTCTATTCTTCCAACTGAAGTAGATAATCTCATATTTCCCCACATTATATTCCATCTGCCACATTCTTGTCCATGAATTCAATTAGTCTGCATCATTTTGCATTCCTCTTTGCATCCTCTTGATGATCTACACTCCCTTCTATCTTTGTATCATCAAATTTGAAAGTAGTAAACTCCTGCCTTTCACACAGAGTTCCATTCCCATGAGCTCTCGCGAAGTGTGAAATCATGAACAGTGAACTTGCCCATGTGTAGAGTCAGCACACACACAATGCACATGCGCATGCATAGAACCAGTGCATGTACAGAGCCAGTGCATGCTTTCTCCATGAGAACAACATAGGAAACGTGACAGTTCAACATTTTAAGTCATGGGTGAGTGAAATTTTGGGCCATAAAGCGCAATTGTGTGTACAACGACATTTGCATGGGAAAACAAATTTGCAATTGAAGGAAGGGGGTCACAACTGATGGGAGTTGACTGCATATTGCACTTGATGCTCTTATTTAAGTCAATGATACAGATTATACAGTGCTGAGATCTAAGCATTGATTTTTGTGGCACATTGCAAGTTCCAAATTGTCTACCTGTAAATCGTCTGTTTATTCCTACTCTTTTTTCTCTATATAACGGATCCTTAATCCATGCTGATTTATTAACCTCAATCCTACCTTGTTGAATACTTTTTGAAAATACAAATATCCGATTTCAATTTTGCTCCCTTATCAATGACCTCTTAATTGACTTCCCAAACAATTTCCCTTTCATAAACCTGTTCTCCCAGGGCTACCACACAAGGAAATTGATCACTTGGTTCTCCAATCACCCCCTTGTGCATTCATCATGACAACATCTTGACCAATCAGAGCCAACTTGCCAATCAATCAGTATGCCTTTTCTCATGTCACATAAATTATTGGTCTCTTTGAAGCTTTGCACTTTTGTGTCTGTCCTGAGTACAAGATAAAAAGCTCCAAGTGCATGTATCTATTCAGCAATATTGAAGTTCTGTACTGCCAAGCAACTATTTATGCATTAGAAACATATTATTCATGTTACTACAGATTCCAGCAGCTTATATAACTCTAATTATTCAGGAGTAAGTGACAGCTGGCTCCTGAAGCAAATACTTGCAAGTCACATTACTCCAAATCAAAGCACAACAAATGCAATCCCCATTTGTACATCACATCTCCTATTCCTGCAGAACACTCTCTCCTCTCATCCATTTGTGAAAGCTTTAAATTCTTATCTCTGCTGCTGATAGCAGGTTATAAAGGAGCTTCCTTGCCCAGTAGAAGAAAGCTGCATAAAGCATGAGCTTTTGAAAAGGAGCTCGCTACAGAAAAGAATGCATGTTAATAACATATCTAAAAACATGATATTTCAATTCTGACACAACCAGTTGGAAAGCATTTTTGAATTACTTCGATTTTCTTTATATCTTAAGATACCTTAACTCCCAAAAATGGACCACGTCAGAGGTTAAAATGCAAGAAATCTAAAACCGAAATCCAACCAACTGCCCACTTTCAGTTTTAAGACAACGAGGACGAGGGGAAAGCAACCAATCCTCGCATAGGAATTGGGTATTTCATTTAGATATTATAATAAAACTATATCCTCCTATTTTAGTCGTCACTCCATTTTCAAATATAGGCTTTAGGAAAAATGGTAGCCTAAAGTAGATGAAAGAGTCTGAATCCATGAAGTAAGTTCTTTTACAGCATGGCTTATGGGCCAAGAGAAGTCAGCATGCTTTCTTCAGGGCCAACAAACTACCCCCATCTTACCTCCATCTCCATTGGATGCCAACTATGGACTAGTTCAATCCCTCTATCTGTTCCGCATAACCATCAACTGCTCCCCAACCCCAGCATCTGTTCCCCACAACTATTAACCTCTCCCAGTTTACTGTGGTCTCTGGACCACACAACAACTTTTCGTAAGATGTACACTCCACCCACTTAATGCTGGCAAGAGACACAATCAATTTTGATGGTCTAGCTTCCTTTGTATTGATTAGGTGAGCTAGAGAGCTACCGATGCTGTTAATAAGCAGCTTTCAGTGTGGGAGGGTGGGAAGTCTGATGGGGCAGCCAATTGATCTTTAGCATTACCTTAAATAGGAAGATTTAGAATTGCAGGACTGAACTGAAACAGTAGTTTCTGGCAGCAGAGATTTTTTTTAAAAGCAACTAGAGTAACAAGGAGATGAAATAATGGAACCGTGAAAGGTTAAATGCAGAAAATGTCAAAAAATAATAATAATAATCTGGTGTTACCAACTAAGCTAAGCTGATGCATTACAGCAGTTAAAATGAATAACTGATAAACTGATTGGTGATCCCCCCAAAACGGTGACTCTACATTAAGGGTTTATTGTTATTCTGCAGACAAAGGAAAACCAGTTACCTTGTGTATTTTATTTTATTTGATATAAAAACCAATGACTTTGAATTGAAATTTGAATACATAGAAAGGATGATTGGTTTACATACTGCATTACTATTTATGTGTTAACATACTATATTTAAATGTGCTTCTTATAAATTTAATAAGATGTAGTTATATTATCCTTATGAACTGAAACAGTTAAAAGGTCTAACGTAATCGAGGTAACTATTTATTATATAGATTTCTAGTGATAATGAAGTTGAATTAATTGGTTGAGATGCTAAGTGAAGGATTTGTTCTAACTGTGGAAATTTGCTTCAATTATTGAAATCATAAAAGGAGCAAGATAAAATTTCATGTGCTATCGTTGAGCTTGTGATGTTTTTGAAATTCAAATCAGAGTTCATGTTAAAATCTGATTAAAATGTCCACTATAACCAGTCTTAGCATACAATAATTTCACTGCCAACAATCTGATCAATGTTAAAACATAGATAATTCATTCCATTCGTTCACAGGAAGAGTTAGTGAAAAGCAATATCACACAATACTATCTATGTAAATAGAAGCTTATTTAACTAAACGGGAGGGGGGGGGTTCAACAAAAGCTGCAACAACAGCTGAGGATGCCTGAGTAATTGTAGCTAGAAGAGCTCCAATAGCGCATCAGTTATGATTCACACCCACTGTGCATGCAGACAGACAGCAACTAGGACTCCGAAGGCTGGGGTGGGGTAGGGAACAGGTCACTCAATTGGTTGGATGGACAGTGTGCCAACAGCCCAGGGTTTAGCGTCCATTCTATCTGGTGTGCATTTAGGACCTGCCTCTTTGGCTTACCCATGCTGGTGTGCACTGTGGATCTGACCAGTCTTTGGGCAGTGAACTGAAGAAGGTATGTACAGAGTATGTTACCATTGGATATATGCTCAATCTTTCCATAGAACTGCAGTTCTTCTGACAACCCTAAAGCTCTGCATTAGCTCAAAGGAGCAATCTCACTTCACTATTGATTCTTAGTATTATAGCATATCAACTCCTGATAGAATCTTAGTAAGTGCTCTATTTGTTTCTTAATGGTTCAATTCCTGCTTCTGCATTCTCTAGGACTATTTTTAAAATTATGTGGGAGTCTCATGATAACTATTTCAGCAATGCCTGAAAGTATGTGCAAGAAGCAAGATTATCCTCCTCTGAGGAAGAATGTGGAGAATTATTGCTGCAGGTTTTTGGGTTAAGTACAGCTTAGAGCCAAAAACAGAAATGTATAACCCCCTTCTCTCTGCGTATCTGTTCCATCCTAAACCATTTCTTATTCAGTCATTTTTAAACCTGTTGTGAAGAATGTCCATATGGAGAAACGTGGTGATGTTTTGATTTACAGGAGACAATTATACCCAGCTCACCAGTCAGTTCAAACTCACACCCATCTCCATACATTTGATCTGGTCTAGATTGAAGAATTGACCTGAATTGATTAAGTATTTAGATAAAGTAGAAAAATGCTTCTCTGAGAATTACAATTCAGAATCAAATGCATTAGTTTGGCAATAATTCTTAGTTGTGTCATGCAAATTAAATCTTGGGGGGGATAGAATGGCTGCTCAGAAGAAAAACTGACCGGGATTTGACCTGCCATCACGCACATTATCTCCACCTATGCACAAATAATTTCCAGCATTGCAGTAGTATTCTTTGGCTTTGTCCTTTCATTGCCCTATCTGCTTTTATCTGCATCTATCCTCTTTGTATCTCTGCTTCTCCTGTGTAAGGAGAAGGTGTTGACAGGTTGGAGACAGCACAGCAGCAGCATCACTGCAGGTGACTGTTAAATGTGAAGAAGCTGCGGGAGAAAGAACCAATTGGTTTTGGGGGAAAGGGAAATGAAAGAAGATAATTGCTAGAGATTGAAGGAGTGTGAGATAGGGACAGAGTCAATTGATGAGAAAACTGGAGACTGAACTCACGCTCTTTCTAGTTCATAGAGTTCAACCACTATCAATATTAAACATAGATGCACAACAACCAAACAAAGCAGCTACAATCCTGTCAATAAAATTCACAATCCTGAATTAGCTTCCTTTTGGGCAAAACTCAATCACAGTCTTTACAGCTGATTAACTGTGTTCTAGTTGGTAACATTCTTGATTCAAGTCAGAAGATTGTGGATTTAAATTCCACTCCAAGAACTTCAGCAGCAAAATCAGGACTAACATTCCAAAAAATTGTATTGTCAGAGTGTTGGCTTTCAGTTGAGATGGTAAAGCTAGGACACATCAGCTCTCCTGAGTGAATGCAATAGATCCAGTGGCACCATTTAAAGAAGATCAAAAGAGTTAACCCCAAGGTACAGTAAGTCACAGTCTGCACAATGTGATAATCAATGTGCCCTCCCCTACAATAGATTAACCAGCAGTATTCATAAATTGAAAAGGTTGTTCAACTGGTATGCAATGACCAAAAGATCACCATTTCTGTCTGCACAAGATATTGAGAAAACTGCTTTCATTCTATCAAATCAAATATTCACACCTCCAAGAAAAGTCAATAGATCATTCTTTGGAGTCAAGGGTGATGACATCTGTAAGGAATCCAAGCACAGAGAAGATCCAAAAAAACCTCATGGACATGAGCAAGCCACTGAGATAATGAACATGCAGTTCAGCTGTCTAGGCAGATCTGGGGTATCCTTCTACTTGCAACAGCTTGAGAGCCTGAGATGATAGTGGTCTGCACTAATTTGCACAGAGATGAGGACTGAGGAGTGGTATTGTGGCATAGTGGTTAGCATTGCTGCCTCACAGCATTAAGGACCCAGGTTCAATTCCTGGCTTGGAAATTGAATGGTGTTCCAATTAAATGAAGATAATTACAAAGATGTGAGGGAAGAGCTGGACAGAGTCGATTGGAAAGGGGGCCCAGCAGGGAAGACAGTGGAACAGCAATTAGTTGGAGTTTTTGAGTTATTCAGGAAACACAACAGAAATTCATCTGAAGAAGGAGGAAACAAGCTAAGGGGAGGACGGGGCATCCATGGCTGATAAGGAAAGTCAAGGACAACATAAAAACAAATGAAAAAGTCTACAAAGTGGCAAGGGAAAGTGGGAAAGCCTTTAAAAGTGAGCAGAGGACAATTAAAGAACCAATGAGGGGAGGGGAAGAAGATGAAATGTGAGTGTATGCTAGCTAGTAATATAAATGAAGATAGCAACAGTTTTTTTTTTAATTTAAAACATAAGAAAAGGCAAAAATAGTCATTAGACCACTGGAAAATGAGGCTGGAAAAGTAATAATAGGAAACAAAGCAATGGCAGAGGAAGTAAATAGTTACTTTGCATCAGTCTTCACAGTGGAAAACACCAGCAGGATGCCAGAACTCCAGGAGAGTCAGGAGGCACAGGCAAGTGTAGAGGCCATCACTAAAAAGAAGGTTCTGAGGCAATTGAAAGGTCTGAAGGTAGATAAATCACCTGGACAGAATGGACTACACCCAGTGTCTAGAAGGGATTGCTGAGGAAATTGTGAAGGCATTGGTGGTGATCTTTCAGGAATCACTGGAGGCAGGAAGGGTATCAGACTGGAAAGTAGCAATCTAACATCACTGTTTAAGAAGGGAGGGAGTCTGCAGATGGGAAATTAAAGGTTGTTAGCTTGATTTCAGTCATGGGCAAGATTTTATATTCTTTTATTAAAGATGAGATTGCAGAGTACTTGGAAGTGCATGATAAAGTTAGACTGAGTCAGCACGGTTTTGTCGAGGGGACGTCATGTCTGACAAATCAGTTAGTTATTTGAGGAGGTAACAAGGAAGTTAAATAAAGGAGAACCAGCAGATATGATTTATTTAGATTTCCAAAAGGCCTTTGACAGAGTGTTGTATAGAAAATTGTTAAATAAGTTAAGAACCCATGGTATTGAGGGCAAGACCCTGGCATCGATAGATGATTGGCTGACTGGCAGAAGGCAGAGAGTGTGGAAAATTGGGTTTTTTTTCAGGATGGCAGTCGGTGATTAATGGTGTGCCTCGGGGTCAGTGCTGGGACCACAACTTTTCACAATATGTACTAACAATTTGGTGGGAGGAACTGAAGGCACCTTTGCTAGGTTTGCAAATGATACAAAGATACATAGAGGGACAGGTAGTATTGAAGAAGCAGGAAGGCTGCAGAAGGACTTGGACAGGTTAGGAGAGTGGGCAAAAAAGTGGCAGATGGAATACGATATGTAAAAGTGTGAGGTTATGCACTTTGGAAGAAGGAATGGAGGCATGGACTATTTTCTAAATGGGAAAATGCTTAGGAAATCAGAAATACAAAGGGACTTGGGAGTCATTGTCCAAGCTTCTCTTAAGGTTCATGTGCAAGTTCAGTAGACAGTTAGGAAGTAAATGCAATGTTAGCATTCATATCAAGAGTGCTAGAATAAAAGTAGGGATGTACTTCTGAAGCTGTATAATGTTCTTTGTCAAACTTCATTTGGAGTAGTTTTGGGTCCCAGATCTAAGGATGGATATGCTGGCCTTGGGAAGTGTCCAGAGGACGTTCACTAGAATGATCCCTGGAATGAAGAACATGTCATATGAGGAACAGTTGAGGATTCTGGGTCTGTACGCTTTGGAGTCTAGAAGGATGAGGAGGGATCTTACTGAAACTTACAGGATATTGCGAGATCTGAATAGAGTGCACATGGAGAGGATTTTTCCACTAGTAGGTAAAATAAGAACCAGAGAGTTCAGTCTCAGGCTAAAGGAATGATCCTTTAAAACAGAAATGAGGAGGAATTTCTTCAGCCAGTGAGTGGTGAATTTATGGAACTCATTGCCGCAGAAGGCTGTGGAGGCCAGATCATTGAGTATCTTTAAGACAGAGATAGATTAGGTTCGTGGGGAAAAGGCAGGAGAATGTTGATGAGAAAAAAAATCAGCCATGATTGAATAGCAGAGCAGACGCGATGGGCCGAGTGGCCTAATTCTGCTCCTATGTCTTATGGTCTTATGGGTCACTGTCTGCATGGAGTCTGCACATTCTCCCTGAGACTGCATGGGTTTCCTCTACAATCTGAAAGACGTGCTGGTTAGGTGCATTGACCATGCTAAAGTGTACCTCAGTGTACCAAAACAGGTGCTGGAGTGTGTCGACTAGTAGATTTTCACAGTAACGTCTTGCGGTGTTAATGTAAATATGTTTGTGACTAATAAATAAACTTCTATAAGTGAGTGAGGTGAAAGTTGAAGACCACTCTAAGTCTGAGGAGGAAGTGGAGAGAGTGGAAGAAGAAGATATGACAAGGGCACATGCAAAGACAAACAGCTGTTTGGAATGCACAGAAAGACTTTTTTAGACATGGTTCAGCTGTTCTGATTCAACTCAGCCGTCTGATACAGCAATTCTGTATGCAGTGCCTATTTCCAGCCCTCAGCACAACAATTCCACAGTCAATAATCCATTCCGCTCATTGACACCCATTGCTGGTCATTTTCTCATCTCAGCTTCCTCAAGGTTTAAGATCACTTCCCAGGCGAAAGGTAACAATGGGAATGATAGGACAAGAGCTTCGGGTGCATAACAGTGACAATAAAAGTAGCAATTTAACAAAATTTAAATTCCCAGGCACTTCTTTTTCTCAAATTACAAAGTCATTCTTTTCTTTTTCCCATTATTCCTATGTGATGCAACTTTCATGGTTTCAAAAGACTTAGAGGTAGTTGTTCATTCGCCTGCTCTGACTGCTCAGAAGAATGTGGCTGAAATCCTCTGGGTTTTGGATTCATGAAGGCCTCAGCAAGCACAAAAGCAGAGTCGGCCATCAGGCATGTGAGGGTCTGGGTGGGTGTGGTGAGGGATGTGGTGAAGACGTTGAGATGGGTGTCCCCCACTTTTCTATCCCTTTTCTCCACTCGAGGTCCAGCCATACATTCCCCTGCTAGCCAAGGACAATGAGCAGAGATGATGCAGAGCAGAACAAACTGCTGCTGGAAAAAGGAAGAAAGGAGTGGCTAGGGGATTTCACCAGGGCACCCTATCCACTCAGGGTATTTAAGGTATGATTCATGGACCTGAATCACAGTGAAGAATAGTACTACAAATGATTTCATTTCACAAAGGATATCCTCACTGAGATGTTCCCCCAGCTGTAGCTGGAACTGCAACTTCAGTGTGGTATGAGGATCATATTGCCAGTGGCAGGGAAGGCGATTATGGACATGAACTTTCACTACACTGGCTCCTTTCAGGATGAAATCCATAACATCTCAGTGTCATCCCACTGATGTGTAAAGCAGGTCGCTGAGGCTCTCTATTCCAAGAGAGCTGAATACATGTCAAATTCTATTGCCAGGGAGAAGCAGAGTGAACATGCTACTTCACAAAAATTGCAGGCTTCTTCAAGTTGCAGGAAACAATTGACAGCAAACAGTTTCTCAACACTACATGTCAACTCTGGGATGTACAGCAAACAGAGAGCCCTCAACAGATACCTGGTGTTACACCATTCAGACAATTCAAATTACACAATTCAATGCTATAAATCCTGGGAGAAGTCATGATACCTTCCTTTAGTTGCAATCCATGCTGCTGTTCTCATAAGAGCTAACACAACAAACCAACGGGCAGCCACAGGACAATATGTTAATATGCATCATAAACCTGGTGCTCAACCCAGGCACGCGTGGACAATATGCATAAACATAAAAGCATTAAAAACATTAAATATGATACAACAGACCACAGGCTGCTGAAACAAAGCTCCTGCTCTATAGATCATTCCAAATATGTCCTATGTCGCTGAGAGTCTCTATCCCAAGAGAGTTGATGCCAAGATTCATTGTGGTCTGCTGCAGCTATGGAACCTGGCATCATGGGGCAGTGAGAAGATAAGCTGCAGGAAGAGAAAGAAAAAGTGGCAAGGAAAGGAGGAGGAGATAAAGAAAAGGAAGTGACAAAAGACATAACACCTCTTCAGACAAGCTCTCTCTATTTGACTCATCCGACTTGAAAATCCACGAACGTAATCCTAGTCACCAACAGCTCCAAGTCTTCCCGCTGTCACGGACTATCACAGCATCTATTTGACCACAATGCAAAAATTGGAATCACCTTAAAATAAGTATTCATATGATCATACAATCCCCACAGTGCAGGAGAAGCCATTCAACCCATAGAATATGCATCCACTCTCTGGCAGAGTATCTTATCCAAACCCTTTCCTCACCCTCTCCCTCTAACCCCAAAAATTTATCATGGCTAATCCCATCTATCCTGCATATCTTTGGACAATAAGGGGCAATTCAGCACCTGGAGGAGAATCCATGCAGAAATGGGGGGAACATGCAAACTCCACATAGGCAGTTACCTAAGGCCAAAATTGAACCCAAGTCCTTGGAGATGTGAGACAGCTGTGCTAACCACTGTGCCACTGTGCAGCCCCAAACGAAATTCATAAAGGAATCATGCCAAATTGTATACAAATGGCAACTCAATCACCCTTGTGCATTTCTTTATTGCCTTTTCTTGTCCTAGTGTGCCCATGGGCTGTGACCCCAGTGGCAGCAAGTCTAATAGAAGATTAATGAACTCTGACTGAAGGAGACTGCAGCTGTCCTTAAAGGATGGTCTCAAGCAATTCTGGGGTGAGAAGGCATGGATTCAGACTGCACTATCACAGCATGGGAGGCAGCAATCAGGGCTCACTGGCTCATAGGCAACAGCAAAGATAGTGGCAGAGTGGCAGAGGTGAGAGGATGAATACTGTCATCCTGAAGGACAACAGCAAGCGTATGCTCCACATAGACACTGCTATTGCCTGGGGCAGGCCCTCAGCAATCTTGCTGAAGGATGGATTGCTTGACTGTTATATCTCTAAAGCTGCTTTGACCTTGGTATCTGCAATGAATATGACAGCAACGTGAACTTACATAGCAGCAAGATGAGCAGCGTTACCAAGTATTTGATTGTGTTTGCCCTTCAGCTTTCTTCTGGAGATTTACCCACTGATGTCCTCGTAGGAATCCTATGATCTCTGGCAAAATGGAAAGTGTGCCACACTTGTGCACTGCCCTGGCTATAATCACTCATGCGCAGTGATGTAGTTCTCCAGCCCCTGCAGCAATAGCATCTCAAAGGCCCAAACAGGGATGGCAGCAGGAGGTCTAACTGTAAGTCTGGGAACTGGAGGTAAAGGTAAATAGCAAGAGTCCCAGGGAGAGGAGGGTAGGGAATGCTTGGGGGTTTTGGGGGAGAGTGGGGGACAATCAGAATTCCAGGTTAGGTTGGGGCAAGGTGGAGGGAGTCCAAAGATAACTGGTCCTTTGTTGGGAGAAGGGCAGGGATGTTGCCCTGCCCTGCATTCTCATTGATAGATTCCTGGTACTGGCTGCTCTGGCTATCTCATTTCCTTTCTTTATCAAAGATTCTTCAAAGGGCTGCTGGTCCCCCTCCAGATAAATCATGTTTTACTACCTCTCCACTTCATGCACTGAATCCCCCACTGCATCATGGAGCAGCATTCAGCATCTTCAAGCATTCTTTCAGGCATTTTGTACCTCTCAATATTGAGTATTCCCGATGTATACCAAAATCACTTTTAGGGCTGTACAGTTGCACAGTGGTTAACGTTACTGCCTCACAGTGCCAGGAACCTGGATTTGGCACTTCGCTTGGGTCACTGGTTGTGTGGAGTCTGCACATTCTTCCCGTGTCTGCATAGGTTTCCTCTGGGTTCTCCCACAATCTGAAAGACATGCTGATTAGGTGCATTGGGCGTGCTAGATTGACCCTCAGTGTACCAAACAGGTGCTGGAATATGGTGACTAGCAGGTTTTCACAGTAACTTCATTGCAGTGTTAATGCAAGCCTACTTGTACTAATAAATACATTTTAACTTTAAACTTCCAGCATCTGGTTCAGCCACAATCAGTGCAGGCAAGCTTTAATCATGCTTGCTTTTCACACTCTCCACAGACATACACACTCAACAGTGCCCAAAGTGATGTCTGCACACTGCAATCATTTAAATTAGGAGGCAGCATGACGCTTATGTATTGCCTGCACCAGAAGTAACAGATAAGGGGTAATCCCCAAATCATTCCTGTGTCTCATTTTCAGACCCTGTTCAATTTTGACTCATCCTGTTCAAACCCAGCATCTTTCAGGCAGTTGTACACTGGAGTTCTGATAGCTAGAACAAATTAACACTCTCTGAATGTAATTAAGTATGATATATTAAGTGGTGCTAGGTATAATTATTTGGAGAGAATCCTATCTCAGAGAGGATAAAGACCTGATGTATTGTCAGTATATGTGGACAGATCTGTTGAAAAGTTTGAGTTGAATTGGCCTTGAGACAACAAATTGCTCCATGGCCTCACCTTACCATCTGCAATTTCTCCTTAATTCCCCATCAACTTGGGCCTTTCATGTATTACGTCGCCATCTATCCCGTTATCAGTGATAGAACAATCAGGCTACTCGGCATGCTGATAGGAAATCCTTAACCTCAATCTCCTCGTCTCTTTGTTTCCCCACCCCCTTTAAAATGTTTCCTACCACCCATTCTTTCAATCAAGTTTTTGTCTCCCTCTCCAAATTCCCCCAAGCTGCCTCAGTGCCCATTCCTTTCTGCCCCTTTAGTTTAAATTTATTTATTAGTGTTACAAGTCGGCTTACATTAACACTGCAATGATGTTACTGTGAAAATTCCCTAGTCACCACATGCCAGTGCCTGTTCAGGTACACGGAGGGAGAATTCAGCATGATCAATGCATCTAACCTTCACGTCTTTTGGACTGTGAGCAGAAACCGGAGCACACGGAGGCAGCCCACACAGACATGGGGAAAAGGTGCAAACTCCACATAGATAATGACTCAAGCCGAAATCAAACCCAAGTACCTGGAGCTGTGAGGTAGCACTGTGCCACCACTTAAAGATGCTACATAATTGCAAAACATTGTTGTTGAACATTACAGTATAATCTAGTTAGTGTTTTTGTAAATCTCACTAATTGCAACATTATGATATCATCAGCAACATGTTCTGATGTCTTTTGACTCCTAATATAATTTCTTATGACTTTTCTCAGATTTATAATGAATGACTAATCACAGATAAAGAATCTCCATTACACTCTACCTCCAAAGAGATGAAAACACTGGAAACAGCTGATTGGACTGGAATATATTTTTCATTTTGGACTGAAGTCATTAATAATGCTACATAATATTGCAACATGCCCCAGGAAGAACTGTCTACTTTATTCAAAAAATTCAACAGAAGGAAAACTAGTTCCTGAAGATGTACGTCTACAGTTCTTATGTCTTAATGACATCCTCTGGGAAAAAATTCTGTTTCAAGCTATTGATAAAACTAAAATGTATCAATTACAGGGGACCAAAGCCAATTACTCGTAAATATGCTATAGTGATTGATGTACAATAGATTCCTGATTACTGCTGCCCCAAGAAATGTTATTCTTATTATGGCACGTGGTAATGGTATTACTGATTTTTAGAGGACTATTTTAAAGGTCACATTGCTTTAAATGGATTGGATGTCAACATGAACTCAGAAGAGATGATGTGACTTCTCTTGTGGATTCAACCATGGCCAGCCAGATAGCGGATCCAACTGTGCTGACATCAAGAGGATTCACAAAAGACATTTAGAATTCAAAGTGTCCTCAGACGAATAATTGCTTTCCCTAGAAGTGTGCGCAGTTTCTTCCTATTTCAACAACTATGAAAGAATTCAATGGCTGGGACATTCTAAAGCTATTGCCATGACTAAAAAGATAGAGACCGGAATTTTCCAATGTTGTGCCGCCTCTGCCAGTGACAATAGAGAATTTAATGCTCAGCCAAATCTCCATTCACAGCAGCGGAACCGGAGAATCCCGGCCATGGATCAGGTCAGAAGATTGGTGAGCAAATTTCAAAGAAATTGTATTCAATAAACTAACATTTTTTTCTGTAAAAAGGCTTTGCTGGAATGAGAGTGTATTGTTTAAACTTGGATTAGTCACCTCAAGGCTAAAATATAGATATTCACACATAAATACATTGTGCATGGATGACTTTGGGGAAACACCCTTTAAAGCCTCAATGACATATTCCAATCATAATGTGGAGTTGCTGGCATTGGATTGGGATAGACACAATACGTAATTTCACAATATCAGATTAAGTTCCAACAGGTTTATTTGGTAGCACAGGCTTTCAGAGTGTTGAATCTTCATCAGATGAGTAAAGAGTTCAGTTCACAAACAGGATATATATAGACATAAAATGGGTGCTTTTCTGGTTGGTGATCGGTGGCTAATGATATACCTCAGAGATGAGTGTTGGGACCATAATTGTTTACGACTTACATATGTAATTTGGAGTTGGGGATCAAGTTTCAAAGTCAAAATTTGCAGATGACACTTAATCGAGTGGCAAAGTGTGCACAGGATGCTGAAAGTCTGCAAAGGGATATAGATAGTGAGTGGTCAACGGTCTGGCAGATCGAGTACAATATTGGTAAATATGAGGTCCTCCATTTTGGCAGGAATAACAGCAAAATGGACTATTATTTAGATGGTAAAAATTGCAACATGCTGCTGTGCAGAGGGACGTGGATGTCCTCGTGCAAGAATCACAAGGAGTTCGTTTGCAGGTGCAGCAGGTAATTATGAAGGCAAATGGAATTTTGTCCTTCATTGCTGGAGGGATGGAGTTTAAAAACAGTGAGATTACATTCAATTACATAAGGTGCTGGTGAGGCCACACCTGGAGTACCGTGCACAATTTTGGTCTCCTTACTTGAGAAAGGATATACTGGCACTGGAAGGAGTGCAGAGGAGATTCACTAGGTTGATTCCGAAGTTGAGAGGGTTGGCTTATGAGGAGAGACTGAGTAGACTGGGGCTATACTCATTGGAATTCAGAAGAATGAGGGGAGTACTTACAGAAACATATAAGATTATGAAGGGAATAAATTAGATAGAAGCAGGGAAGTTGTTTCCACTAGCAGGTGAAACTAGAACTCAGGGACATGGCCTTAAAATAAGGGAAGCAGATTTAGGACTGAGTTAAGGAGGAACTTTTTCACACAAAGGGTTGTGAATCTGTGGAATTCCCTGTCCAGTGATGCTGTTGAGGCTACCTCATTGAATGTTTTTAAGGCAAGGGCAAATACATTTTTGAACAGTAAAGGAATTAAGGGCTATGGTGAGCAGGCCGGTAAATGGACCTGTGTCCATGAAAAGATCAGCCACGATCTTATTGACTGGTGAAGCAGGCTCGAAGAGCCAGATGGCTCCCAGTTCTTATGTAACTCAATTACAACAAGAAAATGGTTAGAATGCAAGTTTTAACAGGTAATCAAGTCTTTTCAGGTGCACACAATGTGAGTGGAGGGAAGGTTAAGCACAGGTTAAAGAGATGTGAATTGTCTCTAGCCAGGACAGTTGGTGAGATTTTGCAAGTCCAGGCAAGTTGTGGAGGTTATAGATAGTATGACATGAACCCAAGTTCGTGGTTGAGGCCATCCGCGGAACTTGGGTATCAATTTCTGCTCAGCGATTCTGTATTGTGTGTTGTGAAGGCCGCCTTGAAGAATGCTTACCCACAGATCAGAGGCTGAATGCCTATGACTGCTGAAGTGTTTCCTGACAGCAACCTACCACAGCAACCTCTGCAAGATGTGCTGGATCATCGACACAGATGCCAGCATGTCACGTGAGAACACCATCTACCAGGTACAATTCAGTGTTACTGCAATAACCCATGAGGTCCAAGGGGGAATCCCTGATTGATCTCCCTTAACCACTCGTTGAGTACAGGTTCCCTGATAACAAGCAGTGCCTGTCCAGCTGGAACTTATTCTCTGACACTTTGATAAGGCAAGCCCAGGATTGGGCCTGCTGAACTGTAGTCTAGGCAGGGACTAGTGTGTGTATCTCACCAAAGTGGTTTTACTTTGCATTCTGTAATAAACTATGTTCCTTTGCAATGGGCTTCCTAAGTCATTACACTTACTACATAGCATTGAATGTGTGCCTGCCATTCTGATCTTACTGTCCTTCACTAGTTGACCTAAACGATGGTGCTGAACCATCTTTGTAATATTGTAATAGCTTCATTTGATGGGATCACTTACTCAGTGATCACAAGGCAACTATGAGGCGGGCACGTTGGAGTATGAAGTTTCATGTAGGCCAGAGAAGGTAGGGACATGGGTTTCCTTCCATGTAGAATTCTGACTATTCTCCTGTGGGCCTTCAAAATAGATGGACAGGGCATTTCTGTTCCATGATTCAATCACTTTAATTTATGCAAAAGATTCTGGGAGCAAAAAGTTATAGACCTACAGAAAATAAGAAAATAGTAGACCATTCGGCTGTTCAAACTGCTCCACCAATCATTATGATCATGGCTGTTCATCCAACGCAATAGCCTGATCCCACCTTTCCCCCCATTTCCCCTGATCCACTTTAACCCAAAAGCTATATTTGGTCCTTGAAAACTTACAATATTTTGATCTTAACTGCCTTCTGTGGTAGAGAATGCTATAGGTTTACCACTCTCTGGGTGAAAGAATTCCTTTTCATCTCAGTCCTAAAAGAATATCTTATAGTTTTAGACTATGGCGCCTGGTTCTGGACTCCCCCACCAACAAGAATATCCTTCCTGCATTGTCTCTGTCTATTCTTGTTAGAATTCTATAAGCTTCTAAGGGATTCCCTCTCATTCCTCTGAACTCTAATGAATATAATCCTAACTTACTCAATCTCTCATACATTCGTTCCGCCATCTCAGGAATCAAGTTTAAAGTTTATTCATTATTGTCACAAGTAACGTTATACTTACATTGTAATGAAGTTACTGTGAAAATTCCCTATATGGAATTCCCACACTCTGGCACCTGATCGGGTACATTGAGGGAAAACTTAACATGGCCAATCCATCTAACCTGCACATCCTTGGATTGTGGAAGGAAACCGGAGCACCTGGAGGAAACCCATGCAGACATGGAGAGAATGTGCGAACTCCACACACACAATGACCCAAGCCAGGAATTGAATCTGGGTCCCACAGTGCTAACCACTGTGCCACTGTGAATCAGTCTGGTAAACTGCACTCCCTTCATTGAAAGAATACCCTTACTCAGATAACAAGAACAAAACTGCATGCAATATTCCAGATGTGGTTTTACCAAGGCATGTGATTGAGTATGATTGTTGCAAAACAAGCCTGCTCCTGTACTTGAATCCTCTCACTATGAAGACCAACATTCCATTTGCTTTCTTTACCACCCACTGCACCTACATGCTTACCTTCAGTGACTGACATATGATGATACCCGTGAATCACTGTACATCCCCTTCTCAATTCATAACCATTCAGCTAACAATCTGCCTTCCTGCTTTTGCTATCTAAATGGATAACCTCACATTTATGCACATTATACTGCAGTGAAATGCATTTGCCCACTCACTCAGCTTGTGAAAAATCACACTGAAGCATCTCTGCGTCCTCCTCATAGTTCATACTCCACTCAGATTTGTGTCATCTGTAAGTTTGCAGATATTACATTTAGTCCCTTCTTCCAGATCATTAATATATATTGTGAATAGCTGGAGTCCAAGCACCGATCCCTGCAGTATCCCATTAGTCACTGCCTGCCATTTGGAAAAAGATCCATTTAATCCTTCTCTTTGTTTCCTGTCTGACAACCAATTTTCTATCAATTTCAATACACTACTCCCCAATCTCATGCCCTTTAATGTTACACACTAAATTCTTATATGAGAACTTATTGAAAGCCTTCTTAAAGTCAAAATAAACCACATCCACTGGATCCCCCTCATCAACTCTATTACTTACATCTTCAAAGAATTCCAGTAGATTTGTCAAACATAATTTTCTTTTCATAAATCCAGGCTGACGATTTTACCACTGTTTTTCAAGTGCTCTGTAGTAAAATGTTTGATAATAGACTCTTTGGGGATGACTCTCCCATCCAGCTGCACCAGAAAATTAGTGCAGCAGGCCGGGAGAATTGTGCAGGGTGCAATTTGCAGGGTTCCTGCAAGCATTCACGTCGTCTTATTTATCTCCCAGCACTGGGTTTCCAGAACAGTCTGGTCCGCACCAGAAACCAGTGGGGAGGCGGTGCTAGCAGTTAAATCATAATCTAAATATTATTTCAATGTTATTAGCAGCCCAGGAGTGAATTTTCTGGGCCTGCTAGCTTCTCCCACCCCACCAGGGCCCTGGGGGCAGGCCCTGATGGTCTGGGGCCTAGGGGGCGATTGGTGGGGGTGCCATTCTGCCATTGGAATCAGTTGAGACCAAGTTGGAGGCCAGCGATTGGGGCAGGCAAGGGGGTTATCTGCTGGAGTAGGGGGAGGGGGAGTCTGCCAGAGGAAGTTCAGGGGTTTGTGTCTCCTTGGGATGTCTGCGCTTTGGGGGATGGAGGGGGGGGATTGGCAGTGCAAGGGGGAGGGCAATCCCTCTCACTGAACCCCGTGTTCTCCAACATTTTTGACATGTTATTTATGACCTCCTTTGTGAAGACAAAAGTATGTATTTAGTTGGTCAGCTATTTTTCCATTCCCCATTATAAATTCCCTTATTTCTGACAGGAAAATATTTGTCTTCACCAATCTTATTTTCTTCACATACATATGAAAACTTGCCACAAGCTTACTGTTGTATCTATTTTCTTCTTTTTAATCAATCCCTTGGTCCTCCTTTGCTGAATTCCAACCTGCTCCCAATCATCAGGTCTTTTTTTGGCCAATTTTAATGCCTTTTCCTATATAAGTCATAGTTTGGCTACTTCTTCCAATTGACATTTGTAGGAATAAACAATTGTTGTAGTTTGCCCTTGCACTCTTTGAATGTTTGTCATTGCATATCCACCGTCATCCCTTTAAGTAATATTTCCCAAATCGTCATAGCCAATGCATCCCTCGCACCATTATAATTTCCTTTATTAAGATTGAGGACTCTCATCTCAGAATTAGTTATATCACTCTCCATTTTGATGAAAAATTCTAATAATATTATAGTTAATCATCCCCAAGGAGTCTCAGATAACAATTGCTAATTGTTCCTTGGGAGCACCGTGGAGAGGCAGCGATTTGCGAGTGGAGAGCTTGTGAGTGAGTAGAGCGATTTTTTAAATCTAAATTTTACTAGTTTTTTTTAAACTTTTTAAAGTTTAAAGTGGAGTGGTGTGGAATCCAGGGCCTAAGCAAAAAGGGGGAGGCAAGGTAAGTTTTTTTTTAATCTTTCTTACTTTTTTTTTTCTCTGGGTTACTAAAAAGGGGCAAGCATGGGTGTGAGGCCAGCATGTTGTTGCCAGTGTAACATGTGGGAGGTCTTGGAGGCTCCTGGTCTCCCAGATGTCCATACCTGTGACCGCTGTGTGGAGCTGCAATCCCTACGGGACCAGGTAAAAGAACTGAAAATGCAGCTTGAGGACCTTCGACTCATTAGGGAGAATGAGGAGATTATTGATAGGAGCTACAGACAAGTAGTCACACCAGGGCAAAGGGAAAAAGGCACATGGGTAACTACTAGGAAGGGGAAACCTCAGGTGATGGAGAGTACACCGGTGGATGTCCCCCTTCAAAATAAGTAATCTTGCCTGAGTACTACTGTGGGGGACAGCCCATCCAAGGGAGGCAGCGGTGGCCAGCTCCCTGGAGCTGAACAAAAACAAAAACTTAAAAAACAGAGCAAAAAGGCAGTGCTTATAGGGGACTCCCTCGTGAGGGGGGCGGACAGGCGTTTTTGTGGACGCAGACGGGAGTCGCGGATGGTAGTATGTCTCCCTGGAGCTCGGATTCAGGATGTCTTTGGACGCGTCCCAGACATCCTGAAAGGGGAGGGTGAGGAACTGGAAGTTGTAGTACATATAGGTACTACTGACATAGGCAGGAAGAGGGAAGTGGATATGAAAAGGGATTATAGGGAACTGGGTAGGCAGCTGAGAGAGAGGAAAGCGAAGGTAGTAATCTCAGGATTGCTGCCTGTGCCTCGGGAGAGTGAGATCAGGAATAGTATGAGGTGGAGGTTGAATACGTGGCTGAGGGACTGGAGCAGGGGGCAGGGATTCCGGTTCCTGGATCATTGGGACTCTTTAGGGGCAGGTGTGACCTGTACAGCAAAGACGGGTGGCACCTGAATCCCAGGGGGACTAATATCTTGGCGGGAAGACTGGCTAGGGCTACTGGGGGGACTTTAAACTAGAAAGGTTAGGGGGAGGGAATAGTGATGTGGAGACTGGAGCAAGGAAGTTAGCTCCCAGGTAGGGAAGGACTCTAGGCAGGATGAGAGGCAGGTTAGACGAGTGGGGGAGAAGGGAAATGTTCAGTCTGAGGGGCTGAGGTGTGTCTATTTTAATGCCAGGAGTGTAGTAAATAAGGTGGATGAACTTAGGGTGTGGATTGCTGCTTGGGATTGTGATGTAGTGGCCATTACAGAGACTTGGATGTCTCAGGGACAGGACTGGGTACTACAGGTCCCGGGATTCAGATCCTTCAGGAAGGACAGGGAGGGAGGCAAAAGAGGTAGTGGAGTGGCACTGTTGATCAGGGACAGTGTCATGGCTGCAGAGAAGGTGGATACCGAGGAGGGAATGTCTATGGAGTCTCTGTGGGTGGAAGTTAGGAATAGCAAAGGGTCGGTGACGTTGCTGGGTGGATTCTATATGCCGCCCAATAGTGACAGGGAAGTTGAGGTGCAGAGAGGGAAACAGATACTGGAGAGATGTAGAAATAACAGAGTTGTTGTGATGGGAGACTTCAATTTCCCAAACATCGACTGGAATATCCCAAGGGTAAGGGGTTTGGATGGGGAGGAGTTTGTTAGGTGTGTTCAGGAGGGTTTCCTGACCAGCACGTGGACAAGCCTACAAGAGGAGAGGCTGTACTGGACCTGGTACTAGCTAATGAACCAGGACAGGTGATGGATCTCTTGGTAGGAGAGCATCTTGGGGATGGAGATCATAATTCTATCTCCTTCACCCTTGCATTGGAAAAGGATAGGATCAGGCAGGCTAGGAAGGTGTTTGTCTGGAATAAGGGGAAATATGAAGACACAGGCAGACGTTGGGGCGAATAAACTGGAAGGTGGTGTTCTTGGGGAAAAGCACAGAAGAAAGGTGGCAGATATTCAAGGAATGCTTGTCTGGAGCTCTGCACGACAACGTTCCGGTGAGACAAGGAGGTTTTGGTAGGTCGAGGGAACCGTGGTGCACAAAAGCTGTGGTGAACCTAGTCATGAAGAAAAGAAAGGTGTATAAAAGGTTCAAAGAGCTAGGAGATGTTGGGGATCTAGAGAAGTATAAGGCTTATAGAAGAGAGCTTAAAAAGGAAATTAGGATAGCCAGAAGGGGTCATGAGAAGGCCTTGGCTGGTAGGATTAAGGAGAATCCCAAGGCCTTCTACAAATATGTGAAAAGTAAAAGGATGAGAAGAGAAGGGATAGGACCTATAAAAGGTGAAGGGGGAAAAGTCTGTATGGAACTGGAAGAAATGGCACAGGTGCTTACTGAGTACTTTGCCTCAGTATTCACGGTGGAAAGTGATCTGGGAGGATGCACTACAAGTTTGCGGCAGACTGAAAAGATTGAGTATGTAGATATTAAGGAAGCGGATGTGTTAGAACTTTTAAATGCTATCAAGAGAGACAAGTCTCCGGGACCAGATGGGATGTACCCCAGGTTATTGTGGGAGGTGAGGGATGTCATTGCAGAGCCCCTGGCGATGATCTTTGCGTCGTCGATGGAGACGGGAGAGGTTCCGGAGGATTGGAGGATTGCGGATGTGGTCCCTTTTTTCAAGAAAGGGAACAGGGATCGTCCTGGAAATTACTGACCGGTGAGTCTGACCTCAGTGGTTGGTAAGCTGATGGAGAGGCTTCTGAGGGACAAGATTTATGAGCATTTGGAGAAGTTTAGGTTGATTAGAAATAGTCAGCATGGTTTTGTTAAAGGCAGGTCGTGCCTTACAAGCTTAATTGAGTTCTTCGAAAATGTGACTGAACACATTGACGAAGGAAGAGCAGTGGATGTGGTGTACATGGACTTCAGCAAGGCATTTGACAAGGTCCCACATGCAAGACTTCTTGAGAAGGTGAGAGGGCATGGGATCCAAGGGGTTTTGGCCTTGTGGATCCAGAACTGGCTTGCCTGCAGAAGGCAGAGGGTGGTTGTGGATGGCTCTTTTTCTGCATGGAGGTCGGTCACCAGTGGAGTGCCCAGGGATCTGTTCTAGGACCCTTGCTGTTTGTCATTTTCATAAATGACCTGGATGAGGAAGTGGAGGGATGGGTGAGTAAGTTCGCCGATGACACGAAGGTCGGTGGTGTTGTGGATGGTCTGGAGGGATGCCAAAAGTTGCAGCAGGACATCGACAGGATGCAAGACTGGGCAGAGAAGTGGCAGATGGATTTCAATGTGGATAAATGTGTTGTGGTCCATTTTGGCAGATCCAACGGGATGAATGAGTACACTATCAATAGTAGGAGTCTTAGCTGTGTGGAAGATCAGAGGGATCTTGGGGTCCGGGCCCATAAGACTCTCAAATTGGCCTCCCAGGTGGAGGATGTGGTTAAGAAAGCTTATGGTGTACTTGCCTTCATTCATCGAGGGATTGAGTTCAGGAGTCAGGAGGTAATGCTGCAGCTTTATAGGACCCTTGTCAGACCACACTTGGAGCACTGTGTGCAGTTGTGGTCGCCTCACTATAGGAAGGGCGTGGAAGCTATTGAAAGGGTGCAGAGGAGATTTACAAGGATGTTGCCTGGATTGGGAGGCATGCCTTATGAAGACAGGTTGAGGGAGTTGGGACTGTTCTCCCTGGAGAGACGAAGGTTGAGAGGCGACCTGATAGAGGTTTAAAAGATGTTGAGAGAATAGATAGGGTGGACTCTCAGAGACTATTTCCCAGGGCTGAAATGGTCGCGACGAGAGGGCACAGATTTAAGGTGCAGGGAAGCAAGTACAGAGGTGATGCTAGGGGAAAGTTTTTCACTCAGAGGGTGGTGAGTGAATGGAATCGGCTGCCGTCGGTGGTGGTCGAGGCGAACTCGCTGGGGTCTTTTAAAATACTTCTGGATGAGTATATGGGATCCAATGGGATTGGGGGTTATAGATAGGTCTATGGCTGGGTAGGTTTTGATGTGTTCGGCACAACTTGTGGGCCGAAGGGCCTGTTTGTGCTGTAGTGTTCTATGTTCTATGTTCTAACAAGATTGCAAATTATTCCTTTCTTATGAGACAATACCCAGTCTAGAATGGCCTGTTCTCTTATTGGTTCTTCAATACATTGGTCCAATAAACCATTCAGCATAGACTCCAGGAATTCCTCCTCTACAATGTTGTGATTTATTGATTTGCCCAATCTATATGCAAAATAATGTCATCCACAATTACAGATGTTCCTTATCGCTTGCACCTCTAATTTCCTGTTAATTACCATCTTCAACATCAAAACTATAGTTTAGGAGCCCATATACAACTCCCACTAATTTTTTTTCCCTTTGTATTTCTCAGTTCTACTTATATGGATTCCACAACACTGGAGCTAATATCTTTTGTTATTATTGCATTAATTTCCTCTAACTCGCAATGCAACTCCAGCACCTTTTCCTTTTTGTCCTTCCTAAATACTGAACAGCCCTGGATATTCAATTCCCATTCCATAGGCAGGAAACCAACTGGTAGGAATTTAAAAAATTTAAAAATAATGATGTGTTTTTCAGTACATTCATGATTTTAATTGGGCTGATATCTATTTAATATAAATTGCACCATTCAAGTAAGCCAGAAAGAATGACTAATGTTAACCACTATGCCTTTTTGTGTTGAACTGACATTCTCAAAAGGTATATTTTCCCCAAAGAATTATCTCAATAATAACAACTTAGTGGTTAGCACTGCTGTCTCACAGCACAAGGGACATAACTTCGATTCCCGGCTTTGGTCACTATCTGTGCAGAGTTTGCACATTCTCCCATGTCTAGGTTGGTTTTTTCCAGGTGCTCTGGTTTCTTCCCACAGTCGGAAAGATGTGCTGATTAGGTGCATTGGCCATGCTAAATTCTCCCTCAGTGTACCTGAACAGGTGCTGGAGTGTGGCAACTAAGAGATTTTTGCAGTAAGTTCATTGCAGTGTAATATAAGCCCAACTGAGACACTAATACTTAAACTTTTGTAAATTTAAGGTTATTTTTGTATCTTTACATATTGAAATTGAGCCAAGCACTTTTCCTCAAATATAAAACCTATGCCATAAATTGTAAAATTCCAACTGATAAGAGGGGCTGTCAGGGTACGGGAGTAGAAGAAGGAAATGTGTTGGACGTAATAAATAGTTTGTAACTCAAAAGCCTCTTAAAATATTCACAAAGTGCGAAATATCAAATTTGACCTCACTGGAAGAGATCGTTATGCCTGTGCTAGTTCTCTGAAAAAAGCTATCCTCTTAGTTTCAATTCCCCACACTTACCCATAACCTTTTATTTTTAAAATATTTATAGACTTCTCTTTTAAAAGCTTTTTATGAATTCTTCTTTCACACTGTTTCTGGCAGGGCATTCCATATCTTAACAACCATCTGCACAAACGTCAATTCCAAGACACACCCTTTGTTTCTGATTGCAAAAACATCCTCAATTTACTGATAC
Organism: Sphyrna mokarran; assembly: GCA_024679065.1. Lineage (NCBI taxonomy): Eukaryota > Metazoa > Chordata > Chondrichthyes > Carcharhiniformes > Carcharhinidae > Sphyrna > Sphyrna mokarran. The sequence goes on from JAGIQG010000003.1 coordinate 92,374,635, forward strand.
GCCGACAAGTGAAATTAGATTTTCTCTATCAAATATAATTTTAAACATTTTTAAAAGATCTTCTTAATTTACTCTGATGAAAGAAATCCAAATTTCTCATTTCATCCCCTCTCGGTACATCTTTTCCGTGCCCTTCATCTGCCCTCATGTTGGATGCCCAAAAACAGAACAAAACACAAAAGATTTGAATGTTGCCGTGGGTGATGAAGGAACAGCTTTTGCTGTTCACATCTTGCACTGTTGCTAAGAGTTTTTCGCAGGCTTGTCAGCAGAGATTTTCTGGTCACTGGGCAATGTGACCAAATGCAGCTCCTTCTGCACAGTATCTGCGGCATGGTGAGCAGGTCAAACAGCAAGGAGTTTTCATAACCAGTCAGGTTGAAGAACTCTCATGGAGATGTGCAGGGCCAGTTTTTTTTCCCCCCTCAAAAGGCAGGAATCGGGAAGTGATTTGATCCTGTGTTGCACACACTCCTCCACTGGGAAGCAGGAGCCGAGGCTTAATTGGCCTAGAGACGGTTCTGCTATCCAATTAGGCATTCCTGAGGCAGGAAGGGAGGTGGCTGACTCTGCAGTGGACAGATTGAAAGGCACGTCTCTCTTCAGTCACACATCCAGCCCTGTATTTCTGTGACTCCAAAATGCTGGGTACCAAATAGGAAAATTATATAGTCATTGATTTAGAGTGCAACTTAAAAAATTGGGGATAGGCATATCTTAGGAGGAAGAGAGAGCATATGTAATTCATCTACAATTTAATATGCAAAAAACGAAACAAGAAGAGAATGATTCAAAGGATGGGATAGCCATTTTGTTTTACTTGAAGTGAAAATATATAGCTGAAGGCTAAATAGACTTGAGTCACTGACACTATTTTTTTGAGAACGAGATGCATGGAGAATAAGTTATAACTGCCCGATTATCAAAGATTAAGTGCAATACAGGCAGAATTAAAATTTAAAACTGTTACATTCAGAAAAGCTTTTTTTTTTCAGAACTGGAACAGGGAGAATCTTAACACTGCTTAACTCTTCGAGAACTGAATGGATGCTTTTGATAAGAACCGTAAAAAAAGAGTCAAAAATTGAGGCTATTAATTATTTAGGGATTATATGCAGTGAGTCAAACACCATTGCTATTTAACTGTGAATATGATATGCAGAAGAACTCCAGAGTTGAAACCCAAGTACTTCTTCCACCATTCATAGTTTTCAAAGAGTTTACCAGTTCAGAGGTTAAGCTTTTCTAAAATAGTGATCTGAAGCCAAAATAAATGGATTTTATTCTCAGTGCTGGGATATAAATTTATTTAACTTTGTTATTCAATAACATTTCATTGGGACAGTAAAAGTACTGATTTAAAGATCTAGTCATCCTTATCATAACATCTTTCAGAAATGAATGCTGTACATGTTACTGCTGCATTTTACAAAATTAACATCTGTGGAAGTAGATAACTTGACTGTTGCAATTAACAGATATTTTTAAAAATTTTCTCTCTTCCATTGTATGGTTCTCTCCTCCATGCAATTGGTCTGATACGAGACAGGTGCTGAACTCTGATCATCCCTCTGAAAATGAAAGAATAAAAGACCAGACATTGTCACCTAATAACAGTGGGCTGTCAAATTGGGGTAACAAAAAACTGGCCCACCGACTATAAAGCAGTAAGTAAAGCTAAATTACATTTTGTGCAGTAAACAAAATAAAGATTGAACAAAGAACTGAGCTTAAGGGTCAGAAATAAAATAGGAAAACTATTTTTTAAAAAGCTATTTTTAACTCTATAACATGAATTTTTTTTGAGGGAATGAGACACTACTCTTTCAGGCCAGAGAGGTCGTTCAAGAGTATTTATCACTTATAACACCATTGAAATGGCAGCAGTTTGAGAAGGTGATTCAACACTAACTCCTCAAGGGCATTTTGGGATTGGCAACAAATGCTGATCTTACTAGCAATACTCATATCCAATGAAATAAAAAACCAAACTACTAATGATTGTACAGGTCTAAGCCATTTTAACCATCTAACATCAACAACAATTTACATTTATAAAGAACCTTTAACATAATCAAACACCAACAGTGCTTCAAGTTACAAGGAAGGTTGGATACTATGCACATAGAGTGGTATGAGGGTAGATAAATAATAACCCTATCAAAGAGGTAAGTTTTGAGTAGTATCTTAAAGGACAAAAGGGGGTTTAAAGAGAGAGTATCAGAGCCTAGGCTGACAGAACAATTGCCTAAAGTCTTGCCATAACAGTGATCACTGTGCCGATTTCATTAGTTGAAGAATGCAGAAACATACAAGGAAAGATCAGGGTATAACTCACACTAGACCTTGGATTTCTGCATTTTAATGGACATGTACAGAAGTCAGAAGTTATGATCAGGATCACATAGATTCAAAACGTTAACTCTGTTTCTCTCTCCACAGAGGTTGCCAAACATGTTAGACATGATCTTATTGGCTGTTCGCTCCACACTCCCACTGCAGCGAAGTTGGAGAATTTGGTGGTAATATTCCAGCTGTTGAGATTTTCCAGTATTTTCTGTTTTGAAGTCACAAATTGCTGTTGGTTTTAGACAATAATAACAGATGCTGATAGCCTCACCATTATACTAAAATTCAGGCACGTAGTCCAGATTCAGCCCAATCAATGATTCGTATGAACTTTACTTTTTTTCCTTCCATAACCTATATCCATATTTATAACAATGCTTCAATACTGTTTTTCAGATTTACAATGCGATAAAAGCAATTATTTTTGTCTATAGAAACATTCAGTTTCACTGATCTGAACAGGACGATTGATTTCTTGTCTGTTAACCAGTGGCACTGTATTTGCCTGAACTATAAAGTTAATGAAAGAATTTCCTTCAATAGTGAGTGTGAACATGCTTGAGCTACTGGTGTGTACTGCGTCGCAGAAATGTTGGAATTCCAATTTTCCAATCCAATATTTAACATTGCAACTTCTGCCTCAGAATCTATTTGGGCTGGAGATGGAATTTTGCTGTAACAACTAAACTGCAGAGGAAATATTTTAACCCCTTTCTTCTCCATTACCAGGACAATATGTTAACCAAGGGGTCATTAGGCACCTCTAATACCCAATGGTGCTGTCACAGTAATTACAGGAAATATGTCAGGTGGCCATTTACAATAGTTCTGCTTGTAAGTGATAAGGAGGCTGAAATAGCTCCTTAGAGGCCAGTGCCTACTCCAAGGAGTGTTTCAAGTACAAAGTCAGAATCCTGTGGACCTGACAATATACACAGTTCAGACTCCCTGATTGGGCAGGCAATCATTACCTCAAATCAGGGAGCTCAAATTCCTAGATGCCCACCTCACAGACCTCATTGAGGTCATTATAGACAGGAATTGGAGAAATATTGTACAATGTTTGGCCATTCTTGCAGTTCATTTCCAATCCCTTGGATCGTTCAGGTTTCAATGAATGGTCAAATTGTGAGAGGCTGGAAACGCAGCCTCAGCCGTGTTTGCATGTGAAGATCAGCATGGGAGAAATCTCAGAAGAGAAAGCAAATATTATAAATATCCGCTGAGGACAGGTGACTGTCATACTATTTGACAGTTTTTTAAAAATGTCTTTGAGAAGAAACATATTGCAGTTCTGCCTGATAGATGTTAGTTCTGGCTTCAACCTCCAAATTCTCTGTAGACTGTTCATGACTTAGGTCATTCAAGTGCAAACCCCTTCCTAAAGCGTTGCATATCAAGGTCAGAGACATCACAACTGCTTTGTCTGAAAGATCAGTTACATTTCAAGGAAACTGAAAAAAGCAGCATTCTGGTACATTGGCTTCTGGTGGGGGGAATTCCAATCTTTATGCATGAATAATGTATTGCATGTTATTTTACCCGTGCTCCTTTGCTTTTACATAGCTTTTTGCTTTTAAAAATGACTGCAAGAGAATAAAGTATTTTTTACAGCGTCTTGAACTATCTTGGGGCATCCCAAAATGCTCCATAACCGATGAATGAGTTTCTGTGAGGTATGGAAACATGACAGGCAATTTAAATTCAGCACGGTTCCATAAACAGAAATGTAACAAATGGCTAATTGAATGTTTTCCAGTGTGTTTGTTAAGGGGTAGTTGTTTACTGGACATCAAGAGAATTTTGAATAATGTCACCAGGTCTTTTATGTCAACCTGAGAGCTCAGATTAGATCTTAGTTTAACATCTTATACAGTGCTAGTCACAGAATTACAGAATTGCTACAACACTGAAAGAGATCATTCAGCCCATTGTGCCTGTACTAGCTCTCCAAATTTACAATGTACCTGGTGTCACTCCGCTGATTTCTTCCTGTAACTCTGCATATACTTCTTTTTCAGATCATAACTGAACTCCCCTTGTGTCGCGCCTCAATTAAATCTACGTTCATTCCACTCTCATATGGTGCATTCCACATATTAACTGTTAGACCTGCATACTTGTACACCAAGATCTTTCATTACCTGTTTCACTACCCCTCTTAGTATAATCTGATTTATTGTGTACTCCCTATAACTATCGATCCTCCCTAAATGGATAATATCACACCACTCTGTGTTAAAATCCATCTGTCACTTTACCATCCACTCCACTGACTCATCGACATCATTTTGGATATTATAGCTATCCTCTACACTATCCACTATTCGGCCAATCTTTGTGTCATCTGCAGCTTCCCAATTGCCACCCACCGCCCCCCCCCCCCCCCCCCCCCCCCCCCACCACCACCCGCCATTTATGTCTAAATCATTAATGTACGATAACTAAGTCAATTTTTAATTTGGTTTGCCACATTACCCTGAATCCCATGAGCTTTTTTTTTGACCAATCTGCCACGTGGGACCTTATCAAACACCCCTCTAAAATCCATGTACACAGCATCCACTGCACTACCTTCATCAGCCCTTCTTGTCACTTTTTCAAAGAATTCAATCAAATTTATGAGGTGATGCCTTCTTTAAAAAATCTATGCTGACCATCCCTGACTAGTCTATTCCTTTCTGTGACAATTAATCCTATCTTTCAGGATAGATTCTACTAATTTGCTCAAAGCAATATAAGACTAACTGGCCTATAATTAGTTGGCATTTCCTTCAATCCCTTTTTAAACAATGGAACTATGTTTGCATTTCTCCAGTTGTTCAATACCTCCCCTGTATTTAGTGAAGATTGGAAAATCATCCTCCCAACATCTACTATCTCCTCCATGATCTCTTTCAGCAGCCTTGGAAACAAACTATCTGGCCTTGTTGACTTATCAACTTTCAAGGATTTTAACTCTTTAAGTACTTTCTCATTCTTTATGATTATCCCATTCAATATTCCAGTGTTCCTTTTGGACTACTGTATCTGCATCATCCTTTTCCTTTGCAAACATAGAGACAAAATATTCATTTAAAACTCTTCCACAGCCTCTACATCTAAAACAATTCCTTCATTTTTGATGGTCTCATTTTTTTCCTTAACTAACTTTTTATCATTAACCCTTGAGTTTCTTTAAGTTTACTTGCTCATCATTTTTCATGCCCTCTCTTTCATTTCCTTACTTCCTTGGGTGGCACGATGGCACAGTGCTGAGCATTGCTGCCTCACAGCTCCAGGGACCTGGGTTCGATCCTCGGTTTTGTCGACGGTCTGTGTGGAGTTTGTGTATTCTCTCGTGTCTGCATAGATTTTCTCCGAGTGTTCCAGTTTCCTCCCACAGTCCAAAAATGTGTGGGTGAGGTGCATTGGACATGCTAAATTGCCCCTTAGTGTCCCGGGATGCATAGGCTAGAGAAATTAATGGAGTAAGTATGTGAGTTTACGAGGGTAGGGCTTAGGTGGGATTGTTGTTGGTGTCAAGTCGATCAGCCGAATGGCCTCATCCTATACTGTAGAGTTTCTATGATTTTTTACTTTGTCCCTGCACTTCCTATACTCATCTAGATTATCTTCAATGCTTAATTCTTTATGGCTGTCTTATGCTTTCCTTTTCTGTTTGATCTTTGCCTATATTCTTCTAGGCAAAGATCTACAGTTGGCAATACCACCCATATCTACTTTGTATATTTAGGATCTCACTTTTTAGTGCTTTCCACTGGCTTTCCATTGCTTTATCCCCAGCAATGTTACTGAGTCTACCTCAGCCAAGTTCCTTCTCGTTTCTGAAAAAATTTGCATTCCCCCAGTTCAAACTTTTCCTCATACTTTATCACTGTCCTTTTCCATGGTAATGCTAAATCTAACTGAATTGTGATCATTATCTCTGATATGGTCGCCAACTTCCATTCACCCATTGTCCTTCTTCGCCCCCCCAAGATTAGCTGTAGAATTGTATCTCCTCTCTTTGGGTTTGTCACTCATTGGTAGAAAAGATTTTTCTGGACACACTGCCTGAATTTTCCTCACTCAGTGCCCCTTATATTGTTTGAATCCCACATGATACTGGGATAGTTAAAGTTTATTTATTATTATTGCCTTCTTATTCTTACAGGAAGAAATTTGCCAACATATTTGTTCTGCTTTCTCACTTTCTTTATTTGGGATCTGTTAGGATACTCCCAGTAGAGTGATTGCCCCCTTTTTTATTTTAAAATCTCATTTCAATATGTCATCCCTTCTCACAATTGGAATTGATTATTTAACTATTAGTGCTACTCCCACCTCCTTTTTTATGTACCACTCTATCATGTTTGAAGACTCTAAAACCAGGGACACTGAGCTGGCAAATTTGCTCTTCCTTTAGCCAAGTTTCCATTATAGCAATGACATTGTGCTGCCATGTGTCTTCCTGTGTCCTTAAGTCATCTACCTTGTTGGTAATGGTCCTTGCATTGAAGTATAAGCAGTTTATCCTTGTTGGGCACTTTTTAAACTTTGCTTCTCCCGTAATTCCAATTCTATCACTGTATCATCTATCATCATGCTCTACTTCCATTTACATGATCTGAACTTTCTGAATCTACTCCTGGGATCTTAATCCCCTGTCACACTGGTTTAAATACTCCCCAGTGCCCATTCAGACCTCATTATCTCCCAATTCCCTTTCACATCTTAATACCCAACCTAATGTCCCTTCAGACCCCAATTTCCCCAATGTTCCATCACATCTCAACACTCCCATTTTATCACACCTCAACACCTCCAATGGGCCTTCAGACCTCAACACCCACTTGCAATTCATATGTGAACATAATACACAACACCCCCCGCACAAACACTTGCAACCCACCCTCCTGCTCCATCCAATGCCTTGAAAGACTTTACTATTACCCTTTCCCCAGCACCTTCAACTGGCCATATTCCTCTCTAGGACTGAATCCCTGCACCACTTTTCATTCCTCTTCTGTCTTCTTTCAAACCCATCACTGAAAGCCAGTCCAATCCTTTGGGGAAGTCCCTGGAGGATGGCCTAAAGTCTTGACAAAGTTGCTGTGCAACCATTTCATGGACACTTCTTTACATGATTGAAGTTCAACCCACCCAGATCTGCACATGGTGCTCCAGAGTCCCATTCATAGAATCATCAAAAAGCTTATGGAGAAGAAAGCCATTTCACCCATTGAGAATTCACTTACAACAATCCTACTTCAGCCTTATTCCTGTAACCCCAACTATTTATCCCACTAATCTGTCTAACCTACACATCCCACGACACTAAGGCTCAATTTAGCATGGCCAAAGTATCTGACCTTCACACACATCTTTGGACTGTGGGAGGAAACCAGAGCATCCGGAGGAAATGCATGTAAACAGAAAGAGAATGTGCAAATGCCCACAGAAAGTGACTGAAGCTGGGAATCAAACCCAGGTCCATGGAGCTGTGCCACCCATGGAGGCCTCCAGCCAGGTCTCTGGGAGTTGCTCATGGGTGGCATGGTAGTACAGTCATTAGCACTGTTGCTTCACAGCTCCAGGGACACAGGTTTGATTCCCAGCTTGGGTTATTGTCTGTGTGGAGTTCGCACATTCTCCTCATGTCTGCGTGTGTTTCCTCCTACAGTCCAAAGATGTGCGGGTTAGGTTGATAGGGCATGCTAAAATTGCCCAATAGTGTCCTGAGATATGTAGGTTAGCGGATTAGCAGATAAATGTGTGGGAATATGGGGATAGGGCCTGGATGGGATTGTAGTTGGTACAGACACAATGAGCCAAATGGCCTCTTTCTGCACAGTAGGGTATGATTCATAATATAAACCTTGATTGTTAAAAGCCACATTGGTCCAGACATGCTCTAGACTGGTTTGATTTCCCACTGGTGTCACTTAAGATCAGACGCAGTTCCAATTGGGTCTTGACTTGCTTCTCATTAGTGGGATGCAAATCAGTTTCAGGCTGGTGTCTGGTGGGAATTATGGCTCATCGTGGAGGCTTAGTGGAAGGTCCTGTAGGTATTTCACGCTGGCATGAAACCAATTTTTGGAACTCATACCACCAGCTGCCTTTAAACTTACCAATTTGGGGAAGAGGAAGATTTCACCCAAAGTGTCATCTTCAATTATATGGTAATTTCATATAATCTCCACAATATAGAAGAAGCTGTTCGGCCCATGAAGTCTGCACCAACAATAATTCCGACCAGGTACTATTCTCATAACTTCACATATTTACTCCACTAATTAATGCATCCTGGGACACTAAGGGGCAATTTAACATGGCCAATCAACCTAACCCCCACAACTTTGGACTGTGGGAGGAAACGGAGCACCCGGAGGAAGCCCATGAAGACACGGGGAGAATGCGCAAACTCCACACAAACAGTGATCCAAGTCGAAATCAAACTCAAGTCCCTGGAGCTGTGAAACAGCAGTGCTAACCGCTGCACCGCTATGTCGCCCTGTTGTGATTGTAGTTATATCTAGGTTATGAAGATCCAAATGTGGCTAAAAATCAGGGCATTTGTTGCAGTCAATACTCTTTATTTACAAAAAACTATTGCCAATTATTTACATGATGCAAAGTTTTGGAGTAAAGTACCAAACTCAAGCAAGCTGTGTTTGTCAGCACTTTTGGAAAATAGTCATAATCATCCAATAATTTAAAATTGTTAATTAAAACAAAGAAAGTTTCTCCCCATGGGCTTGTCAAATGTACTGTGACTATTTTAATACAATTTATAATTAATATAAATGGCTGAAAGAGATTTCAAGGGAATTGTCCTGTTCTTTTATTTATGTTGGTACTAGCTATCCTCTGTGGTGAAAGGCAAATTAAAAACCACATTACACTGTCATTTAAATATGAATACCACAGTGTAGCATTGCCTTTATTAACTTGTTGACATGTCAGAAAAATATTCAATTTTTCCCAGAGTGGCATCAACACTGATCGTGGATGTAAAACTGGGGGAGGACGATTCTCTGGCCTTGCCGAGTTAGCACAGATCATGCAATCTCAGAGAATAACATGTGGGTCTAAAAATCAGTTTTAAGCCAAGCACCAAGCAGTTTGCAATCCTTCTGGACCCTCATAATGGTGCACACTGGAGCTGTTTTTTAGGCCCACACGCTATTCTCCTGGATCAGCGTGACCTGTGCCAATGCAGTGAGGTCAGAGGATCGCCCCTGTAGTTTTACACCCACATTCAGTGTTGATGCCATTCTGGGGAAAATAGCACAAATGAAGCAGCATTTAATTATGCACATCCGTTCATATCCACTGTATGGGATTCTCTGGCCTTTGGGCATGGCACAAGAGTGGTAAGAATCACTTGGCACGTCAACGAGTAGTAATTAACAGCCACACTGGCCATCACCACTAGGCACCACAGCAGTAACAATTGGACACCCAGAAGTGCCAATTGGGTTGCTGGAACTGTGTCAAGGGATGGGGCCAGGGCTTGGGGCTATTTTTGGGGCTATGCAAGAGGGCAATGACTGGGGGGTGGAGCTGTGCAGAGGAGCTCATGCAGGAATGGATCATGTCAGAGATCATGAGGGAACATAATGGAGGACATGTCAGGGGTCAGGCAGGGGGACATATTGGGAAGGCCCAGATGCCAGCATGTTAGAGAGGAAGTAGTAGAACATGCTGTCAGTTGGATAGGGAGTGGGGGGTTCGGGGGGCTGAATGACCAAGGAAGAAGGGAGGTGGTACCTGTGCACTGTGAGGCGAGGACATCATTGCAAAATGACGTCCGAGCTCACTGATGCCGGACTTACCAGCATATTTAGCAATCCCCCCCACCCCCACCTTCCCCCATACTGGCACAAAGCTGCTATCAGTTAGGAAAAGTGACTCAATGTTGGAGGATTGGGGTGCGGAGCATGCCTGAGAGACTGGCAGGATCACTCCATTATTCTCGCTGTTATGTCCCTTTTGGGAGAATTCTGTCCTAGACTTCAATTTTTTTTTTCCCACAAACCATGCAATAGATGATAATGCAACTACAGATTTTCAAAACTTTAGCTGAACTGTATAGAATGCACTCTTTTATAGAATTCTGTCTGCTGCAAACATTGCAGAAACTAAGCAGCTGGAGAAAAGCAAAAAGTCTAAAATAGTTAGCCCAAAGGAGTTGATGTTAAGAGGCAAAGTGCATCGGAATAATCTGCTGCTTATGGAGATAGATCAATGTGGCCACCTCTAACTAAACTATTTTGATGGAGTGGATTGAGATAGTCTTCTCTTGGAAGAGACATGGGACTTCAAACAGTTGGCTTTTCTTGTTCATTCTATTCTAAGATACAATATCACATCTCATTAGTAATGCAGTTTACTTTTTGACAATCTTTGGCCGGAATCACCGTTCACAGGGATGGGATTTTCCCCATCGCATTGCAGGGAACAAAGAGTTGGCTGGCTGCCAGATTTTCTGACCTTGCTGCAACGGGAGTATGGCTTGAATGGAAGGTAAGATCACACTCATTGTGTTCCTTTGTAAGTCTTGTTTCAAAGTGTTTTGGGCCAGAGTTTCACACCCCTGCCATGATGTATTTCCACCCAGCAGATGTGGCATGCCATTCAAATTTCCATTTTACATAAGAACATAAGAAATAGGAGCAGGAGAATGCCATCTAGCCCTTTGAGCCTGTCCCTCCATTCAATAAGATCATGGCTGAATCAGTGCCACATTCCCGCTTTCTCCCCATAGCCTTTAATTCCTTTCTCTATCAGAAATCTATCCACCTATGACAAATATATTCAACGAGGAAGCCTCCACCACTTCAATGGCTGAGAATTCCAGAGATTCACCACCCTTTGAGTGAAGAAGTTCCTCCTCAACTCCGTTCCAAACTACAATCCTTATTTTGAGGCTGTGCCCTCAAGTTCTGCTATCTTTCCTAAGTGGGAAAAATCCCTCTACCTCTACCCATCAAGTTCCTTCATTATTTTGTAAGTCTCTATAAGATTCCCCCCTCAGGCTTCTAAACTCAATCGAGTACAGATCCAGTCTATTCAATCTCTCTTCATAAGCTAACGCCCTCATCTCCGGTGTCAGCCTGGTGAACCTTCTCTGTACTCCCTCCAAGGCCAACATATCCTTTTGCAAATAAGGGGACCAAAACTGCACACAGTACTCCAGTTGTGGCCTCACCAGTGCCCTGTACAGTTGCAGCAAGACCTCCTTGCTTTTATACTCTATCCTCCTCACTATAAAGGTCAACATTCTATTCGACTTCTTGATCACCTGCTGCACCTGCAAACTGAGTTTTTGTGATTCATGCACAAGGACCCCCAGGTCCCTCTGCACTGTAGCATGCTGCCGCTTTCACCCTTTAAATAATAATCCCTCCTACTATTATTTCTACCAAAGTGGATAACCTCACATTTGCTAACATTATACTCTATCTGCCAGGTCCTCGCCCACTCACTCAGCTAATCCAGATCTCTCTGCAGACTTTCCACGCCCTCTACACAATTTGCTTTTCCACTCATCTTTGTGTCATCAGCAAATTTTGTTACCCTACACCCAGCCCCCTCCTCCAGATCATCTATGTAAATAAATGGTAAACAGTTGAGGCCCCAGCACCGATCCCTGCGGCACTCCACTAGTCGCCAACTGCCAACCAGAAAAGCATCCATTGATTTTCCTTAGCAGGGACTGTGGAATCCTGACCCTGATCTTTATAAATTGTGTTTGAGCACTTTGTTTTCTTTGCACAGGGAATCAGAAGGGACCCAAGTCACTGACATGTTGCAAGCACATAAAGAAAGGTTAAGCAAACATTCTTCATGAAGTCTAGGCTTCATGAAGATTTCAGATAAAGAAACAGTATGAAGTTGTGATCAACGTGAAGTTCCCAAAACCAGCGATTTCTTAACCCAGACATCGACTCTTACTGGAAATTTAGTTATACAACCCTATAGCAATGAAGATGTAAGGTGATAATTCTCACAGTTCAGATTTGAATGGCTTCCATTTTTCATAATCAATAAGTAAAAAAACAAAGGAAACTACATATAAGCCACAACTATCTGCATCATGCTAACCTGTTTCAGGCACATTCTTATGAATTCCAAAAGCAATTCACTGCATGAAACATTCTGATATTTTTAATGTTAATATAACTCCAAGATTTTTTTGCTCTCTATCTTTCTATAATGTAATAAAATCTTAAACCTGTAATTTATTGTTCAGTTTCTGCTCCTCTTATATTAGATGCTTTGTTGTCTGTATTTTTTAAAATTTCTTCCCAGAGATAAATTGTGGCTCCCTCTCATCCCAAGAACATTCTCATTACCCCTGATTTTGAGATAAATTTCTGAATGATGCAGCAGATGGCAATCTGAAAAGTTTTGTATTTGTCCATTAATCACTTGGATCTATTCTGTGTCTCCACAGGGACTATCCTCTGACTTTGAAAAGCGGATTAACATCACAACATTACTCCTTGCTTTAGGGTTTCCGTGATCAAGCCAATTTCCTGAAGAAATAATAAATGAGTAAATATGTGATAAAAAAACTGATTTATTGTACTTCTCATATACTTTCCTCAAACTAAAGAATGATGAATGGTCACAGTCTATATGAAAAGCTATCCCTTCGTAAATAACACAAAGCACAAAAGCAAAATACTGCAGATGCTGAAAATCTGAAGTAAAAACAACATACTAGAAATATTCAGTAGATCAGGTAGCCTCAGTAGGGACAGCAACAGTTAACATTTCAGATCAATGACCCTCTAGCACAATAATGTGTGCAAATGTTTTCATTGTCTTTCTGCTGAATTGAAACAGAACATGAATTTTAACTCAAGTTTGTTTATAAAGCTATTAGGAGATCAATTTTGATTTCTTGCATTTTAGCTTATGAACCTAAGGCAAGAGTAAGTTCTGAACCTGCACAAGTCATCACTTTGGAGTAAAGCAAGTATTTGAAACTCTCAGTCAAATTAAATGCAAGTTTCGGTCTGGATTTTCGCCACTGTGGAGAACCTCTCCATTAGTGGTCAAAATAGCTGACAATTCCAGAAGTTGGAAATCTCAATCTCCAGCATGTCACTTCCTATTTTCATTGGGACAGAAGAAGTTGGGCCAGGGATTGCACATGCATGATTTAAAACATCAGCTGCTTCCACTGTAGTGAGATTTTGATAGACCAGCAGTGTAAAGCCTGGAGTGTGCTGATTAGAGTAGCTAAGAGCTGCTCTAAACTTGATGGATTTATTTGAATAGCCTGTCCCTTTGGAGAGTAAGGTACTCATTTGACCCTAGTTCTGGAACACCTTAGTGGGAGATCAGGTGCCCTTTGAAATTGTTTAAAGTAGATATAAATATGCGTAAATGGTGTATAATCTCATTATTATGAAACTCATTGGAATTGCCAACTGAATTGTCAAAATCAAAACTGTCGGAAGCACCATTCAAAGGCACCTATCGAGGTGATCTGACAAAACTGGTAAGAGAATCTGTCAAAAACAAATCTGAGAAAGAGAATTGTTAAGGCATCTAAATACACTGCCATTGAAACAATATGCCTGGTGCATTAAAATTAATGTTTGCTATGGATGCAGGGGCACAGGATGAAATGGAGGGTGCTTGGGGGTTTGGGCAATGTGGATAGGGGACATAGTTGGACATGAAAAGTATGAAGGATTTTGAGTGTTGGTACAGGGGAATAGGTTGGCATTGAGGCCATGGGGATTATGAAGGTGGGTAAAGGGCATAGGTTGGCAAGGAGGCTGTGGCAGGGCATGAAGAATGGGTATACGTCTGGACGTGGCATCGGTTGATATGGATGGGCATGGGGAGTGTGCTGGAGGCATGTTTCTATTTTATTGTTTTTTGCGCAATCTTTCACACTATACTGGTGCACTAGGACAGGTCTTGCAGTTAACCAGCCTGTGCTTCAGTAATCTTTGCACCTGATCTGAAAGCAGCAGGCCTGACTTCGAATGGATATCAAAAAATAATACCTCTTCAATTTATCTTACCTGACACCAGGAAATCAAGAAAGGAACAGAGTTAAATATGTGTCTTCCTTGGTTAAAATGAACCAGAAATAAAATTTCTCATGTTGGTATCCTTTTCATAAAAGCTGGTAAAATATAGAAAGCCTGAAATGTTAATGCACTCCGAGCATCAAGCCCTTGGTGCTACATTAACAAGCTTGGCAAAAGACATCACTAGCATGCCGGTTAATCACTAGGCCACTGCCTTGCTTGCCTATATCTGCCTTGACCCATGACAGGACCCACATTTTATAGATAACTGTTCCTATACTACCAATAAATATTTCTAATAATTCATATCATGTCACTGACACATACTGACCTCTCACTATTCATACACAGTAAAAGTTACAGATATGTAATGATCAATGACAGAGTGACTGACATCATACTGCAACCTGCCTGCCAGTTCAGCGATAATGATCAGAAATGTATTGATACAATCTTTTCCAAATCCACTATTGCCAGTTGAAATTCTTTTCAAGCCTTCAAAGCATCTATTCAAATGTCTTGAAAATCTTTAAATAAAGAGCCTGTAATTGATTCACTGTTGACACTCCATGCTTCTGCACCAAAATGGAATGGATTATTTTCCCTTCTGATCGGCTGCAGATTTGATTTCATTCCCTTAAGTAATGCTGACAGAAACCAAGGACATTAATCACATTCAGTAATCGTCGAAGTTGTGACACTTTGATCTCTTTCAGCAGCTATTAAACATTCATAACCTCATTCCACTGCACTGATTTGACACATATTACCTGCACCTATTGAGCAAAAAATTTGAGAGAGGCATCGTCAGTGAGAGACGGGCCTGAGCAAAATCATCCCAGGCAAATTACAATTGTGGATCAGGTGCTGTCAATTTTATTTCTTTTTCAATTAAAGGAACTTTCAGTCTTTGGATAACTCATAGGTAATATGTGAACAGTGATAGCAGAGATGAACATAATATTAGCTTCATTAGGATTCACAACCAAGCAACCAGTTCATGCCTCATAGTTATTACCTTTTTTCAATAGTAATGTCTTGTCAGCTTTTAGACATCTTACGTGGTGATAGCAACTAATAGTTTTTTTTTAATATAAAAGTACCCAAACATATATTTGAAGCCAGGGTAAGAAATTACATGGCCATCTGCAGACTCTGACTGAAATATTATCATTTAAATTTAGCGGTGCATGTCAGTACTAAATTGTCTCATTCCATTTTCAAGAAGGTTGGGACAGGACCCATATGGAACTCACTCAGCTCAGGTCATCAATCACATTGCCAAGTGATAAATCCCTGCCCCCACACCACTAAAACAAGCAAAACTAATTGCATTATTGCAAAAGCGGAAATGCCAATTTTATAAGTTTTTATCCTTTAAACGGCTATCGTCAGTAGTTAATTTATAACAGAAGCAACAGGAAGACAAAGGTCCTCCAAATCACTGAAGAACTGAAATAAATCATTGGATTGAATGGTCTAGTAAATAAATGAAAAATGAGGCTGATAGGATTTTATTAAACATTTTCCTCATAAAAAATCTGCAAAATAATGGATTTATTCTCTAATAAACATCTCATCATCACACTCTCTCCTTTGCTCTCAAGTATGAGACAAAATTCCACTAGTTCTCTGTAGCCCAAAGATTTATTACGATAGAGAGGAGGCTGCATTTTTGGAGGAGATACCTGTTGGAAGTGTAGTAACAAGCCCCCTTTTTAGGGATGACGTTTTGGTTCATACGACCCAATCAGGACGAGGTGTGTGCGTTTCCCAATCAATCTGAGACTGGAGTCAAATTAATCAGTAGCAGATTTCTTGCACTTGATACATAGTTTATTTATTACAATAAATATTTAGTTACTAAACTTGGCAGTCTCCAATCCTTTGAGATTATGGAAGAGAGTCAATGGGAATGCTTTCAAATTGTCACAGAAAAAAGCAAAGCAGATTTTGTGTGCAAGTCAATGAAGTTTGGTCCATTCCAGAATCAGCAAGTTACAACAATGCCTCTAATCAGAAAATTAGAGCCCTTTGACCCTAATTTGGAGGGTGAGTTCAATGAGTCAAACACTTGCAATATATTTTCAAGAGAAATAAAGTGGAGGGAACGAGAAGAAGAAGGTCATACCGCTAACAGTTTCTGGTGCCCGAAGCTACAATTTAATAAGGTGCTTGACTTCTATAGACATCCCTGACTGTAAAACCTCTGAAGAGCTAGTCAAAATAATAAAATAATAAATAATAAATCAAACAAAGCCCTTGGTAATGATGCAGAGATGTAACTTCAGCTCAACAGCAAGAGCTCCTGGAAAAGTGATAGCAACTTTCAAGTTGAGATTGAGGCAAACTGCTGAACAATGTGAAATTGGGTCTGCCCATATGATATCCTGAGAGATCGTCTAGTGTATGGGGTAAATAAAACTAGCATTCAAAAAATCTAGTGGCAGATGCATAGTGGCACAATGGTTACCATTGCTGCCTCACAGCACTAGCGATACGGGTTCGTGGCCTGGCTTGTCTGTGTGGAGTTTGCATATTCTCTCCATGTCTTCATGGATTTTCTCTGGGTGCTCCAGTTTCCTCCCGCAGTCCAATAGGGATGCTGGTAAAGTGCATTAGTGATGCCAAATTCTCCCTCACTGTACTCGAACAGGTGCCAGAGTGTAACTTCACTGCAGTATTAATGCAAGCCTATTTGCGACACGAATAAGCAAACTCTAAATTTAGAACTTTAAAATAACTTCTAAGAAGCCATTAAAAATTGCCCTTGCCATAGTAAGTGCAGAAAATCGCATGATGAAACTTCATGGCAGTGAGGTCCACCAGGTTTGGAGGGAACCTGCTGGTGGTAGCAGTGCCAAGGGCAGAGGGTTTGATAGGCAAAGAAATGCAGAACCTGAGAGAGTGCAGATGTATAAGAGATTCAGTCAACAAACCAAAATTAGTGTAGAGTGCTATTGATATGCAGGAAACCATTCCAAGGAGAAGTATAAGTTCAAGAAAGTTGTGTTTTATGCCTGCAGTAGAAAGGGGCATGTAAGAAACAGGGTCAGCCTGATGCCAGCAGCATCAAGGTTCTGGATTCAGTGCACAGTGTGGAAAATAATTCTGAAGGAGGACCAAATATATATAAGTTGAATAGTATTAAGGTTGGCAAAGTAGCCTCAACTCAACAATACTGATGGTCAATGGTCGTCCACTCAAAATGGAGGTAGATACAGGAGCTGCCTTCATGGCAGTGGGGATGCAAACTTATCAATACCTACAGGGAGAGGGTTCTAACATTAAAAAACACTGCAGTCAACATAGTTATGTACACAGCTAAGGTTATACAGTTCTTGGGAACAATACTTGCAAAATATGGACAGCAGCCTAGTCTGGCCAATTGCATTTAGTTGTAATTGAGGGCCACAGACCAATCTTAGTGGGATTGAGATTTTCTTCAGGAAATCAAATTGAATTTTCTCTTTTTTTATATTAATGAAGGCAGTCTGCGTGAAGTTCTCAGAAGATACCAGGGGCGGAATTTTATGTTTTTCTAAGTGTCCAGCTAGTGCGAAAACAGGAGAGTTGCTGATCCATTTTTCGGGTGAGTTTTCACTCCCAATTTTATGCATGGATTTTTTTGAAAATATGGGCTACACTATTTCTAGCCACTAGAGGCAGTGGGCAGGGCTTAATTCACCAGACAACCAGCAGCTCAGATCAGAGTCAGAAACTGCATATGTGTTAGAAAACTGGAAGAAAACAGCTCTGCTGACAGATCCCCCTAAGGACAAATGCAGCCTCCCCCTCTCCCTGCATTACTCTTAGCTCCCCATCGCACCCTCTCTCTCCTGACTCATCCCCTTGTCAGACCCCCTCATCACCCGGCCTAGCAGCCATGGCTGACTGATATGACATTTTCCCTTCCCTGCCCCAATCATCACAGAGGCTTAAATTCCATCCCTCCCACCATCCTCCTCGCCCCCTTCACCCTCCGTCAGCACACCCTGCAAGTGCTGACTTGGCTCCCCCTCCATGGTAACAAGTCAAACTGCATTAAACTGGAGTGCTCTAACTGGTACGTGTATCAAAATGCCTACAGCTAATCTGCTCCATAAAAATCCCAAGGATGGACAGGCAGGCAGTGCAGAAATAAATGGCCTCCAGGAAGACAGTTCCCCATTTTTAGATTACAGATCTTGCCAGGTTGCTGAGGGCAGAGGAGGCAGGAAGGGAACACTCTCCTCCCCTCCTCCCCCCAGCAGGATGCCACCCCAGATAAAGGAATAGCAATACAGCCTGGGAGATGGTAGCATCATGTATTAGTGCCAGAGCATTGGCCAGGAAAATCGGGAAGTAATGCCACAAAAAAAAAATCAAATGACCTCACCTGGACAAACAAGGGTGAATGTTTAAACTCATCTAGTACTTCCCCCTAAATAACCCGCAGATTCCACTACCTCCAGCATTCTGCATTCTTCCAGCCCCTGACCCCCAAGCACCGCCCTCCTCCCACCCAAGAGTATCACAACCTTGCCCTATGAGGGCCATCTCCTGAAACCCTGCAAGATTCATGCTGTTAGATTTGACATGGCTCCTTCTGTCCCAGTAAGAAGTCTCACAACACCAGGTTAAAGTCCAACAGATTTATTTGATAGTAAACACCACAAGCTTTCGGAATGCTGTTCCTTCATCAGGTGAGTGCACAGTTCTGATCAGAAACAGGGCATATAAAGGCACACATAGTTTACAGAATACTGATTGGAATGGAGTCTTTACAGTTGATCTGCTAATCAAGTCTTAAAGGTGTAGACAGTGTGAGTGGAGATAGCATTAAGCATAGGATAAAGAGATGTGTATCGTCTCCAGACAGAACATTAAGTGAGATGTTGCAAGTTCAGGCAAGTCATGGGGGTTACAGGTAGCGTGACATGAACCCAAGATCCCAGTTGAGGCCGTCCTCATGTGTACGGAACTTGGCTATCAGTTTCTGCTCAGCGACACTGCGCTGTCATATGTCATGAAGGCCGCCTTGGCGAATGCTTACCCAAAGATCAGAGGCTGAATGCCTGTGACCGTTGGAATGTTCACCAACAAGAAGGGAACAGTATTGCCTGGTGATTGTCGAGCGGTGTTCATTTATTTGTTGTCGTAGCGTCTGCATGGTCTCCCCAATGTACCATGCTTCGGGACATCCTTTCCTGCAGCGTATTAGATAGACAACATTGGCCTAGGTGCAAGAGTATGTGCTCTGTACCTGATGGATGGTGTTTTTACATGAGATGATGGCATCCATGTCGATGATCTGGCATGTCTTGCAGAGGATGCTGTGGCAATCTCTATCAAATAAATCTGTTGGACTTTAACTTTATGTTGTGAAATTTCTTACTGTGTTTACTGCAGTCCAACACTGGCATCTCCACATCACTCCTTCTGTCCCCAGAGGAGAAGAATGCCCGTAATAACAAGAGAGGGGGAAACAGAGTTGGTGCGCCCCAGATCCGGATCGTCACCCCCTTTGAGGAGCGGGCGCTGGAGCTTGTGGGAGAGGAGGGCATAAAAACCATCAATGATGGCATGGTTGGGCTGGAGCATAGATGTGAGCACCTCCACTTGTCTGGAAAATCTCAAGTTACATGCAGGCCAGATTCCTCTCCCTCCCTTGCACTTGAGCTATATTGCAGGAATAGACATCAACGCACCTGAGCCATCAGGCATCGAGGCACCCACTGCTGCTCCCACCCATCCTGCTCCAGACAGCTTGGAAGATTCCTCGGAGGAAGCGGATGAAGGGACCTCCGAGGTAGCACTAGTTTTGCGTCAGTTCCCACGTCACATCTCACCATCGCAGAGACTCTCAAGTTAGTGACCGCGCATCTAGATCACTCTCTGGTGCGCATGACACATCAGGTGGACAAGGGAATGTTTGTGTCCTCAGCCAGAGGTGAGGAATCAGCTTGCCCCAGGCTACATACTGAGCCTCTAAGATCACTTCTCCCACAGCTACTGGGGACGCAGCCACAGAGCCAGGGAATGCAGTAGGGACTGTCAGCCACACTAGACCAACTGGCTGTTGGGGGGAATCCCAAAGCTATCAGGTGGAACACCTAGTTCTTGTCTTGCAAGGTTCCCAGGCCACAACAGCAAGAATAGCGTCTGTGGTGGAAAGCCTGATGCAGCAAACCTTCACTATGAATGGCAAGGTCCAAGTGATGGCCGAGTAACAGCAAGCCACGATGGAGTCCCAGAGGGCCATGGCCGAACCACAGAGGGCCACAATTGAAGACCTCAACAAACGTCTCGAGATTCTATGTCCCAAGGTTGAGAGGCTTGAAAGCTAGCAGGTGACTCAGCGGGACAGCACTGAGACACAACAGGCCACAGCAGCAACCCTTGAGAATGTGACCCAGTCACAGAGAGTCGTGACTGAGGAGCTGCAGAGCATGACCCAGTCTCAGAGGGCACATGCTGCTGCCATTGACAGGTGGCCCCCCCATCTCAGAGGGTTACCGCAGAGGGCTCGACTACCATGAATAGGAGGTAGCTGGTCCTCTAGGACTGGCAGGGCCAGGTGACACCGAAGCTTCTGGAATTCACTGCAGAAGCACCGCTGTCTCATGGAGTGATCCAGAGGCCCACAGGAACTCCAAAGGAGGAGGGAGGAATCAAGCTCGTGCCAGGGCTTCCAGTGGCTATACCTTCTCACTACCCACTTCCTGACACAGGGCATCTCAGGAACTCAGAATGAAGAAGGTTTCATGGATACATCCCTGATACCTGGAAGCTGGCCAGAGCCCTCAATGGTGCAGGCCCCCCAGAGGACGCTCACCAAGGGCATGGGACACAGTAGGCAACTAGCCACCTCCATCTCCAATTATATCCTGGGAGAAACCAAGACGTAGTGGTAGCCACGGAAGGTTAAGAAGTTGTAGCAGCACTAAAATGTACGAGTGAGCGGCAGCACTAAGTAGATAGACTATTTAGGCACATTAATTTCTCATGTTCGCATGTTTTTATATTATCATTTACTTTGAAAGCATATTATTGACAACAATAAATGTTATATCACCCCACACCTATGAGTAACTTGTCTCTAATTAGCCTCTAGCATGTATTACTTACCATGACAGTAGCTAAAGGAACCCTGCACATTGATGTCAGAGGGGAAGGCCCTTCAATGCACTGCTACTGAAAAAAACAAGGCACTTAAATAATTCACTGGCTACAGGAGGTGGTATGCATTGACAGCAATGTATAGCATCTGTCATAGCATCCCCAGAACCCATTAGAGTGGCTCTGATGAAGGGTCATCTGCATTCAAAGCATTGGTTCCCTACAGATGCTGTCAGACCTGCTGAGATTTTCCAGTATTTTCTGTTTTTGTACACGATTTTTCATGGCTGGCATTATGATAGAATGCCTGACAGCTAAAACCGTTTCAAACAAAGAAGGATGAACTGAGCTGTGAGGAGGGTGTCTATCTATGGGGGGGTGGGTGTAAGAGTGGTCGTCCTCTTGCCTTGCGGCAAGTTGTTACTTGAGGAAGACACGACACTCTTTCAGGTTGAACACCGGGATGAGTGCTGCATCCTGGATGATGTTACACCTGGCAACATTTGGTGGTTGATGCAGACATAGAGAGCAAGATTAAGCAGTGTGATCAGTGCCAGGTGCAAGAAAAATCACCATCCGCAACTTCATTTCGCCATGAGAAATGGTCAGGTTGGTCATGGATGAGATTTTTCGTGGATTTTATAGGCCCATTTGTGGCTTCAATGTTACAGTGGATGCAACTCAAAATGGCTGGATATTGATGAAATAATGTCCTTGATTTATTTGGTGACAGCAGAAAAGTTAAGGCAAAGCTTTGTCACCCATGCATTGCCAGAAGTGTTGGTTTCAAACAAACAGGGACACCATTCACAAGCAAGGAGTTCCAACATTTCATGTCATCAAACAATATCAAGCATATATGTACCGCAACTTACTATCCCTCATCAAATAGACTTGCAGAGAAAGAAGTTCTAACCTTTAAGGCATGAAAAAGCAACCACTAGCATTCCAGCAGACAAAATTAGCATGTTTTCTCATTAACAAGAAGACATCATCACATATGACCACTGGAATAACTCCCGCCAGGTTACTGATGAGTAGGCGTATGAGGATTTCCTAATTTGATGGAGAGGGTGAAGGCAAAGCAATATGTCCAAAAGAAGTACCACAATTCAACAAAGATTCAAAAGACTGAGTTGGGGCCCAAATGGAAAAATAGGGCCAAGTATCATATGTGATGGTTGCCCAATAGGCACTGCCTACTGGGCATCGAGCAGTGTCAAGATCATGGCACCAGAGGAATGTGGAGCCTAATAGGGACTTTGCCTAATAGGGCCTCTGGGAGGTCCCATTGCACTCTACACAAGCAGAGCGAAGGAGGCCAGCAGTCAGGGCTAGCCATCAGTGGTGGAGGGGGAGTTGATCTGCAAGAAGATTGGCACTGCAGGAGTGGAGGGAACTCAGGGCTGCCAGGATGAGGGTAGGGATTGGATTGAAGATCGAGGCAAGCCAGGGACAGAGAGGAAGGAGGTGGTCAAGACTAGCCCAGACATTTTCAAGAAGCCAGCAATCAGGTCTTGGGAGGGGTGGGGTGGGGGGGGGCGGTGGTCGGAGAAGCCAGCAATGCAGGATCGCAAGGCTTGTCAGCGATTGAGTTGATCAGCAATTGGGTGGCTGATAGTTCAAGATCACTTTGCATGCACCAGTCTCGATGCTGACAAATTGGTGTATGCACAGTGGCCCACTCAGCGCTATGCTGCTGGCCTCTCCTGCAGGAATAGGCCCTGCCCCCGGCTTTTTAATGAGATTCACACTAGTGCACAATGTGGGAGATGCATTTTGAAACTCCCACTGAAAAAAACAGCAGAATTTACTCCAATTTTTACACAAATTCAACACATAGAATTTTTTTGGGAAGAACCTCCCCCTATATGTTACATCTTGCCAATAAGATAAGAAAAAGGCCAATTTATGCTGACCCTGTTACGTAGCCAATCCTCTATTCATGCCAATAGGTTATTCATAGAACATAGAACATAGAACAATACAGCACAGAACAGGCCCTTCGGCCTTCGATGTTGTGCCGACCAAAATAAAAAGCAATGCCCCTCCTAACTAAACCATTCCCTTCTCATCCATATACTTATCAACTAACCTCTTAAACGCCACCAAACTTGGCGCATCTACAACAGCTGCAGGCAGGGCATTCCACTCCCTAATCACTCTTTGAGTAAAGAACCTACCTCTGATATCCGTCCTATAACTCATTCAATGAGTTTTTTTTTGTAATAATTGAAATAATAAAAATTTTAAAAATCTCACATGTTCAATGAATTTAGCATCCTAAAGTGCTTTAAAATTAATGAAATACTTTAGAAATGTCTTCACTGTTGTCATATCACACTCAAAACCTTAAATAATATTACTTATTACTTTTCAGAAGACAAATACCTGATGTTTCTGTGTTGTTGCAAATATTTTGTGCCTCTCCCATTGAAATTGACAAGTAATATGGAGGCTTCAATGTGAATATTCATCATCAATTTTTCGATTGCTAAAAACTTGTATTCCCTGGAATTGATTGAAATTAGCTGAATTAGAAGGGCTATTGGGAATGTAAACACAAGGACAAGAACTGTATGATGGCATTGGGGCACAGTGGTTAGCACGGCTATCTCACAGCGCCAAGGATCCAGTTTCAGTTCTGGCCTCGGATGACCAAGTGGTGCCTGCACGTTCTTCCTGGGTCTGCGTTGGGTTCCTCCAGGTGCTCTCACGGTCCAAAATGTGCAGGTTAGGTTGACTGGCCATGCTAAATGGTCCCTTAGTGTCTGGAGGATTAATAGGGTAAATATATGGGATAACGGGGATAGGGCCTCAGTGGGACTGTTGTCAGTGCAGGCTGGATGGGTTGAATAGCCACTTCCTGTACTGTAGGAATTCTATGATTCATTATGCATGAACCTGAATATCTTCTATAGAATCTTTGTTCTAAACTGTACACAATGTAGATACAGAACAACAGCAGAGCTGATTTTTGATTAGTTCAAGAAATTATGCCAATTTCATTTGATGTCTCTAAAAGCACTAACTCTCAAGAAGATATATTTAGATAAAGAAGCATGCATTCATTTGCAGGAAGCACTCAAAATGGTTTGATGTAGAGGGGACAGGCAGCTGATCCAAGTGTGATCCTTGGCACTCGTATCTGGCTCCCAGAAGAAATATGAGAGTCTTTTTAAATCTGTACTCAGTGACAAGAAAGCCTCTGAGGCCCAGATTTGAACGTAGCCCAGAAATAATGAAAGGAAAGAAGACTCTCAGCTGTGAGGGTGTTAATTGATGTGATGACTACATGCCTATTTCTACCTACCTCCCAGTGAGCACAGTTTGCACCCTTTCATTTTTAGTGCTGGTTTTGAAATCTTTGTAGTAGCCACATTGATGACTAGTGGGAAACAATAAGAACTTCACACAGCGTAGTTTGCAGTATAATGAAATGCGGTCTTTGGAAGTAATTCAGATATATTTTAGCAGATCATTTAATAGTTTTTGCCTTAAATGGACTTGGGTATGCACATTTAGATTTTTAACTTGCAGCTTTAGAGTAATCCTGCTTGATAATCAAAACCATACTGTAAAATCTGATAAACACGTTGGTCAAGTGGATTGGCCATGCTAAATTCTTCCGCAGTGTACCCAAACAGATGCCAAAATGTGGTGACTAGGAATTTTCACAGTAACTTCATTGCAGTGTTAATGTAAGCCAACTTGTGACACTAATAAATAAACTTTAAAAAGAAGTACGAACTGGTTGCTGACTTGTGCTACTTTGGAATATTAATGAACTCTCGACGTCCAAATTGATAAATCTGTAAGACCACACATCATACCATTGTGGAAATTGCTGTGCTATTTCTTCATTAATAGCAGGGAATGCCATGAGCCTCACTATTCTTTTGACAGCAAATTCTGGCTCATTATGTTGATGCCCTGCATGTACTGCAGGTGGATTTTGAAACACTTTGGAGGCTTATGGTTCATTGGCTGCTGGAACCTCCATCCAGCTATGTTGAGCCAGTGAACTGTAAAGGCATGCCTTCAGCCTGAACCATCCATTGCCTGCATTGTTTGTGGCTGTCACACCACGTCCATCATGTCAGAGTAAGCTGATATACACATTGAAGATGAGAACTTTTTACACATGCTTATATATTTTTTTAATACATATTGCAGATTCGGCACAACACAGCTTCCACCTCTCCATTGAGCTTGTGGGTGCATCTCCATCGTACATGATGTAGAATGTGATGTGTTGGAAGTCCATCAATCTGATTTTTATGATTGAAATGAATTTGTTACCGGTTCAGTAGAGCTGTCAATGAACAATAGGACGGCTCCTACAATTGGAATGTTGTATAAAAATGAAATAAATAGCAAGATAATCTGGGGATGGGGAAAAAGCAAGGGAATGGCACTAAGTCACACTGCTCATTTAGAGAGCTGGTGCATACATGATGGGCCAAATGGTCTCTTTCTGTGCCTTAACAATTCTCTGATTCTCCAGCAGGATCATTTTTAATCAAATTTATTGGTAATAAAATCTTTCTTGCAACCAATCTGCTCAAGCACTTGCTCTCACTTTGATTGAATCTGTTGAATCTTATCGTAGTATATTTTGTCACTATCTTTCCCAACAAATCACTCTTTATGTGACAGTATCAACACTGACCATCAAAGGTTAAAACTGAGTTCAGTCCTAATCATTCAATGACCAACATTCACGCCTTCCAACAAAGAAAAGCAACTGTCCCATCAATGGGTCTAATTTGAACACCGGCCGCAGTTACCACAAAACCAAAAAATCCCGCCAGAGGTTAAAGGATCTTTCTATTGTCCACCTCTCACCAGCTATGATTCCTGTGGTGAACAGAGTGGGAAAATTCATCTCCACAATTGAAATTATGCTAACCCAGTATAGGCAAGGAATTAATCTCAATATCTCCTGTTTGTTTGTAATGTAATACTTACAAATGCTTTAATCCACTAAGGTCACTGGGAAACATCTGCTCAACCAAAAGGTGCTGAACAGCCACCTTCTTTACTATACGATTGTTTAAAGCTATGTATCAGGGAATTGCTGATAATGAAAAGCAAAGAATGTGATTGTTATTTGAAAAAGGCAAACAGTTTTAATTCATGCTTTAGGATTTTTTCTATCATTATTTCAACTTACAACCATTAAACCTTCCTTCCTGTGATGTTCTATGTGACATGATGCAAAAACAAATCTATTCATTTATAGCATTTAGTGGAATGATCAAACACAGCAGATTAATTGCTAGATGCATCAAACAGAATATCGATACAAGACAAAATACATTACAATTGGAAGTTTGCGCAAGTTAAGGACTTGTAATGATAAAAGTTAGCCCAGAAATAATGGAAATAATGCTTCCCAGATTCATTTCTCCCATTTATCATTTCAAAAAGAAAACAAAAGCAGTGAAAAGGTCCCAAGCACTCATTAAAAAATAATTTGAAAATGCATTTTATCTGTGTCGGTGTGAAAAGAATAACTATGGTGCAGCAATCATAAACAATGTGCAATATTGCAGAGATACACTGTTGTGAAACTTACATAAAAGCAATGCAGCAAATGCAGACTCCCTATGTGGCACCGTGCAGGTGATAGTGGGGCAGGATATTAAGGACAGATTTATCTCACGGAATGTCTCCATTGTCTACCAAAAGTTTGATGTTAGAAGGTCAATAACCTACTTATACCAAATGTGGAAGTAGATTTCAACTCTGGGTTGTGGAGCTAAATTGTTCAATTAATTTGCCATTACGTTCTACATCTGTGTCGGAAATGTGTACAGCAGGATATATCATTAAAAACCGGGGGAATGTGTCTGAGGATTCCAAGAACCATTTCCTTCCTTCCTGATTTGATTGAAAAGGGATAAAATAGGTGAAACTTGATTCGACTGAATCAAAGGTGAACTGTCTTAAGCTGCCTTTAGCTCAGACTTATATTTGTTCAGCCCAGGCATAGCTACCATGGGAACTTGCCTACAATGGTTTTGCACCAACAAGCTGACAGTGCAATTGCATAGTGTAATGACTTCAATCAGGCCATTGAGGGTGACCAATTGAAATATGAACCTCCTGGGCCAATCAGGGAGTAGAATCCTTGTATTTAACTGGAAATATCAGTTCCTCTGGCACTACTGAAGGTAGATTGCTGATCAATAGCATGCTGTGTATTGTTGTTGGAATTGTAAATAAAGGGATTTTGGTGAAGAGACTTCTGCCTCTGAAGACTTCTTATACATGTTTGTCCAAATTTGACCTTTTTTTCACTTATTCATGCAGTGCTAATTTATCTTCACTCCCGATTGCCCTTGAGAAGATGATTGAGATGCACTCTTGGGAACAGAGTGTCTGGTTTGGCATTTCCAAAATGCACTTAAGAGTCAACCATGTTGCAGTGGCTCTGAACTCACACATAGGCCAGGCAAGGTAAGGGTGATAGATTCCCTTTTCTGAAGGATATTATCAAACAAGGTGGGTTTCAAGGTAATTTAGTAGTTACATGTCATCATTACAAAGCCTAGTTTTTTATTCACCAATTTCAATGAATTGAAATTTTCCAGCTCCCATGGTGGAATTCAGCATTGCTAGCAAGGCACTTTTTGATTCATGATAGGGATGAATGCAGAGACAAACAGATGTGAAAATTCACGCTGCTGGCCAGTAAGCCAATTTGCTGGCACCATCATCCTGGAGATGCAATGGGACAGCAGGTAACCAATTGTGAGTATTTAAAGATCCCTATTGTCATGAGCTATTAGAGCCTTAGGCTAAATGCCTGGTGGGAACCTCCCAGCAACACATTGAGTGTGTATGGGGGAATTAGTGTTCCTCACAGACTGAGTCTTAAAATCATCGAATCCCTGCAGTGCAGAAAGAGGCCATTCAACCACTGAGTCTGCATCGACAACAAATCCCACCCAGGCCAAACGCTGTAACCTTACATATTTACCCTGTTTATTCCTCTGACATTAAGGGGCAATTGAGCATGTCCAATCAATCTAACTCTCACATCTTCAGACTGTGGGAGGAAACCAGAGCATCTGGAGGAAACACATGCAGATATGTGGAAAACATGCAAATTCCACAATTTTTTTTTTCATTTACTATAGAAGTCACTCATCTGGGGAATTGACCTTCAAATAAGGGCAACAGCTGTTCCCTATCCAGTCTGTCTACGCTCCTCATAATTGTGTACACCTCAGTCAGATCACCCCTCAGTCTTCTCTGCTCCAATGAAAACAACCCTAACCTATCCATTCACTCTTCATAACTTAAATGTATCATCCCAGGCAGCATCCTGGTAACTCTCCTTGGTACCCCTTCCAATGTAATCACATCCTTCCTATAATGCGACAACCAGAATTGCAAACAGTACTCTAGCTGTGACCTCACCAAAGATCTATACAACTCCAACATGACTTTCCCTGCTTTTGTAATCCATTAAGAATTTAGCAACACCAATTATTAATCCAACCGATTTATTTGATAGTAAAAAAGCGAGCTTTCAACACTCCCGTGTCTTCCTCAGGCAAGTGCAGTGTTCTGGTCTGCAATAGCACACATCAGCACAGACAGTCAGAGATTGCTGATTAGAATGCGAATCCTTACATCTAACCTGCTATTCAAGTGTTAAAGTGTCTAACAATGTGTGTGAAGGGGATCCTGAGCATTGTTAGAGAATTGTGTATTTTCTCCAGACAGCACAGTAAGTGAGGTTTTTTGCTAACTCAGGCAAGTTACGGGGGTTACAGATAGTGTGTCATGAAGCCAAGATCCCTGTTAAGACCATCCTCATGTGTGCGGAACTTGGCTATCAGTCTCTGCTCAGCAACTCTGCGCTGTCGTGTGTCACGAAGGCCCCCTTGAAGAACATTTACCCACAGGTCAGAGGCCGAATGCCCATGACTGCTGAAGTGTTCGCCCACAGGAAGGGAACTGTTTTGCCTGGTGATTGTTGAGCGATGCTCATTCATCCGCTGTCGTAGTGTCTGCATGGTCTCCCAATGTACCATGCTTCGGGACATCCTTTCTTGCAACGTATTAGGTAGACAACGTTGGCCGAGTTGCAAGAGTATGTATGATGATATCAACAAGTTCCATCCCACCATCAGACTCACCATGGACTATTCTCCAGAATCAGTTGCATTCTTGGACACACGCATCTCCATCAAGGACGGTCACCTCAGCACCTCACTGTACCGCAAACCGACAGACAACCTCACAATGCTCCACTTCTCCAGCTTCCACCCTAGACACGTTAAAGAAGCCATTCCCTATGGACAAGCCCTCCGTATACACAGAATTTGCTCAGATGAGGAGGATCGTGACAGACACCTCCAGATGAAGGATGCCCTCGTGAGAACAGGATATGGCGCTCGACTCATCGATCGACAGTTCCAACGTGCCACAACGATAAACCGCACTGATCTCCTCAGAAGACGAACACGGGACACGGTGGACAGAGTACCCTTTGTTGTCCAGTACTTCCCCGGAGCGGAGAAGCTACGACATCTTCTCCGGAGTCTTCAACATATCATTGATGACGATGAACATCTCGCTAGGGCCATCCCCACCCCCCCACTTCTTGCTTTCAGACAACCGCACAACCTCAAACAGATCATTGTTCGCAGCAAACTACCCAACCTTCAGGAGAACAGTGACCACAATACCACACAACCCTGCCACAGCAACCTCTGCAAGACATGCCAGATCATAGACATGGACGACATCATCAAACGTGAGGATACCATTCACCAGGTGCACGGTACATACTCTTGCAACTCGGCCAACGTTGTCTACCTAATACGTTGCAAGAAAGGATGTCCCGAAGCATGGTACATTGGGGAGACCATGCAACACTACGACAGCGGATGAATGAGCATCGCTCAACAATCACCAGGCAAAACAGTTCCCTTCCTGTGGGCGAACACTTCAGCAGTCATGGGCATTCGGCCTCCGACCTGCGGGTAAATGTTCTTCAAGGGGGCTTTCGTGATACACGACAGCGCAGAGTCGCTGACGTGACAGAGACTGATAGCCAAGCTCCGCACACATGAGGACGGTCTTAACAGGGATCTTGGCTTCATGACACACTATCTGTAACCCCCGTAACTTGCCTGGGTTAGCAAAAAACCTCACTTACTGTGCTGTCTGGAGAAAATACACAATTCTCTAACAATGCTCAGGATTCCCTTCACACACATTGTTAGCCACTTTAACACTTGAATAGCAGGTTAGATGTAAGGATTCGCATTGTAATCAGCAATCTCTGACTGTCTGTGCTGATGTGTGCTATTGCAGACCAGAACACTGCACTTGCCTGAGGAAGACACAGGAGTGTTGAAAGCTCGCTTTTTTACTATCAAATAAATCGGTTGGATTAATAATTGGTGTTGCTAAATTCTTACTGAGTTCTTACCACCCGAATCCAACGCCGGCATCTTTACATCATTTGTAATCCATGCCTCAATTGATAAAAGCAAATGTCCCATATGCCTTTTTCACAGCCCTATTAATATGCCCTTCTACTTTCAAAGATCTGTGGACAGACACATCAAGATCACTTTGTTCCACGGAACTTCCAAGTGTCATGCCATTCATTGAGTACTTTCTTATCAAATTATTTCTTCCAAAGTATATCGCCTCATACTTTTCAGGTTTAAATTCCACCTGCACCTTATCTGCCTATTTGACCATTCCATCTAAATCTTATTGTAGCCCAAGACACTCAGCTTCACTGTTAACATCCAATCTTTGTGTCAGCCACAAATTTACTAATGCTGCCTTCCACATAGTCATCAATGTCAATTATATAAATAACGAATAACTGGGGATCCAGCTCTGTGGCATGACACTGGACATTGGCTCCCAGTCGCTAAAGCAGTCTTTTGTCATTACTTTGTGTCTCCTACAACTGAGCCATTTTGAATTCATTTTATCAAATTACTCTGCACTTACCTTCTTTACAAGTTTCCCATGTGCGACTTGTCAAAGGCTTTGCTAATATTCATACAAACCACATCAGTTGCATTATCCTCATTTACACACCTGATCACCTCCTCAAAAAAATCAATCAAATTGAAGCCATGTTAACTTTGCCTCTCCAACTGGAGATGGATGCTCTCCTTCAGAAGTTTCTCTAATAGTTTCCCTGCCACTGACGTGAGACTCACTGGTCTGTAGTTCCTTGATTTATCTCTACAATCCTTTTTAAATAATGGAATCACGTTAGCTGTTCTCCAATCGTCTGGTCATAACTTGAAAGAAACAAGTTTGAGAGAGGTTATTTGGCAACGTCAGTGAGGAGAAAATAGTTGGAGGGATGGTTCTGGAGAGGGGATATATAGGTTTACAAAACAAAAGAATATGGCAGCATTGCAAGGCAACTGTTTAAGTAATAATACCCAGAGAGTAACAATAAGTCAAAGACAAGGTTTACAAACATAAAAAAGCAAAAATCGTAAAAAATGGTAACAAGTCAAAATTAATGGCTCTTTACTAAATTGCACATGTCTTTTGCCAGATAATAAATGATCTTACAGCCATTACATAGATGTGGTTACAAGATTGAAACTGGGAACTAAATCTTCAGGACAATGAGACCTTTCATATGGATGGGCAGGAATTAAAGGACGGTGAGGTAGCTTTGTTAGCATGACATGGAATAAGTACAATAGCAAGAAATGATCATGGAGTGGAAGATGTAGAATTCATATGAGTAGAGGTAAGAAATAACAAGGGGAAAAAAATACTAATGGAAATAATCTATAGGCTCCTTAACAGTGCCTGTACTATAGGGTGGAGAATAAATCATGAAATAATAAGAATATGCAAAAAAGACAGTACTTTAGTCATGATTGGTATTGATTCTTATGTGTACTGGGGTTCGGGATAGGGCTAGCTAGAAACAAAACTGACTCGGTTATAGAGAACAGAGAGTGGCGGTGGAAGGGTGTTTTTCAGAATGGAGACTGGTAGCCAGCAGTCTTCTGCAGGGATCAGTGCTGGGACCTTTAATGTTTATAGCATATATAAATGATCTTGAAGAAAACGTAGGGGTCTATTGAGTAAGTTTGCGGATAACATGGAGATTGGTGGAGTTGCTGATAGTGTCAGGGATTGTCAGAGGATACAACAGGATATATATAGTGTTATGGCTCAGGTCAGAAAATCCAAAGGGTTTCTTGGAGCCTGCTGGATCATAAGTTTTGCATCTTGAATTTAGCTAGGATAAGCATGATATGTTTCGCTTCAAGTATGATTTAAATGACCCACTAGACAGCTTTTATCAAACAAATTTTAATTAAGAATATAGTTAACATATATGGAAAGAAAATTAGAAATAACTTTTATCAATTACAAACAAAAAGAAAACAACCATGATAATGTATAACTCTTAACAGATGTATCTAAGATGTTCCAATCAAACCAAAACCTTCCACATACAAAACCCTTTAAACAAATTCAGCACAGCAAAGTCTAATGCTCACATGATACTGTAATTGAGTCCTTTAGTTGGAGAATTGGAAACCTCATTCTTGTAAGTTCTAGTAACACTATTGATGCACCCAGAACACTTTGAATTCAGAACAGCTTCCCAAAATCCCAGGTAGACTCTGGTCAATCCACCAATAGCACATTTTGTACTCCAGGAAGGCTTTCAGGTAACCCACAGAATTTCCAAAACCAAGGAGAGAGAGAGAGAGACATCTTTTCAGCTTGATGTCCCTTCTGAAAACTTAAATGCAGTTCCTGTCAGTTGACCTGCCATCATTCTTCCTCCTGACAATGCAGAGTTATAAACATCCCAGTAAACATAAACAAACCCCCGTTTATTATTTTTTTTTGTTTACTGGGATAAGTAATATCTCAGGAAATAAAAGGACATCAGCAGAACAAGCCAGCAATAAATGACATCAGTTAAGGCTGTGATCTGCAGAATGCATGATTTATTTTTTAAAAAACTCTTGAGGTACGCAATAGATTGGAGAATTTTTAGAATGGCAGATGGAGTTTATCCTGGACAAATGCAAGGTGATGCATTTTGGAGGATCAAATTTAGTTGTAAATTGTACTGTAAATGACAGAACCCTTAGGAACATTAACATGCAGAGAGATCTGGGTATGCAAGTCCACAGTGTCCCTAAAACTGATAACACAGGCATCCAAGGTGATTAACAGGGCATATGGCATAGTTGCCTTGGTTAGGCTGCATTCAAAGAATTATGTGTTTGCCCGTCCCTGGACCCAAGTTGGGAGTGCTGGTAAATTCCGGCCTAAGTAACTCACCTCCTGCACATTATCTCAAACCCACACGCTCTCCGTCATACTCTGATTTTGGTTCACCTTTTCTTTTAGATGCTTGACTGTATATTCTTGCCAGAGAGTAAATGGTGTTTTGTATTGAAGTGGCGCTTCAACTTACCTGGTACCACTGCAGAGTTTGAGAGCTTCTCTCTGCAAATTAGGCATCCTGGGACAAGGCAAGAGGCATCACTAGTCCCTGAAAATCCAAAAGCCAATTAACAGCTGCTTTACTGTCCATTAATGAACCTTGATTTTTCTCCAGAAGTTCCTTTTTTTTGGCCGCATTGAAATCAGAGCAAGATTCTTACATTCTCTTCAAGAACCAATCCTTGGCAAACTTGACATCACACCATACAATAAATGGCATCAAACATCAACTTGTCAGTGTAGTTTCAGCTCTTTGGCCATGTCAAGCCAAAAACTACTCCTCCAAAGGTGCATCCTTGTCCCAACAGCATGCAGCGCAAATTTACCAACCTCTAGTTGTCTTCTCAGATCTTCAGGGTTTCTTTTGAAGTCTCTATGACAACTAGTGTTTCTCCTGAGCCCACTTTGCTTAAAGTCAGCTCCTTGTAACCTTTTCTTTAATGGTGGTCTGTTTCTCTTTCCCTTATCATCATTTGTACTTATTTCTAACTGCTTCACTAATGTTTTCAATGGAAACATTAGAACTTTAAGATGTTGCCCACAGAGCTGAAAAGAAAGGTTAGATTTAGTTTGTATATATTAATTTTTAATAATTTTGAATCTTATTTCATAGCACACTTATGAAATCTTTAAGCGCGTCGGTGATGGAAACATTTGCCTTAAGTAATACAATAGAGAGCTATACATCTGCAGTTGCCAATGGCATACAGTAGATTATGACAGAGCATAAAATTGATAGGCTAAATCAGCAGTTGAACTGCGGCAGATTTCATGCAAGTTAAGATGAAGTCATCTATTCTGGGACAAATAGGATAGATCAGAAAATTATTTGAATTATAAGAAATCAGGAACAGTGGTGATGCAGAGATTTAGGGGGTGTCCACATACACCAATCACTAAAATATATTAGTCTGATACAAAAATTCATCAAAAAAACATGAAATGTTATCCTTTACAGCTAGAGGGCCAAATATAAAGGGCAAAGCACTGATATACTTCTGAACACCAGAATTAGAGGCAAATGAGAGTAGCACAGATTCACAAGATTGGGAAATGATATAAACTCATGTTATATTCCACAGAATATGATAGATTAAGACATGATTTGATTAGGGTTTTAAGGATTTAAAAGGAATTGATTCACTGGTGGTAGAATCTAGGACAAGGGAATAAAACCTTAAATTCAGAGCCAAGTTATTCAGGAAAAGTAAGAAAAGTCTCTTCATCAGAAGGGTGGTAAAAGTGTAGAACTCTTCCCTGCCACCAAACAGAAGGAAGTGCTTTTTAATAATTAAAATCTGAGATTGATATATTTCTTTTGGCCAGGTTACAAAAAAGTATACCACAAATTCAGATTGATACAATTAAGATACAACATCCAAACCAATACCAATTTATATTTATATAGTGCCTTAAACATCCCAGAATTGTGGATTCATGGTGAAGGAAAGTTGGCCAATGAGAATTTGAGCAGGGGCCCCTGGACAACACAACTGGAGGGCAGGTGTCAGGATGCATCCTTCCAAGAAGCGACTCCTGGTTGAAATGAGTGTGGCCTCATGATGGTGAGGTGTAGAGTACACAATAGACCACCACAAACTTGGAGACACGCTCTGGTATGTATTGTAGATCATCCTATAAGCAGTCCAGGTATCCAAAATGCTGCTTCACCACACTGATGGTCTGTTTCACGATGTTCCTAGTGGCTCCATGGCTCTCATTAACAGCATATTGCCTTCACAGGCTCAGGTGATGGAAGTGAGTCATAATCTAAATGTGCTGGGATGGTGGGACTGACGTATGATGAGGGATTGAATCAGTTAGGATTACTTTCACTGGGGTTCCTATAAAGTTCTAACAGAACTAGACAGAATAGATGCAGGAAGGATGTTCCTAATGAAGGGGTCAACCATTTAGGAGAGAGAGCAGTGGGCCTGTGGAACTCATTACTACAGAAAGCAGTTGAAGCCAAAACACTGCATGTTTTCAAGGAGATGTTTGAAATAGCTCTTGGATTGAAAGAATGTGGGAGATAGCAGGATTAGACTATTGAGTTGGATGATCAGCTATGATCATAATGAATTGCAAAGCAGACCTAAAAGACTGAATGGCCAACTCCTGCTTCCGTCTTCTACATTTCTTTGTGCAAGGTGTTTATATCTAAACAGCCACCCTCTGGTTCCCATCAAGACAAAAAGGTGGCAGGAACAACAGACTGCTTTACAATAAAAGCATTTTGCACACTCCCAGCAAAGAAAATGTTCTCCAGCACAATGTATTCCTCGTATGGTTCCACATCAACTGTATAATGACTGAGTGATAACTCTTCTGATGCTTCTAATTCTTCCCATTGATGGGGCAGGGTGGTGGGGGTAGAGGAGGGGAATGGGAGGATGGTACAGAGCCACATATGTGCAGCTCATGGTGCAGGAATTTCTGCTACCCTGATGAAGCTCTCTCATCTTGCTATTCCTTGCTGGGGGTGAAATTCTAGGCATGGTTTCCCCTCTCGCTACACTGGTCGAGTGGCTAGTGAGGTGGGAAATGTCAGCTGGAGGCCAAAACCGGGAATTGCGACTGGTATCCAGGCAGTTGTAATCTTCCCAGGCTATTTTTTCTGGCATAATCAGCCTCAGGCTGAGGAACAGTGCAAGGTTGATTAAAATTTTCAAACACTGATTTAAATCAATGTAGCGAATCTGGGACAGTATCGTCCAGGAGGAAGAGGGATTGGGGCCAGCAATCGGCAGGCATGCCAACCAATCTCTCAGCATAGTGACAGATCGGCGCGTGCGCAGTGGCCCCCTCAGCAAACTGATTAGGCCCTACCCCTACTCACCAGTGCGAATCATCTGTGTTGCACAGAGTGCAACATTCATTTCACTAAGCTCACCCAAAAACAAGGAGATATTCACCCATGACCTCCATCATCTTCCTGATGCATCAGTGGGTGGCATACTGGGAGATGTTGGGTATGTCACTCACTCTGGCCTGGAAAGGCTTGGATGCATTGTTCAATTGCTGCAGCAATATCCTTGCCCAGCTGTGCAACACCAAGTCATGATGAAGAAGGTGACGCAGTTCTATAACCGCTACCCTTCCCCACCACCTCCACCTCTTTGTTGAACCTAAGTCACCTTGGTCATTGCTCCTCAGTGAGGTGGAGATAAGAGAAGGGCTTTCAAAGACCCTGGTGATGGCTGTGTCCATGGAGGGCCCTCCTTCTCCTCCTCCTCTTTCTCTTCCTCTTGCCCAGAGCTTTCTTTCTCTGAAGTCTTTATTCTGTTTCGAGGCCAAAGTTGCAGGTCTAGGTCCCACTGCAACAAGAGCCCTTATATCATCTGCAGGATTGGACGAACAAATCCTGTTGTCTCTCTGAATGTATGCAGCAGCCTCCAAGCACAAGCTATAGTGCCTCCACTAATTATACCTCAACAGAACCTCATTTGCAAGTTCAATGCATAGCATTATAAATAACATTAATGAAGGATCCCTCATACTGGTGAATGTATGTTCAGTTGAGAATGATTAGCACATGCGTTCAATGCACAGAACAAATTTGTGAAACATGCATAAAATGAATCTCTCAAAGTCAGATCTCCCTCAAACTGACAGCACAAGAGGCATGTGCAGAAAGTGCAGATGTGGCTGGCAGCACTCCCAAATCAGTTTATGGCATCAGGGCTTCAGGGAATAAAATCACAACCCAGTTATTTTAACTCAACATATGCACGTCTTAAAATTAGACCTACTTCACGTTCTATTTTTGTAAGTGAACTGCAGGACAAACAATCAGAAAAACAAAGGAAGTCTTCTACTCTATCAGAAATATGTCTGTTTAAAACCTCCCATTGCCACCTGCAAATAGACAGAATGTGCAATGCAAACAATGGTTTGAATTCTAGGAACAATATTCTTCAAATGTGTGTCAAACAGTCAGAAGAAAAGCGATGGCATTCTAATATATGCAAATTTATTCAATGGGTGAAATTATGACCCAAACGTACAATTGCTCTTCCAACCTAAAACAGTTTACATGCTCCCCTGAGCTCTGTTATAGGAATTTTATTGCAACAGCACTTTTCCTG
Source organism: Sphyrna mokarran (assembly GCA_024679065.1). NCBI lineage: Eukaryota > Metazoa > Chordata > Chondrichthyes > Carcharhiniformes > Carcharhinidae > Sphyrna > Sphyrna mokarran. The sequence goes on from JAGIQG010000003.1 coordinate 92,412,712, forward strand.
ACGCTTACATGATCCAGAATTCTACAGAATCTGTGCTTAGCAATATTTCAGTGTAACTGAATTCTTTTTGTAACAATTATATTTGGCTGTACCTTCAGGTCAGAACAGATGCCTTCCTTTTGACCTGAGGGAAGCAGCTCCAATGGTATCCTACACACAGTGCTGTGGGTCTCAACCCAGAGCAAATCTCGGGAAAAGCAATCTGTCACCTACATTTCATGGCAGAGATTAAAGGTACAGCATGACTGCAAATCAAAACCATGAGACAGGACTTTTATTGTGCAAGTGCATTAAATGTCAACCTCTAAATAATAAAGCTTACATTTAAAACTTGAAACACAATTTATATATAAAAGAAATGAAAGAATTGTTGCTTATAATACAGCTGTATTGTTGAAAATAGCTAAGAGTCTAGGTATGGATAAAGAGTGTTCTTTTATCTACCCTATTATCTTCACAGCCAATTGTATCTTACACACTTCTTCCCTACGGACTTCAGCTGACCCCAAAATTCAATCTCACTGTATTATTTGTTTGAAAAGTCAAATGTGGATTCTCAGAGGATAGAATGCATTTCATAGGCAATTTATTTCATGAACGAGTTTTGCAGGCAATTGAAACAGGTGAACTGTAATTTGCATGATATCTGCTTTAATCATTGAGTGTTTTTTCGGCACTTCTTGAACTCTTTTTCATACAAAAATTATTAATTTTGAGAGGGTACTTGAACAGATGGGAGAAGGCTGCAGAAGCATACTGTGCGTTGGCTGTTGTCGAGGAACAACGCATGACATAAAATTAAAGAATCATTGACTCAATCGGGAATAGGTTAATGCATGTTGTGTGGAACAGCGTGTTGCAGCATACATAGTTGAGTTTTCACAGTTGAATGCAAGGCTGATAGGTGGTGTTTTTGCACTTATATTATTCCAGTTCTTGTCACTCAGACATATGAATACTGTTCAGATAAACTCTTAGAGAGTTAAACATTGCCATCCTGTGGTGACTATGGCATTATGATATTATTGAACAATACTTCAATTGTGCCATTTATTTGCTCATTCTTGTGCATTGTAGACTTCTCTTAGCCTGTTTCTCCTCTTCACTTTTATACTTGGTTTAATTTGCACTTTTTTAATATTTTGAGGTTTAATGCACAGCCTAATCTAGCTTGTTTCCATAACCAATGAATAACGTGGAAAGAATCAGATTAGATGGTTTTTCATCACAATTTGTGGGATATTGCCACTGCAATGGCAGCCATTTTGATCTAGATAGCAGCAGGCACTGCATTTCACAAAGGAACAGGCTGTGTGATACATTTTGAAACATTTCAAAACTTGAAACTTAATGTGAAGTTCTCGTGAAATTGTTACTACCAATTAACACTAGTTGATTACAGTGACATTTACAGACCCCCTGTTTCTCGAGCGAAAAATTGATGATTGAGTGAAATTTCTTTATCTCTGCCTCTTTCTCTCTCTCTGCCATAAATTATAGAATTTACAATCTTTGGGTAGAATTTTCCTAACCCCCCCATCACGGGAATTGTCACAGGCATAGGGCCTGACCTCGAGCAGGATCTTCTAGTCTTGGTGCGAGCATGACCAGGAAATCCCACCCTTTATTTCATTTGTGTAAGTGATTAGCATTGGCCTTTATAAGAATCAATAAAACACATAATTATATAGTGGCTACATAATTCAGCTGGTACTTTGAGAACTGAACTAAAATTAAATTGTGAATGGCATTCTCCAATCTCATCTGTGCCCAGCCTGCACCAAAGTGAGTATGAACATCTCGGGATTGAAACCAAAACTCCATTCATTTTCAGCGTTACTGGATAAGCCAGCCACCAAAGAGGTTGGAGATGGTTGGTGAAAGACTTCTTATGGGTAATGTTAACCTTATCCCCAGATGCAGCGGAGCTTGTTCATTTTTTTTAAGTTCCTGTTTCAACAGAGATGGGAAAGAGCATGAATGTTGGGTTCTCAGGATTTAGTGTTGGCCCACTCAAATTTTGAAAGAAGGTTGTGTGCCGCCATTGTAACTCAACTTTTATTTTTAACAACTCAGGAATCAGGAAAAGGACACAATCCATGAGGTAAATACCTTCACTGAATTGCTTGAGGGCAAGAGAAGCAAGATGCTTCTGCCAGATCTTCGAGCTTAACTTATAAGTAGCTTACAGTAGGACCACCCTCTGTGATTAGATGATTTCTCTTTGCTGGTGCTCTATTTAGCAGCCTGCAATATTAATTTTATGAAAACCTCCATGATGTTAAATTCAGCATCCAGCTCAATAGCAATGTCTAAATCCCATCACCAGCTTCCTTCGACGATGCCCTTTTCATAGATTGCAGAGGACATTGCAGATTTCCACAATTCCCACCCAACACCCCCCCCCCCCCCCCGCCAACTACCTGTCTAATGTCAGATTTACACAGCAACCAGATGTTTTCCAGCCTGACAAATGACCAGCTAGTGTTGTGATTTGATAGCAGGAAAGAGCTTAAAAAGAGATTTAGGAGGGCAAATACGGGCCATGAAATGTCCTTGGCAAGCAGGATTAAGGAAAATCCCAACACATTTTATGTGTATGTGAAGAGGAAGAGGGCTGCTAAGGAAATGGTAAGTCCACTCAGGGAAAGTGGAGGGAATTTGTGTCTGGAGCCAGCTGAGATGGGTGAGGTCCTTAAAGAGTACTTTGCATCAGTATTCACAAAAGAGAAGGATGTGGTGGATGGTGAGTGCAGAAAGAAGGATGTTGACATTCTAGGACATGTTGCGATAAATAGGGAGGAGGTATTGGAGATTTGAAAAACATGAAGTGGATAATTCTCCAGGGCCAGATAGGGTCTCTCCCAGAATACTGAGAGTGGCAAGGGAAGAAATTGATGAGGCCTTGGCCAAAATCTTTGTCTTCTTTAGTGATGGGTAAGGTACCAGAGGATTGGAACGTAGCTAACATTGTTCCTCTGTTTAAGAAAGGCAGAAGAGACAATCCAGGAAATTACAGACCTGTGAGCCTTACATCACTGGTAGGGAAATTATTGGAGAACCTTCTTAGGGACAGGACGTACGCACATCTGGAACAGAATAAGCTTATTAGAGATAGGCAGCATTGGTTTTGAAGGGGAGGTCATGTCACACAAATTTGATTGAGTTCTTCAAAGAAGTGACAAGAAAAATATACCAGGACAGGGCAGTGGATGTTGAATACAAGTTCCTTATGGCAGGCTGATACAGAAGGTGAAGTCATATGTGACCTAAGGTCACTTGGTAAAATGGATACAAAACTGGCTTGGACATAGAAAGCACAGAAAAGCAGTGGAAGGATACTTCTTTAACTGGAGATCTGTGACAAGTTGTTTTCACATGGATCAGTACTGGAGCCTCTGTTGTTTGTAATATAAATGATTTGGATAAAAATGTAGGTGGAATGATTGGTAAATTTACAGATGATACAAAAACTGGGGGAGTAGCAGATAGTGAGGAGGATAATCAGAGGATACAGCACAATATAAATTGGCTGGAGAGCTGGGCCATAAATAGCAGATGAATTTAACCCAGACAAATATGAGGTAATGCAATTTGAAAGGCCTACTACATAAAGAAAGCATACAGTTAATTGTCGAGCCCTTAGAAATATTAACATTCAGAGAAACCTAGGCATGCAGATCCACAGTTTCCTGGTTCAGGTCGACAAGGTGTCAAGAATGTGCATGTCATGCTGGCCATCATAAGTCAGGGCATTGAATATAGGAGTTGGAAAATCATTTTGCAGCTTTTAAGATTTTGAATAGACCACATTTGAAGTATTGTATACAATTCTGATTGCCACACTACTGGAAGGATGTTGATGCACTTGAAAGGGTGCAGAAGAGATTTACCAGGATGTTGCCTGGTCTGGAAGGTATGGTCTATGAAGAAAGGTTGAACAAAGTTGGATTGTTTTCATTGGAACATCGGAGCATGAGGGTGCCTAATAAGGGTTTACAAGATTATGGCTGGCTTGGATAGAATGCATAGTCAGAGTCTTTTTCCTAGGGTTGAAAGGTCAATTGCTAAGGGCATAGGTTGAAATTATGAGGCAGAATGTTTAAAAGAAATGTAAGGGGCAAATTTTCCATACAGAGAATGGTGAATGCCTGGAACATGCTGCTGAAGGAAGTAGTGGAAGCAAGTTCTCTAACAACATACATTTTCTGAATTAGCTGGAAGGCTGCTCACTTTGTCTCTTCACAGCACTTTTTCAGCACAGAGCACCAATCCAAGGGATTTCACATGGCCACTCTCAACATTTCTTTTTAAATTTCTTTTTGCTATTTCTTCTCCATTCCATTGCCCTTTGCCTTTCTTTAAAATTTTCATGTTCTCCTTCTCATTTTACTTTTGAGTCAAACAAAATTTAATCATCTTACTTTATTTATTTATGACTATTTCAAAGTTGTAAATCTTTCTATATCCTTTTGAAATTTAACAATTGAATGCAACAAACCTTCTCTATCTCCTCGTGAAGTTTTCACCCCATGGCTTATTTCCTTATAGAAAATTCATTTTGGCCATATTTTCTTCAAGTGTCTACAACTACAACTTTTTGATGTCTTAAACCTTATAGTTTTATATACACACACACACACACACACACTTTGCGCAATAATTTTCATTCAACACAGTTGTTATTAATATCTTAAAAATAACTAAGTTGGATCAGAACTCAACTGGTTCCATTTTTGAAAGAACTCTGGAGTCTTATAACTGTAAACTTTCCCTCTCACTCTCATAGTTCTTAGCCTGGTTATCCCAGAAATCTAATTCATTGTTAGTCATGTCCTTCAGTTATATTTTTTTGTTTTTAAAAAAACTTTTAGCTAGCATAAACAGCTTGAAAGAAATATCTCTGTAGCCAACTTGTTCTTAAACCCATAACTGTTTGAATAGGTAACCACACCAGGAAATTATTCACATCTATAATTAACTTCCATTCAACTTTTTGTTCTATTGATTATCTCCTAGGCAGCTTGGTCACATGATCATTTACTGAAAACGTGCTGTTTTTTACAAGAAATATTTTTCAAAAAAACTGAGCTCTTAAAGGGTCTATTGCCCCAACATAAAATATAGCGATGCTCCCAAACCACATTTCCTTCACAAATTTAATTTGTTAAATCTATTTGAAGATTTAAAATTTTGCATTATTATTGCAAGACATTTCTTATGAGTCACCTTACCCCTCCACTCTCCTCCCCACCCTCCAACCACTGTTATTTCTCCATATGGACTCTTTCTTTGTTTATCTACTGTTTGGCCTATAAACTGCTCACACAAGAGATTTTTATTTTCATTTCTTGCTATTTTCTACTGATTTGATATCTTGCTCTTCTGAACCAAGGTGCTCTTTCACTGCTACACTAATCTCACCTTTAGTAACAGAGTTATCCCCTTCCTTTATCTGATTTTTTTGAAATGACAAATGCCTTTGAATATTCAGGTCACAGCCTTTCTCACCTTGCAACCACTTTTCTGTCGTATCTATCAGATTGTACTTGCTTATTTCTATTTGTGCTTTCAACTCATCCATTTTGTTAAGACTAATGTGTGCATTCAGATACAAAGCCTTTACTTCTGAAAACTGGCTTCAACTCACCAACTAGTGATGCTAGAAGGTCATTTCATATGACTGCATAATTCCCATCTCAGATAACATTACATGACAGCCCATCAGAACAGTGAGCTAGATCATGCAGTCAGCCGGAATGCAATGATGCTGACTGTTGATCAGCCAACTCACTTGCAAGACTTGCAAGATGCAGAAGTCATTTATTCACTATCCTCATTGTTCACCATCCATTCTCAACACCCTGGCCAGGTTACTATCCTAACCCCAGTTAGTTAAAGTTAATAATACTCAATGACACTCCCATTTAATCCATGGCCTAAGTGTCCATCCACTTCACTGAATGATAACAAACTCACTTTACATTCCCCTGTTCAGGACTGATTGTCAGCCCACAGTTTCTCCCCATTAGTGAAATATCTTCTGCTCCCCACCCTTGGTGGCTGAATGTCAAATGACTCACTGTGGCTGCTCTCTTCTCATTGGAGGGGTGGTAGTCTGCTTAATTGTGAAATTGTACTCCAGACCTGGCCAGGGCATTCGGAGCTTCTACACAGTGAGAGAAAATGTGATGCCACCATTGCACCTGGCAAAGGGAAAGATTTTTTTTCAAGAGAACTCTCCTCTCCAGCTGTGAGGCTTTGGGTCCAGTTTTACCATCAAATTGCGGAAACTTGATAAAATCGGGCATGAGGCGTGTAGCATGATCCACACCCATCTCTGTGCCGGTTCCCCCTTTACCAAGGTTCAAAAATGGTCGCAATGGGGACCATGCCCGAAACAGGTGCGTCAGCCATTTAAATACAGTTGCATGAATTTAAATTGAATTAATGAGCTGCAACCCAATTTTTCCAGCACTTCCCCCTTTACCAATGCATTCACCAATCCCAAATCAGCAAGAACAGACATGCTCCATAAATGTCCAGTTTGGGCACTCCATCAGTGAGGGCTAGTGAGGAGGTTAGTAGATTGCATCTGACAACTCTCTTCTGCTCACAGGTGTCCTTCTGTTGCAGCCATTTTCTGTCTCGGGTCGGTGGTGTCTCCGCGAGTGAGTGGGCTGAGTAGGGCACTGTTGCTCAGCAGGGTCTCCGATGTCCAATTTACAGCACAGACCAAGGTCTCAGCACTGACCTCAGGTCTTGCAGTGCTGCTATGTCCTAGCGCACTCAACTCACACCCAACTGAAGGATGTGCACAAAGCCCTTGCAAATAGCACTGCTGCAGCCTCTGAACTTTACAAGTAATTGTGATTATGGAGAGCATGGAAGAATTGGGAGCTATAATTGTGAGGAGCATGTGGCTAGGGGAAGTGGGGGACTGTAATTGTGAGGAGGAAGTGCTTGGGGGAATTGGGGGGCTGTGATTGTGGAGAGCAAATGGCTGGGGGAATTGGAGGGGCTGTGATTGTGGGGAGCATGTAGCTGGGGGACTTGGGGAGCTGTGATTGTCAGGAGCATGTGGCTGGGGAAATTCTGGAGGAGGGAGAGCTGTGACTGTTGATGTGCCATGGGTAAGCAGCTTTCCTTATCCTCTCTATCTCTCCCAAACTCCACCTTCAGAGAAATGAGATGGCTTTTGTGATGCGACCAATCGATCTTGCTGTTCTTTTGGTTGCTGCTGGAGCTGAGGAGGAGGAACTGGAGGAAGAATTGAGGGCATAAGAAGCCGGCCCTTACCACTTGCAGGACCAGAGGGAGACCCCCCACCAGATCCTGAAGTACCCCTCCTACAGAATACGCAGACATTCATCAACAGAAAGGGGCTCTACCCCTGAATGTTAGTTGTGTGCGATCATAGCATGAACATTATGCATGTCTGCAAGACATCAGGAAGAGTACACGACATCTTCATTGTCAGGAGCTGGGATATCCTAGAGGTATTCGAGGTGGAGCCCAGGCTGTGGATGATATGGCTTACCCACTTCGGACATGGCTGATGGCACCTGTGCAGAGGCCTGTGTGTGCGATGGAGCCCAGCTATAATGAGACCCATGTAGCTACCTGCACAATAATAGAGATGTACTGGACTCCTCAAAAAGCGATTCCAGTGTCTGAACTGATCTGGTGGGGCCCTCCGATACAACCCCATGATCTCTTCCTGTGTAGTGGTTGTATGGTGTACCTTACATAATCTGGCTCTAGAAAGAGATGATCTATTGCAGGAGGAGGATGTGGAGACTGACCAGTCAGGCATTGCTGGGAAGGATGACCAGCAGGAGGAGGATGAAGAGGAGGACGAGGAAGAAGAGGAAGAGCATGCTGAGGAGCACAGCCCAGGTGCTAGAAGGCTGGCAGCCCAAATGAGGCATGTGCAGTCAGCAAGGAAGGCCCTGATCACCAGGCGGTTCACTCGCTAAGAGTTTGTGTCTGTTGGTTCCATCGCCATCTCCCCCTGCCAAATTCCTCCTATATCTGTAACATTTTCACACCAGGATGGTGGGTCTGAGTGCTCTGGCTTAGTGAGTTTTTTGGCAGACAGAAGGGTGATAACAACTCACTAAGCATTATTATGATGATGCCCTGGTACAAACTCCTACCTGAGATCCGCATGCATGCTGGCACTTGAGTCCACGTTTGTGTAGTGGGTAATGGATCTGAAACTCCCATACAGGGCCTTGGGGCTGGTGGAGTGGAGGACGGGAGGGAATTGCTCATCAGTTCTGGGAAACCAATGGCTTCCTTTTCTCAGCACTGGGGGGCCTCCCCAACTGACATTAAAATGAAGCATTGCTTTGGCTATCATCAGTGAAAGAGGATTCCTGTTCAAGACAAATGTGAGATAAATTAGTCGCAGGTAGGTGGTGAAAAAGCAGTTAATTGCCATCAAGCTGTTTAAATAAGATGTTCTAATGTAAGAACTTGTGAACAGAAAATGTTAAGGTGCTTAAATATCCTTCTAACTAGTGCACACCCCTCAGTCGTGCCTTCTCAGTACAACTACAATTTCCTAACTTTACGTGGCCTACGACTGCGTATCAGTGACTCCCCAGAATGCACATTGGAGGTGGGAGGGGCCAGTTGCCTACTGTATCCTGTGGCATATGATGTGCATGGTAGATGTCTTCTGTAGACCTGTATTTTGAGGGCACTGGCTTGCTTCCAAGTGTCTGGGGTGTTTCCACGACATCCTCTTCATCCTTCTGCCCCTGAGATGCCCTCGTGTCAGGAAGCGGAGGGAGTCAGAAGGTGTAGCCACTGTCACAGTTTCCTGGCTGGAAGATACCAGCATTGGCTTGAGCTCTTCCTCCTTCCTGTGGCCCCTGTGGGCCCCAGGGTCACTCCATGGAATGGCAGTCCTTCTGCAGTGAGCTGCAGAAGCTCCAACATCCCATGGCACTGCCGGTCCTGGAGGACCACTTGCGTCCTACCCATGGTGGATGAGCCCACTGCCACTCTGCCTGATATCAGTAGGGAGAAAGGGGGTTCACTGCCATTCTGCCTGTTATCAGTGGGGGGCGGGAGTGGTGTCTGGTGTAAATCTGCCTGAGATCAGTGGGAGGAATGGGGGTTCACTGCCACTCGCCTGAGATCCGTGGGAGATGGGTAAGGGGAGGGGCCTGTGATCAGTCTGGGGAATGGGGTAATAAGGGGATCAGTAACGTTGTGGCGATGTCTATGGGAGCCAGGGAGAGGCATTACCCAGCCCAGGAGGGATGTGACAGGGAAATATTTTTCTATTTTGGAGGCGCCAATTGGAGCTGCAGAATTTTGGATGCATTAAGCCCTGCCCAGCGGCTTGTGCAGCACAATTCAAAATCAATGATATTTTTCAGGCAGAGTGCATATGAGGGTGCTTGAGAACAGATCTAAAAGTCAGACTTGAAACACTCCCAGTTTCAAGCCCACCCAGCACGTAGATTCAAATGGTAAAATAGGGACCTTTAGTGGCCTCCAGTATGACATAGCTTCCTTGCTTTTCTCATCATCCCAATGCTTATTCCCCTCACCCTCTCCTCTGTTCACATCTTCCTCCTCTTAACAGGTCCCCACACCCTGTCTCTCCATTTACCCTATGTCTATCTTTTATATTCATTCAAACAAATGAGGAAAAGAAGGAATGTTTTGAGGAAGAGAGAGAAAGAGAAGAAAATACTAAACCATGAGCATTTTACACACTGATGAAGAAGAAACAAAGAAAAAGCGTGAACTTATAAAAATGAAAGACTAGGAACCATGCTCCGGGTTCCATCTATTCATGAGAAATGCCAAGGCTATCTACTAGTTTATTTTGATCTTAATTGTTTCTTAATATCCTATTCAGGGCTGCTAACTACAGCTGCGTGTGCCTTGGTCCAATTTCTTTGAATGAGGCCTGGCAGAAATCCACCGCTATGTTTCTTCCATTGATTGTGATCATTTGATTAGCTGAATGCAATACTTTGTCATTTCCCAAAAGAATGGTGCAATGCATCTTCCTACCCATAATAATGCCTACAGTTCATACTATTCCCTTGTAACAGGCAATGAACTAAGGCAAGAGATTATTGCAGTTCAAATTGTGTGGTACAATAGCATTTCAGTTCACATCACATGGCCCAATTGCCTTCGTGTTGTCATTTATCATTCCCTGCCAGCTCAGTTCCCAGTAAAGGAAAAGCCTGCTGGAAACAGAACAAAATTGGCATCACTGAACCTCTGCCATTTATATTTTGCAAGCAAGCAAAAGCCGGAATGCCTTTCAAGGACATTTCATATCAAACAGTTCATGCGAAGGTAAATAGCTTTTGTTTTGTAAAATTCTCTATTTATAGTTGAATTTGAATTGGCTTACATGTCCTATAATACAATCCAATCTATTTTTGAACTGTAAATAATAACTTATTAAATTAGGATGCTAATATTTATCATTCTCCCGAGAATATAAAGATTATTCATGTGCACAAAGCTGATGTGAGGTTGGCCTTCTGGCTCCTGACTGTATTAAAGCAAGAAACATCAGGGTAGGGAGATAGAAATTCCTCAGAGTATGTAGCAAGCATAAAAGGTTTTCCAGACAAGTTCAAGGTATATTGTAAAATCTTGGGCTGCGTTATGTAAGCCTATACTGTACAAATTCCAGCATAGGCATTGCAAGTAGTAGGAACTGTCAGCATGACACCCATTTGAGAAATGCAAGATGGTTAAACAATGGACTCAAACTCCTGGACTAGCTGGGTGTAGACCCGATTAAAAATATGAGCAGTACACATTATAAACATCCCACATACAGTCAATGCAGTTGAAATCAAATTGCAGATAAATTAATTTGGCATCATTAGCTGATCAGAAAAAATTATCAACATAATCAAGATCAGAAGCTATCATGAGTTTGTCATTTTGTCAAACTGGTTGAAAAATATTGCATACCATCAACTGCCTGCAACTATCACAACAGTAATTTGTTTACACAGTGCCTTTAACATTGTAAAATGCCCCAAGTACCTTCACAGGAATATTCTAAAGCAAATATGACACTGGGACACATAAGGAAATGTTAGAGCAGATGACCATAAAGAGAAGTAGGTAGAAAGAAGTAGGTTTTAAGGAGTAAATAAAGAAGCAGAGCAATGTAAAATGTGATGAGGTTTGGGAAGGTATTCCAGAGCTAAACACCTTGAAAGCAGAATTGGGCTATCAGTGGTGGAGCAATTAAACCTGAGAATGCTTAAAGGGCTCAATGTAACCTGGACTGGCTCGAATAATGTTTTAAGCCCACTGTCTATCCCAAGGAATCATTCCACCAACTAGAGGTGCATTTCCATTTCCATTGTATCGCAATGGGTTTCGGTTTTGCACTATTCTGGGTGGATATTAGTCATTAATTAAATAACTGAAACTGGCTTCTGGCATCAAAATACTTCATTATCTGAAGACTCGTAAACCTAGACAGTCTGCAAAGAACAATACAAAACATAGCAGCTACAGGGAAAGACTTATCATTTTTGTCTTGAAGAACCTGGAGGCTGTGAAATGTTAGAAAGCCTCTCTGACTGATTTCTGAAGTCAAGTCCATCTGTAAAGGAAGGGAAGATCCTTCCTTGAAAATCAGAGTGTTTAGCTTAATCACCAACTGAACATTATCCCTTCAAGGGAATTCTGCAAAAATCCTGATATTCAACTTCAACTATTTGAACTAATCTCTTTTATAATTCAAGAATGGAAAAGATTATGTTCTTTATCATACCTGGAACCCTTCTTCTCCTACAACTAGCCAGACAATTGAAATAGGAACTATTCTTTTGTTAATATAATGTAATAGTATTCTACCTGACTGTATTTTTTTAAAGTATGTTGTATGTGTGAATGCAGAGTGATTTCTATAGCATTTAAACTCCAGGGATAAATGTAAATAAATAATCTGTTTTATTTAAACCCATGAAAGCTTGCTGCTGTTGCTTAAATTGATCACATACTCCAGGGGCTAACAAACGGACACATGTTCCTCTCCAAAAAAAACACTTTTTATAGAGAGTAAAGGAAAGCTACAAGGGTGTCAGTTCACTAACCCTGTTCATAACAAACATCTTTATCTGGAGCACTGGCCCATCTTAATATCAAGATTATAATTGTATGGTTAATAAGTTAATCACAATGTCTAATCTGATACATAGCCTTAAAGAGCTAAACTCTATAATGTACTGAAAATATTAATTTGACATTGAAGGCTAAATTTCCCTCATGATTCTATCCATGGCTTCATGATAGAAAATAATGTTAAATTTAGTGACAAGTTAATGCTCTGGGGCAGATTTCATTCCAACTTTACTGGCACTTAATCCCAAGACCATCATAAAGATGGAATGGTAGGCACAAAAAACAGGAGTAGCAACTCTAATTCTCCTTGTGGAGGAAAAATACAATGGAATGGTGTTTTGTCCCTTCATTCCAGCTCTGACTTACTGCTGTGCTGAGAAGACAATTACATGTAATCCACAGGTAATTTTATTAACACCTCCCCAACAGAGAGGGCAGCAGAGAATGCAGTTTAACGAAATGCTTGGCAATGTATTAAAAAAATGACTCATCAAAATGTAAAATGGTACAAGCACAATTTCACAGAAATCAATATGATTAAAATTAATATCAACAATAACTGAAATGTAAAAGATTGAGTTGTAAATTTGCTGTAATCAAAACTTAAAAATATGTGACCAATATTTCTAAAAGATATTATGAGTGAGATTTTGAGACTACATCTGCCATAAACTATACATAGTCACAAAATCCTGCGAGTGTCAGGAAATGTGATTCTCGCTGGGGAGATCTTGTTTCCTAATTTTCCCCACCCCTCGCCAGTGACGTAATGGTACATTTTAATATGAAGTAAATGGGCCTCCCCAGCACATGATACCTGAGTGAATAATTCAGCAGCTTTACAAGAACAGGATTCAGTCCCAGAAGATTCTGCCAGAGGTATCAAGGTAAATATAACCCCTGGAGGGGGAAGCAGGACATGCCCAGCACTGCCCCCTGGCAGAGGTTGGCACTGCCAACTTGACAGAACCAACCTGTGCTGAGGAGGGTCCTCAGAGGAGACTCATTGGGGGAGTTCCCCTTATGTGTGCAAGCAGAAAGAGAGCCTCCACCACATTCTTGCTCAGGGGAAACAGGTCACCCCAATGCTCATTTGGGTGGACACTCTATATCCCATGTCTGTGGTGGGGATGTGGGGGAGTATAATTCCAGCATTGATTGAGGTACCCTTTAAAATGGTGCCCCAGTCTCTGTGAACGTTGCTCCATTAGGCCCTGCCCTATGGAGTGATACCATAAACAGTGGCCCATTTTTTGTTCCATTATGTTTCTGAAAATCTGGTTTGAAACCATGGCTGTGCATCTAGATAGATTTTCAGTCAGATCCTAACACTGACAAATTACAGTAAAATTCCACTCAACATGTGAAAAATAAGTATTTTTTTCCATTGCACCAGTGTGTCTCCAGCAAAAATATAATTATTTGATAAGAAATAATGTCAAGTCAATGTCCTATCCCTTCCGCCCTACATACTTTCAATTAACCTTTCTGGCACCTTTCTCTTTCTACTGGTATCTTTTCCATTAGCTTGACTCTCATTCTCTCAGCACCTCTGTGTTAAGCCTGAATTCTGACTTTGACTGCCAACTCCAATTCATTGTTGGCACTGTAAAGCGTATTTTGTCTCAATCAAAAGCTCGGCTCACATTTCCCCACCAGTGAATTCTGTCATTCTGACAAACTTACAGTTTCTTTTTGACTTTCACTTGCTTTCTAACTTTGACTTTAGACTGTGGAAGGAATGCAGACCTCAAGAAGTTTCTCTTAGTCTCCCTTTGTCTGATCAGATGATCTCTGTGACTACATGGGGTCTCTTTCAAATCTTCAACTCTTATGTGAAAGTACATCATCCCTTTACAACAATTCCAAACACATTCTTCTCCTTATCACCCAGTGTTCTTTTCAGTATGACTTTCTGACCAGCATTGAATTTTTGGGCAAAATTCTCCCAAAAAATTCTAAGTGTTTGAATTTGTGGGAAAACTGGAGTAACAAATGTTGTTTTTTCTGCAGGAGTTCACACTAAGATGTCCCACTCTCTTGTGCAATGCAGAGGCCACTAGCATGAATATCATTAGATTTCAGTGGGAGGGACGTATTCCCACCCAGGAACTGAAACCAGTGGACCTCTCTGCATGCTCGGTCGCTGCCCCTCCACGCATGCACATGACCCGATCATGGCCTTCCCCAATCATTCCTGGACCCTCCCCCCTCCCAGATTCCCCTGGTGTCCAGCTCCCTCCCCAACAATGCCAATTCCCCCACCAGCAGACACACCACAGCAGACCCCCACCACTGGCAGATCCCAACCCCACTGCAGAAACGCCACCCCCCAGCAGACTCCCCATCCCAGCCACCCTGATTGTTGGTCAGCCTCCCATCCCCATCAATCCCAATGCAAAGTGGCAGTGGGACTCCCCACCTCCATCAGTTGCCCCCTAGACCCTGCCCCCAAATAGACCCAATGAGCAGTGCAAATGCGCCCCTTGTCATGGGCACTTTGCCCCTTTGATCAGTGCCACAGGCTCAGACTGGTACTATCAGGATGCCCAGATCATAGGGCACTACCACCCAGCATTCAACCTCTTGGGGAGTCCGATTGTCCCCTTCACTGGGGTCATTGCATTAGTTCCTCAAAAGTGGGGAGTTAGTGGAATCCCACTAGAATGAAATCCCACTAGAGTCCCGGGCCAGTTAATAGCATTTAAATGATATGTAAAATAGCACTTAAATGCTAGCCCCACCTCCCCAACGATTTCCGATGCAGAGCAAACCGTGCTAGAAAACCAGTGTTGGGAGACTCTAGTGGGCTTGAACTGTCACAGAAATCCCACAAAGCACCGCCATACAATTCTCCTGGCCTGCTGTGCTAGAAAATTAGTGCAGCAGGATGTGAGAATTAATCCCTCTAAGTTTCATACTTTGTAGATCATGATTCATCATCAATTTGTTTTGCTTTTCTTTTACCTTGCTATTGACACCAAACTGAACCTTTTCTAAGGAACATAGGAGCAGGATTAGGCCATTCAAGCCTGCACCACCATTTAATATGATGATCATGGCTGATCACCACTTCAATGCCTTTTTCCCATACTAGCCTCATATCCTTTTATGTCACTGGAGTTTAGAAATCTGTCAATCTCTACTTTAAACATACTCAATGATTGATCTTGCACAGTAATCTTGTGTACAGAATTACAAAGATTCACAACCCTCTAAGTAAACAAATTTCTCATCACCTTGGTCCTAAATGGTTTTTTGCTAACTTTGAGATAGTGTGCCCTGGTTCTAGATTCCCCAATCAACGGAAACATCTTATCTGCATCTACCCTGTTTATCCCTTTAAGTATTTTCCAGGTTTCAATGTCTTCACATCTTATTCTTCGAATCTAGAGAGTACAGGCTGAGGAACATATTGAAACATTAACATGTAAGATGAACCATCTATTGTAGATTGTGTGGTAATTCCAGAGGAGAACATAAAATTATCTAGCCTATATTGAAGGGAAAAATGCAAGTTACTGCCTACGTCATTATCAACAGTACCTCTGCAAAGACATCTTCACGATCTTCTTTCTGCAGCATCACTCAATGCTGGGTGACATGGTGGGTATTAGGGTGTGCTTGGCCCTATTCTGATTCAGAAATATTTCAAACTCTTCTGATGTTAGTTGTGAGCTATTATCTAACACCAATATCTCTGCCAACCAATTTTTCCAAAAAAATCCTGAGTGTCCAATTTTGGCAAGCTTTTTTGGCAAGCTTAGTGAAATGGATTTACAGCACTCTCTGTAACACAGGGTCCATAAGGGGATTCATGCCAATGGGAGATGGGTAGGCCCTAGTATTGCCTGGGTGGGTGGACCCTAATGCCGCCAGAGCGGCTGGCACCAGACTGCTCAGGGGATGATTGTGTATGTGCCAATCTCTCAATGTACAATATAGAGTATACTGGGAGATAGGTTGACTTGCCCCCCCACCCCTCTCAGCCCTGAACATCATGGACCTCCTGATTCCCATCCTCCTGATCGCTGGCCTGACCCCACCCCCATCACATTGCTGACCTCTCGATTGCTGGCCCAGATATGTGTTCCCCCCATTCCACTCCGAAAAACTGTCAGACTCCTGATCACTGGCCCAACACCCTCCCAATCACCAGCTTCCTGCTAGCTAGCCCCAACCTCCGATCACTGGCTCCACATCAGCACAGTCCACTCCTTCCTTCCCGTCCTGCCTGCCTCTGTGAGATCTTGTTCCCTCAGGCCCCACCCTGTTCCAAATGCTTGTTGGGCATGGCCTGGTGCCCGATGGGCACTGCAATATGCCAGGCTGGCAATGACAGGATGCTTGGTGGGCATTGCCAGTAAGCCCAGCTAACACTGCCAGGGTGCCAGGCTGGCAATGCCACTGGCACGGACTTCCACTGATGCAGTCGGAATTGTAATTGAGCCCACACAATATTTTCCCAAGCTCAGTAAAGGAATTTAAAGCAGATAATGAACATTTAAATCAGCTTCACTCCATTCCCCGCCGCAGGCTGATCTGGCCAGTTACGATTTCTGTCTTTGGCTTCCCGCTTAAATTTCCCAACCTGCTTACTACTTGATCAGTTCAAAGGGATGGAAATATCGTGCCCTAAATCAGCCCCAATCCCTCCAATATTTCTTGATTTTTTTTTTAAAGTTTCAGGAGATTTTGACCTTTACTCAATTTCATACCTGTGTTCACAATTATAGCTGTAATTTATCATAATTGTACATGGCCAGCAGCATTGGTATCTTGGCAGAAGGTAATCTCTCCAATGAGTACCTTTGGAATTAGGACTTCTTTGACTAGCCCCAATCAGAGAAAATCATTTATTGCTCACACTGCACTTATGGGAGTGCGAAGATTGTTGCTGTTTTTATCTACCAGTGTATAATGACAGTAATATATATTTCAATATACATGACCACAATTGCTGAGAATACATGTCTATGGCCTAAACTGTTTAAGCAAGGCCAAAGCCTTTTTAATTGTAACAAATTGAGAAACTCAAAGATTAGCCCAAACTGAATTTGAATGGAACAGCAGGAAACCATTCTCACATTAAGTGCAGACATTTCACTGTGTCATTCACATCAAAATGTTGAAGCCACCAAATCGGTCAGAGTGTAGTTTTCCTGCTGTATCGAGGGATTTTGCTGGGTAAATTTCCTCTGGCTCTCAGTTTTTACGTCAACTAAAGACCCTATTATCCATCCATTGTCAGTGTTTACACCTGTCTGCCACCAGCAGCACTTTGGATTGCAAGAGTGTCTGCTCTTCTCTCCCATTTTGGGCAATATCTTAAAGCTAATGAAGAGCCTTTAGAGGGTAAATAAGGAGAAACTTGTAGGAAGGGCAGAATTCAGAGGTAACTTTCAAGAAAATGGCAGAGCAAGTTGTTATTGATGTGGAATGTACTCGCTGAAAGACTGGTGAAAGTGGAGTAACAGCTTTTGAAATCAAATTGGATATTAACAAGAAAAAGAAAAAATCTGTAGGAAAATGGTAAAAGAGGCTAACTGAATAGCTGTAAAGATTCAGCATAAGGAAGTTGGGCCGAATGTCCTCCTAATCATTTTGTGATGTTGATGCTCCAGGTTTTTGCCCTCAGGCTACTGACTCCCTCTGATGGCTGTTTTACAAGTTATTCTGTCCATGCACTGTAGCAATGAATCAATATTAGAATAAAAATCAGCTCAGCATTTTCGAATTAAACAGCATCGCTAAAATAAAATAAGTTTTATTATCGAGGTGGTGCCAGCCTTAGGTGTTCTTTCATGCTGACAGCTTGTCGGGAAGAGGTTTATTATTGCAATATCAACCCGATGCACTGGCCTCAAAGGCCGGGTTTTCTGGGCCGGTAAACACAAGTATCAACATATTGTGTCTGTGAAAGAAGCAGGTCATTCTCCAATGTAGATTTTACAAGTCAAATACTAAACATTTTATCAGTAACAAATGCAGGATAATTATTTCCCATGAAGAAATCATTTATTCTCTATGCAGAGAGGGTTAGACCTCTAGTGTGGTTGTAACTGTGCGTCAGGGGTGTGTAACACACTGACAGATCTTGTCCACACTCACAGCTAAGGCTGACACAGAAGTTACAAATGTGACATCCATCAACGACTGTCATGTTGTCATCTCCTTTTCGCCACATTTTTAAGTGTTAGTCATTCCCCCTTGGGGTAATGTTGACTGTTTAACATTCACAGCACAGATTTTTGATTTCTGCATTGCCGCAGAAAATTGATAACTATTAAAGTGGGGGAGCTGCAAATATCTGGCAAATGCTCTGTGCTGCTGTCACTAACTATCATTCCGAGTTGGGATTGCAAAGGTCTACCCTTACCTCTACCCATGTTGAAAAATCTGACATTGACTTCTGATTAAAAGATGCGTTTTTCAATATTAACTCCCCAGATAATCAAATCTACAGCCAGTCCAGCATTCATTACCCAATCCTATATGCCCTTAATATGTAGTGGTGAATTTTCTTTTTGAATTATGGCAGCTTACATGTTATGGGTGTTCCCACAAAGCTGTTAGGTAAGAAGGCCTAGGATTTTGACTCAGAAATGACAACGGAATGGCAATTCATTTTTATTTTTGATTTGTTTTATTGTTGTCACAGGTACTGATATACAGTAAAAAGTATTGTTTCCTGTGCACTATGCAAACAAAGCATACCATGCATCAAGAAAGAAAAGAGAAAGTTGGAAATGTCATATTATGCTCATAGCTAGGGCATAGAAAAAGATCAACTTAATGCGAGGTCCACTCAAAAGTCTGATGACAGCAGGGAAGAAGCTGTTTTTGAGTCAGTTGGTATGTGTCTAAGATTTTTGTATCTTTTTCCCGACAGAAGAAGATGGAAGCGAGAAGGTCAAGGGTGTGTGGGGTCCTTGATTATGTTGGCTGCTTTTCCGATTTTAGCGGAAAGCATAGACAGAGTCAATGGATGGGAGGCTAGTTTGAGGCTGGTTTGGGCTTCATTTATGACCCTTTGTAGTTTCTTGCAATTTTGGACAGAGAAGGAGTCACACCAAGCTGTGATACAACCAGAAAAAATGCTTATCATGTCTCTTAGGTAATGATTTTTCCATGCACCTGATGCCTTTTTCTTTCCAGTTCTAAGGAATTGCAGGTTGTGAGGGTGCTGCCAAAGAAGCATGCCAAACTTCAAAACTGACAACAAAGTCATAGGCACAAGAGAACACTTAAGGTTGGCACCACATCAATGATAGAATTTATTTTTATTTTAGCAATGCTGTTTAATTTGGAAATGCTGTTAAATTTATCAAAAAAAAGCAACCGGAAATTGAAGTTCCAAAAAGAAGAAATGTTGGTGTACAAATGGGATCTATCGGGTGCCTCCTGTAACTTATCTTCTCCTGTGGATGCCAATGCATCCCTACAACCTGATGCTTCTTTCTGTCCTCTGGGTCCTTTACTGAAACAAGTGTCTTTTCTGGACCAGTTGTTTTTATGCAGATGTGATTCCCTCAGATTGTATTCATGTGCTCTGCTTCACATTAAACTACTTCACTCCTGATTGGTGTCAGAAAGTTTTACAGGTTGTGATAGTCCAAAAGATTTGTTTGGCCTTTCCTGAGTGGGTGATCGCATGTCAGTTTAGACTCTGTGGATCATTGCTTCATCCTTGGCTGAAGTATTTGCTGATTTTTTTTTTACCGAGTTTGCAGTGGAATACATCAATAGTTTTGATTTAACACAGAAATATTTACATGTGACAAATCGTGCAATGCAATGCATTAAGTCTGAGACAGTCTTTTTGCCTTTTATTTCCAAAACTTAGCACAATTTATGCAGTCAATGTAGTTTGGAAAGCCAGATTTCTAACTTTCAATATATCACCTCCAATGCTGCACCGGCAACGTTTGTTTTAATGTTACTAGCTTTGTTCCTGTTATATGTAAGATTTTCACTTGAAAATTGTGACCCAGAATTTCCTAGACATGTGTGCCAAATGGCATATTTACATAGCAGGGATCACTCTATGACACAGAATGACAGGAAATTATGCCGTAAGGAACCTAATTTTCTGGAATATTTGCACCACTCCAGTGTTTCACCTCGCAAAAACAAAGAACAGTTTATTCTAATAACTTTGTGTACCCTTAAGATCACAGATAATCATGAATTGTTGAATAAAGACCACATTAATCACCACTACTACATTGTTTGTTACACAAAGATGTTGGGGGACCTTTGATGACTTAGAAGCAGCAAAAGTTAACAGAGTCAAGATTGCTATGCATTGCACCTATTTGTCAGTCATAAAATATGCAAAAGTGCATCAGTTTAGTAGTATGCCCACTCTGCATGGATGGAGCTGAAGTGCTCTGTTCTGTGGTCTCACTGCTAAACTTTGTAGAATTATCAAAAAGCCACAAAAAGATCTCTATAAAGAAATTTATAACCAGTAAGCACACAAGCATCAGGCAGGTCCCAGATTTTTCAGGGACACCAGCTTAAAATTTAAATTACCTTTTTACTTCTTTGAAATATGTTCTTGTAGAGCTGGAAGTACTCGCTGACTCCACAGGCATTGCCATCCTTGAGCTTAGTGATTTGAGTGGGCATAGTCACCAAAATCAGGTCCAGACCAGAACCTAAGATGCTTTACTGTAAAAAAAAACAAAATTCATCACATCATTTGAAATCAGATCTAAATATATAAGCAGAAGTGAAACTAGTCTAAGCCAGCTGTGCAAAACTGTGTGAGAGCAAAATAATGATGACATCATTGTTTTACATGAAAAACTAATAATTGACAGCTGATGCGGAAAACCACTGATAATTTGCAAGTTGATAGTAATATGTCTTAACATTAATAAAATAGTACTGGATGCATTGTTTAGTAGTATAATCATTGTGAAATAACATAAAGTTCAAACTACAGTGAACCAGAACCTCTCAGTTTAATAAACCTACTGTATTCGCTGCTCCCAATGCAGTCTCCTTTACAGTGGGAAGACTAAACACAGACTGGATAATTGCTTTATGGAACACATTCATTCAATCTGCAAGCATGATCCTAACCTTTTAGCTGCTTGCCATTGCAACTCAGCTTTCATGCCCACATGTCCATCCTTGGCTTGTTGCAATGCTCCAATGATGCCCTACACAAACTGAAAGAATATCACCTCATCTTTCAACTAGGCACGTTACAACCCTCTGAACTCAATTTTGAGTTCAACAACTTTAGACTGTAAGCTTTTCCCTCCATTTTGGCCCCCACCCCTCCCGCCACTTGTCCTTTTTTTTTATTTTTCATTTCTCATGTTTTGCCCCAGCACAAACTCATCCCTTCCCTATACGTGCACCCTGTCCCTTGTTGTTCAGGCAGAGAGGGGAAGGGCGGTTGCTTCCACTGACCTTTGTTCCCCTGTTAACACATTTTGCTATCTTATCTTTTGTCACTACAAGCACTTTCTCAATCCTTAATGACACCATTAACAACCGCTTTTGTCTTCTGTCCGTGACACCTTTGTCAATGTCTCCTCTGTTCCGACCTACCCCTGTCCTTCTATTCTGCCCCACTTCCTCCACTTGCCTCTCCAACAATGTAAGCCATCACATCTCCACTCTTCTTCAGTTCTGTATGGGCTTGAAATATTAACTCTATTTCTCTCTCCGCAGATGCTGCCAGACCGGCTGAATTTATCCAACACTTTCTGTTTTCTATTTCCTCTCAATATCTTGTTAGATCTGAATAATGTAAAGTAGATAGCTAAAATAATTCTATATACATAAGGATTTGCAGTATTGGCATACTTTAATAATCAGATATGGACGTCTAGCTATAACTGTAATCTTTATTGACCAATAAATCGTTGCATTATGTCAGGGTAGTTTCCAATTTGTGAAATTATTATTCTTCAAACAGCATACAATGGTAATGTTGACAGCATGGAAGTATCTCACTCAAATCAACAAAATACAACCAGAATTATTATGAACCAGAAAATGATTTGATTTATTATTGTATATATTAATTATTATTGTCATAATAATAATAATTATTATTATTAATCAATATATTATTGTATTATTAGTATACAATGAAAAGTATTGTTTCTTGGGCATTATACAGATAAAGTATACCATACATAGAGAAAGAATGGAGAGTGCAGAATGTAGTGTTACAGTCACAGTAGGGATGTCGAGAAAGATCAACTCAGTGCGAGGTACATCCATTCAGAGGTCTGATGGCAGCAGGGAATAAAGCTGTTCTTGAGTCAATTGGTACTTGACTTCAGACTTTTGTATCTTTTTCCCAATGGAAGAAGGTGGAAGAGAGAATGTCCAGGATGCGTGCAGTCCTTAATTATGTTGGCTGCTTTTCTGAGGCAGCAGGACGTGTGGACAGAGTCAAAGGATGGGAGGCTGCTTTGCAAAATGGACTGGGCTTCATTCATAGCTTTTCAATGAGCTATGTATGCAGATAGAATTCCCTCTGAAGCAGAGATATTGTCTTCCTCTGCGCTTTTGAATGGCTAATTTGCCCATTCTTTCAGGTTCAAATCAACTTTCTAGTAAATTTTGGGGTAAATTTGCCCCTAGAGAAAGGGGGAATACAGTAGTCTACAGTAGTCCATAGTCATCAGCAACACATTACAGGAATTATTTTTCTTGCTGAACCTTTTTACACTCAACTGTCTTCAGCCCACATCTATGTCTCATTAGAAGCTTGAAGCATCATTGCTTTTGGCGATAACACAACATACATTAGTTATGCATATAAAACTCCTTGATCCATTTGAGGCTTGAAAACTGTTTTAAAATAATCTTCACTGGTAGGTTCAATGTTATTTCCCAATTTTCTCTCACTTTGCTTCCTACCTGTTATTTTGAGGACAATATTCACATTTCAAGCCTACAGCCCAAATAAATTCATTGTTGTTGAGTCCAGTAATCCAGATTAGAAAATTAAAGAAAATATATTCCTGATGAACCTTGGGATGCCTGTCTAAGTGCCAGCCTGGAATTGGCTGAGCATGCAGAGTCTGAATATTCTATGTTTCTCAGGTCAGGGACCAGCCCTGTGCACCTGCACAGAAGAAAAGAAGAATAAAGGCGTAATAAAGCAGATCAGATGATCTGGTACAGAATGCTATCATCAATTAAATGTTCTATGGAACAAAACATAGGAAGACAGGGAGCGATCCAAAAAAGAAAGTTACTGATCCCTCGTGGGATCTCCTTCCACAAACCAGAGTCTGGCTAAAGATCATAACAGATAATTGTCAAAAAAGCCAGGAGGTGATGAGAAAATTTTTTAACTCAATGAGTTGTTGGGATCTAGATCAAAGGTGGTGAATTCAGTCATAAATTTCAAAGGGGAAAAATAAACATTTGCATAGTTATGGGAAAAGAATGGGGCTGCAGACCCAGCTGGCAGCTGAGAGTTGACACTGCCATAATGGACCAAATGGCTTCTTTTTTTTGCTATTATTTCCCATATTTCAGTCTTTTCTTTGTGTGAATGAGTTCCTGATCTGAAGTATCAGCTTCCTGCCTGTGCATTTATCTTTGCAGTGCATAATCTACATCCAACATGGTCAAATTGGAACCCAAATACTGTTGTTGCACAATTAACTGTAAATTTCAAACCATCGTAATCTTGTCCTTTGGGACAAACTTAAATTTGTTACAAGATGTCAAATTGTTAAAGACAGCATCCATCACATATTCAAAAACGTTCAGAAGATAAGATGATGGTATTAGTGCAGAATGGCAGCAAGATAATTCAGGAGTCAGGGAATTAATGGATCGCCAAAAGCAATTTCATCTTATGACACCAGGTAGGAGGTTGTGAGGATGAGGACATTAAGAAATAGGAATGATAAGGATGATGAATTTGACTGAATGATACACCAGTGAGTGCTGGAGCAGGGATGGAATTTCTCAAGTGCTGCAGAAACAGCATTCTCTCTGAATTTCTATCAACTTGTCGTTGTTGTCTCTCTTTCAGAATAAAATGTCTCACTTGAGGAAGAGGATGTCCAAATTGACACCTACACCAAATATTACCTACTCATTCTGTTGATTTGGGATATTCCAGTACTTAATAATATTAATGACATTTGCTGCATAATTATAGAGCTTGTGGAAGTTTAGACACATAAGGGCACAGACCAAATGCTGGAAAATGGGATTAGAAAAGATAGATTTTTGATGGCTGGTACAGACACAATGGGCCAAAGCACTTCTTTCTACTCTGTACAACTCCATAACTCTCATCGCCATTTTCATTTCATCTTAATGATGAACAACAGCTAAAATACACCTCCTGTTTAAGAAATGTGGACTGTCGTTAAATGGCGTCACTGATACCCAATTTCTCCCCTTCCAATCCACAAGCTGTCACTAAGCAACAAAAGCAATGCTGATAACTGGCCAATCAAAGGAGACACATGCAGCAAATCTGCTGATGTCACTGAGAACACAGAGCAGTCATTTTTATGCCCATCATGCAACCATTTTCATTAAAATTAAATTTCTCCCTGGTGCATTCAAACAACCTTTCATGGCAGATTGATTACAAGTGCTCCCCAGTGTCTGTCATTCTAACTATCTTTCTCTGCCTCCTCCTCCTTCTCCTCTTCCGTCTCTCTCCTGCAGTCTATCTCTCTCTCTCTCCCTCCCGCTCTCTCTCTTGTTCACTTTCTCTCTCTCTCTCTCTCTCTCTTTGTCTTGCTCTCTCGCTCCTGTTCACCATCTCTCTCTCTCTCACCCCTCTCTCTGGAACTTACAATTTGAACATTTTTAGCATCTGGTAATTAAAATAACAGTTTTAAAACTCTTCCACCAAAAACTGTTAATTACAATCAAAGCAGACATTGACATGAAAGGGTGATGGAGAAACAAATTTATCAAAATGATTTATCAATTTAGATCTCATTCCTTGTAAATTGAAGCCATTGGCATAAGATCTCTTCATGAGCAACAACACATTCAAAGTAACATTGCTGGGTGACCTCAAACTACTCAACAGGTCAACATCAGAAGATTTTCGCATAGATTCTCATTAAAATAAATTAATGTGCACAGAAAAATAATTCTGACAGCTGGGATTTATTTTTCTGAAGCACATAAGACATTAAACTAACACAGAAGGGAACTGAGTCCACTTGTGGCGGTGATTGTTCAAGTTATTTGATGCTCAGATTCAATTTCAAGACCAGAAAGACAGCGGCTGGGATTTTCCAGCTGTTCACACCCTGTTGCTGCTGCCAGCGAAAGCATGGAACTTGATGCTGAGCCAAATCTCCGTTCACTGCAGTGGGACCGGAGAATGAGGTCAGAGGATTCCCCCAGTAAGTGGAACCTGAAGTGTGACAGTTCTGGTGATAAAACTGGCATTGGATCTCTCCAGTTCACTGGCCAATTTTCTGTCCGGATCTTATAACTTTAATTGCCAAAAAGTGTAGTTACTTTTGTTTTTCAAAACTTGTTACGATAACCTCATCATGTGATTGAGGTTTGAAAATGAAGTGAGGGGGGATTGTGTAGCAGGAGTGATAGTTGGGGGTGGAGGTATTGGGGATAATTCAATTAAAATGTTTTCAAAACCATTTAAATGATATTCCAAACCACATCACCATTCTCTCTGAGGGTAAACATGAGCTGAAAATCACTGTAAGAAATCTCAGAACCCCAGGTTAAAGTCCAACAGGTTTATTTGGTAGTAAACGCCACTAGCTTTCAAGGTTTGTCTCTTCATCAGGTGAAAATGACCACCATAGATTAATCAAAAATTAAGAGACAAAGGAATCGCAAAATTGCCTAGAATTCCTACAATGCAGAAGAAGCCATTCAGCCCATTGAGCTTGCACCAACTCTCTGACAGAGTATCTTACCAGGCCCTAACCCCGTAACTTTAAATTTTACCATGCTAATCCCCCTAACCTACACATCTTGGAACACTAAGGGACAACTTAGCATGACCAATCCATCTACCCTGCACATCTTTGGACTGTGAGAGTAAACCAAAGCAACTGGACGAAACCCACACAGACACAGATAGAATCCATACAGACAGTTACCCAAGACCAGAATCGAACCCAGGTCCCTAGCACTATGAGGCAGCAATGCTCACCACTCACCACTATGTTGCCCATAAAATATACACAAACAATCACAGGC
Source organism: Sphyrna mokarran (assembly GCA_024679065.1). NCBI lineage: Eukaryota > Metazoa > Chordata > Chondrichthyes > Carcharhiniformes > Carcharhinidae > Sphyrna > Sphyrna mokarran. The sequence goes on from JAGIQG010000003.1 coordinate 92,439,049, forward strand.
AAGAGTTGGAGTGTCTGCAATTAGGATGGATGTTGATTTTAAAATGAATGTGTGAATGGAGTCATTGGCAAAAAGCATTAGTAGGTTTCTAACTGTTAATCTTGAATTTAACTGATTGAGATCTGTGGAGGAAAAAGCAGTTTCTGGATTTAATTAATGTACGTGTCTAGGTCAGGATATTAAAACATATTAGAAGCCCAGCCTTCAACACACTTTGAAATTTGATGAATATGATTGGGATTTGTTAAGAACTAAGGACCAGGAATTAATTTGTGATACAGTGTACTGTAAGAGAAACTCATTAACTGGACCGAAGTAAGTAGAAGAAAATCTTGGTTATAATCAGCTCCTCTTATCACATTAATATTTATAGGTGCATTAAGACTCGGGTTTGTAACAATGAAGAATGTCTTGAAGGAGGTCCAGAGGAGGTTCACAAGAATGATCCCAGCAATGAAGGATTTGTCATATGAGGAGCAGTTAAAGAGTCTGGGCCTGCACTCGATGGAGTTTAAAAGGGTGAGGGAGAATCTAAGTGAAAATTACAGAATACTGAGAGACAGAGTGGATGTGGAGAGGATATTTCCACTGTTTGGAGAGATTGGAACTCGAGGACACAACCTCAGAATGAAGGGATGACCCTTTAAAACTGAGATGAGGAAGAATTTCTTCAGTCAAAGGGTGGTGAATCTGTGGAACTCATTGCCACAGAGAGCTGCAGAGGCCAGATCATTGAATGTATTAAAGACAAAGATACTTAGGTTCTTGATCAATGAAGGGATCAAGGATTACAATGAGAAGGCAAGAAAATGGCGATGAGAATCATATCAGCTATGATTAAATGGCAGAGCAGACTCGATAGGGCGGATGGTTTAATATTGCTCCTATATCTTATGGTCTTATGGAAACATTTTTCAAGAATATGCAGTTTTGATTAACACCCTAAGGAACAACTGAAAGAAGCAATAGCTGGCATTCAATATTCATCTGCACCCATAAGTCATTTACTCAATGGAAAAGATCTTTCTAGTCTGCAGTAGTAAATATGTGCAGTGTATTGGAGCTGTAACATGTTGTGCTATGCAGAGGAGATAAATCCATGCCTACTGAATTGTCTTAACTGTACTACTTTCAGGAAACCCAGGACTCACTTCTGACTGGCTTTCTATCCAGGTTATGTATAGCCTTTATCAGGACCACATTATAAAGTGGTGATGAGCCTGTCCTATTGTTCATGACGATTAGTTCATGCGGAGAAAAATGAAAAAAAACAAAAATATTGTAATGACTTATTATCAACCTGAAAAGTAAACAAGCATGAAACTTTATTGTACCACTTCAACAAAATATTGATTGCAATATCATAACATAGGAACGGTGTGTTTTTTTTCATTTGTGGGATGTCAGCATCAGTAACAAGTCCAGCATTTGTTATCTATCCCTAACTGTCTTTGAGAATCTGATGGTAAGCCTCTTTTCTGAAGCACTATAATCCATCTGATATACATACATCTGTAATGCTGTTTTTGGGACGGGTGGCGATGGTTGGGGGGTTGGGGCGTTGTGGGATCCAGGTTTTTGACCCAGCAATAGAAAAGGACTGTAATATGATTCCAAGTCAGGATGGTGTGTAACTTGGAGGGGAATTACAGTTGTGATATTCCTATGCATCTGCTATTCTCATTCTTCTAGATGGTAGATGTTGCAGGTGCAAATCAAAGCTTTGCAAGTCAAAAGATAAATTACTCACTACAGAATTCCCAATCTCTCACCTGCTCTTGTAGCCACAATATTTTTCAATTAGGTTTTTGGTCAACGGTGACTCTCAAGATGTTGATAGTGAGAGATTCACTGGTATTAATGCCAAGAAATGTTGTGAGGAGATGGTTAGATTTCACCCTGTTCGAGATTATCATTGCCTGGTAATTGTGTGATGTGAATGCATTGCTTATCAGTACAGGCACTGGACTGCTTCATTTGCAAATGGTATTTCACATTGCAATCCCCAGCAACCATTGTCATTTCTCATCTTATCATTGATGGAAAGTGATTGAGTGGATTGGGTGGTTGGGCCCATGGCCCTCTAGAATTCCTGCACCCAACATCTTCCTTTGCACTAAGCGTGTCTCCAATTAGTAGAGAATCTCCACTTTCATCTTTCTGCATCGCATCCAATCCCGATTCCCTTTGACTTCAGTCTTTGACACTACATCAATCAAATGCTGTCTAAAGGTAAAAGCAGTCACTTTCACTTAGTCTCTGCAATTGAGTTCTTCTGTCCGTGTTTGGGCCTAGGTTCTGAAGCAGGCTGGATTCAGTGGTCCTGATGGAACCCAAATTAAGCGTCATTAAGCAAGGTTATTGCTTCGTAAGTTCCATTTGATAGCATTATCAACAACACATTGTATCACTTTGCTGATGATTGAAAATGGACTGATGGGAGTTGGGGTGGGGGCAGGAGTGCAACTAGACAGATCAGATTCTTCCTGCTTTTTCTGAACAAGATACCCATGTCTAACTTTTCCACTAAGGTAAAAGCAAAATATTGCAGATGCTGGAATCTGAAACGAAAACAGAAAATGCTGGAAAATCTCAGAAAGTCTGACAGCATTGATGAAGAAAGAATAGAGCCAACATTTTGACCCTGGATGAGCTTTCGTCAGAGCCCAATTTTTGCACATTAGTGGGTAGATGGCAGGATTGTTGCTGAAATTGAACAATTTTTCTAGAATTACAGCTGGTTCTGGACACTAGTCTTCAGTAACACAAAAGGATATTGCCAGAGCTCATAGCCTTTGCTGTTTCCAATATGTGCAGCCGGTTCTTGATATCTCATGGAGTGAATCAGATTGGCTGTATACTGGTATTTAACATTCTGGGGAACTCAGGAGGAAGCATTCCTCACTTTTATTCTTTTTGTATCTGGGCAGATTGGATCACTTGGCACAGCATAAAGTAGAAAATCAGGCAGGAAATATTACATCCCATAAGGGAGCTCAGCTGATTTCCCATTCATTCATTTTATAACTCCTGGTCTACTTACATTGACATATTTCCTATATATAAACTTGATACTATTTCATATACTTGTAACAAGGTATTTTCTTAATGACCTTTACACCAAGCCATATAGATTTGGGTTTTACTAGCCTGAAGTCATGGCTCTTATAATTGGATTCATTCTTGTTACTCTTCTCTACATCTTCTCTGAGACTCGCTCAACTCTAGAATGACGACCAGGACTGTACATGGTCAGATAAATTCATTGATCATATGCATCCAGAAGAGAGCTGTGCTCAATGGGTAGATCCTGACTTTATGAAATAATGTAAGAAGTAGTGTAATGGCTTTAGTTTGCTGTCACCCATTCTACTCTGGCACACAAACTTAGCATCAATCCCAATGGGTGCACATATCTACAGTACTTCTACTAAACCTTCATTGCATCTCTCCACTGAGAACACGAGACCAATAAAGTTACTCCAAGTGGTCTGACCTGTGCATAAATGGATAAGTTTATTGGTTATGTATTGCAATCAAAGGGAATGTTGGTTAAAGATACTCAGCCTTCCTGCAAGTCAAACACACCTTTCATTTCCAAAATCCCATCTTTTTTAAGATAACCTACCTTTGAGTTATCTGAGCAAAATTCTCATTTATTTATGTGACACGTTCACACTGAAAGCTTTTATTTTGTGATAAATTGAAAGACATTTCTCTTTTATCTTTATTGTGGCTCTCAAGTACATCGCCAATCTGAAGTGGTTAAACTGGAGTCAAGAAACCAATCTAGATTTTCAACTAAACATTGTATTCTTTTGAGGGGCTAAAGAAAGGATGGCTGGATTGGCCGTAAGTCCGTGTCATATGATCCCCACAGAGAAATTCTTTGGTCTTAAGTCAAAGACTCCTTTCTAATCTCCCTGACAGCTCTCCTATTAAGACATCATACATTTGCAGCTCAGTAACTACAGTGGAAGAGCAGGCCATCCGCTGGTAATTCTGCTTGGAATAAATGATACATTTAATTGGCTTCACAGCAACCAATTAGCTCATTCTGGAAGCAAGGTTGGTACTCACTTGGCTCTAACCAGGGATTCATCTATATGAGGTATGGGAGCTATTATCTAAGAAAATGGTTCTTATAACAACTGCTGACCCAATTGCACAATTAAGCAGTTTTCCTCATCCCAGTGAAGGATAAGCCTTTTAACCTTTAAAAGCTAATAAAGTGGAATTATCATCTACTTACTGAATTGAATAGGCACTTCTGAGGAAGGATATATTGTATTGAACCACATTGAAGAGTGGCACAAGCCAACACTAAGATAACCTCTCCTGTTCAGAAGGCTTGATGCTGAGTCTTTTCTTGATTTTGGAATGTTCTGAACTATGACATTAAAGTGCCAAACAACAAGTGTACAAATTCAAAAATACCATAGATATAAATATTTACCTGAAATGATAATAATACATTATAAAGCTGTAATAAGAATTGTTTTATTTATCTAAATATCATTTATCTTTTTGGATCCTTTGCCGTATTGCAGCACCTGAACAATCGAGGCACAAATCCATGGGTTGGTGGAGTCTGCTCAAAAGAACAACTGGTGTCTCGCAATAATAAATTTCTGGACAGAGGTGGTACAGCAAATGGTGATTCATTTCACACAATTATCTTAGCTACAAGTATAGGAGATCTGTTGACAAAAGATTATATGATAGTCCTTTGAAGATGTAACAATCTCTAGATGCAGCATTTCACTGCATTCAATATTCAAAATCAGATGACATTATTTCCCAAAGGAATGGTGTTGTAGTATTTTCAAGTACAAAGGTTGTACCAACACCTAGGGGTTAAGACTGATCAGAAATTTTACTGGACTAGTCATATAAATACTGTGGCTACAAGAGCAGGTCAGAGTCCTTAGTAACTCACCTTCTAACTTTTCAAAGCCTATCAGCCATCTACAAGGCCCATGTCAGGAATGTAATGAAATACTCTCCACTTACTGGATGATTGCAGCTCCAACAACATTCAGGAAGCTTAACGCCATTCAGAAGAAAGCAGTCTGCTTGATTGGCATGCCATCCACAAGCATTCACTCCTTTCACAACCAATGCATTATAGTAGCTGTGTGTATTATCTACAAGATGCACTGCAGGAACTCACTGAGGCTCCTTAGGCATCACCGTCCAAACCCATAATTACCATCATCTAGAAGGACAAGAACAGCAGACACTTGGGAAGTTCCTCTCCAAAACACTTACCATTCTGACTTAAAAATCATACTTCCTTCACTGTCGCTGGGTCAAAACCCTGGAACTCCTTCCCTAACAGCACTGTGGGGTACCTACTCCACAGTAATTGCAACAATTCAAGAAAGTAGTTCACCACCACCTTCTCAAGGATAAGTAGGGATAGGCCATAAATGCTGGTCTGGTCAGCGACGTCTGCATCACTTGAGTGAATGAAAAATTTATTTCATTACTTATGAATTGTAAACAAATCAAAACCCTCATTATTTTCACAAATACTTCCACTCAACACCAATTGAAGCTGATCTAGTTGAGAAACCTACTTTCCTGTGGTGAATTTGATTCTTTTGGTAAATACCCTCAGTGCGTAAGTGGAATTTATCTAGAAAACATTCCAGGTTACCTTTTGTATGAGCTTCAATCAAGCAAAAGACTAGTGAGGAAACAACTGAGTAATTTCAGCCAGTTGCTTTGCAAGGGGCTTGGACATCTCTCAGCATCTCATGCTGTGTTTAGCTGCCTTTCAGTTAAGCTCACAAGTTATTTTTTATTAGACTGGCTTGATCCTCTGATAGTTCTGTATCTAGCAAAAGCAGGATGCAAAGCATGGGATTCAACTGACAATCTCACATTTACAAGGCTTGATCACTCCAGACAGTCCTTTGCTGCTCACATTTAATTAATATTACATGAATAACGTGCCTTAATCTTGATTTAAAACTGCAGCTGAGGCAAAAGAAGTACCAAGGGTCACCAAAATACAAGTATTTCCATCAGCAATATCAATCAACATCTTATCTTAAATCCCATTAATATTGAAGCCATGAGAAATTATGATAGCATTTTATCCATAGTAACCTGCTGCTATATATTGTGACATTAGGAGCAGTAATGTTGGGCTATTAACATAGAATATAATGTTTCAGCATTTTACAAACACTTCATTTCAAAGAGCAGCTCACTGCATATAGAGCTTTAAGACATTTGGATGTAAGAGAAATTATGCCAGTATTAGACATATTACTGGTAGATTTCCTCTGACATTGTTTGGGATACCTAGAAAAATATTTTCATAAAGCATGCCAAATAGCAAACATCCTAATGACTCACAACAAAGGCTGAAATAGCTCAGCCACTGCCCATCCATCCCTCTTCTTTGGCAACATGGCTTTATCCTTTTCTCTCAATTGTGCTCAAAAAAGTTGCTCTCCTCTCTCAACAGTGTTCCCAACTCAAAGTTGCTCTCCTCTTTCAACAGTGTTCTCTCCCCATCTTCATAAAAAAAGCATATCTGTAGAAGTCAGCATAGGAATGTATGCTTACTGTAATGCAATATGTTATGACTCAGATCAGAAATTCCAAAGCCATGTATGGAGTCCATCTGAATCATAAGGTTTGCATTTTGAATTTGGTTAGGATAAGCATAATAGGTTTCACTTCAGGTATATTTCGAATCAGCGTTTATCAAACAAAGTTTATTTCAGAATATTGGTAACATGTATCGTAAGAAAATTAGCAAGAACTTTTATCAATTATAAACAAGAAAAAAGACAATCACTATAATGTATAGTCCTTTACGGATTTGGCGAAGATATTCTAATCAAAACTAAAATCTTCCAAAGACAAAACCCTTGAAACTAGTTCAAATCATAAAAGTCTTATGTTCACATGGAAATTGAGTCCTTTGGTTGAAGTATGCAGTTCTCTGGATTCACTCCGAACAGTTTGAAGTCAAAACAACTTCTCAGAACCCCAGGTACAGACTCTCTGATCAAGCCAACAAACACAGAATCTTTACTGCAGAAAGGCAAGACCTTGCTTTCAGATAACCAGCAGAATTTCCAAAATAAATATCAAGAGAGAAAATACTTCTTTTTCGCTGTCGTCTCTTCAAAAAAAAAACTGAAGTTCAGAACTGAAAATGAAAGAACTTCTGTCACCTGACCTGCCAACCAGTTTTCTTTTCCTCCTAGCAATGCAAAGTTATAAAAGAGATCCTCAAAGAAAAAACAAACAACTACCACCCAAATTACTTAAGGATCTATAAAAGGACGTTGACAGACAAGTCAGCACTATAATGACATCAGCTAAGGCTGTGAGCTGAGAAAACACTGAAGCTCGGAGGGCAGCAGAAATCATGTTTTTTTTAAAAAAAACTTTCTTAAAGGTATACTCATTAGGTAACATCATGAATGTTGCCTTAACTTTAAGCTTAACTTATTGATAAACCGTTCAGGCAAAACTGCTTGTAGTTGTCCAAGAAAATTGCATAAACATTCCAGATATGTAGAAAGGTGTACATAGGGGATTTACTCTTGGGTACTCCCAGATGGCTGACATAATTTTAGCAGAGGACTAGTCAAGTTGACAAATCCCCATGATTCAAATCCACCAACAATCTGTGAAGTGAACTAAGTATGACATATTTTATTTTAATTATGGAAATATTAATGAATGCCTACTGATCAGAGCGGGATAGTGACATGGTGGTTAGCACTGCTGACTCACAGTACCAGGATCTTGGGTTCGAATCCCAGCTTGGGTCACTGTCTGCGTGGAGTTTTCCATATTCTCTCTGTGTCTGTATGAGTTTCCTTCAGGTGCTCCAATTTCCTCCCACAGTCCAAGGATATGTGGGTTAGATTGATTGGCCATGCTAAATTGCCCCTTAATGTCGGGGGTGGGGGGGAGTTGCTTGCCAGGGTAAATGCATGAGATTATGGGGATAGGGCCTGGGTTGGATTGTGGTTAGTGTATATTTGATAGGCTGAATGGCCTCCTTATGTGTGACAGGATTCTATGACCACCATCTACTACAAAAGGCTGAGTAGACATCTTTTAAAGTTATTTTCATTGTTTGTGAGTTATGGATCTTGGTGACAATGTTCATGATAATGTAACGGTGGCCTTCTCCTTGAACTTCAGCTGTCCTTGTGTTGAAGGCACTCCATATGCTGCTCGGTAGGAATTTCTAGAGTTTCACCCAGTTTGAGGGGAATTTGACAGCGTTTGCAGTGGTGGTGCTCCCATTCACTTGTTGCCTTTGACTTTCTTGATCACAGAGGTCTCCGAGAGAAATAAATTGAGTGCTTTCACCCACTTACCTGCAAACTGCCCAATTTCCCATACGCTGGCTGTTAATAACAGATGTAATCATCTCAAGGTCACATTTGCTACTGAAGCTGTAAAGACTTACTGCAAAGGGAATTGGAACTGACTGAACAAACTGAGAAGGTCAAAAATTTAAAACATAAACGAGAAACATTTTTACAAAAAAAGCTCTACCTTCATGGGAATTAGAATACATTATATTTACATTTTTTTTAATCTGGAACTTCCTGCAAAGGAAAGAAATGAGCATATCTCCTTAAATGTTCTTTAAACTTGAAATTCACCCTCATCTGTGGATATGCTCCTGTGTAGCTCCATCTTCTGAAGCAGTGCAGTATTGCCAGCTTTCAATGTCACACAGAAAAGAGCACAGTAATTGCTGTCAGTGTTGGGCTTAGTAGCAAAGTAACAAATATATCATAATGACCAGCAAAACTGAAGGTGCTGCATTGTGTTTAGCTGCTGGCTGTGTGATAACTGTTGTGAACAGAATCATAGTGTGAGTGCAACAACGTAAATAATCAATTGGAGTTAGCAGAGAAGTGCATACATCGCAGCAGTAATCAATTATTCATTGCAGCAGAAGCTGACATTTGGAAACTGGGTTTTTCAGTTCAAATAAGATCTTATGAAGTTTTCTTTCACTTACTAGTGTTTTACATACAGTGGAGACCCCATTCATAGTGTTTCTAGCACTATATTTCAGCAGGGGGGGGTGGGTCAGGAAGAGCACTAAAGACCCAACATGATGTTTATGATGAGTAAGACATATGATCATGTCTCACTGTATTACTACTACACAGTGGCCTAAGTCTTATGCTTGCTAGACGCACATGATTGGTGGGCTTAGCTGTGGCTCCATTTTATGTTACTGTCCATGATGGTCAATGAATGGGCAATATCTGCTGGCCTAATCAACAATGCCCACATCTCATAAATGAATAAGAGAAAAGTCCAGTCTTGAACTATCCAGAGCCTGGAAGGTCTAGGCCATGAATGTAAATGTTTGCTACTTAATTACATTTCTGTAAGTCTTCATTGTAACAGTGACTTTTAAGTTTATATTTTGCATATATCGCTATTTTTATCTATGCTATATCAATTATTAAAAGTTACTGAGATTAGTTAGTTAGTTTGAACATATATGTAGGAATTTCCAGACCTTTCTGTTGGCAGAATCTTATGGTCCTGCTGAAGGTCACCCCCCACCTCCCCACCAACATCACTCCACTCTATCCTCATGGTGAATTTCCCAGCAGCAGGACGAGTGAGTCACGCAAAACACCATAGACATCAGCAGGACCAGAAGACCCCATCGTCAAATCATCTCTACCACTGGAAAACACACTGCAGGGGTGGGGAACGGGTCAGAATACTCACCCTATTTTTTACTAAGAAAAGTAAGTGATTTGCATATGAGCTAACATATTTGCTGCAGGGAGATCCTCTTAATACCATTCTCTATTTCACTGCTAAATTTAAGACATCAAAGATGATTTAACTCTTACTTTATCTTCTCAGTTTCACGAATATGTTTATTATCAAATAAAATCACAGAATCCCTACTGTGCAGAAGGAGGCCATTCAGCTCATCAAGTTTACACTGACCACAAATTCACCCAGGCCCTTAATCCCTATTCACCATTGCTAGTCCCCCGACATTAAGGGCCCTATTTTATCATTTTGATTCTAAGTGCTGGGCGGACTTGAAACTGGGTGTTTCAGATCTGAGTTGTGGACCCATTTTCAGGCATCCCCATATACACTCTGCATGAAAAAAAAGTCAGTAATTCTGAATTGTGCTGCAGAAGCCTGTGGGTGGGATTTAACGCGCTCGAAATTGTGCAGCTCCAATTGGCGCCTCCAACTGCGCATGCGCAGAAATTAATCCCTCCTGTATCAGATAATGCCTCCCTCTGGCCCCCAAAGTCATTGTCCCACCCCCACAACATTACTAACCCCCTTATCCCACATTCCCTCCAACCCCCAGGCCAATCATGTGGCCCTTCCCCCTTCCCCCCCACCAATCTCAAGCAGAGTGGCAGCAGACACACCCACTTCACTCCCACTGATCCTAAGCAGAGTAACAGTGGACTCCCCTTTCCCCCACACTAATCTCAGGCAGAGTGGTAGTAGACACCCCCCTTCCCCTTCAATGATCTCAGGCAGAGTGGCAGCGGACCCCTCTTTTCCCCTTAGTAATCTCAGGCAGAGTGGCAGTGGACCATCCATTCCCCCTCACTGATCTCAAGCAGAGTGGCAGCTGTCCATCCCTTCCCCCTCACTGATCTCAGGCAGAGTGCCAGCGGACATCCGTTTCCCCTCATTGATCTCGGGCAGTGTGGCAACGGACACCCCCCCCCCCTTTTCCCCTCACTAATCTCAGGTAGACTGACAGCAGACCCCGCCACTGATCTCATGCAGAAAACCATTGGACATACTGCTCCTCCACCCCACGGATCTCAAGCAGAGAGCCATCAGGCCTGCCTTCCCTTTCATTCCCACCACCCCCCTGCCCCCAGGCTATCCCCCACAACCCCTCATCACCACCACCCCCACCCCACCGATCTCAAGCAGAAAGCTATTGGACGTTCGGCACTTAACTCTTCACTAACTGGGGCGCCCAAATCGGATTTTTGTGCAGCATGTCTGTTTTGTGCTGATTCTGAATGAGTGAAGGCAGTAGTAAAGGGGGAAGTGCCAGTGAGGTTGTTCAGCTCATTATGTCAATTTAAATGCAAGGTCCTGATCACGGCCAGTTTTGAGGTTAATAAAGGAGGAACTGGCGCAGAGGCGGGCACAGATCACACTACTCGCCTCACGCCCAACTTTACCAAGGTTTCACACCCGAAAACGGGTGCAACTTGATGGTAAAATCAGGCCTTAAGAGTCAATTTAGCATGACCAATTCACCTAACCCACAAATATTTGGAGTGTGGGAGGAAACCATGGCACCTTAAGAAACTCATGCAGCCACGGGGAGAATGTGCAAACTCCACACAGACAGTTACCCAAGGCCAGAATTGAATTCAGGTCCCTGTTGCTGTGACGCAGCAGCACTAAGAACTGTGCCACCATGCCACCCATTAAATTTTCTGCATCAAATGATTATTGAATTCAAGTTCCATCATCTGCTTTGGCAGGATTTGAACCCAAGTCTCCAGAACATTAGCTGAGTTTCTGAAGTAACGGTCTAGCGACAATACTACTCAGTCATCACCTCCCTGTAGAACTGTTCAATCTCAATTCTATTTGCAGGAAATTCAGAGGCAGTGGACTTTTACTATGAAGTGGATGGACAGTAGCTATCCAAAGTTATTTCTACAATATCAGGCAGTACTTATATCAATAGTTTCCCATGAGACTTTGAATCTGCTCCATAGAGACAGAAAATCAACAAATAATTATTGACCCTAATGTTGTGCATCTGATTAACTGAATGCATTTTTATTTCAAATCATAATCCAAATTGCCTGTAAGAAACAATCTTTTGCAAAACATGAATGTGAAACTGTTTGTCTTACGGATATATGATTGTGTTTTGTGGTATACAGTTTGTACCAAGCTGTAATTACTTTCTGATTTTGATATAGATTTTTCAATTAGTTACTCATGCATAATGGATAGAAAATGGGAGTAATGAATTAGAAATATCTGCTGTGCCTGATTGCATTTTCCAGTTTTCCATTTGGAGTTTGCATGCAGCAGCACCCACTAGTTTATAGTTGATTAAATTCAAATTGGCCCCAATGGCATTATTTAACTAATGTCTCAGTGTTTCTATTGTACAGCACTCAGGTCAGCAAGGTTGCAGTCTGCTGTTCATGGAAGCATGCCTAAAATCCCTACAGTAAAATTAGGAGCAATATTTTTGGAACTATCTATTGATTTTAAACAAGGATCCCGTTAATGAAGTTGCCCTGTTAGCTACAGTTGAAATGAAATAAAATGTGTCTGGAATAATTTGCAGAACCATTGTGTAAACCAATCTGTACAGATTTCATCATGTAGGTAAAATCATTGCAATATTTTAAAGAATCTGTGATTTTATCTCTGAAGTGCTGTTTAATGTGGTTCAGTGTTCCTCACTTTTTCTGAAGACGTGGCAAGATTATTAAAGTACAAGCACAAAAATAAAATGATGAGCAACTGATCTTAATAATGATAATAAATATTTATTCTGTAATAAAAAGAAGACACTTGCTCTCTGCACACAATTAATATATTTTGTAAAGAAAGAGGTTTGTCTTTTCTTGCCTGTGGAGGGTGTATTCCAATTAAGTAATTCAGCAGGAATCTTTTGTGAGTTTAAAATAAAAAATGTTGTTATCCTTGCACACTAATTGCAAGATAACACAATGTCACACACTTGGTCTCAGACACACACACACGCATGCACACAAAGATTTGATATCAATAAAGATAATGCACTTCTAAAATTACCATTAATTCAGCCTCTGATTTACAATTTCATTCTCCCAGATGGCAGGCCTGAGACTCCTTGATTAGATTTGGTGTTTTGAAGTTGAACTGAAAGTTCTATAAAATGGGAAGTTGATGGTGACCACTGAAGTTTAATCTTCCCTTCTAGCCAATATGAAACTTGGAGGACAGGCACACTGGAAGTTCCATTGTTGTCAGGTGTTGGCCCATCCTTATACAATTAGATGTGTGAATTCCACAGATGATCATGATTTACCATCACCTAAATTCATATTTAATTAGGTATTACCTGCAGTCCAAATGCCAAAAGTCATGTGATTTACAACCTCACAGTACCAGGGACCTGGGTTCAATTATGGCCTTGGGTGACTGGAATTTGCACATCCTGCCCATGTCTGCGTGGATTTCTTCCAGATGCTACAGTTTTCTGCCACACTCTGAAGATGTGAGGGTTAGATTGATTGGCCATGCTAAATTACCCCAAGTGTCCCAAGACGTGAGGGTTAGTGGGATTACTGGAGCCTAGTAGGATGCTCTGTCAGAGAATCAGTGTAAACTCAATGGGCTGAATGACCTCCTTTTCCACTGTAGCGTTTCTACGATTTTACGACTGCTAGTAATATTCGAAAAATCTTTAAATTCTTGAAAAGTTCCAGAGCTTTGGAAAACTGCCAATATAACACCTTTAGTTAAGAAAAGGAGAGAGACAAGATAAATGTAATATAGGCCAGTTAGCTTAAATTCTGTCACTTGTAAAATGTTAGATCCATTATAAAGGATATAATAACAGAGCATTTAGAAATGTTTAATATAATTGAATAGTGTCAGCATGGCTTCATGAAGAGGAAATTATGCCTGTCAAATTTATTGGAAATATTTCAAGAGCAGGATAGATAAAGGGGAGTCATTAGATGTAATATACTTGGATTTCCAAAGAGCATTCAAAAAGGTACCACATAAAAGGCTGCATTGTAAGATAAAAGTACATGGTGTTGGGAGTATTATGTTACCATGGATAGAGGATTGGCTAACTAATAGAAGACAGAATGAGGTTAAGAGGGGCATTTTCAGCATGGCAACTATAACTAATGGAGCGCCACAGGGATCAGTGCCAGGCCAGAATTATTTACAATATATATTAATGACTTGATAAAGGAAGTGAGTGTACTAGTGCCAAGTTTGCAGATGACACAAAAATAGGTGGGTAGACAAATGTTGAGGATGACATAAAGAGTCTACAGAGGGATATAGGTGAGCGGGCAAAAACTTGGCAGATGGAATATAATGTAGGAAAATGTGAAATTATGCACTTTTGTAAGAAGAATAAAGGAACAAAATATAATTTAAATGGAAAAACTGCAGAAAGTTGCAATACAGAGGAATTTGGTAATCTTCATGCATAGATCACAAAAAACTAGCATTGCTAGTTCAGCAGGTAATTGGGGAGACAAATGGAATGTTGGCCTTTATTTCAAAGGGAATCGAGTATTAAAATAAGGAAGTCTTGCTGTGTAGGTAAAATAATACCCTTAAGACAGTTACTGAGTCCACGTACAGTGGCTTTATTATGGAAGTTTTTGAGAGAAGCAGGTTCCTAAAAGCAGTTTGCCAGACTTCTCCCCAAATAGAAGTGAGTTTCAGAGGCTATCAAAATGTCATCTGCATATCGTAAAATTTGCTCTCTTTCAGAGTTCCGCTTGTTCCAGTATCTTACTCATTACCCGGTGAAATATGGCCTGTTATGGAATCCCTGAGGGAGCCTGGTCCATGTATACTGCTTATCACCTACTGTGAGGGAAAATTATTCTGTGAATTAAAATCAAGAGATGGACCAAAACCCATTGGCAATGCCTAAATACTATAAAAATCTCATGGGATGGTGACAATCTGCTTATGATGGAAGAGGGGCTGGCCACAATGAGATGTAGTTTAGGAGTTACTTTATTCAAAGCCATATAATCAACGGTTAATCGGTAACTCCCATCAGTTTGGACACTGGCTAAGTTGGGGAGTTGGTGGTACTGGTGGTCTCCTGCAGGATCTTTTTTTCCACCAATCCCTTCACAATTTCCTCAACCACCTTCTTGGCCTCGGGCTTAATCAGATATAGTCAGTAAGATTTATGTTTAGGATCTTCCACCATTATGGTGTCAATTTTAATTGGCCTGGTATCTAATTTAGTTTTTGACAATATCCCTGAGACGGAGGCACATATGGTGCCAAATCCAAGTGCATCAGGTACACTTACGAGATATACATCAGTTTGTATGAGCCGTCTATCCATAGGATAAATCGTCAATCACATCCTGCCACAGATACAGCATGGACAATGTCCAAATGATATGCATAGGCTTCTACCTTTTCCTTTATCCATGGGGTGGGGTCAAATCAATTTGTCCTTTCCACAACCTATTAAAACTTCATATTCCTTCATTCCATAATTGTTCCTTCATTGTTTCTACACAGATAAAATCGCATGGGTATATAGAAATTATTTAATTCTAGCTGAGTGGTTTCGCTTAGATAGACTGAGGTTTTCTGTCTGTTAATTCCTTTTATGTAAATCATTTTATTAGTTATGGGTAGGGGTAGGTCTGTGATGGATATAGAGGCTCCCTTCTCCACCAGCATCTCACATTGTCTGCACCCTACTAGTGCAGACATGAAAATCCTATCTTCCTTATTACCCGTACCCAGCAGGGCTGCTGAGTGTCAGTTAGCCTCCTCCATTGCAGTGAGGGCGGCTGGGTTAGGAAAACCATGGTTGCTCCAACAAGTGGCTTCTGTATGTCCACTCTTGTTGCAAAATTGGCATGTAAGTATTTTCCTCTTACCACCCCTTTGGGGCCCTACAGTCCCAGGCAAAATGTCCTGACTTCCCACAATTATGACAATTATGATCCCATTGGCTATGAGCTCCAGCTTTATTCTTGGCTGTTGCTTTTTGTCTGGTCTGTCCTGAATTCCAGAAGCCCATTCCACTAATTCACCATAATCCTATGAACTGATAACTCCCATTTTAAGGATTTTCTGATGAGCCAGTGACAGCCCATCTTTAAATATCTGGATGAATGCCCTATCCGTACAGGTGGCTTTGGGCATCCCTGAGCATTCCTGGTAGACCTTAAAAAGTCGCTCTCCATATTTGGAGGCCCCTTCACCCTTCTATTGTTTAGTATTTGTAATTATAGACCAATTAGTTAGCACATTACCCAGGACACGCTGAACTTCTGCCTTAAACCGATTAAATGATTTCTGTTATGCCTTCACATCTGCTGTTAACTCGACTGCGTGTGTCCATCTTCCTCCCCGGAAATCAAACACAGGCTGGTCAGCAGGGTTCTGTTCGTCTGCCCTGTCATCCATCTGTCTCCATTTGTCCTGTGGATAGACGGCTCATACGAACTGATGTATATCTCGTAAGTGTAACTGATGGCCCACCCAAACTGTGTCTTACTCCGACCAAAATTCATTCGCATTCTGGGGCTGAAGTTTCCCCAGTGAAATCAGGATCTGGTGTCTTTCCCCTGGGGTAAAGGGCTTAAATTGGGCTTTGGGGGCATTTGTAGTACTTCCCTGAACTACAGGGGCTAAGTTATGAACCTCCTTCTCATCGGGGTCAAAATCTGCCATCAGCACAGTGGGCTTTATTATCCGGCTACTGGAATACGGGGGCAGGAATCCCCAAGAATAGTCCCCTAATGTTTGACTTATATTTTCCAGTTCTGTAATATGGGATTCTAATGACTTGATTCTTTTCCTTATCATTGGCCAAATTTTTACTAGAGGCAGAGACTTGCTTAATCAGTCCGGCTAGTTGGTGCAACAACAGAACTCCGGTTTTCTTGCTCGTCTTTCCCTGCTTTCTCCAGCCACTTATGCTGTTGATCCAGAGGGTGGAGGGTCCCAACCGCCTTTTGTCATCTGCTTAATGTCTGTCTCTTTCAGTCATTTACTGGTTTCTCAGGGATCCCACGGTTCCCTACTGTCCTTGTGATTCCGCCATATTATCAATAAGTTTATACTCACCACCGGGGTCTTCTATCTCGCTTCTTCCTCTCCCACTCCTAGGTCAATCTTATCAGAGTCCGGTGATACCTGTTAAGGGTGATCAAATCCTTCCGCACCACCACTTACATTATAAAGCCAGCTTTTCTTTTCCCTCCGGCAATCACTCAGAAAGTTTCTCTCTTATTCACGTCAGAACATCATACCCTAAGCACCTCTTTCTCCAGTCTCTACACCCACTTCACATTTCTGACTTCACTTGGGGTGGGTGGGGGGGCTACCCCGTTTTAACAACTGGTCTAAGGCTGGGTGTTAGAGATAGATGCCTCCTTATCTGCAAATGTTCAGTTCAGACATCATCCACTTCCAAATTCTCCCATCACAGACAATGGTCCACTGTAGTTTGACCCACTCTGGTAGGCTCAATGTTCTATTCCAGTGTCCCAGTTGTGGCCATTCAACCAGGTCCGCAAACGGAATGGTCTTTGTGACGTCAATTTGTTGTGAGACTGTTAGTGAATCCAAATACAATGGCTTTATTACAAAAGCTTTTGGGAGAAGCAGGTTCCCAAAAGCGGTTTGCCAGACTTCTCCTTGAATACAAGTGAGTGTGGATATTTGTACAGTATAGTCCCAGTCCAGTCATAACAGAGTTCTTCCGGCTCCAGTCACAACTGCAGCTCCCAGTTCCAGTCACGACCACAATACTCTCTTGTGTAGTTGCAGCCATTCTCAGCATGATTCCTCCTTTCAAACAGCTGAGCTGACATGGCACTTCAGCATCTGCAGTTGTTTAGCTATGTTTAGTTAGCACACAAGCCTGCACAAGCAGATAAGGTTTGCAATGTTCTTGCACAAATTCCAAGTACAAAATTCATTAACCCTTCCCCTTCTTCATTTGCCAAAACTGTACAAGGCACTAGTTAGATTACACTTAGCACACTGTGAACAATTTTATTCCCCTTATGTAAGGAAAGATATATCGGCTTAGAGGCAGTCCAGAGAAGTTTACTAGATTGATCTTGGGTATAGAGGGATTTTCTTATGAGAAGAGGTTGAGTAGGTTAGGCCTTTTTCATTGGAGTTTAGAAGAATGAGACGCAACCTTATAGAGGCATAGAACCTTAAAGAGCTTAACAGGACAGATGCTGAGAGATTGCTTCCCCCTTGTGGGAAACTTTAGGTTTAGAGGACATAATCTCAGTGTAAGGAGTCATCCATTTAAGGCAGAGAAGAGGAGGAATTTCTTCTTTAAGAAGATAGCACATTAATGGAATTCTTTATCACAGAGAGTTATAGAGGTTGGATCATTAGGCAGGTTCAAGGCTGAGATAGGCAGACTTTTAATCAGTAAGGGAATCAAGTTATGGGGCTAAAGCAGGAAAGTGGAGTTGAGAATTATGCTAAATCAGCCATAATCTCATTGAATGGTAGAACAGACTCATATAATTTCCCTACAGCGCAGAAGGAGGCCATTCAGCCCATCAAGTTTCATCTGATTCTCTGACAGACTATCTTACACAGGCCCTCTTTCCTGTCCAATTTCCATAACCCTACACATTTGCAATGGCTAATTCCATGAACCTACACTCTTTGGATATTAAGGGGCAATGTAGTATGACAAAAAAAACCTCACCACACATCAAATACTACACACAACATGGAACTTGCTCATTTTGAAAATTTGGATCTGGATGTTGGGTCCGAATTGTCTATTTTATTCTATTTTTGAATGACTCCAATGCATTGTACATAGAAGGTTACAACACATTTGATGCATATTTTTAATACATCTGCTGCTTATAATTTAATATATACCCTCTTCATTCAAGCATTTTATTGAGATTGATATTTTACCTCTTTTTGCCTCCTTTTTTAAAATTAGAATAAAACCCAGAAAAATCTTAAATAAATCAAACAACAGCAATATTCAGAACATAGTTCCTTGGTGCTGGTGGATTAAACTCAGTATAATGATCACAAATTTAGGCCAGAGCTTTCCATTCACCTCACATAGGGGCAAACCCCTAAAGCTTGTGAATTTATTATCAAATAAATCAGTTGGACTTAAACCTGGTGTTGTCAGACTTCTTACTGTGTTTATCCCAGTCCAATACCGGCATCTCCACATCAGTAAAGGGAGGAACATTTCATGCCTTTTGTGCTTATCTCCTCGCCTCTGGTTCAGGAATCGAACAAGCTGAAGCATAGAAACAGCTTGTACTCTTTGTTGTGCGGGATAGGAGGGAGACCTTGAAAAGTCTCTGAAAAAGTACATATGGTTTTGATCAAACAAATAATAATAGTCTACTTGGTATCATGATTTTTAATTGTTCTCAATAATTGTGGTCCCTCTTCACGAAATAGTGTGTATTGTTTAACATGATTTTTAGGGGATCATAGAATCCCTACAATGCAGTAGGAGGGCATTCAGCCCATCAAGTCTGCACCAACCACAATCCCACCCACAGCCTATTCCCATAAGCCTTCATATTTACCCTGCTAATCCCCCTGACACTAGGGTTAATTTAGCACAGCCAATCAACCTAACTTACACATCTTTGGATTGTGGGAGGAAACTGGAGCACCCGAAGGGGGTCCACACAGACATGGGGAGAACATGCAAACTTCACATAGACAGTGATGCTGGGATCGAACCCTGGTCCCTAGCACTGGGAGGCTGCAGTGCTAACCACTGTGTCACCATGCCACCCCACAAATGACAGATTCTTTTAGGGGTCAGAAAATTCATAAATTGAGTAATTTGACTTTTACAGAACATGAGGTTTTCTCACTTTATGTTTGGATCACTTTTACTGTAATAAAGGAATGTTATCATCGAATGATGCAATACAGAATGTGACCATTGGGCCCAACCTGCCTATACAAACTTAATGATACAGCTATGCAATTACTGCCACTCCTGTATCTTTCCCATAACCTAAGTAATTTCCTTTTCTTCAAATAATTAGCAAGTTCCCTTTTGAATGTTACCACATAATATGCTTTCATCACTCTTTCATCAGCAATCACAACAACGCATGGCCTAAAAAATTATTTTCTCATATTGCATCCAGTTCTTTTGCCAATCGTCTTAATTGGTTATTGGTCCTTCTGTCATTGGCAGTAGTTTCTCCTTATTTAGCCATGCAAAACCATTTCCTAATTTGAATACCTCTATCAAATCTCTTCTTGGTTCTTCTTCTCAGCTCTAAAATAAACAACTCTATCTTCTCTTCTATGTGCACATAGCTGAAGTACCCCATCCCTGAAATCATCTACCTAAATCTCTTCTAAAACTTCTTAAAGGCCTTGACATTGTTTGTAAAGTGCAGCGCCCACAACTGAAGACAATACTTATGTTGATACTTCACCAAAGTTTTATGAAGGTTTGTGAAGGCATTTCTTTTGTGCTTTTGTACTCTATACATCAGTTCATAAAACTGCTTTTTAACAGTTTTCTCAACATTCTCCAACTTTCAAAGATTTACATAAGTATATATACACCCCATCCCTCTACCCTGCATTGCATTTAACTTTGAAGCATATAGTGTATATATTGGCACTTCTCATTCTTTTTACAAACATATATAAATTCAAATGGCTTTTGTTATGATTGTTGTCGTCAACTAATTGACCAAGGATAATTTTCATGATCATCAATTACTCCATTAACATTGGATTATAAGACAACCAGAAGGGAAAAAAAGGTAAATTAAATGGATCTCAGTCTTTCTACTATTTCTGTTTTTTTAACAATTAACATTGGCAAGGCCAGTGTTTGTTCCCCATTCTGAATTGCCTTTGAAATGAACGTCTTATTAGGCCATTTCAGAGGGCAGTGAAGTATCAATCACATTTCTATGGGTTTGGAATCACATGTAGACTAGACCAGATAAGGTAAGAATGGCAGATTTCCTTCCCTAAAGGGGCATTGATGAAGCAGGGGTGTTTTTACAATAATTGATGACAGTTGTTGTATTCAGTATTACTGAGATTGGCTCTATATTCCAGATTTATTCATTTCATTTAATTCAAATTCCATCATGGTGGGATTTGAGCCCATGTCCCTAGAGAATTAGTTTAGGCCTTTGGATTACTAGTCCAGTGACATTGCCCATATGCCACCATCCTCTTCCAAATGATGTTGATGTTTATCAATCCAACAATATTGATCAGTCAACTTGGTGAGAATAAAGATAAGTATCTGATATGTAATGTTTTAGTTTTCAACTACAGACATGAATCACCTTTAGTTAATGCATCTTCCAGCCTAATTTTGTTAAGGGGCTGAGTAACCTGTTTCCAGTGACTGCATGGTCACTTGGCATATCTTTTGGATGCATTGTCATGATTAGAAATCCCCAGAACGTACATTTCATAATTTAGCCATTGTATTGACAAGAATAAACTGTTTCAATGAGTTTGTGACAAAAAAATACTAGAAGCACAAACCCATTTCAGTGCATTAAAGATACGTTGTCCAATGATATTAATTCAAAACTTTTACTACATTAATTCCTAATAGACTAATGTTTTTGGAAAAGTACTGGTGTATTTTAGGCATGCATCTTATATATGAAACATTTTTAATGCTGGGGAGAGTGGCAATCTAAATGATTATAGTAACAAGACTTAGACATACATTGTTATGGCAATATGACACATGACGAGAACCGACATGGAGTCAACACGTTGTTTGCATTACCTTTAAGGTCATTAGCAGAGAGTTGTTATGAGCTGAAATTAGCTTTGCCAACTCTGGTTGGACATATTGCCAGAGTTTTAATCACAAAACCTCTCACCTTCAACTGCCCCAAGCAGACAACCAGATTATGTTTTCATTGCCAAAATTCTTAAAATTCAGAAAAGAAATCAAAGAAAATTAAGGCAACGCAATTTTTAATGCCCATTTTTTTTTCTGTTTGGTTCTGCATTGCAGTGTCCAGGAGAGATTAACCTTCAATTCTTGGAGAGTCCAAGACAATCCTGGAGATTTGGCAACCCCATGACTTCCCTGAAAGGGGGCCAATTCAATATTAATTTTCAAAAGGAAACTGTAAAGCTTTAAAAATGAAATAATTTCATGGTTATGGGGAACCAGAATTCTTGTTAAAAGTGTCCCATAGATTCAATCAGATGCGTTCATTGCCTTCCGGC
Organism: Sphyrna mokarran; assembly: GCA_024679065.1. Classification (NCBI taxonomy): domain Eukaryota; kingdom Metazoa; phylum Chordata; class Chondrichthyes; order Carcharhiniformes; family Carcharhinidae; genus Sphyrna; species Sphyrna mokarran. The sequence goes on from JAGIQG010000003.1 coordinate 92,461,030, forward strand.
TCTCCAGGGTTGCAACTGGAGAGTGGAGTTTGCAGCAGGCTGTCATACCCGGGACAGCCTCTTGGGGGCGCAGGCAAGACCCCGCATCTCTGCGCATGCGCGCCGCGCTCTGAGTGCGTGTACCCCCCATAATGCACTGCGATAAACAACCAAGATGGCGGAGGAAGAAGACGGAGGAGGTGATGAGCGAGACAACCGGCTATTGCCAGTGCCCGGTAATGACCGCTGCCCCAGGAGCAGCAGCAGCAGCAGGGATAGGGATAGGGATAGGGATGGGGATGGGAGGGGCACTGGGTCCCCGAGAGATGACACCGAGTGAGGCTGCCGACAAAGCGAAAGGGAAAGAAAGTGCTTGAGGGAGAAGGAGAGATTGGGGAGAGGGGGGAAGGAAGGTGGTGGGGGGATAGAGAGAGAGCCGGCGGTATTGGAAGGGGGAAGGAAGAAGGGACAGAGATGGGGAAAGAAGGGCAGTGGAGGGAGGGGATCAACAGCAGCAGGAGGGACAGGGGATGGAGACAGGCAAAAAGGAGAGAAGGAAATGGGAGGGGACTGAGGCAGGGGAAGATAGGGCCGTTGAAGGAAGGAGGAGGGCACAGATGGGAGGAAAAAGGGAGAGTGGAGGGATGGGGATAGGGAGATAAAGGCGTACTGGAGGGTGAGAGACAGGAGGAATGGTGTGGAGAAGCAATGGAAGAAAGATAGGGAGTGGTGTCTATCTGGGGAAGGAAGTGAGGAGGGGTGGGTTCTGGGGAAGGAAGAGAGAAAGTAAGGAGTGAAGGTGTGAGTAAAAGAGAGGGGATTTGGACAGGGGAGAAGTGCATTGGGGTGAGGGGGAAAGGCAGTCCTTTGCCACTTGCTGCTAATATCCTGTGGTTATTAACTTGTGTAACCATTGAAATATTTCAATGCTGACAGGTCTCAATGCTCATAGGATTGATTAATACAGCAAAAGGATTGGTCAAATCCATGGTTGATTTTATTAGTGATAATGAATAATTTTATCTTCAAATTCATTGCAGTTTGGAGATAATCATGTCTTATGCTTTTCAATATACTAAAAGAAGGATATTGTACTAAGAAAGCAGCTCATTGATAACTGGTGTTCTGATTATTGCTCATTAAGATCAAGCATAGCTCAGATGGTAGAAGACTGTCACTATGGCTAGCAACAATGGAGGTTGAGAAAACCCTGCAGATCTAGGTAAACAGGTCATTAAAAAGTCATAAACAGGCACAGCAAATAATCATAAAGGTTAGATATGTGTGGGTAGGTTGATTGACCAAGCTACATTAACCCCAGTGTCAGGGAGATTCACAGGATAAATGCGTGGGGTTACATAAATGGGGCCAGTTACGTAATTGGGATTGTTGTTGGTACAGACTCGATGGGTCGAATGTACTGTATTGCAGGGATTCTATGAATGCTGCTCCTTACGTCTAGAATGACAGAGCACAAGAAGGTAGAAGTCATATTTCAATTGCACAAATCCCTACTGATCAGATCATATCACATCTGTGTTATTGTGAGCAGTTCTGGGCAGCACAGCTGAAGAAGCATATGTTGGCCTTGGCGAGAATGCAGTGTAGGTTTATCAGAATGATACCTGGACTTCAGATATTAAACTGAGAGTTTTCAAAACTAGGGATGTACTCCATGGAAATTAAGAAGGTTTAAGGACTGATTTCATTGAAGATTTTTAAGTTGAGGGAAGTAGGAAAGTTGGAGAAACTATTTCTGCAAGTTAGAAGTCTGTGAATCAGCCATTTCAAGATCAAGGTAGGAAATGCCTCTTAGAGGATGGAAGTAATTAGGAACACACTTTGCACTTAACAATTGATCTAGTATCAATTATTTGCTTCAAAACTGAGAATGATAGATTTGTTTTCAGCCAAAAAAGGGGCATGGGCCAGAGTTGAATTACAGAGCATATTCGAGAGGTTAAATGGTCTACTACTCCTGCTATGTTACCACTTCAAAATCTTGAGCACTACTATGCTGTGTGTGCGCTGCACTTTCAAGGTGTCACCTTTCACATTGAAGGTTAACATTGAGACCCTTGCTCGGATCAATAGAGAAGATCCTCTAATCAAGATCCATCTAATTTTTCCTTGTCTGACATTAAGTGCCCTGGTTCTTCACATTTTTTGTGCAGCCATAGATGCTAATTTAAAGCAACTGATTTCTGTTTGGTTTGCACAGAAGTGTTGGGTTGCTGCACAAGTGCACCACTTTTCTCCGTCATTAAATGTTACTAAAACAAAGATAATCCTTTTGTTATTACTTTGTTAGAATTTGTGTGGAAATTGTGATTTCTTTCTCAAATACGTTGCTAGTGACTGTAAGCTTGTTAAGGCATCTTAAAGTTGTGAAAGTTGTTTATCACTTGATAGAACATAGAAAAACTACACAAACAGTTTCTTCAGCCCACAAGTTGCGCCGATGATATCCATACCTACTAGGCTTACCTATAAACCTCAGTTCTATTAAGTTCCATGTAATCATCCAGAAGTCTCTTGAAAGACTTTGAATTTGTCTTGACTACCACCGACAGAGTGGAAGCAGCCGATTCCACTCTGAGTGAAAGATTTACCCCTGATATCTCCTCTGTACCTACTCCCCAGCACCTTAAAGCTGTGTCCTCTCAAAGCAACCATTCCAGCCCTTGGAAAAAGCCTCTGAGAATCCACCCGATTTATATTTCTCAACATATTACACACTTCTATCAGGACACCTCTCATCCTTCGTCTCACTGAGGAAAGACCGAGCTCCCTCAACCTATCCTCAAAAGATATGCCATCCAATCCGGGCAACATCCTTGTAAATCTCCTCTGCACCCTTTCAGTAGCTTCCACATCCTTCCTAGCAGAACAGATATTGAAGCACCAGGATTTATTGAATTGCCTTGACTAAAATTTAGAAAAAAATCAACTTGTTCCCAAATCTAATTGCTTTAAACGTTGTCTGAAGATAGAATCTGAATGAATGTAATCTACATTCTTTCAAAAAGAGAGCAGATTTGGCCAGAGGTTGGCCTGTGAAATTATACTACAAAGTTCAGAGCAGAGGACAGAAAATGTAGTCATTTGTAAATTGCACAAAAATTTAGGAGTTCTTTGTTTTCATTGGATTCTGTCTATATTTGAAGAGCTGACAAAAAATACTCAGATTTAAATTGAGATAATTTAGGGTGGCACATTGTGTTTTTAGCAAATCAGTGTGATTTCAGCCATGCTTTGTTTCTACCTAGTTACTTCAAATTTGGGCTTTTTGTCTCCTCTCCATTTCCTTCTGAACTCCAGTTTTGTTTCCTCTCTTGATTTTTCAGTCTTGATCTATCTCTTCTTCTGTACAGTTTTCCCAACCGAAAGGAAAAGTTTGGTATTTTGTGACATGCACGTCTGTATGTCTGCGTGTGAGTGAGTGTATGTCAACAGCTGAAGTTTTGAAAAAATTACTCTCAATTCTTATTCTGTGCTGCACACAAAGTATAGCTTCAAGTCGTTGTGTTAAAGAAGTGAGTGAAAAAGGAAACTACTGCCAAGAAGTGCAGCAAAAATATTTCGGGGGTGGGGGGAATGTACAAGACAGTACTTTGGAAAACCTTGAACATTTTGATCTCGACAAAAAAACCCATTGGAAATGAAAGTTCAGTTATTAAGCTGCCGATGTTAAGACAGGATTGTCAGCGAGAAGTGAAATTTTGCTTATTAAATCTTTCCTAGAAATTATCATCTTAAAGGAATCATTTCACGAAATGTAGTTTGCTGTGGCTAATGTCACTATATTAGAAGCACAGTTTCCAGAAATGCCAGTGAGATAGCAAATATAACTGTTTCTGCAAGAAACTGCGAAGGAAATGAGATGTTAAATTTGCAATACAATGGACTGTGTTCAAATCTGCAGTACTCTCTTGTGTGAGACATGGACTACATTCTCCAGACACTTTCCATGCCCATGATGTTTCAATGCATTTCATTTGGCCAGGTTCCAAATGAAATGCAGTGAAACATCATGGGCGTGAAGAAAGACTAAGTGCCCAACACTAAGGTACTTCAGCGAGCAAAAATGTGTAGAATTTAAATCTTTTGTCAATGATCACTCTATATAAGCAGAGCTTATTTAAGCAGAACTTAAATAGAGTAATCTTAGGACAAAAGACTGATGATAAAAACACTATGGTGGTCACGAATTCATCACTTAAACCTGGATTTCCTGTAAGGAAGGGAAGATTAAGATATTCTGAAGCAGAATCTCATGTGGCATTTCCACGAGGTTAGGAGAAAAATGCACATAAAAAGAACAATCTTGGAAGTGATTTCAAGTAATGGCATTGTTTCCTTTGAACAGTAAAAAAAAAAAAGCAGTTAAGGACAAAAGGCAAACTAAAAAGACTGGGAAGTCCCAACAAAATCAGAGTTTATCCTCACACACTGAAAAGCCGTGCAGGTCTACAATTAGGCTCCACAGCCGCATTTGAATACAACAGGTAACTGCGCCTGCTTCAACAACAAATGGAAACTGATAGTGATGGGAAGTATACAGCGTAAATAGATTATGATTTTCAGTAAATTGCATTGCTGATTTGATTCTAGTAGTGCCACTTTCCACCTGAATATTGCTGTTGATGCTTATTCCAAAACACCTTAGAATCTGAGCATGTTTTCAGTAGCAGAAAGAATAGGCTCACCATTGTATAATGGGATCGTCATCCACTTTTAGATTAGTTACTGATTGATTTCTATTGGCTTGCTGAGACAGTAAAACTTTTTCAAGATTTCTATAGAACATAAAACATTACAGCGCAGTACAGGCCCTTCGGCCCTCGATGTTGCGCCGGCCAGTGGACCCTCTAAACTAAACTATTCCAATATCATCCATATGCCTATCCACCGACCATTTGAATGCCCCCAAAGTAGGCGAGTCCACAACTGCTGCAGGCAGGGCATTCCACGCCCTCACCACCCTCTGTGTAAAGAACCTGCCTCTGACATCCGTCCTATAACTACCACCTCTTAATTTAAAGTTATGTCCCCTCGTGTTGGTCATCACCATCCGAGGAAAAAGGCTCTCACTATCCACCCTATCCAATCCCTTGATCATCTTATACGCCTCAATTAGGTCACCGCGTAACCTTCTTCTCTCTAATGAAAATAACCTCAGGTCCCTCAGCCTTTCCTCATAAGGCCTTCCCACCATACCAGGCAACATCCTGGTAAACCTCCTCTGCACCCTTTCCAATGCTTCCACATCTTTCTTATAATGCGGCGACCAGAACTGTACGCAATACTCCAAGTGCGGCCGCACCAGAGTTTTGTACAGTTGTAACATAACCTCATGGCTCCTAAATTCAATCCCTCTACCAATAAAAGCTAACACACCGTACGCCTTCTTAACAACTTTATCAACCTGGGTGCCAACTTTCAAAGAGCTATGTACTTGTACCCCAAGATCCCTCTGCTCGACAACACTATTAAGGGTCCTTCCATTAGCTCTATATTTCATATGCCTGTTATTCCTACCAAAGTGAATCACCTCACACTTATCCGTATTGAATTCCATTTGCCACCTCATGGCCCAGCTCTGCAACCTATCTATGTCCCTCTGCAAACTGTAACATCCATCCTCGCTATCTACAACTCCCCCCACTTTGGTATCGTCAGCAAATTTACTAATCCAACCTCTACACCCTCATCTAGGTTATTTATAAACATGACAAACAGCAGTGGCCCCAAAACAGATCCTTGAGGTACACCACTTGTACCTCAATTGTAGAATATGGTTAATTCTAAATTGCTAAACCTATATGGAGTGTTGTGGCAAGCAGAGAAGGTTTGGATAATCTTTTAAGGATTCATCTCTCATTACTTTCTCCCAGTCACGGGTGGTGGTGTTTTTCCCTGAACTTAAGCATTTAAGGAAGATTGAGCAATGGCAACATGAGGATGACAGGCTACTCAAAGAGTAGAGGGAGAAAGGCTCTCAATAGAAGGCCATATTAACCCAGTATTTTCCAGAAAGAATTCTTCTTCCGCAGTGACAAACAGGAGCAGTACGTACATCCCGCTTCATTAAGGAAGTATTTAATGAAAGACAACTTTTCCAAGCAGATTGGCAGCCTTTGACGATGGGACTTTGTGTGGTTATGATGTCTGGCTTTTTCCAGAATGAATACTTCCAACTTCAATATTAGCAAATCAAATAATTGAGGCTAGCTGTTACAATATGATGTTGTGTTTCTAGCATTTTATGTAATGTTAGCAAAAATGTTAAGCTTGCTAACATTTTGGATAATTGAGATGTGATTTGTAGTTTGCAACTGCTAGTTGAAGTGGTTACATCAAGGTCTTCCAATGTTTTAAGTATGACACAAAATGAATTTATAAAGAAAATACAATTTTGTGATTGTTTTTAAATCAAATATAAACATTTTTTAATCGTTTTGCCCTGCTGCTCAGTATACATATTTCTACAGAAGGTTTGTGGAAATCTTTCTGAAGAAGTGTCAGGGCCTTATTCGTTATATAAAAAACCTTAGGAGTAATCTTTGGTCACAAAAGGTGTGATTCTAAATGCAAAAATGTTTTTTCTACCCATCCTGTTTCTACCTGGATGTAGCTCCAGTATGAAGCTTTTCCTGATCCATCTCTGGTTTGCATATGTGTAGTGTCGTCTGTTGCTTAAGTAACAATGAAAGAAGGTACTTATTTTATGATGGAACAACAGTTAATGAGCAATTTGAAGAACTGGAGGGAAAAATTAGTTGAAAGGAAAGTCTTAGAGTAGTGTTACTATCTAGTTTAATAAGGATTGGCTGTGCTTTACTGGATGTTTCCATTACTGTAGCTGAGTCCCCATCACTTAAAATTAACATATCAATTAAAATTAACTTGTGTTGAGGATTGGGATGCAGTGTGAAATCATAGCTGATAAATCTTTACCATGTGCTTGAGGTATGTGAAGATGTACCAATTCAAATATTACCGATGTTCTGCAAGAAACTGCCATATCCACAGTAGCCACTAGATGAAGTCGGTGTCATTTTAAACAAAATATTTTAAAACTGTAATTGAGCTGTTAAGAATGCATTAAACCCAACAGCTAAGTGTACGAGATGATGACAGTGTTGCTTGATGCACACTTCAACCCTTTCTTTATAATACCTGTTTTCACTTCAGTTTTATGTGGATATATTCTCTTCAAAAATAAGGTTGTATATTATATAGAAATTCTGGTACAATTGATGCAGCTGGTTTATACTTAGCTTATTTCCTTCAGGGGTAGGTGTTTGGGGGGAGTGCAGTTGATCTTTTTGATGTTCCCAGAAAAGGAAATAGAAAATCAACCAGAATTTTCTCTCCCATCGCTACTGTTGTGGAACAGGATATTGTCCAAAATAATCTCTGGAAACCCAGCATAGAACGATCATGTATTAGCCAACTTGTATGGGAGAGCACAACTTCTGAAAAAGATCTTCTGAGGCAAACTCGCTCTAGCTGAAGAACAATATGATATTTATACATTGTAAGTCATGTAGGCAAGACATTATATGCATTCCAGTATTGTCTAGTTTAGGTTTTACATTGAACAATTTGTGGATGTTTATAAGGCACGATGTCTACTATCTTAAGAACTATGTCTGTCTTGTCTCCGTTTGATATCTCTAAGTCTTTCCTCTAGTGTTTCTTGCTACCAGGCTTGGCTTGCACTGCTAGTTTTTGTTTGTGAATTCGGGTCACCTGTTACAGAGATCTTCAGGCATACTAGCTAGTTGTTCACTCACATAAGCAGTCTTTGTTTATATCAGTATGTTGTTTTCCCCTGATTGTGGAATTTCGAGGCCCCACTGACTGAGATTGCACCATAGCCTTTTTGCAAATTATTTTGATGTTTCAGTACTTTTCACAGGGAATTTTATCTCAAAATTATTCCATATAGTCTTTGCAAGTTTCAATTGCATGGTTTTTGCAAGCAAAATTCATTTTTTGGCTTGCATTTGTGCTTGCTTGTTTCAGCAATTTGTTTCTGCTCTTGAGTTTTGTCTGGGTCATCTGGGCAAACACAACTCCAGTCTACTTGCAGCAAGGTCCAACAAAGAAATAAGATAAATGGGGAGTTAACCAAAGTGTCCCTTTCATCCATCTATACAACTGGAAGGGATTTTGATTTCATGTCTCATTCATGGAGCACTTCTGACAATGCAACATTTGAATTTCTGCATTTCGGTATCAATCTAAATTTTGTGCTCAAGTTGTGGAATTGAATCCAACATCCTTCTACCAAAAAAAAATAATTTAAAGCATTGTAAATTACCTACTTTTGTGAATTCCAAAGATAAAGCCATAAGACAGAGGAACAGAATTAAACCACTCGGCCCATTGAGTCTGATCCACCATTCAATCATGGCTGATATTTTTCTCATCCCCCTTTTTTTGCCCCATAACCCCTGATTCCCTTATTAATCGAGAACCTATATATCTCTGTCTTAAAGACACTGAATGACCTGGCCTCCACAGCCTTCTGTAGCAAAGAGTTCCATAGATTCACCACTCTGGCTAAATAAATTCCTCCTCATCTCTGTTTTAAAGGATCACCCCTTTAACCTGAGGTGATACCCTCTGGTTTTAATTTTTCTTACTAGTGAAACATCCACTTGATATAAGCCTCACAGTATCCTGTAAGTTTCAATAAGATCCCCTCTCATCCTTCTAAATTCCAACAGTATAGACCCAGAGTTCTCAAACATTCCTCATATACCAGGCTGTTCATTCAAGGGATCATTCTTGTGAACTTTGTCTGGATCCTTTCCCAGGCCAGTACTTTCTTTATTAGATATGGCACCCAAAACTGCTTACGATACTTCAGATTGTCTGACCAGACCATTATACAGCCTCAGTAATACATCCCTGCTCTTGTACTCTAATCCTGTCAACATAAATTCTAACATTGCATTTGCCTTCTTAACTGCCAACTGAACCTACATGTTAACCTTCAGAAAATCTTGAACAATGACTTCCAAGTCCCTTTGTGTTTCTGATTTCTTAAGCATTTTGCCATTTAGAAAATAGTGTCAGCCTCCATTCTTTTTTCCAAAGTGCACAACCTCTCACTTTTCCACATTGTATTCCATCTGCCACTTCTTTGTCCACTCTGTTAACCTATCCAAGTCCTTCTGAAACCCCCTGCTTCCTCAATATTACCTGACATTCTACATATCTGTATTACCTGCAAACTTACCAACAGTGCCTTCGGTTTCTTTTTCTAAATCATTAATATGTATTGTGAAAAGTTGTGGTCCCAGCACCGTTCCCTGAGACACACTACTAGTCACTGGCTGTCATCCTGAAAAAGACCCTTTTATTTCCACTGTCTGATCTCTGCCAGTTAACCAATCCTCTATCCATGCCAGAATCTTACCCTTAACACCATGGGCATTTATTTAATAGTCTGCTTTGCAGCGTCTTGTCAACAGCCTTTTGGAAATCTAACTAAATCACATCTACGGGTTCTCTTTTATGTAATTCCTTGTTATTTCCTCAAAGAACTGTAATAGATTTGTCAATATGACTTCCCATTGATGAAGCTGTGCTGATTCAGTCCTGTTATATCTAGCACTTCCAAGTTCTTTGTGATCTCATCTTTAATAATGGATTCTAAAATCTTGCCAATGACCGAAGTCAGGCTAACTGGCCTATAACTTCCTAAACTCTGCCTCCTTCTCTTCTCAAAAAGCAATAGTACATTAGCTATTTTCCAGTCCTCTGAGATTGTCCCTGCCTTCAGTGATTCCTGAAAGATCACCACCAATGCGTCCACAATTTCCTCAGCTATCTCTTAGAACCCTGGGGTGTAGTCCATCTGGTCCAGGTGATTTATCCTTTTAGTTCCCCCAGAACCTTCTCCTTAATGATGGTCACCACACTCATCTTTGTCTCTGATTCACCTGGAGTTCTGGCATCCCACTGGTGTCTTCCACTGCAAAGACTGATGAAAAGTAGATGTGCAGATTATGTTGATTGGCCATGCTAAATTGCCCCTTCGTGTCAGGGGGGTTAACAGGATAAATATGTGGAGTTATGGGGATAGGATCTGGGTAGAATTCTTATCGGTGTGTGCTCAATGGTTCCCTGCACTGTAGGGATTCTATGAATTCTATCCAAATATACTAAATCATTCTTTGTGCACCAGTTATCAATGAAAAACGATTGCAGTGAAACATAAATGAAAGTATATTTTTCATATTTAATGTGGATTTGAGAGTTTAGTACTGAATAGGCTTAAATACATTTGGGCCAATGAAATACTTCTAAATTAAATAGTTATGATTACTGTCATCTTCACAAAATATATTCCTAAATTTCAAATTGCTGTTAACTTCTCTAATTCCTACAATCTTAACAAACAATTTAATTGTGTTACTGCAATCAAACAACTTAAAAAGAGGTTTCACTTGTCATAAAGGTCAAGCAGGTAATTTCTATTCAATCTAGGTGAGAAATCTGGAATGAAAATAAACCATTCAAATTGAAAAGGACAATTTTTACAAATCACAGGTGAATTGTCACATTATGGTAGTTTCTTTAAGGAGAGTTTTGTAAAGTTCTGTCATGTGGTTTCTCCACCAGTGCTCAATAAAGTGAAGCCCAGGAGATGTATTTTACCATTTACCTTTAAATTATTCAATGACTTATTGCCTTGTGTGGATGATATTTCTGTGGCATATCAGTGCTATTGTATTGTGTTTGAGCATTGCTATCAATATTTGTCTTCATAAACTGTTATTCCTCACCAAAAAATTCTATATTTTTCTTCTCATTTATTTTATCTATAAGTTTATATTTTCACCTGCAGATCTGTGAACTGCTTATTACAAAGAAAGTTAAATCTTTTAAAAGTGAGTTGAGGTGCTTTATAAGGTGCACAGAGTGACTTGTCAAATAGTTGCTGATTTGTTGGAAAGAAATTCAGTACAGAGATTGATGATTTATAGTTTACAGTAATCTAGATCCTAATTGTTACCATCCAAGGCCAAGAATGCATTGTTCACAAGTTCAAATACCACTGTGATGAGTTGTGAAATGAACTAATACTGTATGCAAACCATGCAATGTTGCTTTAATGGCCCAGATCTTCCAGTCAGAGTCTAGACGTATCCCAGAAGATATGGTACAGGACCCCTCAGTAATCTCAAAACATTTACCCTGTGAGAATTGTCTGCAAATTTTTAACTTCTAAGGGAAATTTCATGGACATCCTGAAAATGCTGCAACTCAAATAAGAGTGCGAGACTCTGGACAGAACCAAATCGCGAGCCCCTAACATCTGTCTCTGTTTCACTTCCCCCAGTCTGGTGAGACCACATTTAGAATATTGCAAGCAATTTTGGGCCCCATATCTAAAGGAAGATATGTTGGTCTTGGAGCGTGTTCAGAGAAGATTCATGAGAATGATCCGAGCTTGACATACGAGGAGTGTTTGAGGACTCTGGGTCTGTACTCGATGGGATTTAGAATGATGAGAGGTTTTCTCTGTGAAAATTACAGAATATTGAAAGGCCTAAATAGATGAAGATGTTTCCATTAGTAGGAGAGACTGGGATCTGAGGGCACATCATCAGAGTAAAGGCGCAACCCTTTAGAACCGAGATGAAGAGGAATTTCTTCAGCCAGAGAGTGGTGAATCTATGGAATTTGTTGCCACAGAATGCTGTGAGGTCCGGTCATTGAGTGTATTAAAGAGTGTAGATAGCTTCTTAATAAAGGGACCAAAGGTTACAGGGAAAAGGCAGGAGAATGGGGTTGAGAAACATATCAACCACAATTGAATGGCAGAGCAGACTCAATGGGTTGATGGCCTAATTCTGTTCTTATATCTTATCTTATTCCTGTATCCATTTTCTTAAATCTTTCCTGGAGGCTCAAAGTCTTCACACCTTTCTTGAAGTGAGGTGTCTTGAATTGGATACATTGGTCCCAACTCAACTGGAGCAGTGTTTATAAAGATTACCTTGTAACTGTTCAACAATACTGTGAAGTTTTCTCTTTCTATTATTAGATGAAGAAGATGACTTTGCTGAAATGGAGGTGGAAGACCATGACAGTGAAGGGACTGAAAAACCAAGCACCATCAATTTTGATCCTAGCTTACCAACCGCACATTCTGTATGTACAAAAATGCAAAATATTAAAATTGTAAGAGTGACGGGATTTGTTTCTATAAATAGCTGCTTTCAAGCTTGCATCTTGCATTGTAATATTTTGAGTATGGTAAACAATGAAGTAAGTCTGTTTAAGTCCCTTGCATTACTGAGTAAAGTGAGCAAGGAAAGAATACCTTAATATATCCTCAGCATGACCCCAAATTGCTACAACTAGGTTGTTACTGTCTGCATGACTTGAGATGTTTGCCATAATTAGATCAACAATGAATTATTAATCTTGCCACCTTTCAAGTGCAGGAAGAAAAATCAAATTAATACTTTGTGTGTAATTTCTGTTGAAATACAATCTTTCCACTTCCTGCATGGTTTGCTATAAATTGCATTAGGAAGCAAACTGCATCAAGAATGAAAATCCATGTGGCGTATTAATAATCATTTGGAAACATCCGCTCTGAATTGTTCATTAGACTGGGTCACGGATCCAGTGACATTATCACAATACCACCTCCAACTGGTCAACATAAAGTAGGCAGAGAATAACTTTGATCAACTTCTGTTTCAAAAGTTACGTGTAATTGAAAAAACAGTGCTGATTTTATCCAATCGTTACTAGCAAATTAAACAGGCAAAAGAAACGATCAGACTTTTATTTGCAAATAACAAAAAATGTAAATGCCCTCAACATATAAATGATAGCATTTTCATGAATAAGTGCATTTTTCCTGTTGAATTTTGTGTGAGTATATTAGAAATATAGTGTTTCATATTGTAAATTTATTTTTAAATATATAACTTTTTTTTGCTTCTTAGTACTTGGGGACTGAAATGGAGGAGTTTCACGGCCGGACCGTGCATGATGAAGACAGTTGTCCAACCTTCCCAGTTCTCCCTCATATTGCAGTTATTCTGATTCCTGGGCAAACCTTACCACTGCAGCTCTTCCGTCCTCAGGAAGTATCCATGATGCGAAACCTGATTCAAAAAGACAGGACGTTTGGTGTCCTTGCCTACAGGTTAATTCTTGCATACTCGTTAAGCTTTAATAGCTAATCACCACTAAGTTTTTTGATGCAACTCCATAAGTTACAGAACAGATGTTTTATGTAATTTGGAGGAAGAAAGATTTATGAAATAAATTGTGGCAAACGACCACAGCACACCCAACATCTAAAATCCTTTCACAAATTACGGAAAGAACAGGCTATTTGTTGGTTCTTCAAAAACATTGCAAAAATTTACATTGCGGATAAATTATTATGGTTTCTGCACTTAATGTTTCCCAGCTGAATCATTGTACTTGAGAAAGATATAATCTGTTTTTGAAATTGCATATATTCAACACTTCCTCAGCACAGAATAATTTCCATCTGCATTTGATTAGTTTTTTTATAGCTGGCAATTTTTTTAAGATTTGAAGGCAGAAAATTATAAAACAAGAATAAATCCATTTAAGAAAATGAAAGTGCGAATGATACTTCAAATATGTATTTACAGAATACCTTTTCAATCAGAAATGTTCTTAAGTGCTTTACTTCTAATTAATTACTTTGAGATTTAATGACTGTTATGCAGGTAAACATAGCAAGTTCCTAAAGCAGCAACTACATAAGCAGTGAAATGACCTATAAGGTTTTGTTTCATAGATGTTGATTAATTGAGGAGCATTGGCCAGTACCCTAGGAAAAATCCTTTTTCCTTTTCAAATAGTGTCAATCTCGTAGTTACAAGAACAGGCTGCTGGTGTTTGTCATATCTGAAGGTTAGCAAGACTGCCATCAGTATTGCATTAAAACGTCAATACTCCCAAATACGAAATAGATTTAGAATTGGCACTTTTTATTTCACAGGAAAGTGTAACTAGCTAAGCCGAACTAATGTGCAAAGTCAATCAATCTGATATTCAGGAACATCACACAAGAAAGGTTATTAGGGGATTTTCACAGTAATTTTATTGCAATGTTAATGTAAGCCTATTTGTAATTTAATAAATAAACTTTAGTTTTCTGTTATCATAAAAAACAAAGTTATGGAATGCAATTGCCAATGTGGGGATAAAGTTCCAAATTCACGTAGTTAGAATAGAATTTTCAGCGTTCTGCTTAACTATTCCAAGTGACAAACTGACAACTGTAAATGCAGGTGTTAAGTTGCACATACATATTTTGTTTCATGCCAAACTTTCTTTCTCCAAGATAGTGCAGAGAAAGTGTAAAATCAACATATTTCTCATTATATGCTATGCTTTGTAAATGGTTTATTTATCATAAATCTATTCTGCCTTAAAATTTCCACATATAGCAAGAAACTTTAGCATAATATATCTATGCAGTACTTTGTCACATGAAGTTTTCAACAGCAAATCATTTTGTATTTTATTGATATAACTATGACATCACTTTTGTACCTGATAGCTCCAGAAGTAGTGTTATGGCTAGTGAATGGGTATTGTAAGCAGATGTGACACACAGGCTGCATTTTAACGCCCAAAAAAAGTGGGTTGTGGTTAAATTCAAGGTTAAAATTTAAGAAATCTCAAACCCATCTCCAAACTTCACATTTATGGATTTAATGGATGTGAACCACAGAGTAGGAAGTGAACCTAAATAAAAAGGTAATTTGTTGAAATATGTCTTTGCATTTCTTGGTATCCAGGAGATGGGTTGGCAAATTAAATATTTTAATATTTGGCTGTAGAAGGTGGGTTTCCCAGTGGCTGAAGGGAGAAGAGAACAGCTTCATAGAAACGTTAAGTGTCTTGACGTCACTGCTTGTAGCCCTGGAGGAGGTTGTGGATTAGACATCTGATTTTCCCTTTCAAGCAGATTTACTTAAGTTAGGAATCTGTCGAGGACAAAAAGTGCACTCTGTAAAGCATGAAATTCAAGCTCCATGGCATGCATGGAAACCCATTTTCTATTCCCTATCCAAAACTTTGAACTTCCATACCCACTTATGTAACTCCTTCATCTTAATATTTTGACCAAGGTTCTATACTGAAATGCATAAGCACTTCAATATGTGATCCTTTAGCTTTCTTCCATTCCCCACTCAACTAGATCAAACTAGGAAATTGAGCCTTCAATTTGAGGCACCCTGGTGTCAGTTCATTTTACTTGGGGGGAGGGGAGGGGGGAGGGGAGGTGGGGGGGCAAAAGAAACATGCATTCCATCAGTTTAGGCAAGCATTGAATCCAGATCCCAGAGATGAAAGACCACTCTGGTAGCAGTTTCTGCTGCATTGTTTTCCATGAACACAACTGAATAACAAATGCTCCATTGGAATGTATTGTATGTGAAACTCTTGAAATTGAGCAATTAACATAGTTATCCTACTATTCATTGTAGGGCTAAATTGATTTTTTTTTTCCCTTCTGAGAATATTTTCATTAGAATAAAGAAGCTAATCTACTGTCTTAATGCTCATTTTCTTTTTTAGTGATCCTTCTGACAGAGCTCCAGAGTTTGGAACAACAGCAGAGATTTATGAATATCGGGAAGAGCAAGAATATGGCATTGAAACTGTAAAAGTGAAAGCAGTTGGGCGTCAGAGATTTAAAGTTCTTGAAACAAGAACTCAAACTGATGGGTAAGATGTTATTTTTGAGGCTGCCTTATTACTCTTTATTTTTGTCTCCAATATAAATTTAAAAGTGGTGCAATAAGTACTTGAATAATATTTTAGATGCTAAGGACAAATATTGATATTGTTAAATGTCCAGTTTTGGTTGTTAATGTTTCTTTAAATATTTGGAATTTGTTAATTATTGACTGCTTTTCAGTGCTGAAATCCAAATTTTAAAATAAAAAACGCTCATAGAAAATTTACTGTTGCAAAAATATTAGCTAGTAGATTTATGCCTCACAAAATAGCTTAAAAGCTTCCCTGATAATACACCTGGTTAGGGCAAAAATATTCAGGGTTGATGTGTTGATTTTAGCTAATAATGTAGAGGTAAGAGTGCTGGCATTACTGTCATATGTTCAGTTGGGAAATCTTAACAGATTTATCATTAACATGTAACAGCAATTTAAATTTATATAATGCCAAATAGAGTGAAATGACCCAAGGCACTCCATGAGCCTTATCAAAATTTGACACTGATCAACAACATAAGGTACTATGGCAGATGATTGAGAGCTGGGTCAAAGTGGTTGATTTTAAGGAGCTCTTTAGAGATAATGAGCTGGTGAGGTTTAGGGATCAAATTCCAGGGCTTGGGCCATCGTGTTTCAAGACAGTAAGAGGATATGTTGAAATTGGAGATGTTCAAGAATCCAGAATTGGGAAAATGCAGATATTCCAGACAATTGGCTGTTGGAAGTTGTGAAGATAAGGAGGTGCAATGCCATGACAGAATTAGAAAACAAGGATGAGAGTTGAAGTGTTGTTTAATTAAGAGCTAGTATAGTCCATCAAGTGCAGGGATGATGGATGAATGGAACATGGCACAAGTTAGGATATGGGCAATAAAGTTTAGGATAAGCTTCAGTTTACTGAGGGTGAAGATAGGAGGCCAACCAAAACTATTAAGTCTACAAGTAACAAAGGTCCAAATGAGGGTTTCAACAACGGATGGGAAGCTGGGGCTGGAGCAACCACAAGATGATTGGGAAATAGCTGGCCTTGGACATGCTGTAGATATGTGATCAGAAGCACAGTTGAGGTCAAATATAATGCCAGAAATACGAGCAGTCTGGTTAGCTTCAGATGTTTGCCAGGGAAATGTAAGAGAATTTGTAACTGTGGAATGGAGTTTGACAGAATGAAGGCAATGAATTTGGTCTTCCCAATATTTAGAGAAAATATCTGGCTGGTGGATAAGGAGTCTGATAATCTAGAGCAATGGAGGGGTCAAGAGAGGTGATTGTAGGTTGTGCTAACTACAGTGAATGTACATGTTGACCTTAAATGTGTTTTCTGAAGATGTCACCAAGAGGTAGCTGTGCAGGAGGAGTAAGAATGTATTCTTGCAGGAATTCCGAAGACAATGATATGGGAACAGGAAGAAAAACCTTTGCAAATGATTGTCTGTCAATGCCTGGATAGATAAAATTGAAATATGGCGAGTCTAGTCCCACACATTGAGAAAATGAATGTGAGGAATAGGAGAAGGTACTGTGGACATCATGTCAAAGCCTACAAGTCAAGATCAAAAAGGAATATTCAGAATATGTAGTAGGTTTGTAATGTTTTGGTTGTCCTTAAACTGATTTTTAAAAGAAGGATTGGCCTATCAGGTTGCTATCAAGGGCTGAAGTCTGTTGTGCAAATTATATAAAGCTGTTGGTATGCTACTTTGCTGCTTTCAGATGTATGAGATGCTATAAGTGTATAATGTAGAGCAGCAGCTTTTCATTTTCCTGAACATTTTCATGGAGATTAAAGTTTTGTCACAGTTTCTGAACTTGTCGTCAGATGACACCATTTGTGTTTATGTTTTTGTTCTATATATATTCTATTTTTATATATATATTATGTTTTTATTCTAACATATATATACACACACACACATATATATATATATATAGCCTTGAGAGTCCCTGGGAAGTGTGTAAATAGATGATGATATTGATGTACTTGTTTTTATCCTACAGATGCTTTGGTCCACCTTGTTGTCTAACGAGGGGCATACACGCGATGGGTCGTGAGAGGACTGCTCTTGGATCTTTCTTGAGAGTATCCTACTGCTTCACGTCATTAGTGTACGCTTGACCTGGACCATTTGATGGGCAACACGACAGCTCAGTGACTATCGCTGTGCTGTGCAGATACATGGATTTGTGGCCTGTGTCTGTGTGGGGAGTTTGCACATTCTCCCCGTGCTTGCGTGGGTTTTCTCCGGGTGCTCCGGTTTCCTCCCACATCCCAAAGATGTGCTCTTAGGCTAATTGGCAAAACAACTTCTCCCTAAATTGTCTCAAATTTGGTTTTTAATCCATAGATCTATAAACATGGACAGGGATCGCGTGTAGAAGTGGGAACATCGAGGTGGCGGCGCGGGCTCGTTGGGCCGAAGGACCTGTTTCCCGTGCTGTTTTGTTCTTTGTTCTTTGTTTCTGTTGTCAATGTTTTTGAATCTTGCCTAAGTGATATCAAGTGTAAAATGACAAGAATTCTTGTCCATCCTACATTATGTAGATATCACAACAGAGGCAGTTTATTGTACGCTAACAAATATTATTTAAATTTGTTCTTAGAATTCGAGTGGCAAAGGTTCAGATTCTACCAGAGTGGGTCCTTCCTTCAAGCATATCAGGAGTACAGCTTAATTCACTTAACAGACTTCACATGTTTGCCTCAGATAAGCCCCCTGCAAACAGGTTAAAACAAAATCAGAGATGGTGGCAGAAATACCAAAAGGTTGGTTCGATATTCTGTTTAAATGTATCACTGTCCATGTTGTCACTTCACTAGCAAATGTGAAGCAGGTCTTGAACTGTTCTTGGATGACCTGATTCCTATTAATGATTGACTTCATATATTGATTCTGTGTCTGAATTGAAAATTTTTTGTTTCTAGAATATTAAGTATGCAGGAAATGCAACTTATGTTCTTTGCATATTGCATAGCATTTGCATTGCATAAACAGAACATTTGACTCAACAAGACTCTAACAGAAACAGAAAAGGCTGGAAATACTCAGCAGGTCAGGCAGCATCTGTGGTGAAAAAAACAAAGTTAATGCTTCAGAACATTGGCATTGAGCCAACAAATGGGCACTGAGCCTGCTGTTGTGGGGAGTGAGACTGGCTCAAAAGCTTTACCCCTATTGCCTTCCTAATTGGCTGAATTAAGGATATCAGGTGAAATCATAATGCTGCTGGCCAAAACAAAGGACCAGCAAAACCACCAGGTGAAGTGGGTGATATTGAGGCAGGCATGAGACAGGTATGTAAGAAGTTAATATTTTGGCAGTTGAGAATATTATTTGTAACTGAGGCCTTGATTATGAAAATCAGCCAGTCACTCCACTCCCTGCTGTTTGCAACTTTCCAGGGGTCAAGACAGTGATGGGGCACGTTGTTCTCCACTATCTTAATGGTCAAACTGAGCTTGTGTCCTTACCCGTGTGTTGGTAAAATTATGCCCATAGTTTCAGATCAATCATTTTATATCAGAGCTCTCCATATTTATGTTCCACACTAACTTCGTCATATTTCTTTCTCCCTCGTATATTCATCTAGATTCCCGTTAAATGCAATAATTTTCATAGGCCAAGGAGCTTCTTAAATGAGGCAGGAATAGTGGTTTTGATGCCTGTTGTTGGATCATCTTAATAGGGCTCAATATCTTTATCATTTGAAATGGACTCTCTTTGTAAATGAGTGTTTCAGCCAACCGATTGTTGGTGCTTATTCGGGCAAATCTCACCAGCTTGAAATGTGAAATCTATTGATTCTTTAACATTGCAATAATTTTCATTGGCCAAAGAGTTCCTAAAATAATACTGTTATTCTTGAAGGCTTCAGCTGAGCAAGGTCAGTCCTTTCCTTTCAAAAATGTTGACAGGAGAATACAAGAGAAACACAGGATGACTCTTCCACCGGCAAAACAACAGATCTCTTTGGCATTTCTGTTAAACAATTCCCATCAAAAATTGAGCAAAACATTTTGGAATCAAACTAACTTCTGATCATACTCATCTCAACAGATGATCGTAAATGTATTATACTGATTACTCACTCAGAAAACGCTATACCAGTGCAATCATACATTAGTTGAAAAATCCATGCCTCCTTAAATATATTTTTCCTTAAAAATTTTCACTTAATTTACCATGTTTGGATAAATTGAATGCAATTTACAGTGCTGCACATTCCACAGATAAAGAATGTGAGTAGAACAAACACAATAATTTTCCTGATCAGAGCGTGGTTGGAATGTAGAATTTACTAAAAGGAGCACTAAAAAGCTAGTGTGTACAAACAAATTTGTTTTATTCACATTCTTTATTTTTGGAATGGTTGTTCAGTAACTAGTCTTTGGTTATTGCCTTCTCTCAGGTACCCTTTGAATGAGAGATCTATCATTGGCATATCCTTGCAGAAGGCTGGCTCAGTAACATGTCGTACTATCCAGTCAAGCTCTAAAGCTCTCACTTTCCTGAGTAATCTTATCAACTATGAGAAGATTCAATCCATCCCATCCATTGATTCTGTCTACACTTCCCACTGCTTCAACAAAGCATACTTAAGGACTCCACGTAACTCAGACATTCTCTCTTCTCCCACCTTCCATTGGGGAAAAGATATATAAATCCAAGTTATCAAGCAACCAACTCAAGTACAGCTTGAGCCGTGGATTACTAGGGATATTGAGGACTTGGTTAGGAAGAAAAGAGAGATGTATGATAGGTCAAAGCAGCTGGGAACAGAGACAGCGTTGGAGGAATATAGAGAGAGTAGGAGGGAGCTCAAACGGGGAGTTAGAAGGGCAAAAAGAGGGCATGAAATGATTTTGGCGGATAGGATTAAGGAAAATCCAAAGGCTTTTTACTCCTATGTTAGGAATAAAAGGGTGGTTAGAGGAAAAATCGGACCTCTTAGGGACAGAGGAGGGGAACTGTGCTTAGAGCCCGAGGGAATGGCGGAGATCATGAATGAATAATTTGCGTCGGTATTCACAAAGGAGAGGGACATGTTGACAGCTCCTGTCTCTGAGGGAGCTGTGGACCAGTTGAGGGAAATATCCATATCGAGGGAGGAAGTGTTAGAGCTTTTAGGTAGCATTAAAACTGACAAATCTCCGGGGCCTGATGGCATTTATCCCAGGCTGCTTAGGGAGGTGCGAAGTGAAATTGCTGGGCCTCTGACGCAAATCTTTGTCTCTTCTTCGGACACAGGTGAGGTCCCAAAGGACTGGAGAATAGCTAATGTTGTACCGTTATTTAAAAAGGGTAGTAGGGATAACCCTGGGAATTATAGGCCGGTGAGTTTGATGTCAGTGGTAGGGAAGCTGTTGGAGGGGATTCTTAGAGATAGGATGTATAGGCACTTAGAGCATTGCGATCTGATTAGGGATATGTAGCATGGATTTGTGAAGGGGAGGTCGTGCCTTACGAATCTGGTAGAATTTTTTGAGGAGATGACGAAAAGGGTGGACGAAGGGTGAGCCGTTGATGTCGTCTATATGGATTTTAGTAAGGCGTTTGACAGAGTCGCTCATGGGAGGCTAGTTGAGAAGGTCAAGGCTCATGGGATACAAGGACAGGTAGCTAGATGGATAAGTAACTGGCTTAGTAATAGGAGACAGAGTAATAGTGGAAGGGTGTTTTTCTAGCTGGAGGTCGGTCACTAGTGGTGTGCCGCAGGGCTCAGTACTGGGACCTCTTCTAATTGTAATATATATAAATGACTTGGAAGAGGGAGTAAGTGGAGTGATCAGCAAGTTTGCAGACGATACAAAGATGGCTGGACTTGCGGATAGTGAGGAGCATTGGCAGGCGATACAGCAGGACATAGATAGGCTGGTAGCTTGGGCAGACAGATGGCAGATGGAATTCAATCCTGATAAATGCAAGGTGATGCATTTCGGGAGAAAGAATGTAGAGGGGAGGTATATGATAAAGGGTAGACCTATTAAGAGTATAGAAGCGCAGAGGGACCTGGGGGTGCAGATGAACAAGTCTCTGAAGATGGCAGAGCAAGTGGAGAAGGTTGTGAAGAAAGCATATATTATGTTAGCCTTTATAGGAAGGGGTATAGAGTACAAGAGCTGGCCTTTAATGTTGCAGTTGTATAAAACGCTGGTTAGACCTCATTTGGAATACTGTGTCCAGTTCTGGTCGCCTTACTACTGGAAGGACATGGAGACTCTGGAGAGAGTGCAGAGGAGGTTTACCAGGATGCTGCCTGGTATGGAAGGTCTGATTTACGAGGAGAGATTAGGCAAATTGGGACTGTTTTCCTTAGAAAGACGTAGACTTAGAGGAGATCTAATAGAGGTGTACAAGATTATGAGGGTATAGATAGAGTAAACAGGGTTAAGCTTTTTCCTAGGATGGACTCGAATAGCACGAGGGTTCACGGGCTTAGGGTGAGGGGGGTAAGGTATAATTTGGATGCTAGAGGGAGTTTTTTCACACAGAGGGTGGTGGGGGTATGGAATGCGCTGCCAAGTAAAGTGGTGGAGGCAGGTACTCTGGAGTTATTTAAGAAATACTTAGATGGGCACATGAACAGAATGGAAATGGGGAGGTATAGAAAACTGATTTAAAATAGGGATCATGAGTCTTAGGAGTCTCTGGGAAGTGTGTAAATAGATGATGATATTGGTGTACTTGTTTTTATCCTACAGGTGCTTTGGTCCACCTTGTTGTCTAACAAGGGGCATACACGCAATGGGTCGTGAGAGGGCTGCTCTTGGATTTTTTTTCGAGAGTATCCTAGTGCTTTACGTCGTTAGTGTACGCTTGACCTGGACCATTTGATGGGCAACACGTCAGTTCAGTGACTATCTCTGTGCTGTGCTGATACGTGGATTTGGGCCTGTGTCTGTGAGAGTTTGCGCATTCTCCCTGTGCTTGCGTGGGTTTTCTCCGGGTGCTCCAGTTTCCTCCCACATCCCAAAGATATGCTGTTAGGCTAATTGGCAAAACAAATTCTCCCTAAATTGTCTCAAATTTTGTTTTTAATTCATAGATCTATAAACATAGACAGGGATCACGGGTAGAGGTGGGAACATCGGGGTGGCGGCGCGGGCTCGTTGGGCCGAAGGGCCTGTTTCCCGTCCTATTTTGTTCTTTGTTCTGCTGCTGTCAGACTTTTGAATGGACCTACTACGGTAAAGTTGATCTTTTCTCTACACCCTAGGTATGATTATAACACTACATTCTACATTCTCTTCTTACCTTTTTTATGAATGGTATAACTTTGTATAGCATGCAAGAAACAATATTTTTCACTGTATACAAATACATATGACAATAATAAATCAAATCAAGAATTTGTTTTAGGGATTAATTTTATATAAGTTCTCATGAGTTTTAATTTTCATTGCTTGCTGTCTTTAGAGAAAGTTCCACTGTG
The DNA here is from genome assembly GCA_024679065.1 of Sphyrna mokarran. Lineage (NCBI taxonomy): Eukaryota > Metazoa > Chordata > Chondrichthyes > Carcharhiniformes > Carcharhinidae > Sphyrna > Sphyrna mokarran. The sequence goes on from JAGIQG010000003.1 coordinate 92,484,216, forward strand.
CAAATCTGACTTGGTGGCCTCCATGGGTGTACTCTTTGTATGATGCAGTGAGTATAAATCTAAATTTCCTTACGTAATTTTGTAGTAATCAAAATACAGATGTCAGTATTGCAAAGTGGAATGCTATTTCATTTTAGTTATCGATTGTTGGCATGAAGAATCCTTAAATCAGATATATACAGTGTAAAGTTCCCTCTGTACCACCAAGGCTACCTCCTGTACTGTAAGTTTCTTTGATTTTATAAGTTTCTATGTGCCTTAAAGTCCTGTGGCAGCTTTCACTCGAGTCATCCATTGTGTGTGATTGTTGTGAGGTTGTTCCTACTGCAAATTAAGTTAAAATATTTTTAAATAATTTCACACACTGCAGCCAACAATGCAAAAATACTTGTCTTATCATTCTGGACAGGACTTAGGAGATGTCTTAAAGCTGAAGGATATGTGTGCTTAAAACAATGATATACTATCTGTTGTTTTCAAGCAAGTTATTATGTGGGACAGGTTGAATGGATCAAATTATCTTTGCCTTGTCTCTCATATTCAAATGTCTGTATTTGGGGCAACGCGGTAGCACAATGGTTAGCGCTGTTGCTTCACAGCTCCAGGGGCCTGGGTTCGATTCCCAGCTTGGTTACCGTCTGTCTGGAATTTGCACATTCTGCTCGTGCATGCATGGGTTTTCTCCAGATGCTCCAGTTTCCTTCCACAGTCCAAAGATGTGCGTGTTAGGTTGATTGGCCATGTTAAAATTGCCCTTAGTGTCCTGAGATGCATACGTTAGAGCAATTAGTAAGTAAATATGTAGGGATATGGAGGTAGGGCCTGCGTGGGATTGTGGTCAGTGCAGACTCGATGGGCCGAATGGTCTCTTTCTGTACTGTAGAATTTCTTATGTTTCTATTAACTTTTTGTGATTTAATATATTGTTTGTTGTAAGATACTGGTTATATTTTATCCCCTTTCATGTCTAGATCGCAAATACATTTTAGAGAAATGTGGTGTTGAGGATAAATTGACAGTTATATTTAGATTGACAAACAGATTTCCAAACATTGAGAGGTTTTCCATTTAAATACACCATGAAGGTGTGTTAACTTATTTTAAAATCCTGTCAAGTGATTCAACACGTTCCCAAGTGAATTCTCCTGAACCATTGCACCATATCTTGACTATTATGCCTATACAGAAGTCTGTATTTTGTGGATGTCTGGTCGTTATGGAACGAGACTTGAATATGATGGTCTGCCAGAATTCATTGTCTAAGCTTTCACAACTACTGGCAATTTTAATGACATAGCAAAGGCATGCTGGGGAATCTTTCAAGATGAGATGAGAGAAGAGAAGATTAATGAAGGCTTTTTTTGCCAGAGCTTGATTTCAGTTCCATGCAGCAAGAAGGACATAGAGCAATCATTGTAAAATGCCTTGAGAAAATGAATAGAATTGGCAAGGGGATAATTCCTTACAATTGTGTTCATTAAATATCTGTTGTATGAAGCATTGTTAAAGTGTGATCAATGATTTTTAGGTGCATGCAGTTTTTTTTACTTCTGTCCACATATAGGAAATATTAATGGAAAGAATGAAAGTACAGCTGCATGAGTGGGATGAAAATCTCAAGGATGATTCACTTCCTTCAAACCCTGTAGGTAAGAATTAATTAAATGTCCTTGTTGGTTTCATCCTTCAGCTTCAAGAAGTTGTTCTTCTGTATTGCAAAACTGAGTTCAATTTTTTTAGAAGTAACTTGGTTCAAAGTATTTAACTATACGTAGAAAGCGTTAACAATCCCATTTAAACAGAATAAACTGAAATGAGCTCTCTCATTTGATATGGGACAAGTGCAGGAAAATGGGATTAGTGCAACTTTACTTATTGTAAGTGCAGAATAAATGGGCCAAAAGGTCTTTTCTGTACTATATAACTCTAACTTATCACTTGCGTTACTTCCATTAAAATATTAATGGATCTTCCATTAAGTATTAGATGTAGAGTATTTAAATTTGTGTATATTGAGAAGATAGAAGGACTTTGGAGATGGAGGGGAGCAAATTTGGTATCATTTCATCAACAGAAATGATTAATTACTGTGTTTAGATTTTTCTTACAGAGTTGCTGCTTGTTTACCTATTGATGATGGCTTAAGAATTGAACTTCTAAAAATCGGTAGCGCCATTCAGCGACTGCGTTGTGAATTGGATCTGATGGACAAAGTAAGTGCAAGAAGATTGAATGTTACAGGAATTAATCAAAGTTGTGCATTTAAGTTGGCCTAACTAGTAAATTATGCTGCATTGCACTAGCTACAAAAGCCAAAGAAACAATTCTGCTATATAATTAAATGTTTAAAAAAATGCTGCTGCCCTAACTAAAACCAATATCCAGTCAGTAAAGGCTGAGTTAAGTGATGCCAGAGGTGTAGAGAGCGCACTCTCATCACATGCAGTTGGAATGCCTGTGACATCACTTGGAACAATGTCCCAGGCAGCTGCTTGTATCAAATATAGCAGGAGGGAAAACACAACCGGGAAAGAGTTGCACTTTGAACTCAAAGCTGCAAACAATACTACATCCTCTTTCTTTTTAATTGCCTTTTATTTTCTAAGAATGGATAGTGTGTTGCTTTACTCTGTACTAAGAGGGAAACAGAAATGTAACAGTAATGTCAATGGACTAGTAATTCAGCGACCCATTCTAATGTTCTGCGGGTATAGGTTCAAATTTAAATTCAATTATTAAAATCTGAAGTTGAATTTAAAACAAGTCTTGGTAATGGTAAAGGCCACTGTCCTTTAGGAAAGGATATATGCTATCCTTACCTTGTCTAGTCTAGATAATCCACGGTAATGCGGTTAACTGTTAACTGTCTTTTGAAATGGCCAAACAAATCACTCAGTTCAAAGGCAACAAATGTTCATATTCCATTAAAGAAAAATAAAAATCTAATCCCTGTTGTATTTTTCGGGGAGTGTAGATAGTGTACAGGGCTGTTTACTCAGTAGCTAATCAAAGAATGGAACAAAGAACAACACAGCACAGGAAACAGGCCCTTCGGCCCTACAAGCCCACGCCACCCATTTTGACATTGTGAGTGCCTCATTCCAATCCTCCTTCTACTTACGACTTTTTTGTCTATATCTCATGGACTTCACAATAAAGAGGTACAAACTTAGAGAATTATACGTGCGCCAGATTAAGGGAGATCCAATTTGGGGACAATTCATTAACACCAATCAGCCTAAAAGCACGTTTTTGGGGTGTGGGAGGAAACTGGAGCACCCGGAGAAAACCCACACAAGCATGGGGAGAATGTGCAAACTCCCACAGACACGGACCCAAGTAGGAGATCCGACCCGGATCCCTATAACTGTACAGCAAACAGTGATAATCACTGAGCTGTCGTGTTGCCCATCAGTTGTCCAGTTTAAGTGTACACTAACGATGTGAAGCACAAGGCAACTCTCGAAGCAATATCCAAGAGCAGCCCTCGCACGACCCACCGCGTGTATGCCCCTTGTTGGCCAACAAGGCGGACTGAATCACCTGTGGATGTAAAAAAAAAAGTGACATCAGTAAACATACAACAGCATATATAGACATTCACGGAAGATCCCCAGGAGCTCCAACATAAGAGACAGGTGAGCCATAAAATATGTTGGACGGCCCATAGGAATCTGTTAATTCCCAGGAATGTCCTGAAGCTCTTGATCCTTAACTAGAACATTCTTTGGTATTCCTCCATCTCTAGTCTGCTCATGTACCTATCTGGGTAAGCCTTAAACAACTCTAGCGTGCCTGCCTCCACCACCTTAAATGGCAGTGCATTCCAGGCCCCCACAATCCTCTGTGTAAAAAAAATAAAACCTCCCTCTAACATCTGAATTATACCTCGCCCCTGTCACCTTAAGTCTGTGACCCCTCATAATTTTAGCATCCAACCTGGAAAAAGCTTCCCATTGTTCACTCTATCTATACTCTTCATAATCTTATACAGCTCTATTGGGTCTCCCCTCATTCTCTGTCCTTCCAGGGACAACAACTCCAATTTGTCCAATCTTTCCTCATCGCTAAGACCTTCCATACCAGGCAGCATCCTGGTAAACCTCCTCTGCACTCTCTCCAAGGTCTCCATGTCCTTCCAGTAGTGCGGCAACCAGAACTGGATGCAGTACTCCAAATGTGGTCTAACCAACGTTCTATACAACTGCAACATTAGATGCCAGCTTTATACCCTATATCCCTTTCCAAAAAGGCAAGTATACCCTATGCCGCCTTCACCACCACCTCCACCTGTACTGCCACCTTCAAGGACTTGTGAACTTGTTCCCTCTGTATTTCTAATGGTCCTACCATTTATTGTATAACTCCCCTTTAGATTATCTCTTCCAAAATGCATCACCTTGCCTTTATCTGGATTAAATTCCATCTGCCATTTCACTGCCCAATTTACCAGCCTATCGATATCCTGCTGTATTGTCCAACATTGTTGATCACTATCAGCAAGTCCAGCCATCTTTGTGTCATCTGCAAACTTGCTGATCACAGTAAGAGGTCTGACAACACCAATTTTAAATCCAATAGATTTATTTGATAGTAAACTTGCCAGCTTTTGGCCTTTGTGCCTTTGTCAGGCAAATGAGATGTTCTGGTCTGTAAACTGTCTGTGCTGATATGTGTGCTACTGCAGACCAGAACACCTCATTCGCCTGACAAAGGCCAAAAAGTAGCAAGTTTACTATCAAATAAATCGGTTGGATTTAAAATTGTTGTCAGACCTCTTACTGAGTTTACCCCAGTCCAACGCCAGCACCTCTACATCATGACTACTATCGACACCGCATATTGCTGATCACACTAGTTATTTCCTCTTCCAAATCATTTATATATATTACAACTAGTAGAGCTCCCAGTACGGAGCCCTGTGGAACACTACTAGTCACAGACCTCCGGCTAGAAAAAGACCCTTCCACTGCTACCATCTGTCTCTTGTTGCCAAGTTTAAGTCCAACGGATATATTTGATAGTAAACTTAGTTTATTATCAAATAAATCGGTTGAACTTAAACTTGGTGTTGTCAGACTTCTTACTGTGTTTACCCCAGTCGAATGCTGGCGTTTCCACATCCTGTTGCCAAGCCAGTTCTCAACCCATCTAGCCACCTGTCCTTGTATCCCATGAGCCTTAACCTTTTTCACCAACCTGCCATGAGGGATTTGTCAAATGCCTTACTGAAATCAACATAGATGACATCCACAGCTTGTCCTACGTCAACTGTTTTTGTCACTTCCTCAAAATATTCTACCAGATTTGTACGGCACGACTGCCCCTTAAAAAAGCCATGTTGTGTCACTAACCAGATTGCTGTGTTCTAAATGCGCATACATCCTATCTCTAAGAATCCTCTTCAATTTCCCTATCGCTGATGTCAAGTTTACTGACCTATAATTACCCGGGTTATCCCTCCTGCCCTTTTTAAACAACGGTACCACGTTCGCTATCCTCCAATCTTCTGGGACCTCACTTGTGTCCAAAGAAGAGAGAAAGATTTCCGTCAGAGGCCCAGCAATTTCATTTCTCATCTCCCTGAGCAGCCTAGGATAAATGCTATCAGGCCCTGGAGATTTGACAGTTTTAATGTTACCTAAAAACCCTAACAGTTTCCTCCCTTGTAATGGAGATTTTCTCCAACGGGTCGACAGTTCCCTCCAAGACACTTCGAGACAACAAGTCCCTCTCCTTTGTGAATACTTATGCAAAGTATTCATTCAGGATCTCCCCCACTCCTTCAGGCTCAAAACATAGTCCCCCTCCTTTGTCGCTGAGGTGCTGATCAGTGCTGGGAAAGGGATTGTGAGTGAGAGGCAGAGGAAAGGAAGAGGGGAAGCAAGAGTTCAGGATGGGAAAGAGAAGCTTAGGCCATTGGCACAATAGGTGGCAGTGGAAGAAGGAGAAAGGGCTAGCAAGTGGTAATGAGGGCTTACCCAGTGGCACACTGGATGCTACAGACACAAACCAGTTACTGGCACCAGCTGATGGGAGCATGCCAGTGAGTTAATTCTGAAATGCTGACAGATATCACGTGCACGAGTTTTCTTGACACCTGGGCAGTGGATGTCAGGAGCTAGTGCTCAACAAATCAGATCACCAGAACAATGTAGTTGGGAACTGTCTTGGAACTGCCAATTAGATTTGCTGGTGTTCTTTTCCAGAGACCCAAATAAGTTGCAGTCTTAAGAAGGGATTTTTTTATGTATTGCAGTATATAGTATAAGTAACAGGAATTATCATATACCGAAGTAAATGTGTATATTGAGTGCAGTCCTACTGTAATGTTCTTGTCAAATATGCTAACAGAATTAAAATCTTCATTGATTATTTATAATCAATTTCTCATTTACAGTGTACATCTCTTTGTTGTAAAAGATGTTACCACACAGAAATAACCACCAAAAATGATATTTTCAGGTAAGTTTCCCTTTTGATGCAGTCTCAGTAGGATTTTACTTCTGTAACAAAGCATGAAGTCCTGGTCTGTTAGTAATTCTAACACCCAGAGTTGCATAATTGAAGTTATGATTATGCAGAACAATAGGTGGTGATGATATTTAATTCAGAACATAAAATCATTTTAATTTATTTTATTCATGGTTTTGGTACAATTTTTAATACTAATACAATTACTGAAGCCTCCATCATCATATTGCAAAAGTGCCATTCGAAAAGTCAAAATTGACATCCAGCCCCCATTTCCAAACACCTGAAATCCATCCATGAATTAAATTTGTAATTTATCCTCCAATTCCTATCCACCAAATAATTCCCCAATATTGCCAAGCACTAACAATATTGCCTTAATTTTGTAAAGTGTCAGCGTCAGTTCGAATCTACTAAAGTTGAGAATCAGAACCAGCTTTCCCGTAATGGGGAAAACAATTTGTAATTCAAATCCCAAAACATCAGTTAAAAAAGAAAATGTTTTTTTTTTAAAAATTGTTTTCAGCCACTGCAAATGAATGTTGAAGTTATCTCTTACCAGGCCTTCCGTTAGGAAACTGTGTACTCTCCAGCCCATTGTTGTGCAAAACAAAATATTCTTTAGGTTATGGTTATTACTTAACAACCCTAATAAGAATGGCCATGTTGTTCTGGGACATTTGAAAGTATAAAGAGGAGGCAGCTATCCTGTCTCTTGTGTATTTCTTCATTCTGTTTGATTGTGGCCAGCCTTCACTCTTCATGTCCCTTTGCTCCTTATTCCTTAATATTCTTCCTTGCCTGACAAAAAAAATCCATCTCAGTCTTCAATGTCAATTGATTAATCCCACATCATATGGGGAGAGGATTTCAGACTTCTGTTACTGTTATATTCTTTCCTCATTTCACTCCTAAGTAATATTGCTATACAAACAACAAAGAACAGTAAAGCAGGAACAGGTCTTTCAGCCCACCAAGTCTGTGCCAACACATGTCTCTCCAGTCTAATATTTTATTGCCTCTGTGGTCTATATCCCTCTATTCCCTGCCTATTCATGCATCTATCGTGATGTCTTTTCAAAATTGTTATAGAATCTGCTTCCACCATCACCTCTACAGGAATTCACCACCGTCTGTGTAAAAAAACTTGCGCCTCTTTTAAACTTTCTGCCTCACTTTCAACCTGTGTCCCTGAGTAATTAACCCTTCGACTTTGGGAAAAAGACTCTGACTATCCACTTTATCCAAACCTGTATAATCTTGTAAATCTCTTTCAGGTGTCGTGTCGTGTCGTGTGTCCCCCCCCCCCCCCCCCCCCCCCCCATCCTCTGATGTGCCACTGAAAACTATCCAATTTGTTCAACCTTTTCTTCATAATCCATATCCTCCAAACCAGCATTCTAGTAAATCTCTTCTGCACACTTTCCGATGCATCAACATCCTTCGGGGCTGTGATGACCAGAATTGTACACAATACTTCAAATGCGGCCAAACCAAAGTTGTATACAGCTGTGACATGATTTTCCTATTCCTATACTCAATTCCCTGAGCAGTGAAGGCTAGCATGCCATTTTAACCACCTTGTCCATCTGAGTTGCCATCTTCAGGGCACTGTAGATCTGCATACCTAGATCCCTCTGTATGCTAATATTTCTAATTTACCATTTACTGTATGCTTTTGTTCTGCAGTAGATCTTCCAAATCGTATCACCTCACATTTTTCCGAGTTAAATTCCATCTGCCCAGGCCTCCAGCCAGTTTATATCCTTCTGTATCCCAATAATCCTCCTCACTATCCGCTACTCCCCCAATTTACTAATCAGACCTCGTACATTTACCTCCAAACCATTTATGTACATTACAAACAACAGAGGCCCGAGCACTGATCCTTGTGGAACACTGCTTGTCACAGACTTCCAGTTAGAAAAGCATCTTTCCTCTGTTTTCTATGCCCAAGCCAGTTTTGTATCCATCGTATCAGCTCACCTCAAATCCCACATGACTTCTGTATCAGCCTGCCATGAGGAACCTTACTGAAAGCTTTAAAGTCCATGCATACAACATCCGCTGCCTTGCCCTGATCAATTTTTCTTCCCACTTCCTCAAATAACTCAATCAAGTTTGTCAGACATGATCTCTCTTTCACAAAACCATGCTGCCTAATAAGCCTATTCTCTTCCAGATGTGAGAATATCCTGTCCTTCAGAATCTTCTTCAATAATTTCCCCACCATTGATGTAAGACTCACAGACCTGTAATTTCCCTAATTGTCTCTTCTGCCCTTAAACAGAGGAACAATGTTAGCTACTCTCCAATCTTGTGTTACCTGTGGCAAAAGAGGATGCCAAGATTTTGGCCAAGGCCTCTGCAATTTCTTTCCTCGCTTCTCTCAGTATCCTGGGAAAGACCTTTTCTGACCCTGGAGACTACTCAAATTTAATGTTTCCCAAACCCTCCAATATTTCCTCCCTTTTTATCTCAATATGTCATAGAATGTCAACATTCTCTTTCAACTGTTGCCATTCACCACATCCTTCTGCTTTGTGAATGCTGATGCAAAGTGTTTGCTAAGGACTTGACCTATCTCATCTGGCTTCACACACAGTTTCCCTCCACTATTCTTAAGTGGACTTGCCCTTTCTTAGCTACACTCTTCCTCATTATAAATGCATAAAAAGCCTTGGGGTTCTCCTTAATCCTGCCTGCCAATGATATTTCATGGCCCCCTTTTGCCTTCCTCAGTTCCTGTTTAAACTCTTTCCTGCTAACATTAATTTCCTGAAATTTATGTATGCCTCCTTTTTCACTGAGCTCACAATCTCTTGTCATCCGGAGTTCTCAAATCTGGCCAACTTTATCCTTTTTTGCAGATATACTTGTCCTGAATTAACAACTGACTTAAAAGATTTCCACATCAGATGTGGATTTACCCTCAAACAGCTGCCCCCATTTCCCTGTATTCCCTAACTCCTGCCTAATACTGTTGTAATTAGCCTGCCCCCAGTTTGTACTTTTACTCTGGGACTATTAACCTTTTCTACAAGTACTTTGAAATGTATAGAATTGTAATTACTGTTCCCAAAATGGTCCCCACTGAGACATCAGGCACCTGACTGGGCTCGTTCCCCAGAGCAAGGTTTACAATAGCCCCTTTGTGAGTTGGGCTATCTATGTATTGCCTCAAGAAGCACTCTTGGCCACACTGAACAAACTCTGCTCTGTCCAAGCCACTGGCACGAAAAGAATCCAAATCTATGTTGGGCTAGTTAAAATCACCATCATATCAACCCTATTGTTTTTACATCTTATAATTTTCTGATATATCAGTTCCTCCACTTCACGCTGGCTGTTGGGAGATCTCTAGTAAACCTCAGAAGTGAGATTACACTGCTCCTAAGTTCAACCCATATGGCCTCAGTGCATGATCCCATCAAGATGTATAGTTGTGACATTCTCTCTAGTCAGCAAAGCAATACTCCCACCTCTTCTGTCACCCTCTGTCTTGCCTGAAGCATCTAAATCCTGGAATGCTAAACTGCAGTCCATCCCTTCTTTCATCAAGTTTCTGTAATCGCCACAACATCATAGTAATCCACCTTACGTGTCATATTCCTTATTATTGCAGATAGGATTTAACCAGGATTTTATGTAACTGAAACATCACTTTTAATTCCAACATCCTTAAGATGAAGGCATAATCCTGTTACATGTTTTCATTACATTTCATACCTACTCAAGCTTTTAGCAATTTATCAATCACCATTTATATTCCAGTTTTTCTCAGATCGAAATTGAATCTTGCGTCTCCCTGTGTTGAACTCCATCTGCCATCGTTTTGATTACTCACTGTGGACCCTTTGTCCTTTTTAACTTCCTGGCCTAATTTACAAGCTTACTGTGATTCCTAATTTAGTATTAACTGTATTCTTTTCATGCATCCATGTTATTGTCATGTATGATGAAAAGCTGAAATCTTCCAATTCTTTAGAAGCTGGACTACTACTGAGGTTAAATGTTCTCATTTTCTTTGCATAGTTATTCTCTGCTTGACTAATTCTTATCTGCTTTTTTAAAGTTTATCCTTGTATGGACCCATGGCTGCCTATGTGAATCCTCATGGTTATGTACATGAAACTCTCACCGTGTATAAAGCTAACAACCTGAACTTAATTGGTCGACCATCAACTCAGCATAGCTGGTTCCCTGGGTAATCTTAGTTAACCATGTCATTTACAATGTCAAATTTGTTATTTATTGCCTGCTAAATTACAAAGTGTTCCTGTTCTACTGTCTAATTTATTTTGTAAATTGTATTTTATTTAGCAATGCTTTGTTAGTATCATGACAGCACATCACCATTTGATCATAATCCATTATGTAGCATTGAAAATATGTTTGATTTCATTTTCTGCAGAGCTCTACTCAAAAGAGTTGCATTTATTTAAATACTGGTGTTTATATTGAGCAAGCAATATTCTGAGCTGCAACAAATACCACTTTGAAGAACTTTTGGGTTATTAAAGTGGAATAAGATCCTAAACCACTTGCTTGTATTTACTGTGACACAAAATATAACTTGCTTAGATAATGGAGGACTGTCAGAAAGACGCATTCAATTGATAACAGCCTCTAAGCGTACAGAAAATATATGGCTGGAGGATATCTGCATTGATTTGTAAAATGTTAAATGTATAAATGCTTCTTAAAAAATGGTATGTGGGATAGAGTGGTTTTGTTTGTGTGTGGGGGGTGGGGAGGGAAGATTGTGTAAATTGCAAGTGTGTAGAGTGTTTTATGGATGAACCAGAAGATACAAAATTGGACTCTGTAGCAAGTTTAAAAATTCTATAAATGAACTTAATTGTTCATCTCTGACTTTGTAATAACAAAAGTTGTAATGTGCAATTCTGTAACCTCCATTAAAAACTTAAGTTATTGATAATATGAAAATGCAAAAACAAAAAAGAAAGTAAAATTGTCATGCAAGAAATATGAACTGTTACTGACATTCTCACAAATGCCAATTTTAATTTATATCTGTAGATGATTTACAGATTTCTCACTTCATTTTCATTCGAAATATTTTGCAGGTTTGCATGGACCATAGCTCAGTGTCGTACCTGTGGAAGTCATATGGGCTGGAAGTTTACAGCAACTAAGAAAGATATGATGCCCCAGAAATTTTGGGGATTAACGCGGTCAGCTTTGCAACCCAGAATTCCAGAACTAGATGATGAAAATCAGCAGGAAGGATGCTGGCGACCATGTCTTTAATACATGCACATACATATATAATATATATAATAGTATATTATTATATATGTGGGTGCATGTAAGTATGAATGAAAGTGAATAGCACTGTAGTTACTTGTGCCAAAAGATGAAATCTATAGTTCTGATAATAACAGTTACTCAATAAAATAGCAAGCTGTGAGTGGCAGGCACAACATGACTCTGGATCTGATGATTACAAAATCATTCAGGTTTAAATTCAAATAAATGACAGCACTATTTGAAATAAGCTTGCACATTATTTTCATTAAGTGCAAAATTACAATATTATTGTAGGCCAACGACCAGATCAGACATGATGATTTAATAAATGCAGACTTTGGGGGAGAGAAAATATCATTTTTAAAATTAACCTGATGGGCATTATTATAAAATGTTCCTTGCACTATAGGTAAATTGTATTTTTATTTAGGATGGTGAAATTTTCAAATATCCCATGGGATGATTAGCTATACCAGTTAGGGTAAGGCTATTCAATAGCATTATTTTCTTGCTCCTTCAGGTTTGGTGCATCATGTATATTTTTTTTATGGAGTAAGATTCCAAATTTCTAGTTACAGCGATTGATTTTTGACTGAATGGTATGGGTTATTCATTAAGATAGTGTTTCAAGGAATATTCCGAGACAAGTAAAACATTATCGCTGTATGAATAACCATCTCCCAATCTCTTGCTTTGCATCAGTTGGCTTCTTGACTAGGACGGCAATTTAATTGCATTCCCAAGAATGGATGCTGAAAGGAGATGTTTCACTGCTTTGCTTCCCCAACCACTGCTGTTGCAAATATAGGAAAGGGAAGTTGAGCATGAAAGTTTGATAGTCGATTTTACAAATTTGCAGTTCTAGTCAGGGGCCGCATCCCATGCTGGGTACGTCTCAAGTTTGGGTGAATGGTCTCTCTGATTCTTCATCCAGAGAATGAAGAATCAAGGTCATGAGTAATGAGTGCTCACTTACTGATTCAAGATATGTACTCCCAACAAATGAGTTTTTAATGTCAGGAGTAATTGCATAAAATCACTCCCATCAATTTAGTGTGCAGCAAGATAGTGTTTGCAATCCAATTAGGAGGACATAGTATTTGAATTTTACATAGATGGTAATGAATGAGTCTGAGTATTTCTTTCCAGTGTTCTTTTAAGATGCTCGCTGACTTCCAGAATTTTATATTTAAAATATTAATGTTTTATAGCAAGAAAACATTAAGCAGTCCAATTATGCCTTTTGATAATCATTTTGCAAAAATCTGGGAGCTGACCTGTAACAAGATTATTGTAGCAACTTAATGAATGCTTCATTTGTAATTTTGTTCAATAAATCTGCAGTTATTGGTCTGTTAAGGCTGTTGCAAAAATTGTCATCTGCTGTAAGCATTTCAAAGTAGTAAATGTAATATATTAGATCAGAATTTGATAAAATGCTGTAGTGATGTGATCAACTTGTTAATAAGGCACTACAGTGCTGTTCTGTCTCTTTTGTTCTGGCAAATTACTTAGTTTCTAAGTAAGAGGTGTTCCAATGGATAGGATTTATTTTTCTTGGATACAGTCTGTAAATAGAATTTACTGCTTGGTTAGTAATTGAGAATCATTGCGTTGAAAGCATTGTGTTAATTGCAGGTGTTCTGAGAAGCAGTCCTCTTTTCAGTAATGCTGGCTTGTTCTTGCCTTTTTTCTCTTGAAACAAAGAAATTATATTCTTTACAAAGCAATTAAACATGAATGGCAATACACTGAACCCATTGAAGAAATTTTGGAAACCTTAATAGTATTTTGCAGTGTTCTTTTATGATGCTAACCTACTTCCATAATTTTGTTTAATGAACAAATTAAAATATTAATGTTTTATAATATGGAAAGATTATGTAGTACAATTTTGCTTCTTATTAAATCAAATTGGCGAAAATACAAGTCTAAAAAATGTAGAGCAAGAATTAATTTAAATTTTACACTATTTTTGGAAGACGTATTTTATAGTATTCCTAAAACGCAAAAGGAAGCCACCCCGCTCATCGAATCTACACGGACACTCTGACAGAGGATCTTACCAAGGTCCCATCCTTTCCCTGTAACCCCACACATTTATCATGGCTAATCCACCTTCCCTACACATATTGGGACACTAAGGGGCAATTTTTACCATGGTCAAGCAACCTAACTGTATATTTTTGGACTGTGGTAGGAAACCGGAGTACCCAAAGGAAACCCATGCAGACATAGTGTGCAATCATCCAAGTTCAGAATTGAACCCGGGTACCTATCTCAAGAGGCAGCAGTGTTGACTACTGTGCTACCATACCATCTATTTAAAATCATTTTGAAACCAACACTGGTGATCATGGTGCCACCTAAAATCTAACTACTCCATTAGTAACATCCAAGGCATCTAAAATGTAAAGTGCAAGTCTCATTTATGGCATAAAGAGTGGGAAATATAAACTGCTGTATTTAACAGAAAACTATAGAATCTGAGCAGCTCAAAATATGGTGAATTGATGTCTCAATTTTATTTGTTAATATTGCATCCTTTAGATTAATCTTTAAAAGTAGAATGGCTATCAATGCAATTATTTTCAAGTTTATCATTTGATACAACGAACAGATGTTTCAAACGCTTGAGTCTGGCAGGATCTGTGGAGACAAACTACATTTAGGATGCATCTTCAAAACTTCTTTTCTCCAGATTTTGAACAATCCATGTTAAGTCATTTCTTTATGCTGAGGGGCACCTGAACAGCTGTTGGACCCTCGTCTATTGGTGTGGCTACTCAGGGTGCTGCTGTTACTGATAGAGGGGCTGAGGGACTGCCAGCCATACCAAAGTGTCCTGAGATAAGCCCCCAGATGTCGGAAGCAGACGTCAACTTTCCATTTGATCTGAGAAATATGAAAACCTAGAGCAGCAGTCATGACCTGAGCAGACTCACCCATCATCCACCCATGGGATACACTTAGACCTTGTGAATTGTAGCGAGAGTTGAAGAACAGAAGAAGATGGAGGTGCCAGATTCTATGTTGCTGATGAATCCAGAGGCACATTATTAGCCTGGGTCTGAAGGAGAGGACACTTAAATTGATGGGTTTAAAGTTTCCTATTGTATCATTCCAGCCATCCCTACTGTGAAGCACCATGTACTTGAGTGCGCCTTCTGTGCCTGATGCACACTGGTGCTGTCACATCACTCACTCTCTTACATTGACACTCCTTTGTCACCAATGATAGATTGTTATCCTATTTCCCTTTCAGTTTGGTGGAGGTCAGGTTACACTGTTACAGCACACTTCTGAATGCCTTGGCTCTTTAAGGGCTATCTTTCAGGCAGAAAAATAAATGTGCTCCTCTGCAGGCAAATGAACAAACATCTATGAAGGTAGAGCCTAGCAGTCTGTGATTGATACAAATGTCTCCTCCCATATAGTTGCTCTCAAGGGAACTTGTAGGAGCATGGGAGAAGGGCCAGGATGATTGCTGGGTGCCTCTTACCGATAGTGAGTTATGTTCTGATAGGATATGACACTGCTCAGCCCCCTTGTCACCAACACGCTTATTACTCCATCAAATGCAGATAACTTGTGTTGCTATATGCAAGTCCCAAAGGGAAAAGTCGTATGGAATTCCCGCACACTAGTTGTGGATCCAGATTTAGGTGGCTTCATGGCTGCTGACCTTTGACATCCTATCTTATTCATTCATGGTATGTGGGTGGTGTTGGCTGGCCAGCATTTATTGGCCATCCCTAGTTGCCCAAGGGCAGTTATGAGAGTTAACCACATTGCTGTGGCTCTGGAATCACGTAGGCTGAACCAGGTAAAGAAAGTAGATTTCCTTCCTTAAAGGGCATTAGTGAACCAGTTGGGTTTTTTAATGGTTTCATGGTCATCAATTGATTCTTAATTCCAGATTTTTTTTTTATTGAATTTAAATTCCACCATCTGCAGTGGCAGGATTTGAATTCAGTTCCCAGAGCATTAGCAGAGGTTTCTGGTTTAATAGTCTGGCAATAATAACACTAGGCCGTTTAAGCCAGGGGAGTAACCTGCAGGGAGTAATGTGGTGGCGCCCAAGGCTTTTAGCCATTACGACTGATCTTAACCAGCAGATATATAGAGAAATAAATGCAATTGTCATGTTTTTCCTCTGGGTAGTGATGTAAGCTTTATTGATTCAGTCTAACAGGTTATGAAAGAGAGTTTAAGCTTTTTATAGGCTTCTCGTCCATGTTGTTGTTTTACCAAGACTCTTACAAAATATACTGCATCCTACAACATATAAGCTGCCAAATCTAGGAATGTAAGTAATCATATTGGTCCTATTGTCCACCAAATTCTCATTATCATCTTGAACCTATTGCAGTGACAAGAAGTCAGTTGACAAGAATCTCCTGTCCTCCGCGCTTAGCAGCCAGTGGATAGCAGAGTCAACTAAACTGTATTGCAGCATGTTAAAAGCTAAATTATCTTGGAAAGGAACAGCTTTAACAATTTCTAGCCACAATATAGATCCATTGCCATTCCTGAGTAATATTTTTGATTTTTAATTTGATTGATCCTAATCCTGTCTACACATGCCTTGCATTCACCTCTTTATGGATAAGGAAATAACTTAATGCTCGCAAAGCAACAATCCCTGCATCGTTTTATTTGATCATTCATGCCAAACATCTAAGCTACTCCCCTTCAAATCTAACTTAGAAGCTTTTTCTTGATATTTTTGCATTGACAGCAAATCTAACACTTGTATGTCATTTATAACTAATTCAATAAATTCTAGGTAATCCTTTTACTCAACCATTCAAGTTCTTTTATAGCCAAAATTTGCAACCATTGAGCATTTGCCTACAGAGTAGCATTTTTTTTAAATACAGTTGTCAATAATACTATTTAACAGATTTTTGACTCAAAAAAATCTATAGTCACTTTGAGATCAAGTTTTAATATTCTAATACATTGTCCCCTTTGAACCTATTTATTCCTTTAAACCAGGGTTTCCCAAACTGGGATCCAATTGGATACATCCAGGGTTGGCAGTAAAACAGGCTGATGAATAAAATTTGAAAAATATTCTGAAGCTGCTTGTCAAATCCGAGGCTGGTTTCTACCTTTTTTTTTGGGCTGCTGAAAGGCTGTTTTGAGCAGCGGTTACAGCAAGGAGCCAACCTCTGCTTGGAGAAGTTGGAAACAGTGGTGAAAGTAAGCCCTCAAGGCCCAATCCAAGGTGAATGTGAGGAAGAGAGCAGAGGATGGAGTAAGATAGGCAGCAGCCATAGTGTTACAGAGGAAATGACCATAAAGATAACAGCCATGGAGTGAGGACTCAGTCTCATTGTTTTCTTTTGGCTACACGTTCCTTTTGTGCGCTAGTCCAAAGATGTGCGAGTTAGGTTGATTGGCCGTGCTAAATTGACCCTAGTGTCAGGGGATTCGCAGGATAAATACATGGGGTTACAGCATTAGGGCCTGGGTGGAATTGTGGTTGGTGCAGATTCAACAGACTGAATGACTTCCTTCTGCACTGTCAGGATTCTATAACTCCATGAGTCCGCTTGATCTCTCCACTTCAAAATAACAAGATTAAGAGACCATGAGTGTACAAAAACTTTTCTCATTGATACTGTGAATGGCTTTGGTTTATTGAAACTTTTATAGTTATAAGTTACGAGAAGTTTGTTTCCAAAGGAGATTTTCAAAGCCTCTTTGTTATTGAGTAAGGTTCAAGAGCATTTCAAAAACTTGCAAGATCTATTATTGATTCTGGGAGAGTGATTATGAAGGATGTTGGGGATATATAAGTAATGGAAGGTAGTGGAGAGGCTGTAGTGTATGGAGTGGATTTGTGGAGGAATGGGAGGACCACTAGGCTTATGAGGAGTCATGAATGGGGCATATATATGGGAGACATTGAGAGGAAAAGTAGGTGAGTCATATAGAGTGGAGAGACATGTGAGCCATGGCACTGAATGAATGAGCCTTCTAATCCCATACCTCTGTTAGGCTTGTTTTTGGGAGGAGGTGGAACTTGGTCTATTGCATTTGCTCCTCCAATGGAGAGATTACACACAAACTAGATGACTGTTCTGCGAGCATCTTTGTTCAGTCTGCAAGCATGACCCCAGCCACCTTTACTGCTTGCCATTTCAACTCAGCATCTTACTTTCAGACTCATACATCCTTAGCTTGCTGCAGTACTGCACTGAAGCCCAATATAAACTCAACTTCTGATTATGCATGTTGCAGCCCTCAAGCCTCAACAGTGAACCTGATGTGGGGGGCATGTTAAAGGATGGAGGGAGGAGCTGAAAACCTGGACATTTGAACAACATGGAGAAAACAGATGGGACTGTTCCAGCCAATGTGGGCATTCACTCCATTCGAAACATCCTGAAGATGGCTTCCAGCATCTGATCCATCATTCAAGTGCATTGAATGCCATAAAGAATAGGAAAGTAACCATCCACGTTGTCTCAGTATCAAAACAAATGGACAAAAGGTTTTGTCTCATATTTTGGGACTAATGTTGCTGCTTTTTATTAAAGAAGATTAGACACCTGAATGGGTATTAAGAAAATTAAATGTTTTCAGGCTTCACAAGCTCCTAGAAAATGTTTTTAAGCAAAGTAACAACTATTCAAAGAGGCATTGTAATTGTAACTGCCAGGAGTCTGATACTGAAAAATGCCCCAACATCTATGTTTGCACAAATAATCCAACTGAATGTTTAAAATAATTGTTCCTCAAAGGACATAGAACAAAACTGGCCTGTTTCTGTTCCTTACATCAACTGACAGAAATAACATTTGCAGATGATGAACAGAAGAGGCACTTTAAACAAAAAGAACAAACTATACAAAGGCATCAGACTAGATTAGGAAGGGGGGTTGATGAGCATTTAATGTGCATTTAAGCTAAATAAAGGGGAAAAATAATGTGAGTAAATGTTAAATAACTCTTGACTACAAGGACATTATCGGCAGAGCAATATTACACAACAGACCAATATTTGATAGACTCCCATATCCAACAGCACAGTGTGCAACAGTACCATGGAAAATTACTCAGTCTTGGAGATGTATAACAAGTAATGAATTTGTACAGGGCACTGTCCAGACATACCTGGAGAATTCTGTTCCATTCTAGTCATCATACTTTAGCAAGGGTATCCAAGTCATTGCAGAGAAGACCGATCAATCTAATACCAAGTTTAAGCAATCTAAACAATCTGAAAATATTGAATAGTTGGGGATTATTTATTTCAGAGGTGGCAAGACCCAAGATAGAACTCAAGTAAAAATTTAAATTCCATTAATCTGTTAATCATTTTGAGATGGCCCAGAAAGAAGAAACTTTTCCAGTTTCTCCCCAGAACAGCCTTTTCCTCTTCAATTGTATGCACCAATATTTCTGAAAAATATTCTGAGCTATTTAGTTTTCTAATGTTTTCAAATGGAAGGGAGAAAATGGGTAGAAGATAAGACAGGCAAATGAAAATAAAGAGACCCAAGACACATTGCAGAAGGAGAAGTAGGAACAGTAACTAAAGTCCAACAATGCATAAGCATCACTTTGCAGCATCTGATTCAGTTGTTCTGAGGCATAATTGAATTACATTATTCCAATTAAACTATCTGTCTTAACTTCAGTAAATATTTGTGCCAATCTGATCTTGGGCAAAAGCAAACCTGGTACAGGAACAGAAAAAATGGACAAATGAAGATAAATAGAAATTGTCATGACTTTTGCCCTCTGTCAAAGCTTTCATGTCAAGGTCATGGTAAAGTGCAGTTTCAATAAAGCAGATCTATATCTCCAACATGTTAATTACCCATTTGTCTTGGTAGTTTGAACTCAAAATTACCACCATGTTCTGCCACTGGTTCTGAAGATAGGGACCATTATGCATTCAGATCCCATATACATGCTAAAGTTGGCAAGCAAATTTATTTATAAAGAATATAACTATATAGAAGGAAAAGAGTACAGAAAGTAATGAGAAATGCTGCACTTGACTGAATATGTAATGAAGTGTTCAAAATCTTAATTAGCACCTTTTCTGAAATGTTTTACTTGAATCTCAGATGACATTATGTTCCAAAAACTCTCAGTGAAGTCCATTTTTAAATCCAAACAGAGAAATAATGAAACAGAAAGCACAGATCCATAATTTGATTCATCTGGGATTTCAAGGCAAATTGTAACATACAAGAGCAATTCCATTCTTCTAAACAAATGATGTCACTGATTCAAGCACGGTTGTGAAAAAAACCTTCCAGATATGCTATCTATGTCAAATATCTCTCCTTCTCCTATGCCATTACTTTTACAGAAATACTAATGGCTTAATACTTTTGCTCAGTTGCATCAAATTCTGAGTTCAATTGGGCCTAAATCCGAAAAAAAAACTCTACAAAAAAAATCACAGAATTTTAAGGGCAAATAACATATAGTGCAAATCAAATTTGTTAAAAATAATTCCATAACCCCTTACCATGCCCCAATCAAATTAATTACCATATATAAGTTTCCACTAATTGTCCTTGATTCTGGACCTTCAAGGGTGCTTTTAAAATTAAGCTGCCCTTTAAGCACAAGAATGGGGGAGACACAAGATACATTTTTCCCCTTATTTACCTCTCAACTGACCACACAAAATACTTTTGAGGAGTGTTTTTCCCCTTTTTAATGCTGTGACTTTAAGGAACGGACACAAAACAGGCCTTTATGTGAACTTAAATTAAAAGAAAGGATAAGCATTTATTTTTCAAAACACTCAAAATATAACATAGGCACTCACATACAAGAAAAGATGATTTCTAAAGATACAACATGCACTTCAATTACTAACAGAGTGAAAGAAAACCAGTCACTTGTTTACCTAGTCATTAACTGAGGTTGAACCATTGCAGGCCTGAAGGATTCTTTTTTGGTTCACTGGAGACAATGGTGATTGAAAATTTGTGAACATTTCATACAAAGCATGGCTGAGTTCCTGTAACGAAGAAATATGGTCTTGCATGTAAAATGATTAAGCCTCAATTCTCTGCCTAAGATTAACTTTGAGGGAGGGTCTTTCCTCATGCATGTAAGAAATGGGTTCCATCTGATCTCTGTATCTCAGATTGACCTGCAGGCAGGCATTGTGCATTAATAAGATATTGGCTCTCAGAGCTAGTTTCAGCCATGCGATGACAGTGTTGATACATTGTATTGAACATACATCTATTGAAGACAATGTAAATGTCACATGGAGCGGCATAGTAGTTTGCACTATTGCCTAACAGCAGCAGGGGCCCAGATTCATTTTCCCACTGTTTGTGTGCAGTCTGCACATTCTTCCTGTATCTGCGTGGGTTTCCTCTGGCTGCTCCAACTTCCTCCCACAGTCCAAAAGATGTGCTGGTTAGGTGCATTGGCCATGCTAAATTCTCCCTCGGTATACCCGAATAGGCACTGGACTATGGCAACTAAGGGATTTTTACAATAACTTCATTGCAGCGTTAATGTAAGCCTACTGGTGACACTAATAAATAACTTCAGACTTTAAGCAATACAGGAATGGAATCATAGAATCACTACAGTGCAGAAGGAGGTCATTCAGCACAGCAAATCTGCACCAACTCTCTGAAAGAGCATCATATCCAGATCCATCATTTTTAAATATCTGCCATTGAAATTTGAGGGATAGTTAATCAGTCCTTGGGGAGGCTATTTGCATGTTAAGTAACTTCCCAAAGATATGAGTTGACATGTCTGCCTCTTATTTGTACTCAACTTGAGTCACTTTAGTCACTTGACTGCCTGGAATTCATTTTATGATGATACCATGTAATATTTCCTTGTGGTATTTAAAAATAAGTTAATCTCGCAATAAGCTTCAAGGATTATGATGTGATTGTAGAATAATTTTAAAAGATTTTGAGTTTTTTTTCTAATTTATGAACAATCTGACTACTGTTTCTGTAATAAAATTTGAGAATGATTCTGTATTCAAGTCATTTTTAGTCATTTAATATTAGGTTATTTAGAGATAGTAATTCATTTGATTTCTAATTGTAGTGATCAAACTGCATTAAGTTACCATTCTCAAATATATCAAATAATATTTTAAAGTCATTTTTTTAAAAATTATGTTAGAATCATAGAATACCTATAGTACAGAAGGAGGCTATTTGGCCCATCAAGCCTGCACTGACAACAATCCAACCCTGGCCCTATTCCTATAACCAAACATATTTACCCAACTAATTCCCCGACATCCGTCTAACACTAAGAAGCAATTTAACATGGCCAATCGACCTAACCACACTTTTTAGACTGTGGATGGAAATTGGAGCACCTTGAGGAAACCCATGCAGACACGGGGAGAATGTGCAAACTCCACGCAGCCACCCAAGCCGGGAATCAAGCCCTGGCATTATGAGGCAGCAGTGTTAACCACTGTACCGTTGTGCCATCCCATTTCAAAGCTCTTTCCAATTGTGCTGACTGATGGAAGACTGAGTTTGATGATATATAAATGATTCTGAAACACAACTTTTAGGAAAATACTTCTCAATGCGAGTGCAATTTTGTCCAATATTAGTGCCTATTAGTATCCAAGGTGCAACCTCCACACCAATTTGTTTTAAATAAATGGACATGCTCCATTACAATTGTATTGCATTTTAATATTTGTGCAACAAAATCTAAGGACGTTAATAATATCCATGAAAGCAGGTATTTACTTAAACATTTGTAACGATTGGGAACAAATCCATGAATAAAATGAATTAAGTATGAGAGTTGGGGCATGTATGTTCATCTCTGGATAATCGATAGTGGAAGGGAAAGTTGAACAGCCCAGGCTTCAAAGCTCCATTTTCAGTTTCGAAACACTGCAAGGAAACATTCACTTTCAAGGCAATTGCTGACAATTCTGTCGCAGGATAGAGCTCACTGAAAATGTTTAATGGCTCACATCAATATTGTATGTAATAAATTCATCTTTCACAACATGTTAAACTTTAAGAAAATTAGTAGCAATTTTTCACAAGAATTCTCAGCAAATATGACCCCGTGCTGGACGCAGTTTGTATATTCTGCAGCTTTATTATTCATTGCCTGGAAAGGGATGGTCTGACTATCTCTGACATACAGCATCTTTCTGCCTCAATCATTTTGGTCATATCTACTGACGTTAATCTCACATTTGGGGAAGAAGGATTTACATTTGCCGTCCATGTCATTTTTTCATTCTCGTACTCCGAATCAAACTTGGTATCTGCAAGATATCATTATCTGTTTAATGCACAGTGGAAACTGCCATAAATCACATTCCTGTGAAATGAGATTGTCTTGGTTTCCATCACATCTGCAGAAGCAGTGATAAGAGTGTTTCAAAAGAGCCCATAAATAAACTGCGACATCGTCAAAAAAGATTACCCCCATTACTTTTATTTAATAAACATCTTATTTTTACTACTCTTCATTTAACCTATTAACAAAATTTGAGCAACACAGGACAGGTAGCAAATAAATCAAATGAAGAAAATTGCTGCACCAAGTAATAAAAGTTTCTGAATAACCAAATACTAAATATAACACTGGATATTTAAATCTAAAAGCTCCAATCTGCAATAGAATTGTTAGAAACAGACTTGGAAGTTAAAGTCTCCTTGCAGGATTTGGAAAGGAAAAATTCAGTTCTAAGCCCATCTTGATTGACTTATGCAACACCCCCAGAAACAAACCTACTTGTTCTGGCTCTTTTAATTTACTTTGATAACGGTTTCACTTTCAATTGTTACAAATATAAAAGTATAAACACAATTGATTTTAAAACAACCTGATACTACTATCTTCAATCTTGTGGCACAAATATTAAAATACCGACTTGAAAAAGAGAGACAGAAAGAAAAAAAACTCAAAGAACAATTTACTAAGAAATGTGATTCCTCAGATTACATTGCTCAACTGACGGGCTGGCAATGTCGGCTATGTGACCAATTATCTCTTCTGAAAAAGAGTTAAACAGACTCAAAACTCTATTTTCTCTCTCCACAATTGCTGCCAGGCCTGCTGAGTTTTCTGTTTTTGTTTCAGATTCTAGCATCTGCAGTATTTTATTTTTATTACCAATTATCACATTGTTAAAAAGGTACTTGTAATGTTCATTATTGGATGCAACTTTTCATGATGAGTTTAAAGAGCAAATAATGCGATCATGGTTCTTAGAAGGGGCGGCATGGTGGCACAGCGGTTAGCATAGCTGTCTTATAGTGCCAGGCACCCAGGTTTGGTTCCCAACTTGGGTTACTGTCTATGCGAAGTTTGCACATTCTCTCCGTGTCTGCATGGGTTTCCCCTGGGTGCGTCGGTCTCCTCCCACAGTCTAAAGATGTGCGGGTTAGATGGATTGGCTATGCTAAATGCCCCTTAATGTCAGGGGGACTAACTAGGGTAAATGCATGCAGTTATGGGGATAGGGCCTAGTGACATTGTGGTTGGTGCAGACTTGATGGGCTCAATGGCCTTCTTCTGCTCTGTAGGATTCTATGCAAACAATGAGGAGACTAAAGATGAGATGCCATTGCTGTGAAGCAAACAGTAGAGTGGAAATAAATTGACCAGCATGCTCTAAAGTTTCACAACTCACAGGAGATCTCTTTATGCCCTGGACATGTTGACCATTTACATGTTAAGAACAGTCCGCATTGTTACCTTGATTGTATTTTATCTGCAGAATCTGACCCCATATTACCAACACTTCAAAATAAAAAAAACTCCATGATTTGTATACAACTGCATTTCATCTGCCACTTACCAAAAAAGTAACATTTTATCCTAATACTGACATATTACATGTTCTGAATTCATTCCCTGTTAGCAGGGTTTCTATGTATAAATAAATCAGTAATAATTTTCAAAGTAAATTATTTAAAATTACATTTTGAAACATTCCCTAGTTATGCTGAGATAAAATAAAAAAAACTGCAGCTGCTGGAATCTGAAACAAAAACAGAAAATGCTGGAAAATCTCAGCAGGTCTGACAATATCTATGGAGAGAGTAGAGTGACCATTTCAAGTCAGGATGACCCTTCATCAGAGCTGTGCCTGGTTATACTGGTTTGTTACAGATTTTGCATTTGAAAAATGCTATGTGTTTGCAAAGAAACTCGAGGGAGAAAACACCTCTTAAAACTAGTGCAAGTTTTGCCCAGATCTCTGATTGCACCAAGAGTGAAATTCCAGAGCAAATTGTTTGCTTTTTTTTGAATCAAAATGTATGTAATGGTAAGAACTCTGGCTAACAGTCCACAGAGTATCAAATGCTGAAAGCTTCTCTATGTAAGAAAGTTAACTCAGGTCTCATCCTCTGTTTCACATATGTTAAATACATCATAGCACTATTTGGTATGAAACAGGGTTGTCTCTTATGAAAGCTTTAACTAATACCAAATGTAGATTAACTAGTCATCCATTCTATTGCTGACTGTGGGGATTTGTACAAAACAAATCCCCACAGTAACAAACAGCAAAAAAAGCAGGCAGGATTAAGGAGAATCCCAAAGCATTTTGTACATATATTGGGATCAAGAAGGTAACTAGAGAAAGAATTGGTCCACTCAAGGACAACACAGGGAAATTATGTGTAGAACCAAAGAAAGTGGGTAAGATCCTTAATGAATACTTTGCAACAGTATTCAAAGAAGAAAGACATGTTGATTGATGATATCTCAGAGGGGTATGTAAACCCTCTAGTCATCATTACAAGGAAGGAAGTGTTAGGTATTAAAAAGCATTAAAATAAACAAATCTCCACAACCAGATAACATCTATTCCAGATTACTGAGGCAGATACGAGAGGAAATTGCTGGGCCTCTAATAGAAATCTTTATTTCCTCATTAACCACAGGTGAGGTCCCAAAGGATGGAAGGACAGCTAACATTATCAGTGATAGTGAAATTGTTGGAGAAGATTCTTAGGGATAGGATCTATACACATTTGGAACTGAATGAACTTATTAGCACAGTTTTGTATGAGGGAAGTCATGTTCCACTAAGTTGATTGAGTTTTTTGAGGTGGTGACAAAATAATTGTGAGGGAAGGGCTGTGGATGTTGCCCACATGGACTTCAGTAAAGCATCTGACAAGGTCTCTCATGGCAGGCTAGTGCAAAAGGTAAAGTTTATTTATTAGTCACAAGAAAAGCTTACATTAAATGAAGTTCCCTTAGGTGCCACACTCTGACGGCATCTATTCGGGTCAATGCATCTAACTAGCATGTATGTCAGACTGTGGGAGAAGACTGGAAGAAACCCACACAGATCAGGGGAGAACATGCAAACATACAGACAGCGACCCAAACCAGAAATCGAATCTGGGAGCTTCACGCTGAGAGACACCAGTGCTAACCACTGTACTACCCTGCTGCCCTAAAAGGTTTAATCACATGGGATCAGGGATAAACTAGCTAGATGGATTCAGAACTGGCTCGACCATAGAAGTTAGAGGGTAGCGGTGGAAGGGTGTTTTCTGAATGGAGGTCTGTAATTGGAGGTGTTCCACAAGGATCAGTGCTGGGACCTTTGATGTTTGTCATATACATATAACTTGGAAGAAAATGTAGCTGGTCTGATTAGCAAGTTTGCAGATGATACTAAGATTATTCGATTTGTGGATAGTGATGACAATTGTCAGAAAATACAGCAGGATATAGACAGTCTGGAAAATTGGGTGGAAAAATGGCAGATAGAACTTAATCTGGACAAATGTGAGGTGATGCATTTTGGCACATCCAATTCAGGTGGGAGCTATAAAATAAATGACAGAACCATCAAGAGCATAGACATACCAGAGAGATTTGGAAGTACAGGTTCACAGATACTTAAAAGTGGCAGCACATGTGGAAAAGGTGGTGAAGAAAGCATATGGCATTGAATATAAAAATTGGCAAATTATGTTACAATTATATTAAACATTGATTGGGTCACAATTGGAATACTGTATCCAATTCTGGTCGCCACACTACCAGAAGGATGTGGAGCCTTTGGAAGGAGTACAGAAAATGTTTAATAGGATATTGCCTGCAATGAGGAGAGATTGAATAAAGTGGCATTGTTCTCCCTGGAAAGAAGGAGGCTGAGGGATGACTTGATAGAAGTTTATGAAATTATGAAGGACATAGATAAGGTGGACAGCTTTTTCCCAAGGCAGAAATTATAAGGAGGCACAAGTTCAAGTGAGGGGGAGAAAGGTTCAGTGGGGATGTGGCGGGGGTTTGGGGGGATAGTTTTTATACAGAGGGCCTGGAATGTACTGCCAAGTGAGGTGGGTGGGGCAGACCCGTTAGCAACATTTAAGACACATGAACGGGCAGGAAATAGAAGTATACAGGCAGTTCATCGAGATAGACAATGCAGGCTTGGTGAGCTAAAGAGTCTATTCCTGTGCTGTACCGGTCTTTGTTCAAAATGGGTGCTCTGTTTATTTACAAAATAAAAGCCACTGACTTCACAAGTAATGCACTGTGAGGTTCTTTAAGATATTTCTGAGGCATGAGATAAAGTGCCAGGAAAATGTACATCTTTTTTCCTTTTTAAACTTGAAGGTGAATATCTAGAATTGGAAAAATATAAATTCTCACAATGCTTTATTTAATAATTTCTGTTTGCACAAGGGATATTCAATGTTCAGTAACACACTTCCCTTAATATGTTAGAATCTATTAGAAAATATGATAATCGAACACTTAGAATACAATGACATTATTGAGCAGAGTCAACATGGGTTTGTGAAATATAAGTCATGTTTGACAAATCTGTTGGAGTTTTTATGAGAATGTTACTTGGAGCATGTAATGACGTTACTTGACTCACCTTGATGAAGGAACAGCGCTCTGAAAGCTTGTGATTCCAAATAAAATTGTTGGACTTTAACCTGGTGTTGTGAGACTTCTTACTTGGAACAAAGGCAAAGGAAAACTGGTGGATATGGTGTATTTGGATTTTCAAAAGACTTTCGATAAGGCCCCATGCTGGAGGCTAGTAAACATTAATAAAGCAGATTGGATTGTGGGTAGTATGGATATGGATTAAGAACTGGTTAACAGATAGAAAAATTCTACAGTTCTATACCGTATGCAAAAGGTTTTCAGTAAAAGGACTGGCTGAATCTGCAAATAGTTGGCAATTTTGATAGGAATAAAGAACTTTTGCGTATGAATTTTGAGTTAATATTTCATCTCTTTGGAGTTTTCACTCAACCTCCTTCCAAAGCTTTCTTTTCCCATAGCCTTTGTCCCACTTTAACCTTCTCAATGTGAGCTATCCCACCGTCATCTTCTTGGTCAATCCACTTGGCACTCAACTTTGACAGTTCATATTACAGCTGGTGATATTTCACCTACCACCACCACCCTTCACTTCTTCATTTTGCAGTAGCCATTTATCTCTTTGCTATTAGTGGGACTTGCTTTATATTTTAATTGCTGCATTTCCCTACAGCGACTTGATGGCGTCATCAATGGGACCAGAGGCCATTGAAGCCCCCCGGTGGTCAGGGTCAGGGCCGGGCACCCTGGCACTGCCATCCTGGCACGTGGTGCTGCCCACTACATACCCAGCATTTTTTGGTGGGCTCCATTACATGAAAGTAACTTCTCAAAGCTGATGTGGAAACATACTTAGACTCAAGATGCTTCACTGAATTCAGAGGTTTAAGTTGCTCTTTTGAAGTTTCTTGCATATTTTTTTCTGTTCTTTCAGTTCAACTTACATCATCCTTAACCAGGCTTGTTTCACATGCGAGCAATTACTTTAATCATAAAATCAATTATTGAGTTAATATAAAATCATTCTTACTATGTTTCTCTAAATGGCTTGGCACTGGAAGATTGACTTTTATCCTTTTAGCTCTGCTTGAACCACTTAAAAGTCTAATTAATACATGTGTTGGAAAACAGTGGCTTGATGCGAGAAACATTTAGTCTGTATTACTGGGGTATTGATTGACTACATGACTGGATCAGCCCTAATGCAGCATTTAATAGAAAATAAAATTAATTATAAAAATACTTTTGTGCATATGTAATGGAGCTTGTTGTCCATTGTTCAAATAAAGAGCCTCAGTTGAATAAATGACATCTCTACACTGCTTCACAATGTTCCAAAACACTTTGCAGCCAATTACATATGCTTGAAGAACTGAAGTACAATAGTATCTGCGACTCACTAATTATATTTAGATTAAGTAATAAAGGGCCTGAAGCCAATTTCACTGGAAAAACAGAACCAGAAACATTGCAAGAAGCAAAAAACTGGCACAAACTTGTTGCCCAATCTTACCAGCTCGCCATGCCAATTGATTGGCGGATGAGCCAGTAAGATTGCTCTCTGACTCTTGCTCACAGGCTATGTCCTATGCTGTCAATTTAAGAACCATAATATTGTGGATATACAGTTAGGTTCAGCTGAAAAATGTCACTGAAACAGGCCCAGATAACCAATGATCAAACAATATATCCACTTTATTTATGATTATCATTCCTCATTGTCTTAGTGAAAGCAAGATGATGCATATTGAAACAGGAAATGTTTCACACTTTCTCCTCTCAAGGAAATCTTATCAAAGATGACTCAACATGAGTAATATTATCGAGTGAATATAAAGTAATTATATTAACCACTTAGACCTTTTTTCAGATATTCTAATATAACCCAAAACAGGTGTTATAAATCTGCTGCATATTTGATGAACTTTAAAATTTCAATTCGCAAGAGGAATTGCTGCACTGGAGAAGTTTTAAGAAAAATGCTGAAGGAGATTCAAGGTTGAAATCTACAAGTTATTACAAAGCTGGACTTACTTCCATCAAAAGGAACGATTGAAGAGGAAACATGATAAGAGTCTTTAAAACACCACAAGAATGCAAAATGCATGTATAACTCTTCTCAATTGTTCAGTGAGCACAAAACTGGTGAAGACAGGTAAAATGTTAATGAGTGTCAAGCAAGATATGAAAGTTAAAGTATTTTTCTTTCAAGTGTTAAGATACTTGAAATAGCTCCCAGATAAAACAATTTATCATGTCAATTCATTCTTTTTAAAAGAAATGGCTTTTTGTTTTATGAGTGTCAAGAATATCTGCCTTTACTTGGCCTGAAGTACAAAATCCAAAAATGTTATAGAAGTGCTGAAACACTGCATTACATATAAAACCACTCTTGGGTATTATTATAAATTCTGCTGTCATCATGATTTTGATGTATCTTTTGAACAGATTAATCTCAGTGGATATGTCAGATGTGTGGATCCTCATTAATGGAGATCTTAAAATATCAAATTTAAAATTACATTCCTTTCTAAGTTTTCTTTTTACTCTGTTAATTCAATCGCTCTTTGTCTATTTTCCTTTCCATATCTGATTTTGGATGCACCCGAATCTTTTGATTAATGTATACAGTAGGTCACCAGCATTTTATGCTTAGCTTCTGTAGACTGACAGGACTGCCATACAAAGAACAAAACAGCATGGGAAACAGGCCCTTCGGCCCAATGAGCCTGTGCCCCCACCTCGATATTCCCACCTCTACCCGTGATCCCTGTCCATGTTTATAGATCTATGGATCAAAAACCAAATTTGAGACAATTCAGGGAGAATTTGTTTTGCCAATTAGCCTAAGAGCACATCTTTGGGATGTGGGAGGAAACTGGAGCACCCAGAGAAAACTCATGCAAGCACGGGGAGAATGCGCAAACTCCCACAGACACAGGCCCAAATCCATGTATCTGCACAGCACAGCGATAGTCACTAAGCTGTCGTGTTGCCCATCAAATGGTCCAGGTCAAGCGTACACTAACAACGTGAAGCACTAGGATACTCTCGATAAAAATCCAAGAGCAGCCCTCTCACGACCCATCGCGTGTGTGCCCCTCGTTAGACAACAAGGTGGACCAAAGCACCTGTAGGATAAAAACAAGTACATCAATATCATCATCTATTTACACACTTCCCAGGACTCCCAAGGCTCATGATCCCTATTTTAAATCAGTTTTCTATACCCCTCCATTCCCATTCTGTTCATGTGCCCATCTAAGTATTTCTCAAATAACTCCAGAGTACCTGCCTCCACCACTTTACTTGGCAGCACATTCCATACCCCCACCACCCTGTGTGAAAAAACTCTCGCTAGCATCCAAATTATACGTTACCCTCCTCACCCTAAGCCCGTGACCCCTCGTGCTATTCAACTCCATCTTCGGAAAAAGCTTAACCTTGTTTACTCTATCTATACCGCTTATAATCTTGTATACCTCTACTAGATCGCCTCTAAGTCTACATCTTTCTAAGGAAAACAGCCCCAATTTGCTTAACCTCTCCTCATAACTCAGACCTTCCATACCGGGCAGCAGCTTGGTAAACCTCCTCTGCACTTTCTCCAGAGTCTCCACGTCCTTCCAGTAGTAAGGCGACCAGAACTGGATGCAGTATTCCAAATGAGGTCTAACCAACGTTTTATATAACTGCAACATTAAAGGTCAGCCCTTGTACTCTATACCCCTTCCTATAAAGGCTAGCATACCATATGCTTTCTTCACAACCTTCTCCACTTGCTCTGCCACCTTCACTTGTTCACCTGCACCTCCAGATCCTCTGCGTTTCTATACTCTTAATAGGTCTACCTTTTATCATATACCTCCCACCTCCATTCTTTCTCCCGAAATGCATCACCTTGCATTTATCAGGATTGAATTACATCTGCCATCTATCTGCCCAAGCTAACAGCCTATCTATATCCTGCTGCATCGCCTGCCAATGCTCCTCACTATCCGCAAGTCCAGCCATCTTTGTATCATCTGCAAACTTGCTGATCACTCCACTTACTCCCTCTTCCAAGTCATTTATACATTTACAAATAGAAGAGGTCCCAGTGCCGAGCCGTGCAGCACACCACTAGTGACCGACCTCCAGCTAAAAAAACATCCTTCCACTATTACTCTCTGTCTTCTATTACTAAGCTTGTTACTTATCCATCTAGCTACCTGTCCTTGTATTCCATGAGCCTTGACCTTCTCAACTAACCTCCCATGAGGGACTTTGTCAAACGCCTTACTAAAATCCATATAGATGACATCAAATGGTGCCCTTCGTCCACCGTTTTTGTCACCTCCTCAAAAAATTCTACCAGATTCCTAAGGCATGACCTCCCCTTAACAAATCCATGCTGCGTATCTCTAATCAGATCGCAACGCTCTAAGTGCCTATACATCCTAAGAATCCCCTCCAACAGCTTCTCTACCACTGACGTCAAACTCACCGGCCTATAATTTCCAGGGTTATCCCTAGTACCCTTTTTAAACAACAGTACAACATTAGCTATTCTCCAGTCCTCTGGGACCTCACCTGTATCCAAAGAAGAGACAAAGATTTGCGTCAGAGGCCCAGAAATTTCACCTCGCACCTCCCTAAGCAGCCTGGGATAAATGCCATCAGGCCCCGGAGATTTATCAGTTTTAATGCTACCTAGAAGCTCTAATACTTCCTCCTTGATATGGATATTTCCCTCAACTGGTCCACAGCTCCCTCAGAGACAGGAGCTGTCAACAAGCCCCTCTTCTTCGTGAATACCGATGCAAAGTATTCATTCAGGATCTCCGCCATTTCCTCAGGCTGTAAGCACAGTTCCCCTCCTCTGTCCCTAAGAGGTCTGATTTTTCCTCTAACCATCCTTTTATTCCTAACACAGGAGTAAAAAGCCTTTGGATTTTCCTTAATCCTATCTGCCAAAATCATTTCATGCCCCCTTTTTGCCCTAACTCCCTGTTTGAGCTCCCTTCTACTCTCTCTATATTTCTCCAACGTTGTCTCCATTCCCAGCTGCTTTGACCTGTCATACACCTCTCTTTTCTTCCTAACCTGAGCTTTGCCCACTGCTCCTGGCCCCTGTAGGGGGGAGATATATGATAAAGGGTAGACCTATTAAGAGTATAGAAACACAGAGGACCTGGAGGTGCAGGTGAACAAGTCTCTGAAGGTGGCAGAGCAAGTGGAGAAGGTTGTGAAGAAAGCATATGGTATGCTAGCCTTCATAGGAAGGGGTATAGAGTACAAGAGCTGGCCTTTAATGTTGCAGTTATATAAAACGTTGGTTAGACCTCATTTGGCCCTGAGCTCCAATTATCTGACTGGCTACTCAAGTCATTTTTTTTATTTCAGCATCACCATGTATTAGAGTCTTTCGGAACTTGATGAGACTGCGATTTCCCAGGATCTCCCAACAGGCTAACCTAATTTGTAATAATTCTTTTTTAATCTGGATTTGGAGTGACACTGGCTAGAAGCTGTATTGCCTATCATAAAATCCATACAGTGCAGGAGGAGATCATTCAGCCATTAAGTGTGTGCTAGCTCTCCAACAATATCATATCCAGGCCCTATCCCTATAACCCCATGTAGTTACCCCACTAATATTCCTAAACTACACATCTTGGGACACTAAGGGGCAACATGGCCACTCAACTTATCTTTGTAAACTTAAGATTTTTTAAAACATTGAAACATAATGGTAAGAAAATGGTACACCAGAGGAACCACAGCATTGTTTAACAATAAGCAATTTACCAGCAGTAACCACCTCATGGATGTACAGTTTGGATTCCACCAGGATCACTCCGCTCCTGACCTTATTACAGTCTTGTTTCAAAATATACACAAAAAAGCTGAACGGCAGAAGCGAGGAGAGAGTGACTACCCTTAACATTAAGGCAACATTTGATCAAATGAGTGTTAATGGAAATCAGGTGGCATGCTTGCCTTTATTGGTCAGGGCATTGAGTAGAAGTCAGAATGTCATGTTGCAGCTTTATAAATCTTTGGTTAAGCACATTTTTAAAGTATTGCATTCAAATCTGGTTGCCATATTACAGGAAGGATGAGAAGGCTTTGAATAGGGTGCAGAGAGGTTTACTAGTATGCTGCTTGTATTAGAGGGTATATGATATCAGCAGAGAATGTAACAATTAGGGTTGTTTTCTCCTAACTAAAGGGTCACCTAGACTTGAAATGTTGGCTCTATTCTCTCCGCACAGATGCTATCAGACCTGCTGAGATTTCCCTGCATTTTCTGTTTTTGTTTCCTCTGGAGTGGTGGAGGGTGAGGGGCAAATAAAATTATGAAAGACATAGATAGAGTTAACAGTCAGAATCTTTTTCCTAGAGTTGAAATATCTAATACTAGGGGCATGCTCTTAAGGTGAGCAGGAAAAAGTTCAAAGGAGGTTGTGAGGTACATTTTTCCTTACAGTGTGTGGTTGGTGTCTGAAACAAGTTCTGCCAAGGGTGGAGGTGCAGAGCAAATGACAGGGGTATTTTAAGGGGACTTTCAGATAAGAACATAAATGTGCAAGGGATAGTGTGATATGGACCAAGGACAGGCAGAAGCGAGTTTAAATTTGGCACAACATCGTAGACTGAAGAGCCTGGACTTGTGCTGAACTTTTCCGTGTTCTACAACCTCTGTTAGTTGGAATCACTGACGCAAGATTTTTGTCATTAGTAGTCAATCATCACTGCAGGAATTCTGGATGAGAATGCCCACACATCTTCAGCTGTTTCAATGATATTCCTTTCATCGTAAGATCATAAATGGAGAATTCGCTGAAGACTGCACATTGTTCAATAGCATTTGCGACTCCTCAGGTACTGAAGACATCTATATCCAAATACAGTAAGACCTGGACAATATCCAGGCTTGGGTTGACAAGTGGCAAGTAACATTCACGCCACACAAGTGTCAGGTAATAACAAAAAAGGATCTAACCATTGCTGCTTAATATTCAATGGTTTTACCATCGCTGAATCCCTCATTATCAACATCCTGGGGGTTACCATTGGCCAGAAACTAAACTGGACTACTGTGGCTACCACAGCAGGTCAAAGGCTAGGAATCCTGCAGCAAGTAACTCACCTCCTAGCTCCCCAAAGCATAGTCACCATCTACAAAGCACAAGTCTTTTATTTATCTATTTATCAATCATAAGTAGGCTTCCATTAACATTGCACTGAAAATCCCCTCTTGCCACACACTGGCACCTGTTTGGGTACAGAGGGAAAATTTAGCATGGCTAATGCACCTGACCAGCAAGTCTTTTGGATTGTGGGAGGAAACCCACACAGACATAGGGAGAATGTGCAAACTCCACACAATGACCCTAGCCAGGTTTGTAAGGCGGCAATGCTAACCACTGTGCCATCGTGAGTGTAAAGGAATAATTCCCACTTGTCTAGATGATTGCAGCACCAACTCAAGAAACTTGACGCTATCCAGGACAAAGCAGCTCAACTGATTTGTTCATGGAAGGGGTAACATTCAATCCCTCCACCACTGACAAACAGTGGCAGTCATGTGTACATTCTGGAAGATGCACTGTGGAAATTCACCAAGGTTCCAAAGGCAGCACCTTCCAAATCCACAACCACTACAATCATCAAATTTTCAATCTGAGCCATTTTTGCACCAAGTGGGTAGAATTCCCAAGTTAACCTAGAAACATGCCTCAGAACCATATGCAGAATTTTATGGAAGGAAGTCAAACAAGCATCCACACCTCGTACTCAATTGTTGTGATACTTACTTGGACACAAACCATGCAGATCTGGGTTCACGCTGAAATCTCTCTCCCAAGACATGGGTGACCCAGAAGGAGCTGGTACCAGACTGTCAGTACAGATCATCAGCTGATTAAGATACAAGAGCCACACAGGACACTGTCTGTGGACAGGAGACAATGGAGTGTTTTGATTGCCTTAATCATCTCCCACAAGAGCTACTCTCCCCTCCATTACCCATTAGAATTTCTGACCAAACATTTCATATCCCAGAACTCATCATGTACGCTACAGCTTCGTACTACATAATTGACATAGTGTTAAAGTGTTACTATACTTTAATTTAGCAACTTGGTACATTATTTCTTTTTCCCATTACCTTTCTCATTGAAGTAGCTCGCACCAAAATTTTAGTAATCTTTAAGGATAATTGTGAAGTTTTAAATAAAAACTTATTTTTCTGCATTTTTAAAATTCTAATGTCATACAATTTTTAAAATTCATCTGTGAGATACGGGCACCACTGGCTGGCCAGCATATTATTATTTATTCCATTCTTGAGGTGGTGGTGGTGAACAGTATTCTTGAATTGCTGCAGTCCATTTGTTGTGGGTGACCCACAATGCCACTGGGTGGGGAGGGCGCAGGGGGGGGGGGGGGGGGGGGGGGGGGGGGGGGGGAGAAAACTTATAGGATTTTAACCCAGTAATTATGTCTTTCAAGTTGAAAAATTTCAAATATATTTTATCAGCATACTAATGAAAGGATAATAATAAACAAAGCTTTGTTTATTATTATGTTTGCTGCATTCAGTGGCAATAAGAGAAATGTCATGCATTACCAAACTACACATATTGTAACATATAAGCATTAAAAATGTTTATATAGTTCAATTTTTAAGGTTGCCCACCTGCTGATCAGTCATTTACGTAGTCAAGATGTATAGAATCATACAGCACACAGGAGGCCCAACATGTTTGTCAGCATTTGTTGAAAATCATAAGTTTTGCTAACCAATGTTAATTATCTCATGTTTCATTGCTTTTTAATAACAAGCTTTTTGCAATGATAAAGATTAAGATGAATTGGCAGTTTGGCAGAGGAATATTAACAATTGTCCTGCATCAATGCTATCAGTTATGCCCTTGTTTCCTGACAATAATGAATGGTGAGATAATCATCAGTCATTGAGAACCTGCCATATTGACACAGTTTAAGGTCATAATACATCTCAATTAGAAAGATGGATAGTGGTGAATTTCAAGCATGAAATGTGTGCATTCAAGTCAATAATGAAAAGTACATGGTGTTTGGACTCCTGCTGCAACAGGTTAAGTTACAATCCTACACGGTGTTTTTTTTCATTTCTTGCACTCTTGGTGTAGATTAATTTAAAATTTAAATAGTAGAATACAATTTAAGCCTTTTTTCTGTCTAGTGCTCCTCCTTAGGCATTAACTCTGAAGGAATGCAGTTCTACAACTATGGATTATTTACTGTATAGGGAAGCCTATCTGACAGACAATCTGACTGTAAAAAATTTCAAAGTCAAGTTAATCTAGTCCTCCCGTATCATTCATCAGTGCACTTTCCAGCAAGGATTCTCTCTCCCCTTACCTAATCTCAAAGGCACAGAACTATAGCTCCCTCAGTTAAAACAAATCAATCCAACACAGACATGGGGGTGAGATTTGGGATTTCTCTGGCACTTAGACAGTTAACCCTTTTATATTTTTCTTGGAGTTATATTTTCCCAAAATTATATAGGGAACTGTTGTTGATCACCTGAATGCTGGCGGCTTGAAACAGAAGAATGAAAATCAGCTGAGAGCACTCCTATTCTTAGATTACAAGTGCAGAGCCATCGAAGAAGGATGGTGCGGTCAACGATACCAAAGAGTTTAGATAGGCTAAGAATGAAGAGGGATGTCACGTAGAATGTCATTTGTGATACAATTGCTGTTTTGGTACTGTGACAAAAGTTGAAACCTAATTGGAGCAGGTCAAACTTAGAATTTGGAAAAAATGAAAATATCGTAGTGATAACACAGACCTGGTCCAGGACAGCAATGGGTCCTAAATATTCCTGGATAAAAGGTGTTCAGGAAAAGTCAGGAAGGAAACAAGGCAGGGTGAGAGTTTTTTTTAAAAAGGAGAATATTACAACATTCAAGAGAGAATGTCCTTGAAAGTCAAAGACAGGATTTGGAGTTAAGAAACAAGAGGTACTATCACACTTCTACATGATGGAAGGTCTACCACAGAGCCACACCCTTCACCATGAGCTGGCCAAGGAAGATCATGAATCCACCAGCACAGCCAGAACTGAGATCAAACCACATGTTCCCAATCTGATCCAAACCAGCCATCTAGCCAAATATGAAAGCACATGGAATCCTGTAGAACGGACTTTAGAAGTGGTATCAAAGGAGTTCTGATGAGCCTTTATAAAACACTGTCTTAACCTTAACTGGAATAATGTCCTGTTCTGGGCACCACATTGTCGAACATGAAGTTTGAGAGGATGCAAAAACATTTATGAGAATGGCTTCAGAGATTAAAGATTTCAGCAACGAGGCAAGATTGGAGAAGCTGCTGTACCTGTTCTTATGAGAAGACTGAACAGATTTAATATTGCAAAATCATGAGGGGTCTAGGAAAGTAGGTAGACTGTTTCCATTAGCAAGGGGGGGGTGGGAATTAAGAACCAGAAGATATCAATTTAAGATGAACGGCAAAAGAGCCAATTGTGAGGAGATAAAACCTTTATGCAGTGAAATTAGGGTTTGGAATGCCCTGTCTGTGAGTATGAAGAAGGCAAATTCACTCGTAGCTTTCAAGGGAATAAGATTACCAACTGAAATGATTTGCAGGATTATCGAAAAAGAGCAAAGGAGTGGACCCAGCTCAGGTGTTCCTGTAAAGAGTCAGCACAACAGCCAAATGGCCCTCTACTATATAATACTACTGTATAATTCTGGGTCCACTCCTTTGCTCTTTTTCGATAATCTTTAAATTCGATATAATTTTTGCATCAATAAGAATTAACGGTTTCTCACTGAAAGGATGTGGATCACTTGGTCATTGTACTACTCAATGTGACTGTACAAATTCAAGCATTTAACAGTAACTATGCTTTCACTAAATTACTGAAGGCATTTCTGAGAAATAAATTGGTTTACCAAAATTGTACAATTATCTTACAAAGTATCAACTACTTCATATTTTAAGAACTGACAGTATTACTAGTTAAGTAAAAAAGTATCTTATCTTTCACAACCCAATGACACCCCAAAGCACTTTCCTGCCAATTAAGAACTTTACAACACTAATTACTTCTGTACTTGAGAAAATTGGTGGCTAATTTATGCACAGCAAGAATCAACGAACAGCAATCAGAAATGGTCGCTTAATTTTTTTGCTGCTACAGATAAGGGATAAATGCTTCCAGGACAATTCTTTTCATCTTTTTCAAACTGAATTTTTCATTTGCCCAAGATTGTAAATGAGCCTTTATTTAGCATCCCTTCCAGAAGATGGCTGTTTCAATGACGCAGAGATGAGAACACTCCTAAAGACAAGGTGGATAACTGCAATTGCAATGACAATGTAAACTGACACAATATTAAACCTAGCAAATTATTGCATTGAATTTTAGACCAACTTCTTTCCATTAATTCAAAATAGTTTTAGCGTGCAGACACCATCGCGAATAACTTGATTATAGTTAGAAACTGTATATGCATCTAATTTCAGTTGTTCCCTTGTCCCCTTTGACTACTCTCACCCACAGATGCAAGGCCTATTGTGTAGTTTAATCTGCAGCTGACTTTCATTTTTCAGACGATCATTCACCAAGATTATTTTTTCAATCAAAGTGCTGTTGCTACTTCTTCCCTTCCATTGTTCTAAAGTATATTACGTGACAGCCACACTTGGTGCTATACAACATTGTATTTCATGCCTTATCTTGCAAACACCCTACATCATTTCTCACTCTTGTCGAGCTTCACCGGCTTATATTTGAAAAATAAAATTATAAGATTTATTCTCATATTCAAAGCTCTCCATGACTTCACACCACCCAACCTTGGGTGATCTCTCAATCTTATGAGCCCCTACAAAGGTCAACTAACACTTCTTACTACTCGGCACCAGTTCAGCCACATTTAAATAATCACTCTCATGAAAAGTTAACTATTTTCTTCACAGGTGCTGCCTACCGAGTACTTCAAAGTACTATACTTTGTAATACGTTAAAAAAAGCACGAAAGTAGCAACAGAAGCTGAAGAACTGGGAGAAGACATCTGACAGGCTTCCTGTTCAAAAAACAGGTGCTCACATAAAACTTCTGCCAACTGAACATTCCACAAAACCACCTCCCAGCAACCGTTTCTACCTCCTCTGTACTTCTTCGTTAATACAATACAGATGTTTCTTGACTAAATTTAAGTAGGAGCTTACTTCTTTATCAAAATCATTGTTATGTAGGAATGAGAATGTGCTGTCAATATAGTTTTGTAATACACGAGCATCCTTGGCAATAATTAGATGCCTATCAATACTTCAAAGTAATCAGGTCAACCCATAATTTCTGTTCAAACATGTTAATCTAGTAACAATGATTAAAGATGATAAAAATGAAAAAAATGAGAAGGTATCAGAATTTATGGTAAAGGTATTCAACAGTTCTTCAAATAACATGCAAATAAATGCAACAAGATGCATTCAAATGCAAACAAATTCTACAAGTTGAGATGAATAAACCATTTTCAACGCTTCCTATTATTCTTCCCATTACAGCATCTAATTATACCTTGAATTAAATGAATCCAATGCAAAAATGGTGATGAAGAAATGATTACAACAGACAACTGAGGATAAACATTGATGGAGATCTGGTTTTTCAAGCTGTACCCACAATGTAGATCAAGCAGACTTCTTGGAGGCATTTAGAGCCACTGGAAACATTTACCATTTCAATACGAACTAAACAAAACATTTTGATACACTATTTCCCAGCATTTTCACTTGATATACTGTAAACCACATTTAGACTTCCTATCATGACAGCAAAGAACAGTCCTGTGACGTGAATATCATCCCATCTGTAAATGCATTTTTACCCGAATTTGTTGTTTAAGGACTAATTGATGCATTGCTAAGTTACAAGGTCATTATGATAATTCAGACAGTGCAAATTCACCAAAACTGTGTATTGCACATGAATAGTTCCTGGGAGAAGATAAAAGATTTATGACAACAATAAAATAATGTTAGAGATAAACATTTCAATTCAGTCTATCATCTCCAAGAATAACATTTAGTTGAGCTCAGGTTTTTATTTTCTTTAAAAGACCTCCATACAGAAAGACTAATCAATAGGTTAGAATAATAATGGGTGAACTTAAACTCAAATTCCATATACATCTAGTCCTTCAGGTTGCAATCATTTATCTATTACAAAGTGAACTAACTTTTAGCCATACAAACCCTTCAAACCCTGTAGGCCTAATTAGATGAAAATGCCACTAGGTCTTAACTGACACGTGGCTCATCTACATGATCCAAATTTACCCAATTTGTTTTAAATTCATTTATGTTAATTAATAAAACTAGTCATCATGCAAGTAAACTATAATGATCTTCTGATGGAAAAAAAATTGGAACTAAAAACACAATAAACATGTACACAATGAATCCAAGGCTGATGACAAAAACATTTCAGAAGAACAAAAATAGTTTTCAATGCAAGTCTTTCTCTCTTCATTCCAAAAGTGGTGTTTATGGATTCTTTACCATACTAAGCAGTTCTTCCTTATCCATCAGATAACCACTTTTTTTCCAGGTATTCCTAAGTTCCTGCAGCATTGTCCCAATTTCCTTTCCGGAAACAATTCCGATTCTCCTTAGATCATGACCACTAACAGGAAAGCGTGGAATGGACCACTGCTCCATAGCCTTCAGTAACTTCTCCTCTCCTTGGTACTTCAGCAATTCACACACTCTGCTTTGCACATCTGGTTCTCTGGACTGAAAAGTGAACAAAAAAAAAAGTAAACCAAACTGATAGAATCAGTCTTTTGACCGAATACTCATAAGCAATACCAAGTAGTAACACTAACCATTCAGCGACCAACTTAATGTAAAGCTACATGTGAACTCATGAACAAATATCATAAAAATTCATGGTCAGATACTTGCAAGAAGATTGCAATTTCATAATTACGTTGGCAGATTATTAAATGTAATCAGTCTGCTTTTAACATCTCAGCTAGAGAAAAACTAAAATTGTTTCCATGTGGTAAAACATACATTAAGCGTTGAAATTAGTAATGATACTTAGGTGGCTAAGCAAGTTTAATATATGGTACCAGATTTTACAGATGCTTATTAAAGTACCATAGGAGTCTCTCAGTCAAAATTATTTTTTATATCTAAAATGGCTGAGTTTATACTACAGATACTGGCACCTGTTTAAAGCAAAATTGAAGTTACTGGAGCAGTTACACTGCTGGTTCTGTAGCACTCTGACCAGAAAAATGGTGTTCAGCTCATGTATTTCAATTTATTCTTTGGATTGCTATAGAAGTTATTATCTGAATGCTCGTGACCTAATTAATCCCACACTCCACAAAACATAGAATTTTAAATTTATGTTTTCTATGCTTGTTACTGAAACAAATTTAAAAACTTTAGATTTAGATGTAAACAGTTCTGGCATGTATTGAATCTCTATGACCTAAACATCTTTGCCAAAAACACCACAATTTTTCTAAAAATCATCTAATTTGAGCTGTGTGATCCCCTTAAATTAAAAAGGGATGAATACTGCACTTGAGATAGTCACAGCAATAAACCAATATAGCCAGCATGTTCCATTTCAAAACTCAAAAACCACGTGATGCAGTTCCACCAGAAACTCCCATTAATCAGAGTAATCTGAAAGCTTTACTTACAGAAAAGTCAGACTATATAAACAACATTATAATCAGGCTCCCACCTTTTTGATTTGAAAATTTTGAATTGAGTTTGTTACTTACATCTATAATGAAATCTCTATAGGGTTTTAATGGATCAGAACCATCAGCTTGAATTAAATCTCTTCTGTATTTAACTAAGAATAAACCAAGTTGCTTTTCCTCTTTTGAAATTTTGAGTCTCAAGTCAAGTCTCAGAACATCATCTTGTATTCGGAACAGAGCTGAAAGGACAGTCATAGGTTTTGGATTGTGGTGTTGCACATTTTTGCACACATTATTTAGTTCTTCCAAGTTGCCGTCGATTACTGGTAATCCTAAAGGGGAAATTGAAGTCAAATTAGATGTAAATAAAAAGCTGTCATACAAGCAT
The DNA here is from genome assembly GCA_024679065.1 of Sphyrna mokarran. NCBI lineage: Eukaryota > Metazoa > Chordata > Chondrichthyes > Carcharhiniformes > Carcharhinidae > Sphyrna > Sphyrna mokarran. The sequence goes on from JAGIQG010000003.1 coordinate 92,526,919, forward strand.
CTAGCAAACAAGGAGCTATGTCATGCATTGACAACTCTACAAGGAACTGTACATACTGTAAAAGGCAGTTAAAAACCTACCAATATACTGGGCTACATCCAGGTCATACAGGAGGCTGACAAGATGAGCAGCATGGTTTCCAACTAGAGTTTTTTTCAGCTCTAACCAGATTCTTTCTCCAGAAATCCCAGCTATGCCCTTAGCAAGCTGTTTGATAGCTTTCAGTGTCTTTGGGTCATGGTCCCCTGGCTCTTTGGCAATCTTGCCATAAAACCTAGAAGGCATAAAGTTATCAGTAGAATTAGATATTGTAAAATTTCAAAGTTTATCTAACTCCCACAGTTAGTGCACCTATCCAACCACTCTTCCAGAGAGTCCAGTGTTTTGATTTTATATTTTAACTGGAGAGAAGGGCGAGCTTACGTAGTTCATGGACTTAGGCCCTACATTTCAGTTTGTTAGAGCTCGTTCACCTTCAGCATTAACTAAATATTTTGCATGAGCTGTTGGCAGTATAGAACTAATGGTTACAGGGTTCCAAAATTCTCATTTGTTACAGAAGTATAAAATTGATTTCCGAATGGGATACTTTTATGATCTAACAAGAAATAGTTCAGAGTTGTCGACAAGATAAATCTGATATGATTCTCAGGTGAATATAACAATATTGCTTTAATCTCCTAAAACTGTTACTATAACTATATAATGTTGAATGTTTCCTTGGAATTACCAATAATTAATTTGTAAATATCATCTGCGTGACTGCAACTTGCTGATACCAGCACTGGGCAAGGAACAACAGTGAAAATACTCTGCCCGATAATTTTTCTTGAGAAGAAGTCGGAAGCACAAAAAACATCAAGAACAGCTCAATGCAGGGCTATCTGCTTACATCAAGAGGACCACAATGTTTTTCCTGATGAATTGCCAATCAGCTCTCCTCAATCAATAAGTCTATAATCACTTTTCTTTAAAGAAATAAAAGACTGGTTTGAAGAAAAACTAATTTATATTGTATCTTCTAATTTATTGGTGATAGTCTCACTTACAATCAGGGATGGAAAACAGCACAATGTCAGCATGGGATGTCAGATCTCCTGTGGAAGTGGATCTGGGTGGAAGCACATACACGTACACAAATTTAGTTCAGTATATGGGTCAGAAGTAAAATACAGGCCTCAACCAGGCTCAAATAAATTGAGATGGAGACTTGCAAGCTCCAACAGTGAAGATTATAAGCAGAAGGTCTGTGTCTGTGCTTTATTTACTGCTGCACCTTGATGGCTGAGAGGGAGTCCACAAATAAGGGTCCTTGTTCAATGGATACTGTGTACACAGGCCCTTCTCTCATTATATTTGTGAACTGTAATTGGCTTCTGGAGGAGTGACTGAATTTGGTATCACAGATCATAAAAATCTGTACTGTAGCTTGGCATTCTATTTCAGTATTTTATGCCCTTAATGCATCATAACAATGGAGAGTGTCCAAGAAAGCAAAATAGGTTTTCCTAAACATAAGTTTCTGCCATCATATCTTCAGCAAATATACATAACAGAAATTGCACGGCTCAGAAATTCCTAAAACATTAAATTCTACGTACACACATCTTTAAAATATTGTAAACATTTTCAAGGATTTATCAAAAGTATTATTTTTCTCACCCAACCACAATGTCATAAATGCAAAGTAAAGTTTTCAGAATTTGGTTATTCACTATGAAAGAATAAGTGGCAAATGCAAAGTTTAACTTCTGCAAAGCTGACATATTGCAAGTTATATAAATACATATTTCCAAACTGCATGCCAATTTTATGAAACAAAAACATTAGAATTCCACATTAAATGGACAACTTATACCAGTTCTAATATTTTTCTATTACCCAGCCCTTGAAAAATATTTGTAAATGTTCAAAACGTAATTCCTTCCAATTACACAAAAATAAAGATGTCCTTCAAAACCAAGGCATTCTTTTTATCAGGTTCGTCCTTCATTCTAAAAACTGGCACACCGTCTTTAATCAGATTGTCACTAAAGCAAAAACAAACCTAAAATATCGCATTATTCTCAAATAATCTTCCTGTATCCTCTGTGATGGGTCGCCAACAAATCGAACTTTCATGTTCTTTAGATCCTCATAGCCATTGAAGTAATCGTATAGTGTGCCATCAAAATCTGAGAAATAATTGAAGCATCAAAGTGAGTTTCAGTAGAAAGTCACTGCCTAAAAAGTTATACATATGTTTTAATATTAAATGACAAAATAATATTGTTTGGGTAATATTGCCACCTGAAACAAAAATTAGTGTATTACCTAAAAACATTGCATTAATGGTCAGGTCTCTTCGTTGAGCATCCTCTTGCCAGTCTGTTGTAAACCGTACATCTGCATGCCTTCCATCTGTTACAACATCAACTCGTAATGTAGTAATCTCAAAGTTCTGATTTTGAACCTATCCAAAATATTTAAAATTGGAAAAATAAAACATTTCATTCCAAATCCTAAGAACTAGATCAATTTTGGATTGATTTATTTGCAACCAATCCAAAGAAATAAGTTATTGGAGAGGTTTGAACTTTATATCCCAAATATGAGTTCCAAAAGTCATGTTCAAGCTTCTCTCCCCCCCAAAAAAATAGTTGTGTCTATTTTTTTAGACATATTGCATTATGTATTTTTTGCACAAGTGGAATAATGTACATAACACAGTAAAGCATAAAATTCTAAAATAGTCTTAAATTGTCAAATAACTTGAATAAAGCAACTTTTGAATTAATACTGTTCTTAAATCAGTTCTCTGAATCATCAGTGGCAAATTAAACTTTGTATACTATTCATAAAAATGGGAAAATTGACATTTATGTTAACTGCTGGCTTATATTAGCCACCGATTTAAAACCTTCTATATTATTTGTTAACACATTTACAGAATTTGTCAGTTAAATTCAATAGGATCTATAGTTTGAGACAATATTAGATGTTCAAATTTTGAGCAATATTCAGTTGTAGGAATATTTTCCTGGAATTGCTGCAGTTCAGAAGCATGTTATTTGGCACATCAGGTCTGCGCTGCTTCTCCAACAGAGCATCTTACTTATGCCCTGTCCTTCCAACTTTCGCAGTTATCCAGCTAATTCCCCTTAATCTATTCTTCTTGGAATATGAAGCAGCACTTTACCATGGCCAATCCACATAACCTGCACATCTTTGTAATGTGGGAGGAAACTGGAGCATCTGGAGAGAATCCATGCAGATATGGGCAACTCCACACAACACGCCACATATTTTAACATAGACAAACACAACATGAGCTTACGATTGAGCTGGCCTTTACATTTTCGTTCCATTAACTATCTTATACTTGGTATTAACAATTATGTTTCTAAAATTTTGGGATGCATTTAATAACTTGTCACTGAATGCAGAGATGGGAATTCAAGCCTTATTCTTTCTGACAGTGAAATAAGCAGATATCAGAATGGAGGCCTCACTCTTCCTGACAATGAAACGTTTCCCAAAAGTAGTCGATAAGCTACTACAACACAGAATTTATTAAAGTTTCGGCAAAGACTGGCTGTGAGCACATCTCAGACCTACTCTTGCCGTGATGGTGCCATGTTTCTCCCCTTTGTTGTTGATCATCCGAATGCCGGCGGTTTGAAACATTTCTTTCATGAGTTCGGGAGTAGCAGTGGTGGCGAAGTCCACATCTTCAGGCTGTTTTCCGCTTAGCAAATCCCTCACGGCGCCGCCTGCTATTCTCAACTCGTGGTTGTTTTTACTGAATAACTCTGAAAGGGAGAGAGAAAAACAAAGCGCTCGGTCACTCCGGCGGGAAAACTTTCTCCTTGGAAAAAAATAAAGATTTCACTGGCTCACCCCAGCAAAAAATAAAGACTGCACCTAATACTGACTAACAAGATGATGTGAAGAGATGAATGTTGGAGGAAGGGAGAATTAAACAGGAACATCCCAGGACAATCTACTCCAGGTTTAGACAAGGCACTAAGTGGGCCATACAGCAGATGGCTGGCTCTCGGGCTGAGGAACAGAAAGGGGGGAGAAGACCCCCCGGGACACCGGCTGCAGGTTCACGACCCGCAAGATGGCGGGCGGCCCTCTGCTCCCCGCTCCACGGCAGCGCCATCAACCCCGATCCTCCGAGCGTGGCCTGAGCCTCACCGGCGATAGTCTTCAGGCCGTCCGTGAACAGCGACTCAAACTCCATCGTCTTGAGCTGCATGGTGTAGAGGCCTCGCTTCAAGGCGCCACCACTCGCACCGACAATCCCCAAAGCCCGCCTCCACATCCACGACCCGGACCGCCGCCGCCGTCACCACTACCACCGCTGGAGGAGGGGGGAGGGGGGAGGGGGGGGGGTAGAGGGAGCGCCTCACTGCGGCTCCGCCTGAACAGCTGTCTCGCGCTCTCGAGGCGGGCCGCCGGGAGGGGAGGGGACGGGAGGGGGCGGGCCGTTGGAGTGGGGGCGGGCCGTTGGACGTTGGAGTGGGGGTGGGGGGGGCGGGCCGGCCCAGAGGGGGACACGGGTGGGGGAAATTGGGGGGACGGGCCATTGGGGGGGGAGGGGGGGAAGGGGGAGGAGGAGGGAGGGGGGGGGAGGCGGAGGAGGAGGAGGGGGAGAGGAGGAGGGAGGTGGAGGGTGGAGGGATGGGGGAGGGGGGAGAGTGGGGGAGGAGGAGGGGGGTAGGAGGAGGAGGGAGGGCGGGGAGGAGGAGGGAGGGAGGGGAGGGAGGAGGGAGGATGGAGGGGGGGAGGGAGGAGGAGGGAGGGGGGGAGGAGGAGGGAGGGGGAGGGGGGGGGGAGAGGAGGAGGGAGGAGGGGGGGGGGAGGAGGAGAGGGAGGGGGGGGGAGGAGGAGGGAGGAGGGGGAGGGGGGGGAGGAGGAAGGGGGAGGAGGAAGGGGGGGGAGGAGGAGGGAGGGGGGGGGGGGGGGGAGGAGGGGGAGGGGAGGGAGGGGGGAGGAGGGGAGGAGGATGAGGGAGGGAGGGAGGAGGGGGGAGGAGGAGGGGGGAGGGGGGGAGGGAGGGAGGGAGGGGGGGAGGAGGAGGAGGGAGGGACGGGAGGGGGGGAGGGGGAGGGAGGGAGGGGGAGGGAGGGGGGGGAGGAGGAGAGGAGGGGGGGGGAGGAGGAGGAGGAGGAGGGAGGGGGGGGGGAGGAGGAGGGGGGGGGAGGGAGGGAGGGGGGAGGAGGAGGAGGGGAGGGAGGGCGGGGAGGAGGAGGAGGGAGGGGGGGGGGAGGGGGGGAAGGATGGGGAGGGAGGGGGGGGGAGGAGGAGGAGGGAGGGGGGGGGAGGAGGAGGGAGGGAGGGGGGGAGGAGGAGGAGGAGGGAGGAGGGGGGGAGGAGGAGGAGGGAGGGAGGGAGGGGGGAGGAGGAGGAGGAGGAGGGAGGAGGGGGGGGGAGGAGGAGGAGGAGGGAGGGCGGGGGGGAGGAGGAGGAGGAGGAGGGGGGAGGAGGGAGGGGAGAGTGAGGGAGGGGGGAGGAGGAGGAGGGAGGGGAGGGGGGAGGAGGAGAGGAGGGAGGGAGAGGGGGGAGGAGGGGAGGGAGGGAGGGGGGGAGGAGGAGGAGGGAGGGAGGAGGAGGGGGAGGGGGGGGAGGAGGAGGGAGGGAGGGGGGGGAGGAGGAGGGGGGGAGGAGGAGGGGGGGAGGAGGGGGGGGGAGGAGGGGAGGAGGGGGGAGGGGGGGGAGGAGGGAGGAGGGAGGGGGAGGGGGGGAGGAGGAGGGAGGGGGGGAGGGGGGGAGGAGGAGGGAGGGAGGGGGGGAGGAGGAGGAGGGGAGAGGGAGGGAGGGAGGGAGGAGGGAGGGGAGGAGGAGGGAGGGAGGGGGGAGGAGGAGGAGGGAGGGGGGGGAGGAGGAGGAGGGAGGGAGGGGGGGGAGGGAGGAGGGGGGAGGAGGAGGGGGGGAGGAGGGAGGGAGGGGGGGAGGAGGGAGGGAGGGAGGGGAGGATGGATGAGGGAGGGGGGAGAGGAGAGGGGGAGGGGGAGGAGGGAGGAGGGCGAGGGAGGAGGGAGGGGGGAGGGGGAGGGGAGGAGGGAGGGGGAGGTGAGGGGAGGGGGAGGGGGAGGGGGAGGGAGGGGGAGGGGGAGGGAGGGAGGGGAGGGGGGAGGGGGAGGGAGGGGGGGGGGGGAGGGGGAGGGGGGGAGGGGGGGAGGGGAGGGGAGGGGGGCAGGTAAGGGGGAGGGGTAATAGGGGAGGGACAAGGGGGGAGGAGGGGAGGGGGAGGGGAGGGTAGGAGGGGGGGAGGGGAAAGGGGAGGGGGGAGGGGAAAGGGAGGGGGGGGAAAAGGGGAGGGGGGAGGGGGGAAAGGGGGAGGGGAAAGGGGGGGAGGGAAAAGGGGAGGGGGGAGGGGAAAGGGGGGAGGGGGCGGGAAAAGGGGGGAGGGGGGAAAAGGGGGAGGGGGAGAGGGGGGAGGGGGGAGGGGAAAGGGGGGGAGGGGTGGAGGGGAGGGGAAAGGGGGGAGGAGAGGGAGGGAGGGGAGGGGAAAGGGGGGAGGGGGAGGGGAAAGGGGGGGAGAGGGAGGGGAAGAGGGGGCGGGGGGAGGGGGAAGAGGGGGAGGGGGGAGGGAGGGGGGAGGGGGGAAGAGGGGCGGGGGGAGGGGGGGGAGGGGGAAGAGGGGCGGGGGCGGGGGGGGGGGGAGAGGGAAAAGGGGAAGGGGGGGAGAGGGGAGGGGGGTAGGGGGAGGGGGAGGGAGGGGGAGAGGGAAAGGGGGAGGGGAAGGGGGGAGAGGGAAAGGGGGGAGGGGAAGGGGGAGGAGGAGGGGGAAGGGAGAGGGGGGAAGGGGGAGATGGGGGGGGGGCGGGGGGGGGAAGGGGAGGGGGAGAGGAGGGGGGGAAGGGGGAGGGAGGAAGAGGGAGGGGGAGAGGGAAAGGGGGGAAGGGGGAGGAGGAGGGGGGAAGAGGGGAGGGGGGGAAGGGTGAGAGGGAGGGGAGAGGGAAGGGGGAGGGGCGAGGGGGAGAGGAGAAGGGGGAGAGGAGGGGGGAGAGGAGAAGGGGGAGGGGGAGAGAGGAGGGGGGAGGGGGGGCGAGGGGAGAGGGGGAGGAGCGAAGGGGGAGGGGGAAGGGAAGGGGAGGGGGAGGAGGGGGGGAGGAGAGGAGGGAGGGGTAAGGGAGGGAGGGGAGGGGGTGGGAGGGAGGGGGGGGGGAGGGGGGAGGAGGAAGGGGGAGGGCCATTGGGAAGGGGGCATTGGGGAGGAGCCATTGAGGAGGGTATTGTGGGAGTGGGTGGGGCAGGGGGGCCGTCGGTGGGGGCGTCCGGATTGTGTGCTTGTCTGCCGCGGCTACGTTCGTGGCCAGGTGTCCCTGGAGAGGGAGCATGCGGTGTGGGCGGGCACAGTCGACATCTTCCGTGCCCGCTGGGTACCGCAGGGACTGAGGTGCGTATACATTTTGATTTGATGTGCTTTAAGTTTCCTTTGTACTTTTTGTTTGAGCTGTTCCCCCTTCCTTTTGGGGAGCCGCTCCTTTTACTTTGTCCTAATTTAATTTGAATTTGTTCACTTGGTTTGACCTAAAAGAGGCTAACAGCAGAGGTTAGAGGGATGTGTATTCTCTCCAGGCAGCACAGCAAGTGAGGTTTTTTGCTAACCCAGGCAAGTCATGGGGGTTACAGATAGTGTGACATGAAGGCAAGATCCCTGTTAAGACTGTCCTCATGTGTGTGGAACTTGGCTATCAGTCTCTGCTCAGCGACTCTGCGCTGTCATGTGTCATGAAGGTCCATTGTCAACTTGTCGGACTACACTTCAATCAGAGGAATTCGAAGTTCTCAGCCGAGGGCTCAATTTCTGTCCCATCACCGAAATGGACCCCATCAGTCTCTCAGCAGATACAGAGGAATTCATCAGGTGAATGAGGCTGCATGAGTTCTTCCACAAACCCCAAGAGGCCAATAGCGAACTCAATAAGACAGCTAATGAAGCAGAACAGCCGACAGAGGGATCCGCAGTGCAGCAACCGAAGAGGAAGGAATCCAATTGGACTCCTCCAGAAGGCCGCTGCCCCTGACTGGGCATGTATGCCCAAGCCATCAGGAGGTGCGTGAACACCTGATTCATCAACCGCGCTTACAAGACAGTCCCGAACATCACCCAAGCACATTGCAAGTGCTCTCAAGACCAACTGCAACATTGTCATCAAACCAGCAGACAAAGGAGGTGCCACCATCGTACTGAACAGAACGGATTACTGTGAAGAAGTGTACCGACAACTAAACAATGAGAAACATTACAGACAGTTATCAGCAGATCCGACCAAAGAACACACTCGTCAACTCAACACTCTGATCAAAACTTTTGATCCAGACCTTCAGAACACCCTCCGGGCTCTCATTCCACGTACTCCCCGCATTGGAGATCTCTACTGCCTCCCAAAGATACACAAAGCAAACATACCCGGCCGTCCCATCGTATCAGGCAATGGGACCCTGTGTGAGAACATCTCCGGCTATATCGAGGGCATCCTGAAACCTATTGTACAAAGAACCCCCAGCTTTTGTCTTGACACTACAGACTTCCTACAGAAACTCAGCACACATGGAGCAGTTGAACCAGGGACACTCCTTGTCACAATGGATGTCTCGGCGCTCTACACCAATATCCCCCACGACGATGGTATTGCTGCAACTGCCTCAGTACTCAATGCCAACAACTGCCAGTTTCCGGATGCAATTTTACAACTCATCTGCTTCACCTTCAACAATCAGCTTTTCATCCAGACACACGGAACTGCCGTGGGGACCAAATTCACACCTCAATATGCCAACATCTTCATGCACAGGTTCGAACAAGACTTCTTCACCACACGGGATCTTCAACCGAGGCTATATACTAGATACATTGATGACATTTTTTTCCTTTGGACTCATGGTGAACAATCATTGAAACAACTGTATGATGATATCAACAAATTCCATCCCACCATCAGACTCACCATGGACTATTCTCCAGAATCAGTTGCATTCTTGGACACACGCATCTCCATCAAGGATGGTCACCTCAGCACCTCACTGTACCGCAAGCCGACAGACAACCTCACAATGCTCCACTTCTCCAGCTTCCACCCTAGACACGTTAAAGAAGCCATTCCCTATGGACAAGCCCTCCGTATACACAGAATTTGCTCAGATGAGGAGGATCGTGACAGACACCTCCAGACGCTGAAAGATGCCCTCGTGAGAACAGGATATGGCGCTCGACTGATCGATCGACAGTTCCGACGTGCCACAGCGATAAACCGCACTGACCTCCTCAGAAGACGAACACGGGACACGGTGGACAGAGTACCCTTTGTTGTCCAGTACTTCCCCGGAGCGGAGAAGCTACGACATCTTCTCTGGAGTCTTCAACATATCATTGATGACGATGAACATCTCGCTAGGGCCATCCCCACCCCCCCACTTCTTGCTTTCAGACAACCGCGCAACCTCAAACGGATCATTGTTCGCAGCAAACTAGCCAACCTTCAGGAGAACAGTGACCACAATACCACACAACCCTGCCACAGCAACCTCGGCAAGACATGCTGGATCGTTGACATGGATGACATTGTCAAACATGAGAATACTATCCACCAGGTACACGATACATACTCTTGCAACTCGGCCAACGTTGTCTACCTAATATGTTGCAAGAAAGGATGTCCCGAAGCATGGTACATTGGGGAGACCATGCTGACACTACGACAGCAGGTGAATGAACATCGCTCAACAATCACCTGGCAAAACAGTTCCCTTCCTGTTGGCGAACACTTCAGCAGTTACGGGCATTCGGCCTTCGGGTAAATGTTCTTCAAGTGGGCCTTCACGACACACGACAGCGCAGAGTCGCTGAGCAGAGACTGATAACCAAGTTCCACACACATGAGGACAGTCTTAACAGGGATCTTGGCTTCATGTCACACTATCTGTAACCCCCATGACTTGCCTGGGTTAGCAAAAAACCTCACTTGCTGTGCTGCCTGGAGAGAATACACATCCCTCTAACCTCTGCTGTTAGCCACTTTAAGACTTGAATAGCAGGTTAGGTGTAAGGATTCGCATTCTAATCAGCAATCTGTAAACTGTGCTGGTATGTGTGCTTTTGGAGACCAGAACACCTCATTCGCCTGACGAAGGCCACAAAGGCCGAAAGCTCGTGGATTTACTATCAAATAAATCGATTGGATTTAAAATTGGTGTTGTCAAACTTTATTGAGTTTACCCCAGTCCAACGCCGGCATCTCTACATCTTGACCTAAAAGAACCACCCCACTCCCACCCCGCCTAGCACCCGCTGGGCATAGCAGGGGCTGAGGCGCGTTACAGACCTCGACAATCACATTTTGATTTGACGTGTCTTTAAGTTTCCTTTGTACATTTTGCTTTTGTTCGGGCTGTTCCCCCTTCCTTTTAGGAAGCCGTCCCTTTTACTTTGTCCTAACGTAATTTGAGTTTGTTTACTTGGTTTGACCTAAAAGAAACCCCCGCCTGCCTTCCCGCAGGGAGCAGGTGAAGGTGCTGCTGTCAATCACACTGAGTGCCGTTACCCTGGGTTACAGAGGGAGAGGGAGCAAGAGGGAGAGTGGTGGTGGGAGGAGATGGAAATGTTTGGGAAGGAAAGGAGAATGGATTGGGTGGGGAAGGAAAGGGGGAGTTTCGGGGATGGTGGAGGGAAATGGGGGGGGGTCGGAGGAGAGGAGGAAATGGGGGGTCGGAGGGGTGGAGGGAATGGGGGGGTCGGAGGGGGAGGGAAAATGGGGGGTGGAGGAGATGGAGGGAAATGGGGGGTCGGAGGGGGTGGAGGGAAATGGGGAGGATCGGGGGGTGGAGGAAATGGGGGGGTGGTCGGGTGGGAGGCAAATGGGGTCAGCGGTGGGGAGGGAAATGGGGGTGGGGTGGGAGGGAATGGAGGTTGGGGTGGGGAGGGAAATGGGGGGGAGGGAAATGTGAAATGCGGGGTGGGGATTCGGGGTGTGTGGTGAAATGGGGGGTGGTGGGGAGGGAAATGTGGGATGGTGGGGTTTGGGTGGTGGGGGAGGGAAGGGGGGGTCTGGGGAGGAAAATGTGGGATGGTGGGGTTCGGGGAGTAGAGAGAATGAGAGGTAGTGGGGATGATAGTGGTGGAGGGGAATGGGGGGGTGGGGGGATGGATGAAATGGGGGAGTGGGGGGATAGGGTGGGAGGAGAGGGGAGGTGAGGTTGGGTGAGGGTAGGGTTCGCACGAGCGAAATGGGGCGGGGGCAAGGGGAGAGAAAATGGGGGCAGGACTGATGGAAAAGGGGGTAGGGAGGGATGGGAGGGTGGGAGGAAATAGTGGGGTGGGGGGTGGCGGCACGGGCTCGTGGGCCAAAGGGCCTGTTTCCCGTGCTGTTTTGTTCTTTGTTCTTTGAAAACAGTTGTGGGGGAAGAAATGATTCGGGGGAGGGAAATGGTGGGAGGGAATGGTTGGGGGAGGAAAATGGTGGGGTGGAGGAAATGGTTGGGGGAAGGGTAATGGTGGGAGGTCAGGGAAACGGGCGGGGAGGGAAATGGGAGGTAGAGTGTTGGGAAATGAGAGGCAGGGTTGGGAAATGGGAGATGTGAGGCATAGGAAAATGGTTGGGAGGAAATAAATGGTTGGGGGAAGAAAATTGTGGGAGGGGTGAGAGAAATGGGGAAGGGAAAAGGTGATAGGGGAGGGAAATGGTTGGAGTGGTGTGGAGGGGATGGAAATGATAGAGGGTGATGGGAGGAACATGATGGAGGGGGGAGATGGGAGGGAAATGGTGGGGGGGCAGATGGAAGGGAAATGGTGGGAGGGGGAGATGGGAGGGAAATGGTGGGGGGGGGAGATGGGAGAGAAATGGTGGGGGGGAGATGGCATTGAGGCACCCTGCCAGATATCAGAGATAAGACAGGTGCTCCCTGGCCATTGCCAACGTTCCACTGTCAACCTGGGCCCTGACACTGCCCAAGCAGCAAAGTGGCAACGCTCAAGGGGCATTTTGGCACTGTCCATCCATCATTGGGCAGTGTCAAGGGATTGGGGCCAGAAACACAGGGCCTGTAGGGGATGGGGCCTCTTGAGAGTAGGTGGATGGAGGTGGGAAGTCCTGCTGCCATTCTGCAGAGAGATCAGTGACAAAGGGAGGGAGCCTAATGATCAGGGCTGGGCATTAGGGTAAGGGCCACCAAGTGCGTTGGAGTGGCGGTGGGGGGGGGTAATGAGATTGGGATATCGGAACTGTGCTGGGTAGTTTGGAGGCGGGAGGTTGGCCTGAAGACATCCACGGGGGCCAGCGATCAGGTTGTAGGGGCCCAGTGCACACAACCAACAATGTGGTGTCATTGGGCTGCCCTGCCTGCGGCAGTTGTAGATGCGCCAAGTTTGGTGGCGTTTAAGAGGTTAGTAGATAAGTTTATGGCGGAAAAGGGAATGGTTTAGGTTAGAGGGTCATTGCTTTTTCCTAATTGGTCGGCGCAACATCGAAAGCCAAAGGGCCTGTTCTGCGCTGTAATGTTCTATGTTCTATAACAATCAAGCTGGCCAGCGATTGGGAGGCAACTGCGCATGCGCCAATCTTGGGCTGACAGATCTGCACATACCCAGTGACCTATTCAGTGCTTTGCTGCCAGCCTCTCCACTGGGAATACCTCTTGTCCAGCTCTTGTTTTCACAGATTCACACTAGTACAATCTACAGTGCACAGAGTGTTGGAAATTCATTTTGAAAGAACTAGTGGGATTTACTCCAATTTGTTATGCAAATTTGACACAAATGTTTTTTGGGAGAATCGCCTCCCTGATTTTCCTTCTTGCAGCTAATTTCAGACCTGACACAAAACATGAAAGATCGTGAGGAAATAATAAGAGAATGCTATCAAATATATCATTCTTTTATGGTATAATTGTATTGCATTACATGCTTTAATAAACAAAACATCAATGCAGTTAAGGCTTCTATCAGTCTTGCCATCTTATTTGTGCTTTGGGACTGGTGGCTGCAATTCACATGAGAGCCATTTGAGGGCAGTATTAAGATAGGGAAACAAAGGTTGCATTCAACAGGATTTAGTAACCAAAGGAAAAAAAGTTTGCTGCAATAATATGCAGAATTTAATAGAAACCCCTCTAGGTGCAAAATTAACCAATTTATGTCAGTCAAGAAGTAAAACAGATACGGATATTCTGAAAAGAACTTCCTTTAACACAAGAGCCTTTGGTTTTCATTACTGTAATTCAATGTCCCTCAATGTCACATTGTCTAAATTATCTAACCTTGGAATCAAACTAGCCCGTATGTAGTAAAAAGATCAGATAAGGCTCTGATACTGCTAAATAGCATGTAAATGCTCACTACCCTGTTTTATGGATGGAGAATGGTCACTTTGGTGAAACACTAAAGGGTGGCCTGTGGCCAATGCAACTGTATCCCAATGTTTGTTGAGATATACCCAAAACTTTTACATTTTCCTCTTTGCATATGTTTTGCACCACACACAAATACAATACATATATCTTAATGTAGAGATTTAAAATTAACATTGTAACAAGGAAACTATAATTGTTTTAAGACTTTGAAGGGCATGGTCAAATTAAAACTGATAGCCTAGTGCATTCCAAATAAAAAGTTTATTTTAAAAATAGCCCACCATTTACATTCTGGAAGTCTAAGTCAGCTTAGGTTATAAAATAGTGGTTGCAAATAAAAAAAAGCATAAAAATGATGGGTGCAATTCTCCCCAAAAAGTTTTAAATGTCAAATTCATGAAAAAACTGGAGTAAATCCCATTGTTTTTTTCAGGGGGCGTTTCAAAATGAATGTCTCATATTCTGTGCATGGCAGAGTACACTAGTGTGAATCATTCCAAAATTCAGTGGGCTATTCCCACTATTCCTGCTGAAGAGACCAGCAACATTGTGCTGAGCAGGTCATCGTCAGTGCTGACGAATGTACAGTAGCCCCATATTGCTGGCCTCCAAGCCCGCTAATTATATGTAAAATACTTTAAAATTCTAAATTATGCAGCTTTGTGCTGAAAATTCGGCTGCCAAAGATTCACGGGAGCCATGGCGCCTAGTGGGAAGCCTGCAAAACGGCTTCCACCTGAGTCTCCTGGCCCACTGTGCTACAAAAGCAGTTCAGTGGCTGGGAGGATAGTCCTCAATGTATCTAACAACAACAACTTGCATTTATAATTGTAGCTAAATGAGAGGAGCACTGTGCCCCTGAGGGTCATAGAGTTGGAAGAGATTGCAGTGACAAAGGCCAAGATCATGGAGGGATTTGAAACCAAGGATGAGAATTTTAAGATCATGAAGTTGCTTTTTATTTAATTTGATTTATTATTGTCACGTGTATTAACATACAGTGGAAAGTATTGCTTCTTGCACGCTAAACATACAAAACAATGTTCATAGAGAACGAAACGAGAGAGTGTGCAGAACGTAGCCATACAGTCATAGCCAAGGTGTAGAGAAAGATCAACTTAATGCAAACTAAATCCATTCAAAAGTCTGACAGCAGCAGGGAAGGAGCTGTTCTTCTGTTCTTGACCAGAGGGCCAATGCAATTCAGCAAGCATGTGAGTGATAGGGGGAATGTGATTTGTTGCCAATTAAGCCATGGCCAAGCAGTGATGATCTTAAGTTTACAGGATAGAAATCAAAGGAATCAACTTTCAGCTAAAAAAAAACTCTCAACAAAATTTGCAGCTGTTTGATTATTTCTGTGACCCTGCGGGATATCCTTCTCTTTTCATGTGGGTTAATAATGGTGACAGAACTTCTGTTTTTCTGCATTTATTTTATATTGCTGTGTTTCTAGTCGCAGTAAATTGATTTCAAAATAGTTTGGCACTGTGCGCGCAAAATCCAGTTTTGCAAACAAAAGTAGAAGGTATCCCTTTTTTTCCATTTTTTGCGACGCCACAGCCTTTTTGTTTTACAAAAAAGATTTTTGAATTCATGCCCAGTGGGAACTTCACTAAGTACATACTTCAAACTGTCTTTGCATACTAAATAGTGGTCTTCTTTCTTAAAATAGAGAATGAATGTTGGGAAGTAACAATAACAGTGAACATTTCATAAATTCTGATTCCTGTTGATATCTTTATATGGAATTTTGCCAGCAAAGCCTTGATCAATATTTTGAGGGGTAGTCTGTATATGTGAATTACCTTCTTTTATCATAGGCAGTAGAAGACACCATCCATTTTAACAAATAAGTAAGCAGCATAGATTTTAAAAGATCATCATGTTTCTGGCTTGCATATCAGAAACCAGAATCACCAATGCAAACAGAATAAGTTCCCTGTAGTTCCCAAGATAATCAAACTCATTCGACTTGTAAGTCAGTGGAGAACAGACTTTTTGTTAAAAAAAAGCTTTTACCACAGTAACTTGATTGCATCTTCTCCGATGGGGTGAAATAGATTTCATGTAGTTCAAGAAGCTTACAGTTGATAAATCAGATGGTTGTCAGTCTAGGTTTGGACACAGCCCGAAGCTATAGCAGATTTTTTCCACAGTGAAGAATAAGATTATAGGTCCATTAATATATTCATTGTCTCATTGAAAAATAACAAGGTTTCCCTGAACTAGTTCCTTATTTCCATACTCAGTCCATTTTTCTTGCTAAACGTTTTAACGAAAAAGATAAGAGAGACAGAAGTGCCTGTAGCAATGCAGATGTTATAAAGATCAAATAGAGGACATATTGATTGAATTTAAAATGACAATTCATATACATGTAATCAAATAGTATTTCAATGTTCAGTTTATAATTTTTAATTTTTCCAAGCTTTCATGTTAAGAAACATATACATTTTGAAAAGAGAATCCATCTATATAAAATCCAATGAAGTAACATATATATACAATTTATGATTTGAAGTATGATTGAAATGCACAAGACGATGTTATTTTCAACATGAAAATAAATTATTTGCTATAGGTGCAGGTATATCTTTGAAGGTGGTATGGGAGTATCAAATGTTATTAAAGCAATATGTGAAGAGAGAAATTGCAACTTATTTCATCCTTTTGAGACTCAAAGATGTCAGAGCTCTTTTTCTTGCCTCCAGGTGTTTACATGATGGGGGCACAGGTGACGGGGGTCCCTTATTGAAGGCGACAAAATAAAACTATTCCACATCTGGATGGGATAGACTTGATGGACTAGATCATTAGAAGATCATCTATTGTCTTTCCCAGCATATCAACCATCTAGTGGCAAATATTCTGAGTGTACCTGTCACTGAAATAAGATTGTATTGTTAAATTAGTTGCTAAGACCAGTGATCTGCCATGTACATTGTAAAGAAACTGAATCAAAAGAATTTTTTAAAATTACGAGTTATATTTCTTCTAAAATACTGATTTTGCTTTTTTGTTTATATTACTATGTACGCACTGCTAAGCAGCTGTCACAGTCACTTGCACAGAGTATTTGTTAGAAGTCTGAATATGTTTCAAATCAAAAGGGTTCTGGCATCATCCTTGGAATCAGCTTTGACACTTCACATTAAAAATTCTGACCCACCAGCTGATGCTGGAATATCAACACAATTTAATTTTCCTACTGCTGTTTTCCAAATTAAAGTGCGGAAATGCTAACTTCTGACTATTATCCTGCTTATAATGCTATTCAAATACAATTTCCTTATCCTGTCTTTAAGATTCCAAATGCTTAGCTTTACAGAGTTCAAAGTTGAAGTGCATTTGATTTCTACCATGTTTTCCAGCTGAACATATTCTAGCAATCCAGTTTTGTTCAGTTACACTTATTTCCAGCTTATTTTATTTTATTAGTTGAACCTCTAAAAAGCAGCAGTTTTGTATCACACTTCGTGCTGTATTTTATTGCATGAAAAAAATTATCATCGTTCTTCTAATAAATTATCATGCTGAGTTCTAATACTGCTCCATTATGAAAGTTACGGAGTAGATAACATTTTACTAACCTGGGACTGGATTTTTGTGCCTAGGTTACAGAGTGCAAATTTAGGACATTTCCTGGCTCCACAAACCATGAGTCAGGAGAAAGTGTCCTGTAAGGTGGATTTTTGTTTCAGGGTGGTTGGTGAAAATATGAGTTGGTCCAACTACTCCTGGGTGCAGAGGTGGGCTGGGTAGAATACCTGCTTCTGCTCTGGCACTATATCCAAGATCTGTAAAAAGCAATAAAACAAAAAAAAACAGCACTTTAGTGGCATGTGGCACAGTGGTTAGCACTGCTGCCTCACAATGCCAGGGATCTGGGCTCAAAACCTGCTTCGGGTCACTGTCTGTGGAGTTTGCACATTCTCCCTGTGTCTGCAGGGCTTTGCTGCAGGTGCTCTGGTTTCCTCCCACTTAACCCATAGATGTATGGGTTAAGTTGATTGGCCATGCTAAATTAACCCTAGTGTTAACTGCGAAAATGAGGTGTAATGGGAATAGAGCCTGGGTGGGATTGTGAACGGTGCAGACTAGATGGGCTGAATGGCCTCCTTCTGCACTATAGGGATTCTATGATTCAATCCCTCACACTCCCTTCCCCAAATACACACCCCATGCCCCATCCATGCCACCTCATGTTCAAGGCTGATTCCCCCATGGCCCCTCATAATTTACATACCAACCCTGTACCCACCTGTGACCCCTCCTATTCTTTATTAACATATATCCCTCTAACCATCCCAATGTCACTCATGCCCTTCATGCCATCCCATGCCTCTCTGCCCACCTCATAGCTCTTTGTAGTTAAAGAGCTCAAATCCCACCCATCATCCTTTGTCCTTATACTTACCATGCCAATTCACCCAATATCCACCATGGGCAGACCTCAGGACCAGATCAAATAAAATAGAGATCTAAGTGTCTATTGCAGATATTATTTTTGATTCTCATTCATAAAAACCCATTCATTATATTTACGTTCCTTCAAGTACATCCCTATGAAAACAAACATAGTAATTAATAGTCCCTCTTCAAGAGCTTATAACACTTAGAGATTTCAATAAAACAGTGAAATCAATCATGCAGCCCTAACCCAGTAATAGTAAACCTGAGGTTTATGTCAACAGGCAGACTTAAATAGCAAGCAATGATTTTTTTAAATACTCCAGACATTATTTCAAAATCTTAAGGAGCAGGAGTTTTGAATGCCTTGATAGTTTGACAGTTGTTTTTGGCAGTTCATTTTGACAGTTTCATTGGGCTTGACAGTTAATTAGCATATGTACTTTTTTTATTCATTTGTGGGACTTGGGAGTCGCTGGATGGCCAGCATTTATTGTCCATCTCTAGTTGCCCTTCAGAAAGCGGTGGTTGACTTGCCTTCGTGATTCATTGCAGTTTATGTGCTGTGGGCTGATCCATAATGCCATTAGGGAGGGAATTCCAGGATTTTAGCCCAAGGGTTGTGAAGAAACAGCAATACATTTCCAAGTCAGGAAGGTGATAGCTTGAAGGGGAACTTGTAGGTGATGGTGTTCCATGTGTCTGCTGCCCTTGTCCTTTTAGATGGAAGTGGTCATGGATTTGGAAGGTGCTGTCAAAGGATCTTTGGTGAATTGCTACAGTGCATCTTGGAGATAGTACACACTGCAGCTGCTGAGCATCAGCAGTTGAGAGAGTAGATGTCTGTAGATGTGGTGCCAATCAAGTGGGCTGCTTTGTCCTGGATGGTATCAAGTTTCTTACATTGTTGGAGCAAGTGAGGATATAGCAGCTTTAAAGAACTATGAACTGGGCGGAGAGTCAGAGACACTTAGAGTTTTATTTAATCTGGTCCTGAGGCCTGCCCATGGTGGATACTGGGTGAGTTGGCATGGTAAGTATAAGGACAAAGGATGATGGTCGGGATATGGATTGGCACAAAGTTGATATAGCAGTTATAAAGAGCTATGAGGTGGGCAGAGGGGCATAGGTTGGTATGAAAGGTATGAGGGACATTGGGATGGTTAAAGGGATATAGGTTAACAAAAAAATAGGAGGGGCCGGAGATGAGTACAGGGGTATAGGTTGGCATGTAAATTATGAGGGGCCATGGGGGATCAGTTGTGAACATGAGGTGGCGTGGATGGGGCATGGGGAGTATATGTGGGGAAAGAAGTGTGAGGGATTGAATTATAAAACCCCTACACTGGCCAAGTATTCCATCACACTCCTGACTTGTGACTTATAGATGGTGGATAGGCTTTGCAGAGTCTGGAGGTGAGTTACTCACCACAGTATTCCTAGCCTCTGACCTGCTCTTGTAGCTACTGTATTTATATTGTGAGTCCAGTTGTGTTTCTGGTCAATGATAACCCCAAGGATGCTGCCAGTGGGGGATTCAGTGATGGTAACATCATTGAATGTCAAGGGATGGTGGTTAAAGTGCCTGTTATTTGTAATGGTTATTGCCTGGAATTTGTGTGGCACAAGTGTTATTTGCCACTTGTCAACCAAAGCTTGGAAATTGTCCAGGTCTTGTTACATTTGAACATGGGCTGCTTCAGTATCTGAGAGTTACAAATGATGTAGAACATTGTGCAATCATCAGCGAACATCCCCACTTCTGACGTTATGATAGAGGGAAGGCCATTGATGAAGCAGCTGAAGATGGTTGGTCCTAGGACACTGTTCTGAGGGATGAAATTTGGCATGTGGACTACAACTCTTACCAACTTCTACAGATGCACCATGGAAAGCATTCTTTCTGGTTGTATCACAGCTTTGTATAGCTCATGTTCTGCCCAAGACTGCAAGAAACTACAAAGGGCATGAATGAAGTGCAGTCCATCACTCAAACAACCTCCCTTCCATTGACACTGTCTACACTTCCTGCTACCTCAGAATAGCAGCTAGCAGAATCAAAGACTCCATGGACATTCTGTCTTCCACCTTCTTCTATCAGGAAAAAGATACAAAGTCTGAGATCACATACCAACTGACTCAAGAGCAGCTTTTACCCTGCTGCCATCAGATTTGGAATGGACCTACCTCACATTTAGTTGATCTTTCTCTACACCCTAGCTGTGACTGTGATACTGCATTCTCAGTCTCTCCTGTGTATGATATGCTTTGATTAGAATGCAAGAAATAATACTTTTCACAGTGTACTAATACATGAGATAATAATAAATCAAATCAAATGAAATCAAATCCTGCAGAGATACTATGCAGCTGAGATATCCTGGAGCTGAGATGACTGGCCCTCCACAACCACAAAAATCTTCCTATGTACCAGGAATGACTCCAACCAACAGAAAGTTTGCACATGCTACCCATTGATTCCAAAACTGATTCCAGTTTTGCGAGGGCTCCTTGATGCTACAGTCAGTCAAATGCAGCCTTGGTGTCAAGGGCTAACACTCTCACCTCACATGCCTATTTTAACAATTCCAAGAGCATTTTATTCTTCCAAGGGGCCATTTATTTCCCTCAAAAGTCACTTACTTGTTTATATAGGCAGCTACTTCCATGACATATGCAATGTGCAAATCCCAAATTGAGCCCAGTGCCATCCTCACAAAAATGGTAGGTGCTGTGTTCAGTATGGGACTTGTTTCATAGGACTCTTCAGCCATTTTTGCATGATCATTGTCATTGCAAAAATCTGGGCTTAAAGATTCAGAGAAACTGTCAACAAAATTGTGTTCTTTCAGGGACACCAGTTGTCATGTAGGTAATTTGCAAACACTACATGATATAGCTAGTACAAAGTATTTTATTTCATTCATGAAAAGATCTGTATGCTAATGTTTTGAGATTTTCCAGTTCACTAGAAACTTTCCTTAGGCACAAATATATACATCTTGTATTATTTTATAGATACACCATCTTATTTCAACTGAAGTAGCAAAATCATAAGCTATCAGTTCAGTAACACCACTAGTTCCCAAAGTATTAGCTTTTCCCAATTTGACAATTAATGGTACTCCCCCGAACAATATCTCTTCATTTTGTACACAGGCTTGTATCCTGTTCCAATATACATTACATTACATTTATCTAGATTAAAATCCATCTGCCAGTCCATCTGCTCAATTGGCTCATATTATTTTGAATGCTGTTCAACTCCTTTGCATTGCCAACTGACCATACAGTGCATCCATTTTTAAAAACAATGTTAGAGGTTGTTTATGAATATTGTGCAGGAGGTGGCCTTGTTTTCATTCTCCTCAGTCCACTATCACCACCCGCCATCCTTCATGCAAAACAGCTTATTATTTGGACAGGAACAGAAGATGTGTGAAAAGCTCAGCAGGTCTGCTATCATCTATAGGAAGATATCTTCAGTCCATAGATTTGTCATCAGAGCTGAAAGAAGGGAGAATGCAGAAACTACATCAAAAAATAGCAACTTCAAGAACAAAAGACAGCTGGCCTCTTATGGGATAAGGGGCAAGAGGGGGGGGGTGGTGTGGGCAAGACATGCATGAAATATTTTAAAAAGAGAAGAAAGAGGAGGGAGTTTAAGATGGAGAGGAAAGATCAAAATCTAAAGTTACTGAACTCAATGTTGATGTGTCCAAATAGAAGATGAGATGCAACTCCTCCAGTTTGCACTGGGCTTCACTGGAGCATTGCATTGAGCCAAGGATGGACATGTGGGCATGAGAGCAAAGTGCTGAGTTAAAATGGCACGTAACAAAAAAGGTGGGGTCATGCTTGTGGACTGAACGAAGCTGTTCCGCAAGCAGTCATCTAGTCTGCATTTATTTTCTTCTATGTAAAGGAGATTGCATTGGGAACACTAAGTAAAATAAAATCCAATCAAAGGGAGTGCGAGTGAAATGGTGCTTAACCTGAAAGGAATATTTGGGGCCTTGAGCAGTGAATAAGGAGGAGGTAAAGGAGCAGATGTTGCAGCTTTTGCAATTGCAATGGAAGGAGAGTTCGGCATAATGGAGGAGTGGACCAAGGTACCATGGAGGGAACATTCCCAGCAGAATGCTGACAATAAGGAGAGGGAAAAACATGTTTGATTGCAGCATTATGCTGTAGCTGGCAGAAATAGCAGATGATGATTATTTGAATGAGGAGGCTAGTGGGGTAAAAAGTAAAGAGAAGGGGGACCCTGTCATAGTTCTGGGAAGAGAGAGGATTGAGGACAAACATAGAAATGTAGAAAATAGGTGCAGAAGTGAGCGATTCAACCTTTCGAGCCTACACTATCATTCAATATGATCATGGCTGATCATGCACTTTCAGTATCCCACTCCTGTTTTCTCTCCAGACCACATTTATCCCTTTAGCCACAATGACCATATCCAGCTTCCTATTGAACATATCTGACAAACAGGCCCCAACAGCTTTCTGTGGTAGAGAATTCCACAGGAATTCTCTGAGTGAAGAAATTCACTCACAATTCTCTGAGTGAAGAAGTTCTTCCTCATCTCAGTCTTGAATGGCTTACTCCCTATTATTAGACTGTGACCCCAAGTTCTGGACTTCTCTAACATCAGGAACATTCTTCCGGATTCTAGCCTGTCCAGTCCATCAAGAATTTATATTGCTATAAGATCCCCTCTCATTTTTCTAAATTCCAGTGAGTACAAGCACAGTTGCCAGAGTCAATGTTTTGAGTCTAGATGATCCTCCTTCAGAGTGATAAAGAGACACTTAGACTCGAAACACTGGCTCTGTTCTCTCCTCACAGATGCTGGCAGACCTGCTGAATTTTCCAGAATTTTCTGTTTTTGTTAAAAATAATCATTTCCAATTTTCCTCCTGCCCACTTTCAAGCACCACATGGGTGCTTGCTACGCTTGCCTTTTTGTGGAATATGTGGAACATTCCTTGTTCCAGTTCTATCTTAGCCCCCTCCCACATCTATTTTCCAATATATTGATGACTGTACCTGTTTATATATTGATGCTGCTTCCTGTTCTTGACCTGAATTGGAAAATTTCAATTCTTTAATTCCGATTCTCCCACCTTCAAATGGTCCTTCTCCAATTCTTCCCTTCCCTTACTTGACCTCTGTCTCCATAGGCTATCAACCAATATTGACAATAAGCCCACCAATTCCCACAAATACTTTGAGTCCACTTGCTCATATCCTGCTTCTTGTGAAGACTTTATTGCATTCTCCCAGGTTTTCCTCTCGTTTGTATCTATTTCATACTACTTTCCATACTACTACACCAATAGGTCCTCCTTTTTACCTCAGTCAAGGATTTCCCTCCTTTCCTTTCAGCAATCCACGAGGACTATTTCATGTACATTGGATACACTGGTCCACTCCTTGACCCGGGCTACACCCTTTCCCCTTCCCATCGTACTTTTCTGTAGGAGATACAGCCACTGCCATTTTACATTCTCCCTCCCGACCATTCAAAGATGAAGACACTCCTTCCAGGTAGTAACAGCAATTTACAATATACTTCTTTCAAGTTAATAAACTGTGTTCACTGCTCATGATGTGGTTTCCTCTGCAGTCTAGACACAGGCTAGATGATTGTTTTGTGGAACACTTCCATTCAGTCCATAAGCATGACTTCAAGCTTCCACTCACCTTTCATTTTCACTATACACCTTGTTCCCCCTCTGACTGTTCTCTCCTTTCCCTGTAGTGGGTTTTCCAATGAAGTTCAACACCAAGCTGATGACTCTACTGACTTTGGATCTCTTTAATTTATCCCGAAAATGCAAGCAACTGAGAGAGTCTCCAAATTGAGGTGTCTTTGCACTTGCCTGCCTAGAATTATAGAGTAGGATCATGGAATAATTATAGATCATGGGGAATAGTGAGAGTACATCATGTCTATATGAGAACAAATCAGGAAATTCCATTCCCTTCCTCTTTTCCTGCAGCCCAGCAATTTCTTTTCTCTTCAGCTTTTATCCTTCTGAAAGCCATGATTGAATCTACCTCCATTACACTCTTGACACAGTGCATTCCATATCCTAACCAGTCATTGCACAAAAAAGTTTCACTTCATGTCCCTGTTGCTTTTGTAATCATTTTTTATCAGTGATGTTTGGTTCTCGACTGTTCTGCCTGCGAGAACAATTTCTCTTTCCTCTCTGTCTAAACACCTTATGATTTTGAGTATCTATCATATTTTCTCTCAACCTTGTTGTGGTCTCCTTGGAGACTATGAATGTTTATAGAGAAAATTGAACACCCAGTGACTAACTGAAGGAAACTATGCCATTATATTTGACATTTTTAAATAACAACTAACTTTAACGTTACTGTAATAAAACAAAATTCAGCAAAGCAAGTGCTACTAATTTTAACATATTTACTTAAACACTTTTACTTTACTTCAAAAAGGACTACAAAAATGTTTTAAAAATTCCCTTTCTAAAACACTCAACTGAATTTTCCCTTTGCCAAAATAATGCCTGCACCCCTCCTCACCACCCACCTCCCCCCCTTCCCTCAGAAAGTCTTTGGCTACTTATTAGGTTCTTGAAAGTTTGGAATTAACTTCAAACTTTTCCACAGCTGCCTTGTAAGATCCGAGACTTTCCAGCCCAAGCTTGAACTTTGCTTGCAATTCCCACCCTGTGAATTTAACAGAAAGTGAGAAACAACTCAGGTTTCTAAAACTGTCACTCTATTGCCCTGGCCATTAACTTCTCCACAGCTCTTGGTAGATTTGTGTTTTCACTATGCAGGTCACTGCAGGTTTCCTCCTCTAACTCCAAGCTAGACAAATCTTATCCCCTCACAAATTCGGGATGGGATTTTCTGGCTGAACTCACTCCAACAATAAAAAATTTCGCTCGTGGTCAAAGGACTTTGCATGTTTCATGTCTCTCCCACTACAATTGTCATGTTGGATGCAACAAGAGAACTCCCCCCTCTGCCTCCAAACTGAAATCAAACTCTCATTTGCATTTTGCTCATTGAACAATGAAGTTAGTGGCCATGATTCTCCTAATCTGGCTCTAAGTGCCCATGCCAGCACAGAAACTGGAGTGTTTCCCACTGACTTTAGCAACAGCTGTGAAATTTATGCTTGCAGGAAACAATCTTCCCACTAACAACTTGTCATCTTAGAGAGACATTCTCTCCCCATCACAGAAACAATGGGCCCCCCTCAACCCTACACCACGCAGACACGCGAGTGACCTGACCCACCCCCACCTCCAATCAGAAGCCTTCATGCTCTCGCCTACAAGGGAAACACTCGTGCCCATCAGGATCTCCTTCAGGATATCTCCTCCCAAAAGCCCCCTATGCATTGGCCCGTGGCAGTGACACCCTGACCTGGTGCCTGATTTGATTTGATTTATTATTATCACATGTATTAACAAACAGTGAAAAGTATTGTTTTTTGCATGCTATACAGACAGAGCATACCCTTCACAGAGGGGGAAAGGAGTACAGAATGTAGCGTTATAGTCATAAGCTAGGGAGTAGAGAAAGATCAGCTTAGTGCAGCATAGACCATTCAAAAGTCTGTTGGTAGCAGGGAAGAAATTGTTCTTGATTTGGTTGGTATGCGGCCTCAGACTTTTGTATCATTTCTTCGACAGAAGAAGGTGGAAGGGAATATGTCCTGGGTGCATGCGGTCCTTAACAATGCTGGCTGCTTTTCTAAGGCAGCAGGAATGTAGATAGAGCCAATGGATAGGAGGCTGGTTTGTGTAATGGACTGGGCTTCATTCTTGAGTTTCCCTTTGTAATCCCTTCTGCTGTAAGGGAGGATCAAGGAATTAAGTGAAGTGCCCAAATGCTCCTCTGACACTGCCTGGCTGCAGAAGAATGGTTCCCCAAGCTTTCTGGCTGGGCTTGGCATTGGTCCAGGGGTTGACCTGGGCACTATCGCTCACAATGAGGTTCTTAGGCTAGACTGCCCCTTCTAGCCTTGGAAAACTTGAACATCACTCTTGGCATGGAGATTTCAGGCACCTGTCTGATTAAAGTCTTCATTCTGGACTGTGAAATGGTGAAGTGGTTTGTTCACTTTTATCTTCATGCCTCCTTGGACATCAATCAATAACTTTCACTCGCAGATAAGTGCCCCCTTCATGGCTGAATGCAATCTCAAGAACCGACCCTCATCCCGCCCCATTGTTCCTACCTGCAATGTTTATACAAAAGAGGATTTGAGAAAATTTAACTGCTTTGAAGTTGCTTGCAGCTGTTTGTGGCCAGATGTTATCTAAAAACCGTAAGGCTGTCAATCAAAAATAAATTAAAAGGAATGGATTGAAATTGAATGAAAACAAGGCTTTTCAGGGGGTTTGGATGGATTTCCAAGGTTTTGAGATTTCTATGAAGGCTCAGAAACTTGAAATAAATGCTGTGTTAAAAGGATAGCACTAAGTGAGCAGCTCTGAAGGAGGAAACTTTCTCCTCCCCCCACCTGTCAGAGGATTTGAAAGGGGTCTTCTCACACAAAGAGAGAAAGAGGAGTCCCTTTTGTAGAATGGAGTGCTGCTGGGATTTGGAAGCCCACCAGATGTCCAGGGAGCAAAGAGAAGACGTGACCACTACTTCAAAGTTTCACTGTCCACAGTCTTTGATCAGAAAGATGTCCTGCTTTTCCTTGAAGATGATGTAAAGATGCTGGCGTTGGATTGGAGTGGTAAGAACTCAGTAAGAATTTAGCAACACCAATTATTAATCCAACCGATTTATTTGATAGTAAAAAAGCGAGCTTTCAACACTCCCGTGTCTTCATCAGGCAAGTGCAGTGTTCTGGTCTGCAATAGCACAAATCAGCACAGACAGTCAGAGATTGCTGATTAGAATGCGAATCCTTACATCTAACCTGCTATTCAAGTGTTAAAGTGGCTAACAATGTGTGTGAAGGGATCCTGAGCATTGTTAGAGAATTGTGTATTTTCTCCAGACAGCACAGTAAGTGAGGTTTTTTGCTAACCCAGGCAAGTTACGGGGGTTACAGATAGTGTGTCATGAAGCCAAGCTCCCTGTTAAGACCGTCCTCATGTGTGCGGAGCCTGGCTATCAGTCTCTGCTCAGCGACTCTGCGCTGTCGTGTATCACGAAAGCCCCCTTGAAGAACATTTACCCGCAGGTCGGAGGCCGAATGCCCCTGACTGCTGAAGTGTTCGCCCACAGGAAGGGAACTGTTTTGCCTGGTGATTGCTGAGCGATGCTCATTCATCCGCTGTCGTAGTGTCTGCATGGTCTCCCCAATATACCATGCTTCGGGACGTCCTTTCTTGCAACGTATTAGGTAGACAAAGTTGGCCGAGTTGCAAGAGTATGTACCGTGCACCTGGTGAATGGTATCCTCACGTTTGATGATGTCGTCCATGTCTATGATCTGGCATGTCTTGCAGAGGTTGCTGTGGCAGGGTTGTGTGGTATTGTGGTCAATGTTCTCCTGAAGGTTGGGTAGTTTGCTGCGAACAATGATCTGTTTGAGGTTGTGCGGTTGTCTGAAAGCAAGAAGTGGGGGGGTGGGGATGGCCCTAGCGAGAGGTTCATCGTCATCAATGATATGTTGAAGACTCCGGAGAAGATGTCGTAGCTTCTCCGCTCCGGGGAAGTACTGGACAACAAAAGGTACTCTGTCCACCGTGTCCCGTGTTCGTCTTCTGAGGAGGTCAGTGCGGTTTATCGTTGTGGCACGTTGGAACTGTCGATCGATGAGTCGAGCGCCATATCCTGTTCTCACGAGTGCATCCTTCAGTGTCTGGAGGTGTCTGTCACGATCCTCCTCATCTGAGCAAATTCTGTGTATACGGAGGGCTTGTCCATAGGGAATGGCTTCTTTAACTTGTCTAGGGTGGAAGCTGGAGAAGTGGAGCATTGTGAGGTTGTCTGTCGGTTTGCGGTACAGTGAGGTGCTGAGGTGACCGTCCTTGATGGAGATGCGTGTGTCCAAGAATGCAACTGATTCTGGAGAATAGTCCATGGGGAGTCTGATGGTGGGATGGAACTTGTTGATATCATCATACAGTTGTTTCAATGATTGTTCACCATGAGTCCAAAGGAAAAAGATGTCATCAATGTATCTAGTATATAACCTGGGTTGGAGATCTTGTGTGGTGAAGAAGTCTTGTTCGAACCTGTGCATGAAGATGTTGGCATACTGAGGTGCGAATTTGGTCCCCATGGCTGTTCCGTGTGTCTGGATGAAAAGCTGATTGAAAACCTCACTTACTGTGCTGTCTGGAGAAAATACACAATTCTCTAACAATGCTCAGGATCCCCTTCACACACATTGTTAGCCACTTTAACACTTGAATAGCAGGTTAGATGTAAGGATTCGCATTCTAATCAGCAATCTCTGACGGTCTGTGCTGATGTGTGCTATTGCAGACCAGAACACTGCACTTGCCTGATGAAGACACGGGAGTGTTGAAAGCTCGCTTTTTTACTATCAAATAAATCGGTTGGATTAATAATTGGTGTTGCTAAATTCTTACTGAGTTCTTTCCTTGAAGAGACAGTCCAGAGATAAGACCCCCATTCTGGGGGATAGTGTTGGGGTCAACCCATTTTCCTCAGCCTGAGCCCACCCAGACCATAGGACCCTTAGCAGAAATTCCCTATGCAGTCTGACAGTGTGAAAGATGCACATGGGAACCACTTTGACTCTCCTTTAGGTCCACTGCACTAAATCCAAGATATTGATGATGAGTTCCAAGCCTGTCCAGGGTCGATCCCACTGCAGTGGTGGGTGAAGGGCACGAAGGCTTTGAATCTGGCTTCAAGCCCACTAATTACATTCAAATTTGAAGCTTTGTACAATAACAGGTTCCTATCCAATGTGGGTGGGAACCTGAGAAAGCCTAGTGGGGTGGCTGAGTGATGGGGTGACAGATTTGAGGCTTATCAGGAATCCCAATTTATCCTTAACACCCCATTCAGCAGAACATCAGGATTACTGCGAGTGGCTAATGGAACTAATGAATGCCTTGTTGTAATCCAGCTCATAAGTGTTTTATGACATTAGCTGAGATCATAATTGGGCGGAGAGCACAAAGGAGGTGAATCATGAATCTGTCTTCAGAAAGTTGCAGTGACAGTCACACTGAGGACCTGGGAGGCCTCAGGACCTAATAAGGGCCAGATGTTGGGGTTCCCAAAGCCCAACAGAAATACAGGCTGGGATTCTCCAAAAAAAAATTCTAAGTGCCGAATTTGTGTGAAAACTGGAGTAAATAGCACTGTTTCTTTTCAGCAGTGTTTTCAAAATGGATTTTCCCACACATTGTGCGTTGAACGAGATCACTCGCATGAATCAGTCCAGAAGTCCGGGGATGGGACCTATTCCCAACAAAAAGGCTTAAATCAGTGTGCTGAGAGGCCCCGGCCCATATGCACATCTCTGCGAGATCACTACACAAGTCCTCAAGGCATTGAAATCGCTGGCCTCAATCCCCACAGACATTACTGGCTTCATCACTCACATCTCACTTCCCCCCACCATGCACGTTGCTGGTCTGATTGCTGGCCTCTCACCCACCTATGCACCCCCGTGGAAATCGCTGCACTCCCAATTTCAAAGTGAGCCAGTCATTGGTGTCCTCCTCATCCCCCACTGACTTGGACATCGTTGGCCTCCTGGTCCCCCACTGAACCCAGACATCACTGCTCTCCCCATCCCCCACTGACCCAGACATCACTGCTCTCCCCATCCCCTACTGACCCAGACATCGCTGCTCTCCCCATCCTTCACTGACCCAGACATCGCTGCACTCCCCATCCCCCACTGACCCAGACATCACTGCTCTCCCCATCCCCCACTGACCCAGACATCACTGCTCTCCCCATCCTTCACTGACCCAGACATCGCTGCTCTCCCCATCCCCCACTGACCCAGACATCACTGCTCTCCCCATCCTTCACTGACCCAGACATCACTGCTCTCCCCATCCCCCACTGACCCAGACATCACTGCTCTCCCCATCCCCCACTGACCCAGACATCACTGCTCTCCCCATCCCACTGACCCAGACATCACTGCTCTCCCCATCCTTCACTGACCCGGACATCACTGCTCTCCCCATCCCCCACTGACCCAGACATCACTGCTCTCCCCATCCTTCACTGACCCAGACATCACTGCTCTCCCCATCCACCACTGACCCAGACATCACTGCTCTCCCCATCCTTCACTGACCCAGACATCACTGCTCTCCCCATCCCCCACTGACCCAGACATCACTGCTCTCCCCATCCCCCACTGACCCAGACATCACTGCTCTCCCCATCCTTCACTGAGCCAGTATCGTGCTTCCCCCAGACCAGACATCTGCTCCCATCCTTCACTGACCAGACATCCTGCACCCCATCCCCACTGACCAGACATCACTGACCCGGACATCACTGCTCTCCCCATCCTCCACTGACCCAGACATCACTGCTCTCCCCATCCTTCACTGACCCAGACATCACTGCTCTCCCCATCCTTCACTGACCCAGACATCGCTGCTCTCCCCATTCCCACTGACCAAGACATCGCTGCTCTCCCCATCCTTCACTGACCCGGACATGACTGCTCTCCCCATCCCCCACTGACCCAGACATCACTGCTCTCCCCATCCTTCACTGACCCAGACATCACTGCTCTCCCCATCCTCACGACCCAGACATCATGCTCTCCCCATCCCACTGACCCAGACATCACTGCTCTCCCCATCCCCCACTGACCCAGACATCACTGCTCTCCCCATCCTCACTGACCCGACATGCTGCACTCCCCATCCCCCACTGACCCAGACATCACTGCTCTCCCCATCCCCCACTGCCCAGACATCACTGCTCTCCCCATCTTCTGACGTTGATCCCCACTGACCAACATCACTGCTCTCCCCATCCTTCACTGACCCAGACATCACTGCTCTCCCCATCCCCCACTGACCCAGACATCACTGCTCTCCCCATCCCCCACTGACCCAGACATCACTGCTCTCCCCATCCCCCACTGACCCAGACATCACTGCTCTCCCCATCCTTCACTGACCCAGACATCACTGCTCTCCCCATCCCCCACTGACCCAGACATCACTGCTCTCCCCATCCCCCACTGACCCAGACATCACTGCTCTCCCCATCCTTCACTGACCCAGACATCGCTGCTCTCCCCATCCTTCACTGACCCAGACATCGCTGCTCTCCTCATCCCCCACTGACCCGGACATCACTGATCTCCCCATCCTTCACTGACCCATACATTGCTGTCTCCCCATCCTTCACTGAGCCAGATATCGCTGCTCTCCCCATCCCCCACTGACCCAGACATCACTGCTCTCCCCATCCTTCACTGACCCAGACATCACTGCTCTCCCCATCCCCCACTGACCCAGACATCACTGCTCTCCCCATCCCCCACTGACCCAGACATCACTGCTCTCCCCATCCCCCACTGACCCAGACATCACTGCTCTCCCCATCCTTCACTGACCCAGACATCACTGCTCTCCCCATCCTTCACTGACCCAGACATCGCTGCTCTCCCCATTACCCACTGACAAGACATCGCTGCTCTCCCCATCCTTCACTGACCAGACATCACTGCTCTCCCCATCCCCCACTGACCACATCTTCCATCCAGACATCACTGCTCTCCCCATCCTTCACTGACCCAGACATCACTGCTCTCCCCATCCTTCACTGACCCAGACATCGCTGCTCTCCCCATTACCCACTGACCAAGACATCGCTGCTCTCCCCAACCTTCACTGACCCGGACATGACTGCTCTCCCCATCCCCCACTGACCCAGACATCACTGCTCTCCCCATCCTTCACTGACCCAGACATCACTGCTCTCCCCATCCACCACTGACCCAGACATCACTGCACTCCCCATCCTTCACTAACCCAGACATCACTGCTCTCCCCATCCCCCACTGACCCAGACATCACTGCTCTCCCCATCCCCCACTGACCCAGACATCACTGCTCTCCCCATCCTTCACTGACCCAGACATCACTGCTCTCCCCATCCCCCACTGACCCAGACATCACTGCTCTCCCCATCCTTCACTGACCCAGACATCGCTGCTCCCCATCCCCCACTGACCCAGACATCACTGCTCTCCCCATCCCCCACTGACCCAGACATCACTGCTCTCCCCATCCTTCACTGACCCAGACATCACTGCTCTCCCCATCCCCCACTGACCCAGACATCACTGCTCTCCCCATCCTTCACTGACCCAGACATCGCTGCTCTCCCCATCCCCCACTGACCCAGACATCACTGCTCTCCCCATCCCCCACTGACCCAGACATCGCTGCTCTCCCCATCCTTCACTGACCCAGACATCACTGCTCTCCTCATCCTTTACTGACCCGGACATCACTGCTCTTCCCATCCTTCACTGACCCAGACATCACTGCTCTCCCCATCCTTCACTGACCGTGACATCACTGCTCTCCTCATCCCCCACTGACCCAGACATCACTGCTCTCCCCATCCCCCACTGACCCAGACATCATGCTCTCCCCATCCCCCACTGACCCAGACATCGCTGCTCTCCCCATCTTCACTGACCCAGACATCGCTGCTCTCCCCATCCCCCACTGACCCAGACATCACTGCTCTCCCCATCCTTCACTGACCCAGACATCGCTGCTCTCCCCATCCTCCACTGACCCAGACCCCGCTGCTTCCCCATCCTTCACTGACCGGGACTCATGCTATCCCCATCCTTCACTGACCCAGACATCACTTCCTCCCCATCCCCCACTGATCCAGAATCCTGCTCTCCCCATCCCCCTCCACTGACCAGACTCGATGCTCTTCCCCATCCTCACGCCCCAGACATCACGGCATCCTCATCCTTACTGACCGGACATCACTGCCTCTTCCAGCCTTACTGACCAGACATTCAATGCTTCCCACCTTCCTTGACAGTGACATCACTGCTTCCTCATCCCCACTGACCAGACATCACTGCTCTCCCCTTCCTTCACGACCCAGACATCGGCCTCCCACTCCTTCACTGACCCAGACATCGTGCTCTCATCATCCCCCAATGACCCGGACCATCACTGATCTCCCCTTCAATGAGCCATACATTGCTGGTCTCCCATCCTTCACTGAGCCAGATATCGCTGGTTTGATGATGGCGTCCATGTCTATGATCCGGCATGTCTTGCAGAGGTTGCTGTGGCAGGGTTGTGTGGTATTGTGGTCACTGTTCTCCTGAAGGTTGGGTAGTTTGCTGCGAACAATGATCTGTTTGAGTTGTGCGGTTGTCTGAAAGCAAGAAGTGGGGGGGTGGGGATGGCCCTAGTGAGATGTTCATCATCATCAATGATATGTTGAAGACTCCGAGAGATTGTCGTAGCTTCTCCGCTACTGGGAGTACTGGACACCAAGGTACTCTGTCACGATGTGTCCCGTTTTCGTCTTCTTAGAGGTCAGTGCAGTTTATCGCTGTGGCACGTCGGAACTGTCGATCGATGAGTCGAGCGCCATATCCTGTTCTCACGAAGGCATCCTTCAGCGTCTGGAGGTGTCTGTCACGATCCTCTTCATCTGAGCAAATTCTGTGTATTCGGAGGGCTTGTCCATAGGGAATGGCTTCTTTAACGTGTCTAGGGTGGAAGCTGGAGAAGTGTAGCATTGTGAGGTTGTCTGTCGGTTTGCGGTACAGTGAGGTGCTGAGGTGACCGTCCTTGATGGAGATGCGTGTGTCCAAGAATGCAACTGATTCTGGAGACTAGTCCATGGTGAGTCTGATGGTGGGATGGAACTTGTTGATATCATCATACAGTTGTTTCAATGATTGATGACATCTTTTTCCTTTGGACTCATGGTGAACAATGTATCTAGTATATAACCTTGGTTGGAGATCTTGTGTGGTGAAGAAGTCTTGTTCGAACCTGTGCATGAAGATGTTGGCATACTGAG
The DNA here is from genome assembly GCA_024679065.1 of Sphyrna mokarran. Classification (NCBI taxonomy): domain Eukaryota; kingdom Metazoa; phylum Chordata; class Chondrichthyes; order Carcharhiniformes; family Carcharhinidae; genus Sphyrna; species Sphyrna mokarran. The sequence continues at coordinate 92,560,667 of JAGIQG010000003.1, forward strand.
GTGCGAATTTGGTCCCCATGGCTGTTCCGTGTGTCTGGATGAAAAGCTGATTGAAAACCTCACTTACTGTGCTGTCTGGAGAAAATACACAATTCTCTAACAATGCTCAGGATCCCCTTCACACACATTGTTAGCCACTTTAACACTTGAATAGCAGGTTAGATGTAAGGATTCGCATTCTAATCAGCAATCTCTGACTGTCTGTGCTGATGTGTGCTATTGCAGACCAGAACACTGCCCTTGCCTGATGAAGACACGGGAGTGTTGAAAGCTCGCTTTTTTACTATCAAATAAATCGGTTGGATTAATAATTGGTGTTGCTAAATTCTTACTGAGTTCTTTCCTTGAAGAGACAGTCCAGAGATAAGACCCCCATTCTGGGGGATAGTGTTGGGGTCAACCCATTTTCCTCAGCCTGAGCCCACCCAGACCATAGGACCCTTAGCAGAAATTCCCTATGCAGTCTGACAGTGTGAAAGATGCACATGGGAACCACTTTGACTCTCCTTTAGGTCCACTGCACTAAATCCAAGATATTGATGATGAGTTCCAAGCCTGTCCAGGGTCGATCCCACTGCAGTGGTGGGTGAAGGGCACGAAGGCTTTGAATCTGGCTTCAAGCCCACTAATTACATTCAAATTTGAAGCTTTGTACAATAACAGGTTCCTATCCAATGTGGGTGGGAACCTGAGAAAGCCTAGTGGGGTGGCTGAGTGATGGGGTGACAGATTTGAGGCTTATCAGGAATCCCAATTTATCCTTAACACCCCATTCAGCAGAACATCAGGATTACTGCGAGTGGCTAATGGAACTAATGAATGCCTTGTTGTAATCCAGCTCATAAGTGTTTTATGACATTAGCTGAGATCATAATTGGGCGGAGAGCACAAAGGAGGTGAATCATGAATCTGTCTTCAGAAAGTTGCAGTGACAGTCACACTGAGGACCTGGGAGGCCTCAGGACCTAATAAGGGCCAGATGTTGGGGTTCCCAAAGCCCAACAGAAATACAGGCTGGGATTCTCCAAAAAAAAATTCTAAGTGCCGAATTTGTGTGAAAACTGGAGTAAATAGCACTGTTTCTTTTCAGCAGTGTTTTCAAAATGGATTTTCCCACACATTGTGCGTTGAACGAGATCACTCGCATGAATCAGTCCAGAAGTCCGGGGATGGGACCTATTCCCAACAAAAAGGCTTAAATCAGTGTGCTGAGAGGCCCCGGCCCATATGCACATCTCTGCGAGATCACTACACAAGTCCTCAAGGCATTGAAATCGCTGGCCTCAATCCCCACAGACATTACTGGCTTCATCACTCACATCTCACTTCCCCCCACCATGCACGTTGCTGGTCTGATTGCTGGCCTCTCACCCACCTATGCACCCCCGTGGAAATCGCTGCACTCCCAATTTCAAAGTGAGCCAGTCATTGGTGTCCTCCTCATCCCCCACTGACTTGGACATCGTTGGCCTCCTGGTCCCCCACTGAACCCAGACATCACTGCCCTCCCCATCCCCCACTGACCCAGACATCACTGCTCTCCCCATCCCCCACTGACCCAGACATCACTGCTCTCCCCATCCTTCACTGACCCAGACATCGCTGCACTCCCCATCCCCCACTGACCCAGACATCACTGCTCCCTCCCCATCCCCCACTGACCCCAGAAATAACTGCTCTCCCCCCATCCTTCACTGACCAGACATCGCTGCCCTCCCCATCCCCCACTGACCAAGACATCACTGCTCTCCCCATCCCCCACTGACCCAACAACACTGCCCCTAACCCATCCCACACTGACCCCACATCACCCCTCCCCCATCCCCCCACTGACCCAGACATCACTGCCCTCCCCATCCCCCACTGACCCACACATCACTGCTCTCCCCATCCCCCACTGACCCAGACATCACTGCTCTCCCCATCCCCCACTGACCCACAATCACTGATCCCAACACCCAGACATCGCTGCACTCCCCATCCCCCACTGATCCCCGAACATCACTGCTCTCCCCATCCCCCCTGACCCATACATCACTGCTCTCCCCCATCTTCACTGACCAGACATCACTGCCCTCCCCAATCCCCCACTGACCCAGACTCACTGCTCTCCCCTCCCATCCCCCACTGACCCAGACATCACTGGTCTCCCTCCCCCAATGACCCAACATTACTGCTCTCCCCATCTTCCTGAGCCAGATACGCTGCTCTCCACCATCCCCCCCTGACCCAACACATCACTGCTCTCACCCATCCTTCACTGACCCAGACATCACTGGCCTCCCCATCCCCACTGCCCAACACCACTGCTGCTCCCCAGCCCCCACTGACCCAGACACACTTCTCTCCCCCATCCCCCACTGGACCCAGCATCCACTTCCGCCCCACATCCTTTCACTGACCCGACATTCACTGCTTCTCCCATCCTTCACTGACCCAGACATCGCGCTCTCCCTCCCCATTACTCCTGACAGACTCGCTGCTCTCCTCCCTCCTTCACTACCCGACACACTGCTCTCCGGCCCCTCCCCCACTGACCGCAGACATCACGTTCTCTCTCCCCATCCCCACTTACCCAGACATCACATCTCTCCCCATCCCTTCACTGACCCAGTAATCACTGCTTCTCTCCCCATCCTTCACTGACCCAAGACATCGCTGCTCTCCTCCTCTGGCCCCATTACCCCCACTGACCAAGACTCGCTGCTCTCTCCCCCCCTCCCTATGACCCAGACATCGTGCTCTCTCCCCATCCTTCACTGACCCAGACATCGCTGCACTCCCCTCCCCCACTGACCCCAGACATCCCTGCTCTCCGCCATCCCCCACTGACCCAAGACATCACTGCTTCTCCCATCCTTCCGACCCAGACAATCCGCTGCACTCTCCCTCACCCACCTGACCCAGACATCACTGCTCTCACCCATCCTTCCACTGACGCCATACATCACTGCTCCTCCCCATCCCCACTTCGCTGACCCAACATCACTGCTCTCCCCATCCACCCACTGGACCCAGACATCAATGCTATCCCCATCCCCCCACTGACCCGACATCACTGCTCTCCCCATCCTTCACTGACCCAGAATCGCTGGCACTTCCCCATCCCCCACTGAACCAGACATCACTGCTCTCCCATCCCCCACTGACCCCAGACATCATGCTCTCCTCTCGCTCCGCCCCCTCTCCCCATCCTTCACTGCACAGACATCAACCCTCTCCTCTTCCCAGTCCCCCACTGAACAGACAATCACTTGCTCTCCCCAGTCCCCCACTGACCCAGACATCATGCTCTGCTCTCCCCATCCCCCACTGACCCAGACATTACTGCTCTCCCCATCCCCCACTGAGCCCAGATATCGCTGCTCTCCCTCCCCCTCCCACTGACCCAGACATACTGTCTCCCCATCCTTCACTGACCAGACATCACTGCACTCATCCCATAGCCCACTGACCCAGACATCACTGCTCTCCCCACCCCCCATCCCCCCTGACCCGACATCACTTCTCTCCCCATTCCCCCACTGACCACCTCACTTCTCTCCCCATCCCTTCCACTGACCCAGACATCTGCTCTCCCCATCCTCACTGACCCCGACATCGCTGCTCTCCCCATACCCACTGACCAAGACAAACATCGCTGCTCTCCCCATCCCTATCCTGACCCCACACTCATGCTCTCCACCCATCCCCCACTGACCGAGACATCACTTCTCTCCCCATCCCCCACTGACCCAGACATCACATCTCTCCCCATCCGTCAATGACCCAGACATCACTGCTCTCCCATCCTTCACCTGACCCGACATTCGCTGCTCTCCGCTGCTCTCCCCATTACCCACTGACCAAGACATCGCTGCTCTCCCCAACCTTCACTGACCCGGACATGACTGCTCTCCCCATCCCCCACTGACCCAGACATCACTGCTCTCCCCATCCTTCACTGACCCAGACATCACTGCTCTCCCCATCCTTCACTGACCCAGACATCGCTGCTCTCCCCATTACCCACTGACCAAGACATCGCTGCTCTCCCCAACCTTCACTGACCCGGACATGACTGCTCTCCCCATCCCCCACTGACCCAGACATCACTGCTCTCCCCATCCCTTCATGACCCCCCAGACATCACTGCTCTCCCCATCCACACACTGACCCCAGACATCCCAAAAAACTGCACTACCCCATCCTTCCTCCCAGACATCACTGCTTCTCCCCCACGCCTCCCCATCCCCCACGACCCAGACTCACTGCTCTCCCCACATCCCCCAATGACCCAGACATCACGGCTCTCGCCCATCCTTCACCTGACCCAGCACCACCACTGCTCTCCCCATCCCCCACTGACCCAGACATCACTGCTCTCCCCATCCTTCACTGAACCAGACATCGCTGCACTCCCCAGCCCCCACTACCCAGACATCACTGCTCTCCCCATCCCCTACTGACCCAACATCGCTGCTCCACTCTCCCCTCCTTCACTGACTACCAGACATCGCGGCACTCACCCCATCCCCCCAACTGACTCCAGACAGCACTGCTCTCCCATCCCCCACTGACCCAGACATCCTGCTCTCCCCATCCGTCACTGACCCAGACATCGCTGCACTCCCCATGCCCCCAATTACCCAGACATCACTGCTCTCCACCATCCCCACTGACCCATACATCACTGCTCCACCCTCCCCCATCCCCCACTGACCCAACATCGAGCTCTCCCCATACTTCACTGAACTCAACAATCGCTGCTCCTCCCCCATCCCCACTGACCCAGACATCACTGCTCTCGCCCATCCTCACTGACACCAGACATCGCTGCACTCCCCAGCCCCCACTGACCCAGACAATCACTGCTCTCCTCCCCCATCCCCTACTGACCCTACATCGCTGCTCTCCCCATCCTTCACTGACCCAGACATCACTGACCTCTCTATCCCCCACTGACCCAAACATCACTGCATCTCCATCCTCACTGACCCAGACATCACTGCCCTCCCCATCCCCCACTGACCCAGACATCACTGACCTCTCCATCCCCCACTGACCCAGACATCACTGCTTCTCCATCCCCCACTGACCCAGACATCACTGACCTCCCCATCCGCCACTGACCCAGACATCACTGCCCTCTCCATCCCCCACTGACCCAGACATCACTGACCTCCCCATCCCCCACTGACCCAGACATCACTGACATCTCCATCCCCCACTGACCCAGACATCACTGCTCTCCCCATCCTTCACTGACCCAGACATCACTGCTCTCCCCATCCCCCACTGACCCAGACATCACTTCTCCCCCCATCCTTCACTGACCCAGACATCGCTGCTCTCCCCATTACCCACTGACCAAGACATCGCTGCTCTCCCCAACCTTCACTGACCCGGACATCACTGCTCTCCCCATCCCCCACTGACCCAGACATCACTGCTCTCCCCATCCTTCACTGACCCAGACATCACTGCTCTCCCCATCCTCCACTGACCCAGACATCACTGCTCTCCCCATCCTTCACTAACCCAGACATCACTGCTCTCCCCATCCCCCACTGACCCAGACATCACTGCTCTCCCCATCCCCCACTGACCCAGACATCACTGCTCTCCCCATCCCCCACTGACCCAGACATCACTGCTCTCCCCATCCCCCACTGACCCAGACATCACTGCTCTCCTCATCCTTTACTGACCTGGACATCACTGCCTTCCCATCCTTCACTGACCGGACATCACTGCTCTCCCCATCCCCCACTGACCCAGACATCACTGCTCTCCCCATCCTTCACTGACCCAGACATCGCTGCTCTCCCCATCCCCCACTGACCCAGACATCACTGCTCTCCCCATCCCCCACTGACCCAGACATCGCTGCTCTCCCCATCCTTCACTGACCCAGACATCACTGCTCTCCTCATCCTTTACTGACCCGGACATCACTGCTCTTCCCATCCTTCACTGACCCAGACATCACTGCTCTCCCCATCCTTCACTGACCGTGACATCACTGCTCTCCTCATCCCCATGACCCAGACATCACTGCTCTCCCCTTCCTTCACTGACCCAGACATCGCTGCTCTCCCCATCCTTCACTGACCCAGACATCGCTGCTCTCCTCATCCCCCACTGACCCGGACATCACTGATCTCCCCATCCTTCACTGAGCCATACATTGCTGGTCTCCCCATCCTTCACTGAGCCAGATATCGCTGCTCTCCCCATCCCCCACTGACCCGGACATCACTGCTCTCCCCATCCCCCACTGACCCAGACATCACTGGCCTTCCCATCCTTCACTGACCCAGAAATCGCTGCTCTCCCCATCCTTCACTGACCCAGACATCGCTGCTGTCCTCATCCCCCACTGACCCAGATATCGCTGCTCTCCCCATCCTTCACTGAGCCAGACATCACTGATCTCCCCATCTTTCACCGACCCGGACATCGCTGCTCTCCCCATCCTTCACTGCTCTCCCCATCCTTCACTGACTCAGACATCGTTGGCCTCCCCATTTCCCCACTGACCCAGACATTATTGTCCTCCTGCCCAATCTGAAGATTGAAGAGCACAAATGTAAATTGCACCATGTTTATTTTACAGTTCTAAAAAAAAGTTTTGCCCCTCTTTTCTATTATAGCTTTCCTAGCACCATCTCAGATGTGATTACCAAATTTAACACGAATCAGGGATTAAAACTTGATCTGATCAGCTCAGCTATGCAGCCTTGAAGCAATGCTGGAGCCAAGTTTCCAGAATTAAACCCAGACTTCCATTATTGTGCCAAGAACAGGAAAAGAGATGAATTTTCCATTTCTTCATAATCCAAAATAATCCGTGCAGAATATGAAATATATCATTTTGCTGAATGTTCCATCTACATATGGCAATCTCCTAAGTAGGATGTTATTTATTTTAATGTCGTCCTTTGTATCCAGAAGTTTAATTCTGTTGACCATCGCTCATTCATTCAGGATTGGTGGGAGTGACAACAAGCAGTGGAAAATCTACAAAGTTGCCATCAATGTCCTGGTGCAATTTCTCCCAATTTCCCTGTGCCTTTAGTAATAACAAAGGTCAATATGAAATACATTTCTGATTATTGATGCTTTAGGGTGCACCTTGTATTTCAGCATTTTTTTAAAATCCAAATAATCCCAAGACACTGCGCTTTGTTGCTGCCAGGATCGTCATTTTATGTAACTGCTTCTGTTTGCAATACTATGGGATTACAAAGGTTATATTTTCATATTTTGCGAAGCAAGGAAGCTATTTGTAAATATGATAAATCGCTCAACTTGCTATAAAGAGACTTTTGGCTCGCATTTTTCTGTTCAAATCATTTGTTAATAAAATTCCACTCCAGTCTCAGGAATTAGGAATGTTGCAGGAGGGTTTTATATAAAGGTTTGTGCCTGCATTGCTTTTGACTAATTTAAAGCCATAAAACACAGGAACAGAAGATGACTGAAAAATTGCAAATGTGTGATACTGCAGCAATTGGGCAAGTTAATTAAGCGAAGTTAGTGAATATATTTCTTTATCTTTGTTCCCATCTAGTTGACCCAAGATCTATTTTAATATGAAATGAGACAGCTTCATTTTATTTGATGTGTGATTCTGACAGCTTTTAGCAGGAGTGAACTTAAATCAGCCATTCCAGACTCACACTGCTTTTTAAGCAATCAAGGACAGTGCCATAAATTGCAGCACAAACTATTCCCAGTTTTTATACTGCTCTGATATTAGCAAAGAAATATTTTAACCTCATATGTTCTGTCTGACTGAGTTTCTTATAGCTGGTAAAAATTCATCTCTGGGTCTTAGATGACTAAACAGGTCAATCACAAAAATACTAAATTCAAGAGAGAAAAATAATACAAAATTTACAGGGTAGTATTGGGGTAGAATGGTGTCACAGTGTTTAGCACTGCTACCTCACAACACCAGGGAGCTGGATTCAATTTCAGCCTCGGGTCACTGTCTGTATGGAGTTTGCACATTCTCCCAATGCCTGTGTGGGTTTCCTCTGGATACTCCGGTTTCCTCCCACAGTCCAAAGATGTGTGGGGTAGGTTGATTGGCCATGATAAGTTGACCCTCGTGTCAGGGTGATTAGCAGGGTAAATATATGGGGATACACAAATAGGCCCCAGGTGGGATTGTGGTTGGTGCAGACACAACGGTTGAACAACCTCCTTTTGCACCAGAAAGATTCTATCAATTTTTAGCATAAATTGTTTCTGTACTGGTAGCTTTTGAAATTATGCTCTTTGAAGAATTAATGTGATTATAATTTAAACAGAATTTGCTATTGCCACAGAGTGTTTCAAATTTGGCATTAAATGTATAATTATTTTTATAAAATCGCTGAGACTTGAACTGCAATTAGTCAGAAAATATATGAACTGAGCATGAGGCAATTTTACTGTCCCAATACAAGTTCAAAGCCAGAAAACTGATCATTCATCACAAAAAAAATCCTCTGGAAGTGTATCGAGCATAAGTTGAAGCAGAAATGTTACCTTTTTGTGCAGCTTTGAGTCAGTCACAAAATAAATTCTATAATTACAATTAGCATTTTATTAATTATTTCAGTAGTATCACAGTGTCACCACAGGTTCCATGTGTAAATGTTATTTTATTTGCTAATACCATGGAGTTCCAATGAGAAAAGATCAAGTAAAGATCTTAGCCTTGAATATGGGTTGCTTTACAACTGTTTTAAAAAGTTTTGATGTTTAAAGCTCATTTATTAAGGTCACAAGTAATTTTACATTAACATTGCAACGGGCGACATGGTGGCATAGTGGTTAGTACTGCTGCCTCACAACGTCAGGGACCCAGGCTCAATTACCGGCTTGGATCACTGTCTGTGTGGACTCTGCACATTCTCCCCCTGCCTGTGTGAGTATCCTCCAAATGCTCCAATTTCCTTCCACATTTCAAAGGACATGCTGGTTAGATACATTGGCCCTGTTAAATTCTCCCTTTGTGTACTTGAATAGGTGCTGGAAGTGTGGCGACTAAGGGTTTTTCACAGTAACTTCATTGCACTGTATATGTAAACCTACCTGTGACACTAATAAATAAACTAAAATACATGCTCACCGAAATTGTAGTGTAAAGTTAAAGAAATTTACCTCTTTTCATGTAATACTATCTTCCTGTTAGTTAATATTGAATGATATGATTACAGTCAACTTCTTATGAAGTGAAATCTTGTCCTTTGGTTCTTACCTTCAGGTTGTTTGGAAAATTCATCTCTAAAATTGGTCAGTTTCTACTGGGATCACAAACATCTAGATTCATGTTAATAACTCATGATGATACCTAAATAAGCATCCTATTTTTGTTGTCAGCCCTTTCTGCGAAATCAAGTTATCCCACTTGCTGATCAACTCATTCAGCAGATCATGGTGCAGACTGGTAGTAAGAACTCTGCTGCAGACATTTTTAAACATATTTACAAGAAAATCCTAACTTCTGCAAACATTTTTTTGTTGGTGCTGGGCTGCCTTTGGCTCTCTGCAAAATGGCCTTACCGCAGCCCTGAATAGTTTGGTAGACACAAAAATTACTTTGTGTCTGGAGAATGGGGAGGAGCATAAAAGAGAGCTGGAGCGACCAGTGGAAGTTGAAAGGAGTATTTATACTGAACAGTAGGCATCAATCAAAGCAGATGCTTTGTGGAAAATTTCAGTTCCCTCAACTTAATAGTAGAAAAAATTTCAGGTGTTCACTAGGGAAACCATCAGCCAAGTCACGTAAAGCAGCTTCAACTCCAATTTCAAAGCAGAAAATAGACAGCACTGTATTTGGCTCTCAAGGCCACCATGGTCCTTAACTTTTATGAAGTAGATTCTTTCTGGACTGCAGTGAGTCCTGGATCACCTAGATAACAAAGATGCCTATGTTAGTCTCCTATTTATCGACTACAGCTCAGTCTTCAACACCATTATGCCTACAAAACTCATCACCGAATTCTGTGGTCTGGTACTCAGCTCCTCCCTCTGCGATTGGATCCTTAGCTTCTTAACCCACAGACCACAATTAATAAGGATAGGCAACAACACTTCCTCCATGATCATCTTCAACACTGGTGCTACACAAGACTGTGTCCTTTGTCCCTTACTATATTCCTTATACACCTATGACTGTGTGGCCAAATTCTCCTCCAACTCAATTTTCAAGTTTGCTAATGATATCACAGTTGAATCTCAAACATGACAAGTTGGAGTACAGGAATGAGATAGAGAATCTGGTAAACTGCTGCAGCAACAATAATCTCTCCCTTAATGTCAACAAAACAAAGGAGACTTCAGGAAGTGTAGTGGAGGATATGCCCTTGTCTACATCAACGAGGACAAAGTAGAAATGGTCGAGAGCTTCAAGTTTTTAGGTGTCCAGATCACCAACAACCAGTCCTGGTCCCTCATGCTGACACTATAGTTAAGGAAGACCACAAATACCTCAACTTTTTCAGAAGTCTAAAGAAATTTGGCATGTCCGCTATGGCTTTCACCAACTTTGATGTAGAGATGCCGGCTTTGGACTGGGATAAACACAGTAAGAAGTCTGACAACACCAGGTTTAAATCTAACCAATTTATTTGATAGTAAACTCGCAAGCTTTCAACTCTATGGTCTTTGTCAGGTGAATGAAGACCACCTGACAAAGACATAGAGTCGAAAGCTTGCGAGTTTACTATCAAATAAATCGGTTGGATTTAAACCTGGTGTTGTCAGACTTCTTACTGGTTTCACCAACTTTTACAGATGCATCATTGAAAGCATTCTTTTTGGTTGCATCATACCATGGTATGGCTCCTGCTCTGCCCAAGGCCACAAAAAACTACAAAGGATCATGAATGAAACGTGATCTGTCTCTCAAATCAGCCTCTCTTCTTGCTGCCTAAGAAAAGCTACCAGTATAATCAAGACTTCCACACACCCTGGACATACTTTCTTCCATCTTCTTCCATCAGGAAAATGACACAAAAGTCAGGACACATACAAACCAACTCTTTCCCACTGCCATCAGGCTTTTGAATAGACTGACCTCATATTAAGTTGATCTTTCTCTACACCCTAGCTATAACTGTAACACTACATTCTACTCTCTCTCCTTTCCTTCCCTATGTACAATATGTCTTGTCTGTATAGTGTGCAAGAAACAATATCTTTCACAGTACACTATTACATGTGATAATAATAAATCAAATAAAATCAAGTGACATAAGCAACATCTTTCAACACTTTGTACAATGCTGTAGCCAATACATCACAGAGGTTCTGTATGTCAAAATGAACATGTTTATCATTTTTCCAATGGGGAGAACAAAGCACTGAAATCAGAGTTTCTTGATGTCACATGGAGTGAAAGTGAATTGGCTGAAAACCATCAATTTCATCGTGGTGACTTCCAGTGGAGGCTGAAAATGATCAATCCTTCTGGTTCCAAATGGTTGCACACACTTTAGTCTTGTCTTTCCCATTTATATGCTGGATTCTGCCACTATCGAAAATGGAAGTGTTCCTAGAGGCACATTCTGCTCTTGCAACATTCACAGCTGGACTGCTGAGCTTTGCTCTATCTATTAGTTCTGGTATTGCTTAGTTTTGTCTCTAGCATATTGCTTCCATTGTGTAAAAAATAGTTCCAGGGCAGTTGCAACTTCGACACATTAGCATCTCTTTTTTAGAGGTGTTTGGTGCTGCTCTCGGCATGTTCTCCTAATCTTCTCCCTGAACAGGGATTGACCATCTGGCTTGATGGTGAAAGAAGTAGGGCCAGATTGTTGTGATGCTATTGCTGATGGCCTACATTACTTCACAAATGTCCAGTAGTGAGATGCTAAAGCTTTTAATAATCTCTCCGCCGAAACCTTGTCCAAAGTTCATTACCATTGTTAAAATCGGAAGAGTTGCAAAGATACTGATGAAGTTTAGTGCTTTAGTTAAATCACTGGATGTCACTGGTAATAGAACATAGAACATTACAGCACAGAACAGGCCCTTCGGCCTTCGATGTTGCGCCGACCATTATAAAAAGCAATGACCCTCCAAACTAAACCATTCCCTTCTCTTCCATATACTTATCAACTAACCTCTTAAACGCCACCAAACTTGGCGTATCTACAACTGCCGCAGGCAGGGCATTCCACTCCCTAACCACCCTCTGGGTAAAGAACCTACCTCTGATATCCGTCCTATAACTATCACCCCTTAATTTAAAGCTGTGTCCCCTCGTGCTAGCTTTCTCCATCCTAGGAAAAAGGCTATCACTGTCCACCCTATCTAAACCTCTTATCATCTTATATGCTTCGATAAGGTCTCCTCTTAGCCGCCTCCTCTCGAACGAAAACAACCTCAAATCCCTCAGCCTCTCTTCATAAGACCTGCCCTCCATGCCCTCAATTGCACATAGGTAATGATGCAATTATAACAGGGATATTGGTATGGTCACAGCTTATCTTCTGAGATTTATTTTCAGATCACTTTCAACACATTGGGGGGAATTCTCCCATCCCGCCTGCCACGGGAATCATAGCAGGTGGCGGGAGGGAGGAGGAGGGGTACCATGCTAATGTCCATTGATCTCGGGCGAGGTTCTCTGGTTTTGGAACAAGTGCAGCTGAAGAAACCCAGCTATTATGTAAGTTAATATTTTAACTAGTTCCATTTCATTATTGTCTGCTGTCAGACAGTTGTGATATGTTTTAAGCATGAGTCTAATTCTATTATATAACACCATGAAGAACATACAGATTTTTATTTTACAATTATTTCTAAAGACACAAATATTTTGAAAATTCAAAGAGTATACTGCCAAGAGTGGTGTACATAGTTTGAAGCACAATTTCTATGAACTTATACTGGCATCTAAACAATGGTTTGACACCTTACTTCTCTGTATTTTGCACAAAAGCTTTCAGCTGTAGATGTGAATGACATCCATGTAAATATGACGCCACTTCGAGTAAATGATACCATTGGACTGTGGGAAGTAAACAAAAAAATGTGGCAGATTCGCTATCAGTATAATAAATACTTGAAAACATGGAAACTATCAAGAAATTCAACATTTGGGTTTGTAAATTAAAACAATGCCACAAAAGTCACATTGCATTGTTATTTTACAGAATGATGTTGTGTATTTGAGGTACAGTGTAATAATACACTTGTTATAAAATTGTAATGTTTTGCTGAACAAGAATTACAATCTTGAGTGATAACATCTTGCTGAAACCTACATTTCCATTAATTCTAATAAAAAAAATTCAATATTGTGCACTAAATTATCAAGCAAACATTTTTCCTTGGATTTTTATTTGAGATTTTGTTATTGCAGTGCTGCCCACCCAACATTTCTTATATAATTGTAAGTGATCCTCTCTGGTCCAAAATATTGTAGTTGTAAAGAATAGAACAGAAACTATAAAGCAACAGGAGTATTAACATTGTGAAGGTGAATCACAGCACCACATAGACACAACAGATGTGCAGGTTAATGTTGACATTTTTAAAATGGGTTCACCCTTTGATAAGGGAGCTCTCAATGTATTTTGTAATTAAGTATAGCAACCCATCCAGCATATCCAATGTATAATATATTTTAGAAACAATCTCAGCATAAATTACATGCAGAGCACCCCATTGTTTCTCAGTCTACAGTCATGACTGTAGTTTCACTATGTTCTATTGTATATTGCCTCAATCCTTAGAATCACAAGTGGATCTATAATTCACCCATTGTCTTATTTGATTTTGCATCCCTGATTTGATGGGGGCAATTTTACCAAGCCAGAGGAAGGGGGAAATTCAAGACCAATTCTATGGTCTTGTTAACTGGCATCTTCCAGCCACTTCCTGCTGTCTATGAGACAGGTTGAGAGTGCTGATGGCCATCTGCCTGGAAGCGGCAGGAAGGCAACTGAATCTGTTCAGAAGTCAATCAACAGGATTTTTCCAATAAAATCTTTCTTTTCTGACAATGGAGAAATCTCATCCTGCACTCCTAATTGGCAGTAAGTAGAAGGTGAGATCATAGTGTGATGGATTGCTTCAGTGTAGCTGTGAAGGCTTTGATCACGAAACACCTAGAGAAATGTTCAGGCTGATGGGCTACCTTATACAGCATTGATTCTGCCAGGAAGTCCCCTTGCTGCTTGACAGGTGAGTGCCAGCTACTTGGGATTTGGCTTTCTTCAAATGCACTTGTCTACTACCAGCCCTCAGAGAGGCATACGAACAGCTGATGCAGCTGCATCATCCCCCTCTATGGTGGGTCTAGGACATAAAGCTTCCCACTGTGGCATTCTTCTGCAACAATACCAGCTGCCTTCTACACAGTCACATGTCCCTTCACGGAGCAGAGAGAAAGGGCCCCAAGATGTGATTAGAAGCTGACCAGACCCTTAACAACAGTCAGGTCAGATGAACCTCTCAATCACCTACTGCGAGACCTGTTAATAGCCATCTCCCTTCTTGATACCCTTTTAATTAAATAAATGTTCAGGAAATTAAATAAAAATAACTGGGAACAATAGCCCTGGAGGGGCACTGTAACTAAAACAAAATGTCAAAGGAAACTTGAATCAAAATACCGTTAATAGAGGTAATGCACCGTAGTCCACATGCCACTCATCAGTCACAGAAGCCTGAAGGGGACCGGTGGACACAGTGTTCTCTCTGTCCAAGGCCAACCAGCCATGAACATTGCAATGGCAGAGGGCTAGACAGTAAGGTCAGAGAATCGCCCTCTGCTTGGACCTATTGATGACCACCTCCCTCATTTTTCCTATTTTGAACAAGCCAATTAAACTAAATTAACAAATTAAGGGACAAAACAGAAGAGGAATACTGCATCAAGCAGAATAAATCCAAAAGAGACTTAAAGCATTAAAGCAAAAGATATTTAAAGGGGTCAAAAAAGCATCCAGTACATGTGGTGCCCATACAGAAAGCCATGATCTCACTAGCGGACAACACATGCTCCCTCTCTAAGGCAACCCAGCCATGAACATCACCATAGTAGAGGAGTAGCCAATTGTGTTGGTCAGACAACTCCCCACCCCCGCAACTGCCTGGAGCTGTTGATGGCCATGTCCCTTATTTATATGTACTCCAAGCATTTAATTAAACAATGCCCTTCATCTGTATATTCTAACAATACAACTGATAAACCATTAATAGTAACAACCAGAAAAAAAAACTAATGTGTGAAAATTCAGCCCAATATTTCTAAAATCCCTTGTGGGAGAGCTTCCATTTTTTATGTGACAGCATATTTATTAATAGTATGCTAGATAAAAAGAACTTGGCTAAAAATAAATCAGGAAGAGCTTAAAACAAAACGCTTACAATCATCAGAATTACATGATGACTGAGATTTCTAGAGACAAAATGAAATGTCCTCCAAACCAATGTTCTTGAGAACATTGGTTTGGAGGATTCAAAATCTTATATTGTTGTTGGAAAGAGCAGCAAGTAAAATATTGCATGGCTATGTTGCATAAAGGCTTGCTTTATGTATCTCTGAATGATTTGTATTAGCTATTTTCACCTAAAAAAATAGATAAAAATTTAATCTTTTTGAATTTTTGATTTCTTTTTGGCATTTTTGCCATTCAGTTCTGGTTTGGTCGTTAGCAGAAAATGACTTAAGATAATAAATCAAAATAACCAGAACTTCAATATCGTGGTTGGCCTTTTATCTCGCAAGCAATATAGTAAAGACAATTTGCAATTTCTTTAAAATGTCTTTGGAATATGTAATTGTTTAACAATGTTTGAAAATAACTTTTAAGAGTTTTTATCAATTGTAAAGGGATCAGTTGTAATTTTCTTGAATAATAAGAAAAATGACCTATGTGATTGGGTTACCCTTAACCTAGAGTCATAGAGATCATAGAGGTTTACAGTATGGAAACAGGCCCTTCAGCCCAACTTGTCCATGCCACCATTTTTTTTAAAACCCCTAGGCTACTTCTAATTGCCCACATTTGGCCCATATCCCTCTTTACCCATCTTATCCAGTTAACTGTATAGGATCATAGAAACCCTACAGTGCAGAAAGAGGCCATTTGGCCCATCAAGTCTGCACCGACTACAATCCCACCCAGGCCTTACCCACACATCACCACATGTTTTACCTGCTAACTTACGCATCTCAGGACACGAAGAAGCAATTTTAGAATGGTTACTCAACCTAATCTATACATCGTTGGACTGTGGGAGGAAACTGGATCACATGGAGGAAACCCATGCAGACACGAGGAGAATGTGCAAACTCCATACAGATAGTGACCCATGCCGGGAATTGAATCCAGGTCCTTGGAACTGTGGATCAGTAATGCTAACCACTGTGCTACTGTGCTGCCCAATGCTTTTTAAAGACAAAATTGTGCCCATCCAGACACTCGCCACCCTCTATATGAAAAAATTGTCCTGCTGAATCTTTTTGTATCTTTCCCATCTCACATTAAACCTATGCCCTCTAGTTTTAGACTCCCCTACCTTTGGGAAAAGATATTGACTATCTTATTGATTGATGTCTCTCATTATTTTATAGACCTCTATAACATCACCCCTCAGCCTTCTACATTCCAGAGAAAAATGTATCAGTCTATCCAGCCTCTTCTTATAACTCAATCCATCAAGTCCTGGTAGCATCCTAGTAAATCTCTTCTGCACTAACATCCTTTCTATAATAGTGTGACCAGAATTTTACACAGTATTCTAAATATGGTCTTATCAATGTCTTGTACAATTTCAACAAGACATCCCAACTCCTGTATTAAATGTTCTGACCAATGAAACTAAGCATGCTGAATGCCTTCTTTATCACTCTGTCCACCTGTGCCTCTGCTTTCAAGGGGCTATGAACCTGTACCCCTATATCTCTTTGCTCTATAACACCCCCCAACACCCTACCATTACTGGTTCAATCTACAAAAATGCATCATCTCACATTTATCTAAATTAAACTCCATCTGCCATTCATCAGTCCACTGCTCCAATTGATCACGATCCCGTAGCAATTAGAGATAACCTTCTTTACTGTCCACTATGCTACAATCTTGGTATCATCTGCAAACGTACTGACAATGCCTCCCATATTCTCATCTAAATCGTTAATATGAATGACCAACAACAGTGGATCCAGCGTCGATCCCTGAGGCACACCGCTGGTCACAGGTCTCCAGTTTGAAAAACAACCCTTTATAGCCACCCTCTGGCTTCTGTCATCAAGTCAATTTTGTAACCATTTAGCTACCTCACCCTGGATCCTGTGAGAATCTGGAAGCAGTACTAACAGAAAGGGAGTTAGTATTTAAAAGCTGTCTATTAGGCAGATGCAAATGAGAGCTGGGGGCAGAAAGTACTCAGCAACAGAGGTGCAGGAGGTCTTGGAGGCACAGTGTGAGTAGGGTAAGAAAGGTCTAAAACCTAGTGACCCTGAAGCTAAGCAGTCGGCTTCCCAGTGAGAATAAGCTCTGTCCCCTCCCTCTAGTGAGAATCACACCTGGATTTTTTCCCCTAGGTGCTGTATGATTGTATCTGGGAGCTTGCCCAAAAAATTAACAGGATTCTCTCCTGCTTTCACGCTCGTTCAGCACTTAGAATTTCTTTCATAAGATTGCCCCCTGGGTGTTTTACCACGGACCAGGGTGTTATGGGTTCTTTGCTCTCTAGGAAAGAAAATCTGGAAAGTTACACCATCATGACTATCATGACCTGAGGAAGACTTTCATACTGATAATCATGCCTGTAAAACTTGGAGGTGAAAACTGCTGTCAGATGGGTCTCCTGATCTGTCTTGCATGAATAATTTACAGCATATTGTGGACATGTGTAGCTTCTTGGTACCATATGTTTGCTGGGAGTAATGCAGGTAATTGTGGCTGTGTAAGGCCTATCTTCATTGTATCAACTATCTAAAATAAAATTTATCTTTTTTAGTTGAAGAATATTTTGCCTATTGATTCATATTTGATTTGTGTTTGAGTAATAGTTACAAAAAGTGAAATCTTGTTGGTAATTTCTTTGGGGGTCATTTGATAAATTTGGTCATTTTGATTTACGGTTTCTCCGTACAGATTATAAGAATGTACAACAAATGTGTCATTATCAATTACTCTAGTAAATGAGAACCAGGAAGAACCTTTGTATAGAGAAATCAGACCTGGAGCAAGAATTACATTCGACAAAAATTTAACAAGGAAGTTTATTCAATATATGGCTTATTTTATCTGCAGTGCATCCATTGCCTTTGTTTATATTGCTGGTTTGATGTCTGTGTCTATCAATGTGCGATAGGAAGACTCAGTTTAATAAGTGATGAAGCAGTTGTTGCAATGTTGATCCTGTTGCACAATTTGACTTTGAACATTAAATCTTGAGTTGTTTCTTCTGACACAGTGACTGAGAGATTGTTTACAATGTATTGATATTTTGCTACAATCATTTTCTCTTTGAGTGACCCATTGCTGAGGTTGCTGCTAATAAGCCACAAAATGTTAAGTTCTGGTTGGTGTTGAGTGCGGCCATCTGTTCTATTCCATTACTCTTCAGATCAGAAATGCAATTAAATTCCAATAGGAATTAAGTTCTGACATACCTGCATCACTTGCCCCCTTTTTTCTCGTTAATAAATGTGAACTTGCTCCTCTTTAGGGAAACTAAAAGATAATCTCAGTTCATCTATTACTCGAGATAATCTTCCTGTGCTTATAAGCCTGTAAGTAATGTTTCAAGCATCTTGTATCTATTATTTCTGAGGTCTCTTTGACCGTGAGGTAGATTTGTAACCCATGTTTTTTTCCCATTCAGTATTATCAATCTCCTCTGAATAGATAATCAGGGTAAGAAAGGCCTAATTCGTTTTCCATTCTGTTAATTCTCATTGAGGAATGTTTTGTTGCAATATACCTGGTTTGGAACTTCACTGTTTTTTTTTAAATGCCCTGTAACACTTTGAAGCGGTTTCATTGTTTGAAAGTATCAATTTATTGTATATAATAAATAAATTGTACAATTGAATTGCCTTGCTTATATTATCATTGAAATATTACAATTTATTTATCACCATGATTCAGATTTGTATTTGTTGAAACAATTGATGGTTAAAACAATTCAAACAGAAATGGAAGTTATAACTGTACATGACTTGAATATTAAGAGATGAGTAAAGCAACAAAGGATAGGAAGGATGTTAAGAAATGCATTACCCATGAAATAGATCTAGGATGACTTGTCTGATAAATCAAAGAAACAGCTATAATTAATGGTGCACATTGGTACTGCAAACTAATTTGGATAGACTAGCAGCAGGATTTTATGCATATGAATGAATGAATATGAGCTTCTCCAAATATAAAAGCCCAGTTGAGGAAGACACAAGTCATGTTTTAATTTTATTTTAAAGTAAAATTAATATTTGCGATGTGAGCATTCAAAATTTTGTTTTTGCTGTACACATTGAGAAAAATATTTTCCTCGCTGTTCTTCTTACCTGATGTTGTACATTCTGTGGGAAGAACATGGCAAGCATTCACATCTTATTGCTGCTGCAAGTGAGGATGGCGAATTTGGCACTCTGCTAAATCTCTGTTCACTGCAGTGGACATGATGTGGAGATGCTGGTGTCAGACTGAGGTAAACACAGTAAGAAGTCTCACAACACCAGGTCAAAGGGTCAGAGGCCTGAAAGCTAGTGGCTTTTGCTATCAAATAAAGCTGTTAGACTTTAACCTGGTGTTGTGAGACTTCTCACTGCAGCAGAGCCAGCAAATCACACTAGTGTACACAGTTAGAAAATTCTGACTGATATAACTAAAGGATGCAATTCTAAAGGGGATACAGGGGTAGGGGGACCTCGGTGTATCTATATATAAGTCATTGAAGGTGACAGGATATTTAACAGAGTGGCTCTTAAGCAGACCGTATCTTAAGCTAGGGGCACAAAGTACAAGAACAAGGAGGATATGTTGAACTTTTATCAGAAACTTATTTGTCCTCAGCTGGAATCTACAGTGTAGAAGGAAGCCCTTTGAGCCTGCATTGACAACAATTCCATCCAGGTCCTACCCTGTAACCCTACATATTTACCCACCTAATCCACCTGACGTTAAGGCTTAATTTATCCTGGCCAATCAACCTAACTGACATGTCGTTGGAGGAAACCGGAGAAAACCCAGGCAGACAAGGGAAAAATATGCAAACTCTACGCAGACAAACAATGGCCCAAGGCTGGAATTGAACCTGGATTCCTGGCACTGTGAGACAGCAGTGCTAACCACTGTGCCATCATGCCGCCTTGTAATATTTCATCCAGTTCTGGGTGCTATGCTTCAGGGAGAATGTGAAGGCAAATAGGATCTTACACAGTTGAAATCAAAGAGTATAACTAGCTCTTGTGTTAAGTATATTGAAGATATAATATACCACCATAACCATTCTGCATGTAGAGAAGCTATTTGCTGTGTTGCAGCTATACTAGAAGTGTTTTAGTACAATGATTCTGCTCATCAATGTACCTATTTAACAAACCTATAGGTAGAACATTGAATATGATTGCACATTTCTGGTGCTGAAAAGCTGAGGATGATTGGATCTGACCTTTCAATGGCTAATGACAGTAATATCTTTACACTGATCCTGCAAATATTCTCATGCATTTATCAGGTCACTGCACCAGGGTTTTCATATTCAGATGGTGGACTAACTGTAAGAATTGGCTGCTCAGCTTTGCTGCCAGCTGGTCCTCCGTCATGCCTTTTTTTCAGTAATTGCTGAATTGGGCAATTTTAAAAGTGATTCCCATTAATTTTGAATTAACTGGCCAATTGGGATTGGACTCTATGGTTGCAAGCAGATTTGTTGCTCCCTGAGGTGTAGTAAAAAAGTGTGTTCTATATGTCACTTTTTAAAATCCTTCTATCCTCTTCAACAAGACTCTTGTTCTGTTGAACTCCTGTAAATGCTCCATTTGTAGTTAACAATTTTGCAGAAAATACATATGCCGTTTTCTAATAACATGGCTATTTCCTATGTTAATATTAATTCTAGTTAAATCCTACAAAAATAATGTCACATGTATACTATATATATTGCATTCATTCTAGGAGGCAGGAGGTCTAGCCCATGTTAATATCAGTGGAGTCTGATGCCAGCCCTCTTCACCCAGGTAATCTATAACAGCACTGGTGATAATGTATTGCATTTATGATGATGCTTGTATGTCTGTACATGGCCGTCAACTGTATAAAATGAACTATGCACAATGAAGGCTAATTACAACATGCTCGGTGTCTCCCTTAATTTGCTTGAAGTTGACACTGTGCTGCATGGAGCTGTGAGACGGGTGCTATTATGTTGTAATTGGGGTTATGTCAGAGCTAATGAAACCCATTCTGCTGCACATGTACAATACAACTCCAGGTATATCAAAAGTATCGGTGCACATTACCGCTGTTTACAACTGCAGATCTGATTGCAATGCTATTTTAACTTGACATTTCAGAGAAGGTTAACTTGGCAAATTGAGGCTGTAATGACAGTTTTAATCATTGCATGGTTCTACATTTGCCAAGTCATTAGATCAGATCATGAAATATATATATTTTTTGTATTATATAATTTTAAACTACTGATGACCAATATATGTTGTGGCCAGATAGGTCGATATATTAAAAGAGTGATACGAACCTAGGATGGGTTTGTTTTGTTCAGTAGTGAATCAAGTTCAGAAAATAGTTTGGTGGTTTGAACTGCTTGATTAAATGTTAATGTATGTGTACTGACAGTCTATTTGAATGTTGAGATGCTTGAAAGCTTCATAATGAATGTGAAACTTCATGTAAGAAACGTGGAATTTCCCGGCTTATAAAGTTCAAGATATGTTAAAGTTCAAGCTTGTTTACTTCGAAGAAGTGTCTGTGACTTCAAGGATTTCTCATTGCATACATGGATATCTGTAGGTAGGAATTTCAGATTCCATAAATTCAAGTCCACATACATTATGTTGTAGCAATCCATACCAAGATTGCTCTAGAAGTTCTCAACAATACTGAGAAATACACTCTACACAGGATATTTGAACCCAGTGTGGACTGTTCCAAAGTATTGTGCTAATACAGTACTTCCTTTTTCTGAATGCTTATCAATGCTATTTAATTTGTAATTAAGTCTGGCTAAGTAGTCATTAGTTACTGATATTTTCCACCTTTTCAAAAGAAAGGACTCCAGTGTTAAATGCTGCAACTGGTGATTTTGAATGTGTCACGTACACAGCTCATACTGTAGCTTTGGTTTGGGATCATTTTCCCAAAAATGGAAATTTTAAGAAGGCCTGAGTCCTAACACCATAACTTATATGTTACAATAAAATGTTACAAAATCTGTAAGCCATCAAGGTTATACAATACCAAAAGTTTTGAAGATTTAGATTGCAGTTGTAAAAACCAATTGCTGAAGGGTGAACAAGAAAGCAGGTAATGTAGTGCTTTACCTTGAACAGGTAAAACAAAAATTAACAGCTGGAGTGTGAAGGTAAGTGCATTGGCTTTCTCAAAGCATTTTAAAATAAACTCTGCAGTAAATTTATAAAATTACATATTGCGCATGGTCGGAAGCCCGAGGCACATGAGATGGTCTCTCCAAGTTGTAGATTGCAACACTTGGGCTGAATAATACATTCAGATGGTGGATTCCACACCTGGATGTCGGGGGCTTTCAGACTTTGAAGCCCATCAAATACAAGAATTGTTAGCATTTAGCATTAAGGGCAAATTATAAACCATCATCCTACCTAATGAATGCCAAACAGCAGGATATCTGGTTTCTGATGCTGCAAATTTGACCTGGAACAAGAAACATTTTAAATGGACCCCTGGCATGGGACAGTGTCAGGTGACCCATCAGATGAGTAATGAGGTACATCATAGTGAAGATTGTGCATTTTTCCAATCTGGCCACATAAGTCAATTTAAATTTTGGCTTATCTCAGCCAATCGTGTCAATCTTCATAGGTGGCAGAAATGTTAAAAAAATCAGCATGTCTCCCACATTTTGACTTTGAGGAAATGTACATTTATCATGTATCTATTTCCATGCATTGATGCCTGTGCCATCAGAGTGAGGGGAGCGGCATTCCAGAAAGGGCAAATCAACCTCCGAATTCAGTGAGGCTTTGATATCCTTCTTTGTGAAACATATGACTCACATGACTAGCTTATGTTCAACGCTTGGGAAAGAAGAACCAACAGTTCACCAAGCCCCTTCTGTAGCAGTGACAAGATGTACCACAGAAGCCTTCACCATATTAAAGATTCCTGGTGTTTTGATCATTCACTTGATCATAGTTAGATTTTTGAGCAGAAGCAATGCTACTATTCCTCAACTTATCCTCAGATAATTGGTTGTTATCTGGCATGACCACATCATCCAAGGCATCTTGGAGTCCTTGGATGGCAGTATTATGAAGTGCTCTGTAAACATCAGGGCAGTAAAGTAATGCCAGGTCTGTCCGATATAGGAATTGTTTCTTTAGAAGACCAATGGTCTTCTTCACTATGGCCTGGTGCTGATGTGGCTCTCATTATGTCTCCTCACTGTGATATCCTCACAGGCATTAGCAGCCATCATTTTAGTGGATAGCCCTTATTGCCTCTGAGCCACCTACCCAAGGAAGGCGAGACAGTGAAAAAGTGTGGGGTCTGTAAGTTCCTAATGGTGTATGAATCATGGCTGTTTACCAGGTACGAGGCACACATCTGGCATGGTATGTGGCCAGGTACAGTCACATACCAGCTGTACATTGATCAAGTGGATGTGAGGGTGCAGGACTATCCAGCAGGAACCTTATGTCAATGTACATGCAGTCAATGGTCCCCTGCATCCTGGGAAAATCTGCAAATAATCAAAAACTTTCTATGTGATTTTGGACATCCTGCGGGATATAGACACCATTCTCAGTCCTTCAGACATTGTATCTCTGAACACTTTGATGGAATGGGGCGCAGCAAGATGTGTTATTCCATAGATGGCTTCACAGGCTGCTGGAAAGAACCCGTTGCAAATAAATCATACATCACTCTGATCTTCAATATGACAGGCATTGGGTGGTTCTCAAGATAGTTGGATGCAATCACCCCATGTGAGTCTTACATAGTGATGTCAAAGTTGTTGAGTCTTCTGCATTGAGTCTCACATATACCCTGGGATGATGTAATCTCATCTGCATTTTCAGTGAGAGTTCCTGGACATCTCCTGACTATTTGGTCTGGTACTACTCTCTCTCCCCTTCCTGAGGAACTGTAGCATCCCAAACCTCCTTGTTCTCTCCTCCTCCTTTCACCTTCTCCTCTTTTTCCTCAAATAAATATCTCCTTCTTCTCACTAGAGGTTATGCCTCCAACTGAGATAACTTCTCATCTGTCTCAGACACTTTCTTTCATCCCTTACTTCTGGGTATAATTTTCAGGATGATGAGTGTGTGATATACTTGTGAGTCACGTGTAATGTGGCCCTGCTGACTCTTAATTTCCTTTTTATTCACCTTAATTAATTTCCCACCAGGCTAATGGTGATTCCACTCAAGATGTGGAACCTACTCCAAGGAAAGTTGGTAATGGACAGAATGATGTCCTCTGAATCCTACATCATTTTTTGGGAGTTTTCTCACCTCACTTGCACCAGAACCTATCTCCACCTGGCTGAAAGATTGTACAGTAACATCAGGAACCTGTTTCACAGTTTTCCTAGTTTTCTATTACCAGTCTTGTCCAGTCACAAATTCAAAAGGCTGTCCACTCCAAACACTCATTTTTTTCTAACTATTAAATGAGCTACCAGGAAGTGATTAATTGATATATTGCAGGTGAAAGCACAAAGAAATTTCAGAGCTGACAATTTGCTCATTAAGGAGGAATACATTAGGATGGCATAGCGATTAGCAGTGTTGCCTCACAGTGCCAGAGATCAGCGTTCGATTGCTGGCTTGGGTCCCTACCTGTGTAGAGTTTGTATGTTCTCTCCGTGTTTGCTGGGGTTTCTCCAGCTGCTCTGATTTCCTTACATAATTTGAAAGACATGCTGATTAGTTTCATTGGCCACGCTAAATTCTCTGAGTGTACTCAAACCCAGGCACCGGAGTGTGGCAACTAGAGGATTTTCACATTATCTTCATTGCAGTGTTAATGCAAACCTACCTGTCACTAATAAATAAACTTTAAAATTTACCTCATGATTTTAGGGCCATTTCTTTTTGGTTTTGAAAATACTATTGATTGAAGAAAGGAAAGTAAATCTGAAACTGGTTCAATATTTACATTTTAATAATTTCAGCATGTAAAGCATGATTCTCTCAATGTAATACTTGCACACTTGCTTTCTAAAAGCTGTTTAACCATTCATTATTTAACTATCTACTTAACTTTTCAACTGTCTACTGTGAGGATCTGGACTCTGGCCTATATTTGATTACATCATTGCTGCTATTCCCAACAGGACTTTAAAAAAATGAAATGAAGAACTGACGACTAATAGCTATAAAAGACATCTCGTAATCAAATATTGAGCTGGGCTGATGGCCTGGTTGTCTCAACATCAGCAGAGCTCCATTGATACTGTGCATGAGGGAATTGGATAAACTCAGTCTAGTGAAAGGCTAAATTGGAAGATGGATACCAGTGTTCCAGCAAGAATTGTATGATCGTGCAGATGGCCCATCGTTCGGAACCTTTCTGCTGTAATGTCATTATTTAAGGATATGAGAAAATTGACTGACATATCAAGCCTCATTAAACTTCTAATACAGCCAGATGTGGAGCTGAGCTTTTTGTGGAAGTCAAAATAAAATTGATCAGTGAACTGTTTTTTTTTAAAGGGATTGCACTGATCAACAGCTTCTGTATTTTTCGATGCTATGTTACTAAGTACACTGATGAATTACTTTGGTTTTAACTTTGTAACTGAGTGGGTTTTGACTGAGTTAAAATCTCACCCTCTGGTATCATATAAGTGCTCTAGTCAACTGCAACAATTCAATATAAACAAATTGGGATCACTGGCTGTACTTGTAATGTAGTAATATAACTATCTTTCCTTTATTCCAATTAAAGTCTGACAGTTTTACTGTAAAGTTCAAAAACAATTCAGCCCTTGCAATCAATGACTTCATGTATGAGTCAGTGAAGGTCCTGCATATTATTTGCCTAGACTTAAGGACACCAACTGACAAGATTTTACACAAATTAATTTTCAGCTGTTTAAGCTCGGTCTGTGAGGAAGGAATTTTATCCAATTACTCCAAAAGGAAGTGCCAAATATGGTGTGCAATTTAAGGTATGGGTTTTACAGTCCCTCAAAAAATCAGTTATAGTTGCAAATAGTGTTGTCAAATGACTCAACCCATAGCCCCTTTATTTATGTGCAGCTTTTTCACAGGATTTATTTCAATTGCTTCTTATGCATCCATCAGCTGTACTCTTGATTTTAATTGCAATGGGCATTATCCTATCTATTCATAGATATGTTTTTGGATCAATTCATTTCAGCTAGTAATTTTAAAAATTAGTCTTACCGTGCTCTGTAGAAAAGAACAGAGGTTCATAACTATTTTTTTACTTTCAAATGCCACCCTTCCTCTTCCGCGAACACAGGGGAAGCAAAGTGGCACAGTGCCAAGGACCCAGGTTAGATTTTGGCTTTGATCTTACTGAGATCTTCCAGCACTTTTTATTTACTTACTTATTTAATAAAATGACTAAATTGTAACTTTCAGACAGCCTCTAAGTGTGATAGAACATTGCAGGAACCCAAAAGTTGCAGAGGCACCACAGCTTTGTAATCCAGCCACTGCCTTTGCATCTGACTTTGGGGTTTCCTGATCATTTGCAGCAGCCATGATGATACCCTGCAACAGCTTCTTTTAGCTCCACTACTTTGTCATCCTACAAGCATTAGACTGTAATGATGAGAGATGGCCAAAAGCTGCAGAAATGGACTGTGTTTCTGTACCTCTGGAGATAACATTCTGTACTGAAGTCCCAGCTGGAGATTCTGTTGCCTGGGCATGGGAGAAAAAAGGCTGCTACTAAAAATAACAAGCAATTATTGGAAGTCAGTAGTAGGAGGGTGGGCCAAGATCCTCTGTTAAAAAAAAAACCTAGGTGCCCAGTGGGTAAGGAAATGAGAGAATTTCCTGCCTGTTTTTGAACATACTTATCTGAACTAATCTCCGACACTGTGCATCACAAAATACCTGGTTGGGAAGTATGAGAAGCGGGGCGGGGGTCTCATCCTATTTGAGAGACTGGCACTATAATGCTGAGGGTCTGCTGTACAAACGCTGATCTGTCAGTGGGTTGATTGGTGATGCGCACTGGCTTCCTGTTTATTCCTGAGGCCCTATCCTGGTCTCTGGTTTTACCTCCAACCCTCCCGCACTGACCTCCTGATGGCCTGCCCCGATTGCGCCCCCCCCAGCCAAATCTTATTGCGGAGTGATAGTCCCCTTTAGCCCCACCCCCTTGGCATTACTCAGTGCCTTGTAGGCTGGCACTGCTGGGGGAGCACTCCCCTTGCCCCCGACATCCCGGGAGTGGGTAGTGGGGGCCTCAGTGGCCTCTGTCCTCACCAGTGGGATGAGAACACCTCTTCCTCATGAATGGTGAGGAGTTGTGAACTCTGCTGATGGGAATCTTCCTTGGCAATGGGGAAGGAAAGCAAGTGGGACTGGAGACTAGTGTCCCAGTCTACTAATTGTATTGAACTTTAGATTTCAATATGCTTATCAGCTCAGTGCCGATTTCCAGTGACAACTGATTACTTGTCAAAGAGGCCTCAGTGGCCTCTGTCCCCACCAGTGGGATGAGAACACCTCTTCCTCATGAATGGTGAGGAGTTGTGAACTCTGCTGATGGGAATCTTCCTTGGCAATGGGGAAGGAAAGCAAGTGGGACCGGAGACTAGTGTCCCAGTCTACCAATTGTATTGAACTTTAGATTTCAATATGCTTATCAGCTCAGTGCCGATTTCCAGTGACAACTGATTACTTGTCAAAGAGGCCTGGGAGACTGAAGATTGGTGGGTGCTGGTCACAAATCCTGTTAAAGACATCTCCTGCTGTTGTCTCTCGGCCTATTATGCTATTCGAGCAGCGCAGCAGACTGGGAGAATCCTGGCCGCAGTATCTCACCACTGGTTACAGTGCCACAATAGGTTCAGTGACCTAATCATAGTAGGAAAGGGAATGGTATTTTATGTGCAAATATAAATCTCTTTGTTCTCCCTTCTGAAGCTCCTGTACTCCCCTCATACCTATACACCTTGCAAGTGCACCCATCCATCTATGTCAAGGCATTTCCTCAAATAATCTTCTGATTGACTACCACTGACTCTCATCCTCATTGCAATTTGTCTCTTCACAAATGCTGTCATTCTGTTTGTTTAAAACATTCCACTTCTCACACTCTTCTCTCTTGGAGGGAAAGACAGAGAACTGGGGGCCTCTGACAGTTGCAGAGGAAGAGTTACTGGAAATAAGCTAGGTCTTGACATCTCTGTCATTGATGGACAAGTGAGGGTCTCTGAGATACCTGATCACAGAATTAGCCATCACACAACGGCATAGCATAAGACATCATTCAAGTTAATTTCTTATCAGCAGCCACACAGATAGGATGACCAATGAGAGGGAACCTCCTCACCTTGTCCATTCTAATTTATGTTTTCATCTCTCATGGGCCCTTCAAGCTTTCCTTAAATATTGGTGTAGGAACAGAACACAGACTCATTTAGAAGAGGTCACTCACTCTGAGAACACACCATTGTATGAATTGTGTACCCTCCACATGTGACGATTATTTCAACAGCTGACATCCTAAATGTTCATGGCATTGTTGATTAGTGCCTGAAGGTTAATACTGATGGCACAGATAGTGCAGCCCTTGAACCACCAGTCACTTCTGTTCATCATCTATCTGCCCCATCTCTTTGTCACTTTTCCCACTAGTTGCTGTCAGTTGTTCAAATTCACCAGCGTCAGAGCTCCACACACAGTTTGTCATCACTTTGAAGGCTGCCATCTCAACACTAAATAGTTTTAGAAGATGTGCTTGTTCAGGAGTCAATGAGGCACCTTCATTACACACATCATAATCAGACAATAATTTCGCAACATCTTTCTTCAATGTTGTTCGTAACCCAAGCTGGCTCCGATACATAGATATCTCAGTGAAACCACCAGGATAGGTAAATCAGCGCATGGTGGATCTCACATCAGAAGTATGGAGACTGGGAAATACTGGACAATCCTTGTTGCAGGCCAAATGGGCTCCAAGCTCCACTCAGATAGACACAAATGCTGAACCTCAGGGCCATTAACAATATGGACTACAGTACTTCCTTGTTTAATGTTGTAGTTTTGATCTTGAAAAGTGCAACTTTAAATGAGACATGTGATAAATCAGATTTTTCCATGACAATCAAATTAAAATTTATGGTTAGGTTCTGTGTAATTTTTCTTGTCAGAAAAATAACATTCAAGCATTATATCCTATAAGTTGAAATACTGTACATTCTTAAATGCCTACATTTGTAAATGAAATAGCTCATAAAATCAAATTTGAAAACATCAAAGAAATATGTTAACTCTTTCAACTTAGCTCTGGCTTGCTGACACTTCCACTTCATCTGACCATTCCCTTTCCTGAGTCTTCACTGTAAGCAAGGGCTTGGGAGAGGGATGGTGGGAGAGAGTAAGCAAGCAAAGGAGTGAGAAAGAAGTGTAATTGGGCAGGCTGCTCCAAAATGATGCTGATCAGGATATGCTAATGTCTATGTCCATGGGAACAAGGGTTACCTTCATGCAGCATCAGATGTGACACTCAACCAACGGCATACTGGCCCTTTCTGATGAACTGCAACTTCCAAATGCCAGATTATTGAGAATTGTGGAAAACTTTGTTATGGCCTATCATCAACTCTCTGAAATGCAGCCAAATGTTCTTCAGCTCTTAACTAGAAATGAAGTGTGGGCAAACTATAAGAGAGAAGATGGAGAAATAAACATGGAATGTAGAAGTGAGGGTTCTACTCGAATCCTTTCCATTCTGATTCATTACCCCACCTTCTCTTCCAAGCGCA
Source organism: Sphyrna mokarran (assembly GCA_024679065.1). Lineage (NCBI taxonomy): Eukaryota > Metazoa > Chordata > Chondrichthyes > Carcharhiniformes > Carcharhinidae > Sphyrna > Sphyrna mokarran. Next base: position 92,590,817 of record JAGIQG010000003.1, read on the forward strand.
CCCTCCCCCAACTTTGCATAGCCCCACGTGCTGACTTCTATTTCTCTGGCACAGTTTGCCCTTTGTGACCTCTCAAATCCAGGGCACACTGCTTAAGAGCATCCAAACAGTCACAGCAGAGATATAAGCCACTTGCCTTTAACAGATGCTGAAACTAAATGGACTCATCATGTAGAAGAGTAAGAAAAAGGAAGATAAGGGATTTGTAGTCACAAAAGGGTATTCACTTGATTGTTCAACATAATGTTACAGTATTGGACTTCTGTTTCATGTTTATGCAATATAAAATTTATCACAATGCTCCATTGGCTCATCTTGCCTGCTTTTGCCTGCAACCTGGTGTGGCTTTCTACCTTTTAATCCATGGTAGGACAAGAATTGAAAATGAGTAATTGGTGTATCTGAGCAAGAAGAAGTGTTGTTTGGGATTTGACGAGTAAGATAGATGAGAATTTGTGCATCAAATTGCTACACCACTTCCATTAATTGAAGCAGGCCATCCCTCACACCCCTTGACCATGACTTTTTTGCCTATCGATTGCTCAGCCCTTTCAAACCTGATGCCCTCTTATCTTGTTTTCAAGCAACAAAAATCCTCCAATTCTTTTCTGTCAGTCATGGGAGACTATTTCACCTAATTCAAGCACACTTACAGGTCTCATTTAGTCCAGAATCTGTTCATTAATTGATCCCTTCACCAATCCATCTTCAATCACCTTTTCCTCGTCAAAGTCCTTAAACAGATTGTTTCCTAAGTCCAAATCAATTTCTTGTGCTGTTCAATGTTTTAATCCATCTAATTTGATTGCCGCCCCTGCCAAAATTCCAAAGTGGTCTTTATTGGTCCTATGATTGTGACTGTGGTAAATGATCCCTTCTTGTTCTTCTCAGCTTGTATACAACCTTTGATGACCACAACATCTTCCTCGAACACCTCTTCTTCACTGTCCTGCTTTTTCTGCTTCTGTACCACTACCTCTGGAATCCTCGAAGAATTGGTCCTTTGCTCTCTCTATTTCTCATCTACATGCTGCCCCTGTGCAAAACCATTTAAAAACACATCAGGTTCCACATATATATCAAGTACACCCATATCTTCCTGAAGACTGCCTTTTCTAGATCCCTGCATTGTCTAGTTGCCATACTGCTTGTGCTGTTAAATGAGCAGAAATTTCTTCCAACTATATTGTGAAGTTTGAAGTCCTAAAAACCAATTCTGTTTCTTAGCCGTTGAATCATCCCGTTTCCTGGCAACTGTGTGAGGTTCAACCAAACCACCCTTGGTGCTGTGTTTGGCAAATCTTCCAACCACTTATAAGCTCCATCACCGAGATCATCTCTTTCTAAAACCCTATGAGAATTTGACCCCACCTCTGCATTTTCCCATCTCTGCTGAAATCCGCATCTGTGCCTTTATTACCTCCAGACTGAACTATCCCAAAGCCCTACGGGTCAGCTATGCATCTTCCACCCTGCATAAATGTGAACTCATCCAAAACTCCACAGCAGATATCCTACATTGTACTAAGTCATGTTTACACATTGATTCTGTGTCAGCTGACTGTTTGCGGCAATGCCTTAATTTTAAAATTCTCTTCCTTTTTTCTTCCCTTTATAGCTGCCTATAATTTAACAAACTGCTTGGATCTCTGTGCTTCCCAATTTCTTGGTCTTTTGCACATCCCAGATTTTTAATCAATCTACCTTTGGTGACCGTGCCTTCATTTGTTTCATGATATGGAGATGCCGGTGTTTTCTGGGGCGGGCACAGTTACAAAGTCCTGCAACACCACATTAGAGTCCAACAAATTCACTTGGTAGGACAAGCTTTCAAAGTGTCATTCCTCCATCACCTAAAGAAGGAGTGACACTCTGAAAGCTTGTGCTACCAATTAAACCTGTTGGATTTTAAACCTACTGTGCTTCATTTGCTTCAGCCACGAATTTCGTTCTGTAAATAATTTTCTACATCTTAAAGAGAGAGTTTTATCTATAGCTTAAAGCAAACTATTCTAATATCTCCTTGTGACTTGATGGTCAGTTGTGTCTCATAGTGCTCTTGTGAACTGCCATGGCAGATTTTGGTGCATTAAAGCTGCTAAATAAATGCGATTTGTTTTTCCAGTCAATTGAGCTTGGCACCCTGAATCATGTTTTGTTTCATTTCCTTTAAACTTTTTTTTGCCATTATTCCCTCATTTAAAATGACCTTTCTTGGTGTAAACTTATTGTATTGAATTACAGCCTCCTGACTGTGGTGTTGTTATAGCATTTCAGTTTTGCATCACCCAGCTACATGCTGCTATCAACAGTTCTATTTCCAAAATTGCTGATAGTCTGACGAAATATGCAAAAAAGTATATTTTTAATCTGTACTTGTGTTTAAGCCGGAGACATTTTCAGGTTTGAATCACTGTGATTTTTGTATTTACTTGTACCTGCCCATTAGCTGCATGCCGTTATTTTCTCTGACCTCCCCGTGATTCTATTACTGTTTAGTTGACCAAACGTTCAATGTTAATATCACTCCATAGATTTTTCTTTTGCTTCTTCCTCTAGCCTGATAATTTAATAGCTCCCTACCAGGTCGCCAGACAGTTTGCTTTCAGTAACAAAGCTTTGCATTGATTTCCAGAGCTCCCATTCTCAAACTGGAGACTGGAGCTGTAGCCTTCAGAGTGAATTGGATGAATGCAATATGAATCCCTGTGGCCAGTGAAAAGATTGCTGTCAGAATAAAGGTATGGCCCATATGAAAAGCTTGTCACTTTTAAGGTGAAATCAATGGTCCAAGTTGTTAAATTGTTGAGCGGGATCTTCCATTTTCACATTGTAAGTGAATTTCAGATGGATTGAAGCATTATTAGAGATCTTTTAGGGTAAATGAGAAGTGTCATCTCTCCTGTCTTGGAGAAACAACGTTCCTGCTGTACTAAAAAGTACTTGAATTAGAATATAAATACTAACACATTTTAGTATATTAACTTCCTCTCCTTTCACCTTCCCATTTTTTTCTATCCAATTCCCCTTCAGCTCTGCCTCCATCACTTCTTTCTTTCCCAATTGCCTACTTTTATTTTCTCTCTCTCCCTTCACCACCTTGTTTACCTTCCACCATTTCCTTTCCTTTTTCACCTGGCTCTCCATCATCACTATTATCCTTTCTCACTCCACCTTCCATTCCCACTTCACTACCACTTCCCTTCCTCCTTTCCACCATGAATTGCCTTCATTCCCTTCACTGTTGTCACCTTTTAGCCATTCCTCGCTATCCCCTCCCAAAGTTCTCTCCTCTGTTCCCATCTATGGCTCTGATTTGGCCGTACATCTGGCCATACTGATAGCTGGTTGCAGTAGTCCACAAATCTCCTTCAGATTTCCAACCAATATTCAAGGATTGAATCGTTGCTTGTCTTTATCGGTGTCACCCTTTTTCTTTCCCCACCACCCCAAGCAACTAACTTTAACTCACCTTTCACATTTTATCCTGCTATACTGTCCTGATGTCACCTTAATTCACTCATTTTTTTGTGCCACAGATGTCTTTCAGGCTTAGTACACATGCTGACTAAAATTGCAACATTTATTTCAAGTAAAGGATTGTAGAAGAGAACAAATGAGAAAGTGAGTCATGATGCGAAGGGTTAATGGGATTCACGAGTAATGAATGGAGGAGATGGGTGTTGTTGAGGACTATATTTTACTTACACTTCCTGATCCAAATGCTTCCTTCCCCAAGGCTATTACCATTGTTGTACCCCCTATCACTTCCCACTTGAAATGAAAGAAAAGAGGGATAAGACACGAAGAAGCAGAAGTAGACAGAAATAAAGACTTTGACAAGACTTGAGGATAGTGGGAAGTGGGGAGAATGGAAGAGTAGTAAAACAAAAGGTGGCACACTGGTTAACACTGATGCCTCACTGTGCCAAGGACCTGAGTTCAACTCTGGCCTTGGGTGTCTATCTGTTTGGAGTTTACACATTCTCCTTGTGTCTGCATGGGCTTCCTCCCCACAATCCAAAGATTTACAGGTTAGGTGGGCTGGCTATGCTAAATTGCCCCTTACTGATCCTGGATGTGTGAGTTAAGGGGATTAACGGAATAACTACACGGGATTATAGGGATAGGGCCTGGGTAGGATGTTCTATCAGAAATTAGCTGCAGACCCGATGGGCTTAATGGCCACCTTCTGCACTGTAAGGATTCTATGATTCTAAAGGCAACAGAGAAATGTTTCTGTGTGCAATTTTGTGGAAGACTGACTAGTATGTATATCCGTATGTGTGTGACTGTCTGTGTGTATTGAAATAGTTTGTGACGTCACTATACAACCTTTTTTTTGCATTTTTAATTTAAAATCAAGTTTAACACTTTTAGAGAACTTGCAGAATGTTTTGGTGTTTCATTTGTGGTAAAGATGGAGAAGGCAAACGTCACCTTACATCAACTTGAAATGCTTGATGTAAACACAAAGTTAAATCAGTGTGATTTAATCCTAAACTGTAACTGCCATTTCCCACACAATGTATTCTTATTGCCGATTCACAAGTTAGCACCAATTAGTTCCAAATAATTGGGTGTTTTGTTTTACAGATGAATGCCCATTAAAAACTGTATTGAGACTGCGCAAATTAATTACATTTGGGATGCTTTCAGACAGTGGGGAGAGAAGATTTTCATCGCATTAGTCCAGGCTGGATTCAAGCCAAGAACCAGGAATCAAAAGACAGGACTTTGACCTGGTTTGCCATACTGCTTTGTCAGCCATTTATTCTGCTGTTAACGCTCTCCCTGTTACACTGAAAGTGGTGATCAATCCCATATTTTCTTGGATATTGTGCCTCTCAGTCATTACCCTAGTGGACATTCTAATAATCTTAAAGTCAGGCATAAAAGGTGTGATCTTACAAAAAAAATTCGAGGTGCCGAATGAGTAAAAAACTGGGAGAGAATGGAGCCAGTTTTTACAGTGAGCCACAAATTGCAATCTTATGGCAGTTGTGCAAAAAAAAGAGCCCAGATGCGATTCTTGCAAAGGGGATAAGGGCAGAGCCTCAGCTCACCAGTAAAGTTGGTTGTCGAGAGCTTGGGACACCATTGTGCAGGTGCCCCGATCTCCCAGTGAGACCTCCAGTTACCCACACCCCCTCCCCCCGCCCCCCACGCATCTATTCACGCTGATAGGACAGGGCCAGGAAGACAGCTTTCAGCATGCAGCATAAGACAGGTTCATACCCAGCACAAAAGCCTCACGCTTTATCTTCCCAGTTAGCTGCACTGGTTGCCTGGTGCAACCAGCTGGGAAGATTGTGCCTAAAATGTAGGCAAATTATTTGGCTATAAGGGTATTGCAAACAACCTTGATTGTGACTCTGTACAATAGCCACATGTCCAATTTTCAGCTAGGTCATTGAATGTGTTCTGAAGCAGAATGCCCAGCAGTTATAGTTGGCCTATCACATAGTAGATTATTACATGGCTACGTGCTATTCCACACAGTGCATTTGGATCTTTTACAGAGGGCTCTAAATTCTAAAATTAACAATTTTTGTGTCCCAAATAAATGCATTAATGGTTAAAACTGTTTGAACTATCCATGATCTATGCTTAGTTTTATAGACAGATATTTTTCCATTTTAATAGCCCACTTTCACCTTAGTGTGATAAGTAAATAGCATTGCCGGCCTTGACCTCCATTTTTATTTTAGCACAGTTACTGCACATGCATCACGAACTGCATTATAATTCCATCAGATCAGTTTGTTTTTCTTCCACCATTTTGCTTGTTGTCTCTCTTAATCCACTCACTCTCTCTCCCAAGCCCTCACTCACAGCGTAGGCTCAGGAGAGGGGTAACAAGTCAAACAGCAAGCTAGCAGGGTCAGGAAAGACAAGAGGTGAACTGGGGCAAGTGAAGGGCTTGGAAGAGGAAAAAGTGCAAGCAGGGGAGGGTGGCGGAGGAAGGTGGCGACTCGGAGGTGGGAAGTGTGGAGCAGGAGGTAAATGGAAAGAGCATTAAGAGTAGTAAGCAGTAAGAGATTTTTGGAGCAGTTAGATTCAAGGCTTTTAGTGCAAAAATTACAAAGTCAGGAACAAAATCCACCCTTATTGCATGCATTATTATGGAAAATGTGTTTCAGTATGTTTTTTTTTAGAGAATGCATTAGGAGTGCTAAACAAGGGATAACTTTGTAGAAATTCCATGTCTACTCTGTGAATTGGCAACGTACTGCATTCATCATCAGAATTGCATGCTGGTGACCTGATGTCACAAATTTTCAAGACACAATCAAGTTTCAGAATTCTGTTTTTTATTCTGGCATTAGGAACTAACTCCATTTGGAAGGATAATCATTTATAAAGAGTTGAAAATCTAAGATTCCTACACATATAAGACATTTGTAATATATCTTTGCTGATTAAGTGTTGTTAAGATTTTAACATGCATGCCAAAAGGTGCAGAGAAAATAAACGCATGAGATAAGTAGGGGAGGGGGGGGGGCGGAAATCAAATCAGTCCAGAGGTTGCTGAACCTCTTCAGTAATGCAGGACAGGGGATTGGGTCAGGCCTTTAGAGGTTGTAGGGTTAGTTTGGGCCTTAGCACGGAGGTATATGGCCATTGGTAGGGTAATTGTTGAGTTGGTACTGAAGGAATGAGAGTTAGGCCTTTGAAGAGGGAGACAGAAAGGGCAGAGAAGAGTCCTAATTAGGTTGAGATCCTTTGTGGTGCAAGAGGGAAAGGGATTTCTGGGCAGGGCAGAAAGAGTCTTTTGGATTCTTTCTGGAGGAAGTTTCTATGGGGTGATCTGTGTGGACTGTACAATAGTTACACAGAGATTAGCAGTAGATTTGATCCTTTAACTGTTTCTGGGTAAGTACTGATGCCACACAGTTTAAACTATCCAAAGTTTTCAATTTAAATTGCAGGTGCGAAGGTTCCCATTGTGGGATCCCAGCTGCAGAAAATCAAACTAGATCAACAACAAACCCTAAAATTAGTAATATTATCAAAAATCCTGAAGCCAGCCAGGAAATGGCCATCTAGGCACAGTTTGGTTTTTTTACAATCTTCAGGTTTTCTATGCATGTACTGGCTCACAAAGATGGGATGGCCTGAATTAAAATGCTGGTCGAGAGAAGGCATCCCAAGAAGCAGGACATAGGGAGGGTGATATAGAGAGGGTCTCAAACCAAGAGCAAGGTCGCAAACCAGGGAGTGGGGCACAGAGATCCCAGAAGTAAGTCCCAGACGGGGACAAAGACCTGGACTTAAGATGGATCTCATTGAGTCAAGATAAAGAACAGGAGCAGAGAAAAAGAGCTATGGGAGGGAATAGACTTGAATCAAAGTGGAATTGACAGAAGTCCTGAAGATCTGAAAGGGCAACCAAAGATTGGTCACTCCATGCTGCAGGTCCTAAGGACAAAAGTACCCATTTGGAGCCTTGGTGTTTGACTTAACAAGGTTGAAAGCGAACTTGAAAGGTATTGCATGAGTGTACTCAGAAGTTCAAGGAAAAAAAAACACAAAATGAGAGACTCAAACCCTGGAGATGGATCCTTGTTGAAACTGTCAAAGTGGAAGTGACCTTTGGGGAGAGAAATTTAAGGTGAGATCTTCAAATGGTGGAAATTGAAAACCTTGTACTAAAAGCAAAGTGGGGGGGGGAGGATTTCCCACTCCTGATTTCACTTGGCAGGATCAGTGACAGGAGCAGAAAATCTCACAACATACCTAAATGGCATTTCAAACATTGCAAAAGCAAAACATGTTTTTGCCTGCCAGCTTCCGCCCTCCGCCGTCCCCCCCACCCTCCAACAGTGACATAATGGGTGAACATTGGGAACATTATTCCCATACATTTAAATATCATCATTAGGCCTCTGCACCTGAATCATTCCTCCCATCCTCTGCAAGGTAGTCCATTCACACTGACATGAGGATAGCCCAGCATGATATGCAACCAGTTTCCCAAGGCAGGCATCAGCTGGGCAGAACTCCCAGAGAAGCTCAGTTGAATGCATTACTCAGGGAAAGTTGATCATGCCCAGACATTGCTCAGAAGTTCTGTTGAGGATTGCATGGCAGATGGGGGGGAGGGCAGAATCCATATGATCTCTAGTGCACTGCGGAAAATATGAAATTGCTGTTGCATGTTCATTCAAAGCCCACTCCATCAGTGTGATGACATGTGACCCACCTTTCTGCACTATTCCAGTGCCTTCAATGCTGCTTTTCTCACCCACTATAGGCGTTTGCCAATATTCAGCAAAATTCCACCCAAGTTTCAGTGAGACTGTTTAAATTGTGGTATGACCAGTGTCTAGGTAGGTTACTGAGAAATCCATAGAATCTGCTTTGGCTGAAGTTATCATTTACTTTGGAGAGTTGCAAGTCTGACTAAAATTGCATATTAACCCTGAGTGTTCAATATGGTAAATTGCTTTAACTTTCCAAAGCTGTTCGTAACCGGGGTCATCTATAGTGAATATTTTTTTGGATAAGATTTTCTGGCGTTGCTGCCGGCAGGATCTTATGGTCCTACCAAGGGCAGGTCACTGCAATGGGTTCCCTGGTAGTGACGGGTGCAAACAATGGGAAAACCTGTTGACAGCAGTGGGACTGGAAGATTTCATTGCCAGCGCATGGTGGGCTGACTTTGCTACTGCAAAACATATGGTGGCAGTGGAGGAGGGAGGCAAAATAAATACACTTTGTGTTTATTCTGAGATCCTTTCAACCTCTTTAGTCTGATGTAATAAAGTTCATTTTTCTTGTTTAATAAATGTTTTATTCTTTATGTTGAAAGCTTATTGGTGAACTCCCATATACAATAACTTTCTACAATTGTTACTAAAAAAGTAAGTTACGATATAGGAAGCCAGGTTCCCTGTGAAATCTGACTTGTCCAGTTTTCATATCAGCTAAGATCAGAACATCAGACCTGTAATCATTGAACTCAAAATTGTAACAAAAAAAATTATGAAGAATGCATAGTAATTTAACAGTACCTGAAATGAGAAAAACTAGGTTAATGATAATGGAGAAGATTTTCTGTCTGTTTTTGGAGGTGCCGGAACAGTAGAGGATGCAGCAAGCAGAAGATCAGAAATGGCCAACATATCTGCTCAATTGTCCTTGCTTACCACCTCCTCCATCACTTCCGCTACCCCCCACCCCTGCAAATTCCCAGCCAGTGGTGCAATAGGAATCCAAGTTGGGATCCCCATTTAATTGGGTGGCACAGTGGTTAGCACTGCTGCCTCACAGCAACGATCTGTGTTCAGTTCCCGGCTTGGGTCACTGTCCGTGTGGAGTTTGCACATTCTCCCTGTGTCTGCATGGATTTCCTCTGAGTGCTCTGGTTTCTTGCCACAGTTCAAAGATGTGCTGTTTAAGTGGATTGCCCATGGTCAATTGCCCTGTAGTGTCAGGGGGACTAGCTAGGGTAAATGTAAAGGGTTATGTGGAAAGGGTCTAGGTGAGATTGTGGTTGGTGTGGACTCAATGGGCTGACTGGCCTCCTTCTGCACTATCGGGATTCTATAATTTTATGAATATACATAACAGATGTTTATATCTGCATGTCTCCTTACATTAAACGGCCCATTCACAAAGGCATGAGGACACACCAACATGAATTATGACGAGTCCCCCCATCATGTGCACTTGACGAACAGAACCCAATGGAGATGCACAATAAGCATGGCCCCCGGGAGAAAGGATTTTGCCCAGCCGGGATGGAGGTGCAATGGGGTTAATATATGTTGTTCTGTTTATTGTTTTGATATTCTTTACATTGGAGTATCCTCAAAAAGAGTGTCCCAATCTTTCAGAAACCTAAGTTGCTAGCAGGACGACTCATTCAAAGATTGCCCGCTAGTATAATGTCATTGGATCACCTTATGGTTTTATTTTGACAGAGTAAGAGAAGGAACATGTGCTTGAGATAGATGGCAAATCTCGAAGTTATTGAAAGTATTGCAGAGTGCAAAGGTAAATGAAATACACTTTCTACGGTCTGCGTTGAACTTGACAGAATAAAGCTCAAAGGAAGATTTAGAGGGGAATTAAATGTGTAAGGCAAGCCAAGAGTACATGTGCTCAACTCCTATTGATGTGGTGCATAACACTCATTCCAAGCTCTTTTGGAATAAGAATTTGTAATTGTTTCAAATTTACTGAGATTTATATGTCTTGCATATGAGTTTTATCAAGTAAAAAATTATTTGAAAATTAGACATTAATTGCAGTGTTCCACTGATCAGCCTCTTCTCTCAAGAAGAACCGAGGATACTAAAGATTTAACTGGTCTCAGAATGCTTAAGCTTAGACTAGATGCTTTTAACTTCAGAACTGTTAGAGCCTTTAACAACATTAATGTTTTCCAAGTGTGTGCAGCTTGCAGCATTTCTTACCACGCAATTTGCATCAACAGGAGTTGAATGTTAAATACATGCTCCCTCATCCTGTGCAGATTTCAGGGTTACTTCATTCGAAATGGACTAACAATTGTTTTATTCAAAGAACTGTTCCAATTTTCATTGTTTGAATGCAATAAGACACACATAAGGCAACTAATTCAGCCTGTTTCCAACCTTGCCTTTTGTCTGTTATAAGGTGGAATTGACATTTGTATAATGAACCTTTCTTCGCTGCATTTGCTTGTAAATGTTTTAGCAACCAAGTGAACTTATCATCTTGTGTTTTTATCTTGACATATGTTTGCACTTCTTTGCACCTGTTTGTTCCATGTCAACTTGAACTAATTAGTTCATCATATGCATGTTGGTATGTTTAAATGCTTTTTTCTCATTCAGCTGAAAAGAAATAACTTTAAAACTATTTGTAGTGTGGATTACCATTTTTTGTGCTGGATTGTAACAATTATAGTCCATAGACTTCCATGACAATTGACAATTGACAATTTTGCCATAATTCTGGCAAATTATGCTTTGCCAGAAGCATTGGCAAAAGCATAATTTATTTCTTTCTTCTTAATAGCTTGCAATTTGCAATGTGCATATGCTTGATAGGCTACATTAGTTGCTTAATAAAAGGAAACAATTGTTTTCAGTGTGTATGGGAATTTATACTGATAATTGTTCAGTTCCTTATCTGATCATACCTATTTTTCTGCACTGCATGCAAGATCGGCATTTTATTTCCCAAAAATCTTTGAAAAAAGATATGTTTGTGGCAGTGGAGTGCCCCTTTGTCATCATTAGTGCTGAGCTGGCTCAAAATAAATGCATCCTTACTTTGCCTTGAAATCTCTTATACCTGTCCAACCTATCTAAAAGCTGAGTACCGTGAGAAGTCTCACAACACCATGCTAAAGTCCAACAAGTTTATTTGGAATTATGAGCTTTCGGAGCACTGTTCCTTTATTAGGTGATATTCAAATAAATCTGTTGGACTTTAACCTGGTGTTGATACTTTTTACTATGCCGCCCCAGTCCAACACTGGAATCTCCACATCATAAAAGTTGAATGTAGCAACTATCAGGAGTGGCATGGTGATACAGCACACTGATCCCTCATAGCACCAGGGACCGGGGTTCAATTCCCGACTTGGGTCACTGCCTGTGTGGAGTCTAAACCTTATTCCTATGTCTGCGTGTGTTTCCTCTGGGTGCTCCAGTTTCCTCCCACTGTCCAAAGATGTGTGGGCTAGGTGGATTGGCCATGATGAATTGTCCCTTAGTGTCAGGAGGACTAGCTAGATAAATGCATGGGGTTATGGAGATAAAGTTTGGATGAGATTGTGGTCAGTACAAACTTGATGGGCTGAATGGCCTCCTACTGCACTGTCTGACCCTATGACTTGGTTCTGGACACAAAACAACATTTCTTCTAAAACAAAAAATGCAGTTTCTTTTCACTAGTTTTCTGATCCTGGAGAGGACCACAGATTTAGCAACCTCTACAGTTAATTTACAAAGGTACTCTAATTCACTTCAAGACGTGAGCATCAAAGTGCTTTATTAGCCACAGAAAAACACATTACAGATTTCAATGTGTGATGCTTCTATCTTATTGATATGGTGCATTCTCCATTTACTATCAGCAATTATAGGAGGTGACCTATTTGATATAAACAAAAATGCCATTTTCTTCAATTCAGTCAGACAAATCTATTGTCATTAAAAGCACTTTCTTCAGCACAAATTGTGTAATTTAATTGTGGCAGCTTGCTGCTCGCCATTCTCATTCATAATGCAGATATAAAGCTGAAACACTTTCACATTTTCTCCCATAAAACTCTTCTAGAATAATTAAGGATAGAACATTTTTCAAATATAATTCAAATGTTATTTTTGTGGTTTATGATGTCATTTCAACCCCTCAGTATATATATTATTCTCTGACTATTGCATAATGAGATTGCGTATTATTACATGAATGATTAGGACAAAATATTGGCCGGGATTGTCTCACAAGAATTCTAAGTCCCTATATTGCAGAAAAATGGGAGTAAATCACAGCTTTTTTTTAGTGCGATTTCTAGAATGAATCTCCAATACTGTGTGCATCAGGCTGTCCTCTTGTGATTCACTCTGAATATCAGGGGGTGAGGCCTATTCCTGCCGGAGAATCTGGCAGCCTAGCGCTGAGCTGTACACTGTGCATTTACCAGTCTGTCAGTGTGGAGATCAGAGCATGCTCGGTGACCCCACATTTGCCCAACCCCCAATCACTGACCTCTCAGACCCCACACCTGGCCGGCCCAGATCTCCCCGATTGCCCTCAGACCCTCACTTTTCCAATCATCCCAAGCACAGAATGGCAGCAGGTCCCCATACCTATTGATCACCTCCCCAGTAGTCCTTGCCTCTTTAGCATGTTGAAAGTACCAGGGTGTCAGGCTGACACTGCCCAAGGCCCCACTCCCCGCTACCCCCAGCTTCCTTGGAGGGCCTCAATGGCTTCTCTTCCCTATAGTGAGGTGGGGCCGCCGGTTCCCCATTATTGGGGAGCAGGAGTAAACCCTGCTGGGCGGAACCACTCCCAGTGACAAGGAGAGATGCAAGCATGCCTGGAGAATTCAGTCCCAGTCCTCAAATGAAATATAAATGTCAATTTCCATATTATAATCAGCTGAGTTCCAGCATGGAGCTGATTACACTGGAAATCTTAGTCTCACACCTCCTCACTCTTGTCTCCTGGCACGGTGTGCTACTCAATCAGCATAGGGGGCTGGGAGAATCGTCCCCATTATTTCCACAGATTAGTACACAACAAATTTGACTTATACCATGAATATGTTGGTTTCCCACCTAAAATCTTCATGTTTCTGATTGTCTGCGTAACTTACAGGTAGTGATGGCTGCTTGCAGTTTTAAGTTTTTTTCTTGCAGCAGCTGCTTACAGACTAAATCAATATATATCCTACAAACCATCCAATCAATGATAAGTCTTCAGTGAGACTTCCGAACGCACATTTCTTTGCCAATATTTTGAGGCTGTTTAAAATTGTATTCACTCATCTACTCTTTGGTTCATTGAACTGAATGCATGTCCAACATGGATTATGTTTTTTCCAAGAAGAAAGATATTCTCAAATTGTTTCAGCATTGTCTCGGGATTATCTTTTTCCTCTTCTGTCTGAAAAAAAATTGATTCAAATTTCCCATTGGCCTTGGGGCCCTTAAGTTTTAATAGCGTATAAACCTGTACCTTTTATGATAGTAAATACACCATTTCTTCTGCAATGTGTCCCAACTATCCACAATATTTTAATTGAAAATGGGTTGATGCAGTGAATTGATGTGCCATACGACCAACTTCTAATACAATGTGAAGTTGCGAGTTCCTTAAATTACTGGCATTGAGGACTTCCAATAAAGATAATTTATTTTTAAATTTAATAGCGATGTACAATACAATACTTGTGCTCTGCCTGCACTCTTGGGGATGACGCCCACACTCCTGCCAAGTGACATCTTTCGTAGCTGTGTCATCAGGTTCTCATGTGACCACTTAGTCTATAAAAGGTTCTAGATCTAAGATTCATTCCAGAACTTTATAATCTGGGATAGGAGAAACGCCTTAATTGCAAGTTGCTTTAGCTTTTCCAACATGTAAATCTGGCTAATTTAAAAAAAAGCTTCAATGCTCAAATTTGCTATTTCCTTTAAATCTTCCACATGTATTTTGTTACTACAATATTTGAAAGAAGATGCACCTATTCCATATGGGAGTTTCTGTTAAACACAATTGTTCAGGAAGGGGTTAAATAATATAAATTCATAAGGGACTTTGACAGTAAGCTGACAATGTAAACTCAACAGTTCACATTTATATTGGTTCTGTTGTTAAATCTGACTGTCAATTTAAGCATGTAGAATGAAGCAGACACTGAATGTCAACTGGCTAGTATGAACCTGAGTACTGTGGTTGTCTTTTACTGTTGTCTCAAATAATAATATAAATAAACATGAGATGATATTAACTTAAAATCCCATCTCTAGAATGTGAAAATGGTTCTGTAAGTCCTTTTTCACATTTTTTGTAAATAAGGTTAATGTTGCGCATTTTTAAAAAAATCTGTTCGTGAAACTTGCAATCTGACTGCTTGGTCAGTTGCCTGCAGCTCGCTGCTTTCATTTGATTGCAAGAGACAGCACAGCACACCAGGTGGCCTAAGGGTTTTAATGTTGTTATTCAAGAGTAGCTATTGCCTTTCTTTAGTTCCAGGCAACCTTTCTAGTTGATGTCTGATTCCATGCCAGTGAATATTCCTCTGTGACTTTTTTTTGATAATCAGCATATGAAATAAAGGCTGATAACTGTGTGGATCATGAAACAGCAAAACCACTTGACTCCTGACTTGAAAATAATCAACTCCAACCTTTTGCATATATAACATTTTGGATGCCATAGCTTCGACGGGTGGACATGGTCAGCAGACAGACTACACATGCCAGAATTGGGCATTCAGTTGGTGGCAGTGTGAGGCTCAAAAAGTAACTCATTTCTCTCAAGCATAATGGCCAGTGGCAGTGACCGTGAAGGAATCTATGACCAATAGAACTCCATTCTCTTTCGTACAAGAAGAAGACATGTTTTTATACCTATCTCTTTGACAGAAGATTTGTTGTAGAGATTAATCACAAGCCACTGGAGATAATTTGGCAAAAACTATTGATCAGCGCACTGCCAATCTTGCAACACCTCTTGATAAAGATTCAAGGTTACGACTGTGAGATTAGGTACAGGCCTGGTAACTTGATAGTCATATTGGCTATGCTTAGCAGATTGCCTAACCTATTGAAAATGAAAGATATATCCTTGGGGCAATATGTGGATTTAATTGATGTCCAGCTTGAAGATATTCTCCAAATTAATCTGATATATCTTGCACAACACAAATGCCAACAGCCATGAGAAAAAATGGTGAAAGATTCTACTTCACAGCAAACCATTGCTGAAGGATGGTCCAATTCAATTCAGCATGTATGATCTGTTCTGTTGTTGCTACCCATGATATATACTGCTTGGTCACCATGGGCACGATTTCCAGCTCCCTCACGGGGTATTTTCTAGAAATGGAGGTCGCTCACCACCAGCTGGCAACAGGATTTTACCAATGTCACCCCAATCTCTGATCATCAGGGCTGGCCAGTGTGTTCCACAGAACGCATAAGTTTGCATCCAACAGGTGGGTGAGTCTCACCTGACAGATGCTGCCAACACTAGCATGTAATTCTCCCATCTTCCTGCCAGCGGGAGTACTTAGGCTCAAAACTGGAGGATTCTGCCTTATTGACAGAGTTTAGCGATAGTTTTCTATAATCACTATAAATCTTGTGCACTTTAGTATTGCAAATATAAATTATTCTAATTTTACACAACTTCACAAATAACATTATGCATTAACAGTGTTCTTATCTCCTCATCTCCTCTTTCAAGTCTTTGAATTTGGAGATTCGAGCAGTCTGTACTCCTGATACATCTCTTTTGCTGTATTGTTGGAGAGTGGTTGACTCTGGAGACTCTTAACCTTGGTGGTGGTTTGTAGGTTGTATCTGGATGACTTCATGTGCTTCATCCACTGATGTATAATCTAACGTCACCCTGGAAGAAAGGCAGTGTGTCTTCTGAATTGATGAACTCAGCTTTGTGGATGGGTCTCAGATTGTGTGTGTCATGCTGAGATCATGAGTGACACATCTTATACTGAATTGACCCTGTCTGTGGCAGCAGAAGCATGTGGCAGCATTACAGGAGATTGGTTCTTCCTGTCGGTGCACTTCGCACCACAATGGTGGCAGGCTGTTGCGGGATGGTTTACGCTGGTTTGGACAATCCCAGTGCTTATGTAGCTTGGTATGGTTCACCAAGGTGTGACTGCTGCCCATGAAGCCTCTGAGAATGGTACTATATTGGTCTTTTAGCTTGAACAGTTTAATTACTTGGACAGTTTTGGTTTGGAGAAGTTTGGAGAGTGAATTGTCCATGAGACCCACTATGATTCTATTTCAGATTAGTTCAGATTTCAGTTCATTATATTTGCATCCTCTGTTATGCAAGAATAGGCAGATTCCCAGACTGCTAGATTCTCCTGTTAAATGTGGCATGTTCCAAGATCTTGTTAGATCTCAGGTTGAAGAAAAGGTTGAAAAAATTTAAAACATCATCAAACTTAGCAGATGGTCATGTATGCTTTGAGTAGCAATGTTATCATCTCTAATGGAATAAATAATATGTTAACTTGTTTTGCTTCCGTTATTTTATTTAATCCTGTAGTAGAGCTATACTTGAGGAACTTTTACCTCCGATAACTGTTGAAAAAAGCATGGATGTTAGAAACTTGGGAAAATAGATAATGATGTCTTGAGAAGTGTACATACTACAAAGAAGGAGGTGCTGGAAATGTTGCAGCATGTGAAGGTAGATAAATCCCGAGGACCTGATGGAGTGTATTCTAGAACATTGTGGGAGACTAGGGAAGAAATTGCAGATTCCCTAGGTGAGATAGTTGAATTATCGATAGTCACGGGTGAGGTGTCTGAAGTTTGGAGAGTGGCAAGTGTTGTGCCTTTGTTTAAAAAGGGCTGCAGAGAAAAGCTTGGGAAGTATAGACCAGCGAGCCTCACATCCGTGTGGGTAAATTGTTGGAAGGTATTTTGAGAGACAGGATCTACAGGCATTTATAGATGCAAGGACTGATTAGGAACAGTCAGCATGACTTTGCGAGTAGAAAATCATGTCTCACAAATTTGATTGAGTTTTTTGAAGAGTAACCAAGAAGGTAGATGAGAGCAGTACAGTTGATGTTGTCGACGCGGACTTTAGCAAGGCCTTTGACAAGGAACCGCGTGGTAGGTTGCATAAAGTTAAATCTTATGGGATCCAGGGTGAGATATCTAAATGAATACAAAATTGGCTTCTTGACAGAAGCCAGAAAGTGTTGTAGAGGGTTGTTTTTCAAACTGGAGGCCTGTGACCAGCAGTGTGCCCCAGAGATCAGTGTTGGATCCACTGTTATTTGTCATTTATTTTAATAATTTGAATGAAAATATAGGAGGCATGGTTAATAAATTTTCAGATTTTCAGTCACTAAATTGATAGCATAGCGGACAGCGAAGCAAGTTATCTCCAGTTGCAGGGGGATATTGATCAATTTGGCCAGTGGGCTGACGAATGGCAAATGGAGTTTAATTTAGACAAATGCGAGGTAATGCATTTTGGTAGCTTGAACAAGGGCAGAACTTACTCAGTTAACGGTTGGATGTTGGGGTGAGTTACAGAACAAAGAGATCTAGGGGTACATGTTCATAGCTCCTCGAAAGTAGAGTCACAGGTGGACAGAATGGTGAAGAAGGCATTCGGCATGTTTGGATTCATCAGTCACAACATTGAATACATGAGTTGGAATATCTTGTTGAAGTTGGTAAGGCCATATACTTGGAATACTGTGTGCAATTCTGGGCCACCCTCTTATAGAAAGGATATTGTTAAACTAGAAAGAGTACAGAAAAGATTTACTATCTAGAAAGAGTACAGAAAAGGATGCTATTGGGACTTGATGGATTGAGTTATAAGGAGAGGCTGGATAGAATGGGACTTTTTTCTCTGGAGCATAGGAGGCTGAGGGATGATTTTATAGAAGTCTATTAAAAAATTAGGGGCACAGATCAGCTAAATAGTCAATCTCTTTTCCCAAAGACAGGGGAGTCTAAAACTAGAGGGCATAGATTTAAGGTGAGAGAGGAGAGATACAAAAGTGTCCAATGGGCAATTTTTTTCACACAGAGGGTGCTGAGTGTCTGGAACAAGTTGCTAGAAGTAATAGTAGTAAAGGTGGGTACAATTTTGTCTTTTAAAAAGCATTTAGATAGTTACATGGGTGTGATGGGTATAGAGGGATTTGGGCCGAATGCAGGCAATTGGGATTAGCTTAGGGGTTTTCAAAAAAAAAAGAGTAGCATGGACAAGTTGGGCCAAAGAGCCTATTTCCATGCTGTAAACCTCAATGACTCTATAACTCAGTCCAATTGCTAGATTAATCAAGACCATTGGTAAGGCACACTGGAGGTAGCATGGAAAAAGTTGTGTTCTATCTTTAAAATATTTAATGCATCTGTAATCCTTTAAGAGTAAAGGGGTTTCACGATAGTGGGACTTTTACGGGCTTTGTGGTTTTGATGCAAAATTCAAAATGGCGGAGGTGGTCCACTGGGGAAGAAACCTCAAAACGGTTCTGGGTCAGCTTGCTGATAAGGATCATTTTAGCCATGACTACAAGTCAGGAAAGCTCAGTAAGAAGTCTCACAACACCAGCTTAAAGTCAAACATGTTGCAAAGGTCCATTGACCCTGGACGGGACTTTCATGTTTTGGGCTGAGTATGGCTGGAACTTTTTGGGGTAATTTTCAGCCTGCTGTTGCTGTCAGAGAGAATGCGACGCGACGCGAGTGGAAAATCTAGAGCGAATTGGGAAACGTGGATTTTTTGTTTTACTATGCATATGTGGATGACAATATCTGATTTCCACTATAATAATGCTGATCAGTGACGGCTTCGGTACTGGCTATCGCAAAACCAGGCCATTAGCTTGGAAAAATGTAAACAATACAAATGGAAACTGTATAAAGGGAACCTTGATTTCCCTAAAAACACAGTTCACAAACATTTATGCAATCCAAACAAGATTTAATATTTTGAAACAGTCATCAACATGCGTCGTCACTGTTTCTCTCCACAGGTACTGCCTGATTATTTGAGTTTTTTCCCAATATTTTTTCTTGTGTCAGATTTCCAACATCTGCAATATTTTGCTCTTGTATTACTTCAGGTAGAAAAATGAAGAATGAGAAAAAGCGGTAACATAATTTAGAAGGGAGTGCAGGACAGTAAAAGGCTAATCCCTATGCTTAAGCATTAGCTAAACTTAATCATAGATGCAAGTTATTGGCATGGTTTCAATATTGTGATGATCAGAGCAGCATATGCCATTCTATACTCTTCTCTGTCTCTCTTGCATCTCTCAGAGTTTTTGCACCCTTTTTATATTTTCTCTTTTTATGTGAGCCCACGAGGCTTTTGCCTTCAGCTTCAAGTCCTGATGTTCATACACATGCACATTGCATACGGGCCTGACCAAAGCAGAAAATCTAAACTATACATGTGCGACTCTTGCCTGACTAGCGCATGCGCCGGAGGACTGAGATTCATCTGGTCTTTACCATAGGGATGAAGACGAAGATTAGTTTTAGTTCAATCACATTAATTTTTAATCAGTTTAAATCTATTTTTTTGAGTCACACTTGATGGAGGGGTGGGGGAGGGAGAGATTTGTCACCTAATATTTATTTCTAGGGAAAGGGAATTTAGGACCGTGTTTGGCAATGCAAGATTTTCTTTTTGGTCATTATCCATATGACGGGGCAGTTATATATTTGAAACTCTGTTAATGAAACAAACAAATTATTCATTTCTGCCTCTCACTACAAAAACTGTAACCATTAGGTTGATTATAAGAAACATTCAGCATGATAAGAACAGTAAAAGTGGCTTTTTATAATTGATTTTGAGCAGTTTCCCTATGATATCTTTCTCGATTTTCAATTTATTCAATTTCAAAAGAAGTAATATTTTACGTGCCTATCTTGCTGAATTGTGTTTTATTCATGTTAGTGAAATCTGAAAATATTTTGAGCTTATGAAACAGAAATAGCTGAGAAAAATATCCCTTCAAACATTCATTGCAGTTTAGTTTCCGTTCTCACCTGAAGAGATGTGATGAGTTTCATTTGTATCGTAGGTTGGGAATATCCATTCTTCTAAATACTTCTCAAAGACTATTTGTGACTATTGTGTCAGCTGGTGTAACTTGAGCTCAATACCTCTTTCAGAAGGGCCAAGTTCTGCACACATGAGGATGGCCTCAACCGGGATCTTGGGTTCATGTCGCACTATCTGTAACCCCAATGACTTGCCTGGGCTTGCAACATCTCACTTACTGTCTTGTCTGGAGACAATACACATCTCTTTAACCTATGCTCAATGCTATCTCCACTCACATTGTCTGCACCTTTAAGACTTGAATAGCAAAACAGCTGTAAAGATTCGCTTTCTAATCAGTATTCTTTAAACTTTGTGTGCCTTTATATGCCCTGTTTGTGATCAGAACTTCCCACTCATATGACAAAGGAGCAGAGCTCCGAAAGCTAGCAGCGTTTTCTACCAAATAAGTCTGTTGGACTTCAACCTGATGTTGTGAGACTTTTCATAGAATCAAAGAACCCTACAGTGCAGAAAGAGCCCTTTGGCCCATTGAATTTGCAACAACCACAATCCCACCCAGGCCCTACCCCCATACCCCTACACATTTACCTGCTAATCCCTCTAACCTATGCATCTCAGGACATTAAGGGGCAATTTTAGCATGGCCAATCATCCTAACCCGCACATCTTTCGACTGTGGGAGGAAACTGGAGCATCCGGAGGAAATCCATGCAGACACAAGAAGCATGTGCAAACTCCACAAGCTCCACACACTTTTTACACTCCACACTTCTTACTATCTTTACGAAATGCAGGCTAACAATATTGTGTTTCTTGCTAAGGGTGCAGCCAGCCAGTCAACAACATGTTTCGCACAGGACAATCATGTTGATGAACAGTCAACATAAAAGTCTGCTTGCGGTCTGCCTCAACTTGAAAGGGTGCTGGGTACTTACACATCACAATCCTCATACCCAGAAACAGGCCAGTCTTTAGCCCATATTGTGATAATTTATCCAGATTTAGTTTGTTTAGACTGCTGCATTACGTATAAGGTATGAACCTCAACCCCAGAAAAACATTTTTTTTCTAATTGTTGCAACATTTGTTTTCCCTTTAAATCCTTATGGCCTCTCTGAGAATCATTACTCAATTAGTACCAAACATGGTTTTGGATTTTAGTCTATTGAGGTCAAGCTTAACATTGTCCAATCATAATTAAAGACCTTTGACATCAATTACAGCAAGAAACATCTATTCTGCATGTTTAAGATGGATTTTATTCTGTGCAATAAAGGTGAAATACAGTATTCTACACTAACTCACTGTGCAATTAGCCGCCTCCTAGATGTACATTTCTTTGAACTGTTACCATCGCATTGAAATTGTGGGTGACTCACGCATGTGGATCAGATCCATTGTGCTTTGTATTTTTTAATATAGAGATGAATCTTTAAATGACTAAGTAACTTCATGACACAAGTTGAGTCAGTTAACCTTTTCCCCAAACAATGAATTAGTATCTGCTATCAGGGTGACTCAAAAACCATGGTCAGCCATATGTTTTAATCAAACTCTGTCTCTTCCCTGTCAAGATTACTCAGTGGGGGATCAGGAAACCCCATGCAACCCAAAAACTTGTGAAATGTTGATTATTAGCTGCATGAGGGGCTCCATCTACTGTGGAGAATTTACCAACACAAACCTGCAATCTTAATCAATCGCTTTTCTCCAAGCTTGCACAGCAGGAACTTCATTTGCAAACCCTAATGGATGGCAAAGCAATCTGTCAGCTCAGGAATAGGAGCATTTGCGCATCTAAAAAATAATAAAAGATTTAAGATAATAAATGGAGAAAGTGTTTGCCTCAAATTGCCATTTGTGTTCATAATGTTGAGTATGTAGTCGGAAGGTAAATGCTTCTCTAAAAAAGAAACTATAATGTAATTAGAATCAGCTATTAGTTATCCATTGAATACTTATGTCCCCATTAAATGAAGAAGGCAAAAAGTAATGGACAATATCAATTTGCTGAGAATTAAATGGGGTGATGACTGTGGAATAAAAATTAGTGAAATGCTATTTCCAACATATCCAAGGACTGTTGTTTGATTCAGCCACTGAAGCTGAAAAGAGGAAGATCTGTTAGATGTGATTTTTAATAGCATGAAATGGTGGTGAGTAAGAGAGCAGCTAACTTAACTGTAACTATTAAATAGTGCCATTTAATGTAGGACTCACAATTTTAAAATAGTGCCATTTTGTTTTTAGCTTCATGAAGACCGACTTTAAGGGAAGAATGGAAAATAATGGATCAGTTTGGACTGTCCGAAGGGCAGGTACCGAGAATAAGTGGAAAAGTTCAGAGGCATAACTTAAGGAATCATAGGGCTCCTGAATGGGCCAATTTTTCCAAAGCCCGCTCCATAGTGATAGGCTGAAGGTCAGGCTGATGCCCTCAGTATACAGGGAATCCAAAACTCTGCTTGGTGACTTCAGCACCTCAGCAAGGTGAAAACTCAGTAGTGAGTGCTGTGGGGTCTGCAAGGAAGTGCAGGATGAAAATTCAGAGCCTCCAGAGTTGGTTGTAGTAAAAACCCATCCAGTTCATTTATGTCCTTTAGAGAAGGAAATCTGCTATCCCTATTCACGGCAATATAATTGATTCTGAACTGATTTAACAAGCCACTCAGTACACAGGCAATTAAGGATGGGCAAAACATGCTGGCCCAGCATATCATTCACACTGCATGGATGAATGTAAAAAAAACACATTACACTTCTCTACACTAAATTTCATCAACCATGTGTGCATCCATTCTACTAGTCTCCTCACAGTTGACAATACTTTCAAATGTTGTGTTATGTGACAATTCTGATGCTGTGATCTGTACACTCACATTGAGGTCATAAATAGAAATCAGGAAAAGCTGTGGTTCTAGGACTGACCCCAGGTAATTCGTTGTTAGGGTGCTGGATCAGAAACCTAAATCATATTAGGAAGGCAGACTACACCCCAATAATTTTTATATTTTGACATATATATGAGGAAAAGATACTTCTATCCTGGAATGACGGCACTGACAGGTATTTTACAATAAAACGAGTTTTATTTAACAACACAGTTTAAATATAACTTTAATAAATGAAGTGGCTTAACTATTAATAGGCGAATAATATTTAAAATTGAAAGGAAGCAACTTTACTTTCTAGTTTATGACTGTTTCAGTTTCAAATTAGCCACATTCTTCTTAGAGACTTAAATGTCATTTTAAATACAGTGAGCAACAATAAATATACTGATAGCTTGTGATAACAGTCTTGAAGCTTTCGGAGAGAAAATTGAATTTTGGAGAAGTTTGCAGAACTGCAACTCTAGAACTGCAAAAGCTCATTTCTTCCTGCTACCAGTTTATCATGTGACCCTGTCCATCAATTTTAATCAGAAATCCCAAAGGAATGTTTTGTAAACTTATGTCCATTAGCTTTATGTAATTAACAAATTCCCAGCTGACAATTAATTATTGACTTGATTTCACACCCATGAGTTAATTTTACCAGACCCACTGACTGTCAAAAGAATGAATCCAAAATTTTAAACTATCCCCTTGAACAAAACAAGTAACAACATATATATTGTCATTCAGAAAACCATGCCGCCATTGTCCCTTTTATTCTAATAGCTCAAACTTTGCTGAAAAACCTGTTAAAACAACACATTATCAAATAACCGAGGAACCTAAAATACTCCCTTCCGCAACATCTATCTAAAGATGGATTGAACTGCTGTATTCCCCTTATTTGTGTACTCACGCTTGGAACTGGGAGTAATTCAAGATTGACACTTTTAAGGTTCTGCTTGCTAGTTTTTTGTCCTGGCTTCCTTGCTTCTGTCTGCTGGATCTACCCTTTTTGGCAATGTTGTCAGCAATGATGTAGACTGCAACCATTGACAATTCACTCTCCCCCATTAGAGTTCTTTGCATTCATTCTGTGTCATCCTTGATCCTGACACTGAGGAAGCAATATATTATAATAGACTTATACTGGCAGCCAAAAACATTCCTGCTTATTAACTATTAACTATTAACTGCTTATTAACATTAACTATTCACCCATCACTCTTGTTTCCCCAATCCTTTTCCTGTGGTACAGCTGTGGTACTGGAGACTTAATTCTTGCTGTTCTTCTGAGAGGAACCATTATTCTCTCAAGTATTCAATACTGAGTACTGATTGGAGAGTAAAATTCAGAGGACTCCTGCACTAGTGATCTATACATGCTTGACTACTTGTTGGTCATCCATCCTTTCTCTGCCTACAAACCCAGAATCTGTGGGCAAGTGCATATTGAAATGTGCTACCTATAGACTCCCCAGCCTTATGGATGTGCTGCATTGATGCCACTGTGACTCAAACTCTGCTCTCAAGTTGTTGCAAGTTATTCACATGCTACACATATTTGTCCAAGACACCAAGAACCATCGTGCATTTCTTTCATGGAACAGGATGCATAAGCCATGGGACCAAACTCTCTTGTTGTGCCTCAATTTATTAAGCTATTAAATTTAATTCTGAGATGAATTAATATCCTATAGTTGCTTTGTAATCTATGCCATTCCTATGCTGGCATCACTTTATTTTGTTGGAAAATTTACCAAAATATTGTGATGTCAGTGTGCCTTTAAGAAAGTTTCTTTTTATATCATGGTCTCTGCATCTCTCACAGCTTCAGTGTTTTCTTAGTTCACAAGCTCAGCTGGTGTCATTTGTTACCAGTTTGAGTGGCAATGTCCTTATATTGTTACTTCATTAGCTTAAATTGTGGTTGTTTATGTTTACTTATGGCCATGAATTGTTAGGAGGAAGATCATGAGTTCTGGTCAGGTTTTCTTTCTTTTCTGAAGGAAATTGAGGTTTTGTGTTCTGTTTTTGGCTGGCAGCAGTGTTTTAATTTAGAAGGGAAGGGACAGCGAATTGAAAGCAGTGTCTTTCTTCTCTCTCTCTCTGGTCTGGGAAGCTGTTCTGACTTCAAACTGTTCTGAGTCTATCCAGAGAACTGCACAGCCAAAGGCTCACGTCCAGTATTACGTGAGATTAGTCTTTGCTGTGTTAAACCTGCGAAAAAGGTCTTTTGTCTTTGGATTGGTTTGATTCAAACACATTAGGTATATTAAACATTACACATTATAGTGGTTGTTGTGTTTATCTTTTGTAATTGATGAAAGTTCTTGCTAATTTTCTTACTACACACTTTATTTTTAAGTAAACTTTGTTTGATAAAAGCTCCTTAGTGCATCAGTTGAATCATATCTAAAATGAAACATCTCATGCTTATCCTAGCCAAATTCAAGATGCAAAACGTATGATCCAGATGGGATCCATAAAATACTTAGTAGTTTCTGACCTGAACCATAATATTACCTAAAAACTTTGGGATTTAATTTAACAAAAAATTCAAACCGTTTTGTTACTCATGTTACCATTGCTTGTGTAATTTGAATTTTCTCCCTGAGCTCTGTTTAATTAACTGAGTGATGATTTCAGTTATATGATAAATTATTAAATTTGCTTCAGTTTAATTTTTGGCATAATTAACTGATCAAGGCTTCATTTATACTTTATCAGGGAGGTGGTGACATCATAGTATTGTCACTGGACTAGTCACCCTGAGATCCAGGCCATTACTCTTGAGACTGGGTTCAAATCCGACCACGACAGATGGTGAAATTTGAATTCATTAAAAATATGGAATTACAAGTTAAATGGCAACCATGAAACCATTGTCAATTTTCATAAAACTAATTCACTACAGTCCTATAGGGAGGAAAAACTGCTGTCCTTGCATGGTCTGGCCTACATGTGTCTCAGATCAACAGCAAAATGATTGACTCTTAACTGCCACACAGTTCAAGGGCAATTAGAAATAGGCGACAAATCCTGGCCTTGTCAGCCAAAATAAAAATTAACTCAGATTAAATTAGATGCTTATCAGTCAGCTATGTGACTCATTGCCCTGTGGTATCTCTTTGCAATTTTATTCTTCCTCTCATTCAGTTCGGATTCCCACTTAACAGCCGACTATAATGTCTTTTATGTCTTTTCATGCTGCTCTTGGCCTGCTTTCTGTTTTTCTCCTGGGAAATGCAAAATAAAACTGTCCATCAGATAAATAGTGTGATGATACAGATAGGGACCTTTGTGAGCAAAAAGATGAATAATGTTGGAGATAAAAATGGCATTAACTATTAAACCAAAGTCTTATTACTGATAAGGCAAGGTGTAGGCAAAAGATAATATATATGAAGAAATTGGGTAGCAGAAGCCAGTATGGGTAGTACAATTAAGATTGCAGAAAATATCAAGAGAATGCAAAAAGTTTTCATAAGTGTATTTAAAGTACTAGATAACAAAGGACAACAGCAACACTACAAACGCGAGGGAATAGGATAAGTTAATTTAGCAATTGTCCATAATTATTTATTAATGTTGGTATCTACAATTGCACTGAAGGACTACCTTCACCATTCCAATTTTGGAACTTAAAGGGCGAGAGGAAGAAAAATTAACAGCCAACAAATTGGTAATGAGCTGACAAAGGACTACAGGTCACCTGACAATTTTTCAAAACAGATTTTTCAAAGAGATAGCACTTGCATCTTGATGGATATATTGAGGAAATTGTAAAGCAGAGAAGTTGTATCGAGAGGGACAAGTTATAAAAAAAAGGATAATCCAGGGAATGACTGATATGTGAGCTTAACTTTGATTGGACGATAGAAAGTATCTGAACAAGAAAACAGCAACATAGTATAATATGGATAGTAAATTGTAGTTTAAAGGATTCTTGCCGCAGCAACGTGGACTATTAATTGGTTGGTGTAATGGTTTGGATTGCTTTTTAAAAAGGCGAAGGAACAGCTAGAACTGCAAAGACAGTGAGTGTGGTCCTCAGCCCGTATTCTCCCTCCATGGGATCGATGGCAGGACTCAACATCTGGCAAAACCCAGAAACTACAAAACTCACCAGTACAACAGCGATTTTTGATTTTTCGCTGTCCCATACTGCTGATGAAACCATGTTCATGTCCACAATGGGAAAGAACCTGATTTACATCCCTTTAAATAAATTTGAGTGTCATTAAATATTCCCCCCACCCCACACCGCACTTGCCAGATCTTCCCCCTTCACTAAATTTTTGTACCTTGCTGCCGTGACTTCATGTTGGCGAGGTTTACAACAGGTCCTTCCAGATGTGAACCTGACATGAGCATCCTGCCAGGAGCACAAAGGGGAGTATAGCCGTTAGGGGAGAGGTGATAATGTTGTCAGTTGTTCTTAATTATTTATTAATGTTAGTATCCCGACATGCATTGGGGGACTACTGTCACCATTCCAAGTTTGGAACTTAAAGGACAAGAGGAGGAAAAATTAACAGCCAACAAATTGGTAATGAACTGACAAAGGACACTGAAAGACTACAGGTCACCTGATGATTTGACAACAGTACAGGCAGTGTCCCTGATATTGCCCTGACACAGCTGGGCAATGCCATGTTGAGTGCGGGGGGCAGACTCTGCTGGTACACATTTGGTGGGGGGGAGGGTGGGGTGGGGTGTTATAGTTGGAAAGAAGAATGAGATGCTGGCAATGACCGGGTTTGGGGCTGGTAGATATCGGTGTGAGGGGGGAAGTGTTGGTGGGAAGTGA
Source organism: Sphyrna mokarran (assembly GCA_024679065.1). Lineage (NCBI taxonomy): Eukaryota > Metazoa > Chordata > Chondrichthyes > Carcharhiniformes > Carcharhinidae > Sphyrna > Sphyrna mokarran. The sequence goes on from JAGIQG010000003.1 coordinate 92,618,768, forward strand.
GCCCCTGAGACCTCTGTGGTGGTGAAGGGAGGTTATTTCTTGATCTGATTGGGTGCACCTATCTCAGTGCAGCTGGCTTTACAGGTATGTTTAGCGCCATCTCTCAATATGATCATGTGAAACACTACCACCCCACCACCACCCCTCACCACCACACCCCCTCCCCCCATTATTTTATTTTGACCAAGTACTGTTATACCTGGACAGAAAACCTGTTTTATCTGCAGAGAAACATGTTGGTTTTAACTCAGATGCTGATACTTTGCAATTTATACCCCCTTTTTTTTATATTTGTTGCAGAAGTCACATAACCTACAATTGGTCAAGTTCTAGCAGTTCTGAATGTTGGCTACTAGGGGATGTGTCTAGCAGTTTCTTGATGAACCTCACACCATTGTCTGAACTCCTTGAAAAGCTAATGACATTAAACCTTTAGATTTCCTGACTCCAGATATTGCCAGGAACAAAGAAGAACCAACAAAACTCATTATGTTTTGATGGCATCTTAGCAATGGGAGTTCTTCTATTAGTATACTTTCCCACCATTGGGCACCATTAACCAGCTGTCACACCTTCAAAGCCCACCTCCATAAGAGCTATGATTATAAACATGTCTGTTTATTACAGCAGAACGTAACATCTCTCCCTTCTTCCTATTCTCAGGTACAGGATCTTATCTCTGTTACATTTTTAGAATACATCATGAAATTTTTAATTGAAAGGGCTTCAATTATTATGGCATTCAAATTTGAAAAAAGACACATTTCCATTTAAAAGAGATTGTCTGAAGACATTATGACATTCCTCAGCCTCATCCTTACTGGAATTTCAAGACCACTATAGGAACGCTGGGTGAAATTTCTCAGAATGTCAGTCAGTGACCGGAGTATTTCTCTTCAGGTGCACAGTCAAATGTTTAGGACAGATTTCCTGGCATTTAGTGCACAGAAAATCTAGAGACATGGTTTATGCCTTCACTCTAGCAGGACAAGGCTTGATGGAGCTAGTAAGATGCCACCTTTAAAGGCCACTAAGAATATACTCTCCACCCCTGCCCTACCCTACACAGACATAGAGGACTGTCCCCACAAGCATCGGGTGACTCCCTCCATTCCCGGCTTCCCCATCATGGCTATTTTGGGGACAATCTCCTGTTTCCCAAAGTCCAACATAAATGTTGAATGTTTTGAGGCCCTTTTAATTAATGATCTAAAAGAAGAAAGGTGTTACATTTTTAAATGGTTGCCTAATTTTTTTTTAAGAGCCAGCCACACGATTTGATGGTGATGGCATTGGGGTACTTAGTAGGCTCCCCTGTTAGTTTAATTTTCTACAACTGCTCCTACAATAAACCTAAGTGCCAAACGAGCATGATAAAGAGCAAGAATTGCACCCAATTATTTGAGTGAGCTCCCAGCCACAATGTTATGGCAGTTTGAAAGAAATGAGGCAAAGTGTGATTCTAGCCAGTAGGGGGAGTGGATGAAACTCACTTATGCTGGGAAGCTAGCTACTGACTGCAAAAGGTCGCTATTGCGCATGCACCCTGACCTCATACTCACACTGAAGAGTTCACAGTATGCTAAAAAGACTCACACACCTCACACCCACCTCCACCCCCCCCCACATTGCAACCTGCCCACCGTGATTGCTTCTGATGGCATTCCCCCCCGAATGATGGCTGCCCATGATTTTCATTGCTCCCTTTCAAGACCACCACACTGGAAAACCCCCTAAAAATGTGGGTTTTCTCTGGATATTCCGGTTTCCTCCACAGTCCAAAGATGTGTGGGTTAGGTTGATTGACCGTGCTAAATTGATACTTAATGAACATGTGGGGTCACAGGAATAGGATCTGGGTGGGGTTGTGGTTGGTGCAGACTCAATAGATCGAATGGACTCCTTCTACACTCTTGGGATTTTATGATTCTATAATATATTTTTGTATATTTTATGTCCTCTCTGACCACCAAATTCCTGATTAAAATGCCCATGTATGACAAGCTACACAATATCCTGTTCATAACTTTGCATCATTATACTGCAGAATAGTGACCAATGGGTAATATTACTCATTGTCGATTGACATGGCTAAAAATGTATATATCTTGTTTTCTGTTTTCTAAGGAATATAATTGTAGATGGGATTCCCCCGAGCTGCTGCAGTGAATGGGGATTTGGCTGAGCACCAAATTCTCCATGCTAACAGCAAACAGCGAGACATGAATAGCCAGAGAATTCAATTTAATTGTATCTATGCCTTCTCAAAATTTAAGTTAATAAGTTAGGTTCTCTACTGGTGAGTACTTTTTTCTATTGGGCTAGTGAAATCGATGTGACCACTCCAGGTTTGCAATGTCTTTCATTTTAATTAGCACCTTTAGTTGACTGCCTCCATCTTCTTCACAGATACATAATGAGGTTAAATTTGACAAGGACCAAAATTTCACACCAACTTCATAAGAAAATATTTGTACTGCTTAAAGAAGCCTCAAAGGTGGAAAGGCAACAATGTTTATGGAGATGTTAAATTTTGTTTGATATTGCAGTTGTGAAGCACTTTGGAACTTTTTGTTTACTATAAAAAAGATGCTATATAAATCCAAGTTGTTGTTCTCAATTGCCATTTTAACTTCCAATAACACAGCAAAAATGACTGCAATATTGAATTCATCTGCACAGTTTGCTGAAAGCATTGTTTCATGGTCATGAATGAAATGATTTGTATCCATGAGAAAGCGAGCCATTTAAATTCTCTATCTAAAAGATCTTGCCAGTGCCTTCCGTAATTCTGCTGCTTTTCCACTGGTGTCGTGGTCGTAACACAAGGATATGACACAAGAGTCTGCCTTCACTGTATGATTTTCATCGTGACATTTGATCAGAGGAAATGCTTTCATGCTTACTATCAGGACAACAAAGAGCTTTTTGTGAAGAAGATGCCAGCGCCGTTTTACCAAATAAACTTGTTTGTGACATTTAACAAAAGCAGTTAAGGGCAAAAAGATGGTTGCTGCCCAGTAAGAAAAAAATTATAATGATTATGACACAGAACAAGAATTAAACTTGATGTCCTTTATATCTTTACATTTATTAAAATAAATCCATGCAAGTGGCAATGCTTCTCTTCACAGTGTCTAATTCCATGGGACAAGGCAAGAAAAATTTAATCATTTTGGGTATCAGCCAAAGGTCAATTTAGCAAAATTTTTTTTGTTCTTTTCCAGAAATGCATTAAGGTATTAAATATTTTAAACCCATTTTTGACAGTGCTTCTTGAGAAAGACAAATGCATACTATATATATATATATATCTTCTAATAATCATTAATCAAACAAATGTTGTGCATGAAAGTAGAGTTTAATTGCCTTGACAAGCTTTTTAAAAATCTGTTATGTTTTTAGTAAAAATGAATTTTAAACTGAAAGGCATTTAGATATGTTCCTTGACAGCTATTACTGTATTCTAATTCGAGACTTCCAACCCTTTTCATCCATTCCAATCTTGTGATTTTTTTTTGTCGTGTTCTAAAATTTTATTTGAAAGGTAACATGTAAAATAGCATATAAAAGCCATTGCTTTATTCCCACCAGTTGGAAATGGCAACATTTCACTATGATCTACCTCCTTCAAGATCCTCAAGGTAGTGGATCTGCAAAGAGACAGTTTGGATAGTGAGTAAGGACTTTAGTGATTTGGTTTTTACTGAAATGTTTGATGCAAGGGTAATAAAAGTTGAGATTTCATTTGTGTGTTTTGATAGAGCATTTGGAAACTGTTGGTAGGCTTTTTTTGGATGAACTCATTTTCTGACAAAATATGAAACGACGTCTATTTTCTTAAGGATTATATGATTAGATGGCAGTGTGTAGGGCAGCTATATTCCTTTACCTTGGAAATCCCACAGGACTAATGAATAAGAAAGTTGCATAATGAGTCAATGTTTTGATTAAGGTATGCAAATACCTATTATTCTGAGCTCTGCAGATGAATGTAAAGTTGAATCTAAGAAATGGAAATGCTTGTCCCTAATGTTAACGCCACAACATTCGCAAACTCTTAGAACCAAGGTGAGCTCAGATTCTGAAGCCATTGTGTCAAGAATGCATATTTGACAATTCTGGTGGCCACAGTGTTGGTTTGATTTATTTCTTAAAGTGGAGTTTTGTATATCCAAATCCATTGAGCTTCTTAGGGTTGGATTTTGCTAGTCAAATGGGGATGGAAGCAGTGAGAGTAGATCAGCTGAATCTGCAATATTGATCATCAGCCGACGAACACTTTGGAACTGAATACATGTACCTATTCCAAACTTGCAAACTTCATTATTCTGTAGGACCATTGTGGAATTACTATTCATGATGTGGAGATGTTGGCATTGGATTGGGGTAAACACAGTAAGAAGTCTCACAACATCAGGTTAAAGTCCAACAGGTTTATTTGGTAGCACAAACCATTAGCTTTCAGAACACTGCCCTTCCATCAGATGAGTGGGAGTTCTATTCACAAACAAGGCATATAAAGACATAAACTCAATTTACAAAATAATAGTTAGAATGTGAGTCTCTGCAGGTAATCAAGTCTTAAAGGTACACACAATGTGAGTGGAGAGAACATTAAGCACAGCTTAAAGAGGTGTGCATTGTCTCTAGCCAGGACAGTTAGTGAGATTTTGCAAGCCCAGGCAAGTCGTGGGGGTTACAGATAATGTGATATGAACCCAAGATCCCAGTTGAGGCTGTCTTCATGTTTGCGGAACTTGGCTATCAGTCTCTGCTCAGCGACTCTGTGCTGTCCACGGATAACCACAAGCCTACAAATAACCTCACAGTGCTCGACTTCTCCAGCTCCCACCCCAAACATGTTAAAAAAGTCACCCTATGGACAAGCCCTCTGCATACACAGGATCTGCTCAGATGAGTAGGATCACAACAGATACCTCCAGACGCTGAAAGATGCCTTCATAAGAACATGACATGGTGCTCAACTCATCAATTGACAGTTCTGACGCACCACAATGAAAAACAGAAGACATGACAGACAGTGTACCCTGTTGCAGAGGAGCTACGATATCTCCTTTGGAGCCTTTAACATGTCACTGATGAAGAAGAACATCTTGCCAAGGCCATCCCCACATCCCCATTTTTTCCTTCAAACAACTGTACAACCTCAGATTATTGTCCGCAGCAAATTACCCAGCTTTCAGGAGAACAGTGACCACAACATCACACAACCCTGCCACAGCAACCTCTGCAAGACGTGCCGGATGATCAACACGGATGCCATCATTTCACATGAGAATATCATCCACCCAGTACACGGTACATACACTTGCACTTCGACCAATGTTGTCTACTTGATGCACTGCAGGAAAGGATGTCCCGAGGCATGGTACACTGGGGAGACCATGCAGACAATGGATGAATGAACACCACTCAACAATCACCAGGCAAGACTGTTCTCTTCCTGTTGGGGAACGCTTCAGCAGTCACAGGCATTCGGCCTCTGATCTTCAGGTAAGCATTCTCCAAGGTAGTCTTCACGACACATGACAGTGCAGACTCACTGAGCAGAAACTCATAGCCAAGTTCCACATACATGAGAATGGACTCAACTGGGATCTTGGGTTCATGTCACACTATCTGTAACCCCCACGACTTGCCTGAGCTTGTGAAATCTCATTAACAGTCCTGCTGAAGAAAGTACACATCTCCTTAACCTATGCTTAACTCTCTCTCCACTCATATTCTCTGTACCTTTAAGACTTGATTATCTGTAAAAACTCATATTCCAAACATTATTTTATAAATTGAGTTTGTGTCATTATATGCCCTGTTTGTGAATAGAACTCCCACTCACCTGATGAAGAGGCAGGGCTCCAAAAGCTAGTGGCTTATGCTACCAAATAAACATGTTGGATTTAAACCTGGTGTTGTGAGACTTCTTACTGGAATTACTATTCATCAGACAAGTGCAGATAGCTCTCTCTAGCCATCACTCATTAAGTAAAAATCAGAGAAGGATGAAAGATCTCCATGACCGGCATGCATGTAACAAATGACCCAGCATCAATGTTTAACAAAATGTTCAAGATCAACACCCAACTGGTGGCACATAAAGTCCAGCAGAAATTGTCAGCACATGCCCAGAACCAAGATTATATCAAATATGAGCACCAAGCTGCATGAAATTGTGATGGAACAAATACCATATCCAAACAATACCAGAACCACATATATTGGATAACCTTGTTGTGATGGGAATGCAGTCTAAGATGCAGAAAAAGAAAGCACCCTTAATCATCATTCTGAAAACATATAGCAGCCTCCAGCCATGATTGCCATAACAAAATCTGACCATTAAGTACACTGTGGATATGTTTCAGAGACTTGTAGATTTATTGCTTTGTATAAGGTTTTTTCAACCACAACGTCATTTTCTTTTGTTGTCATATTGATTCTTTCAGGGTAAACCTCTAGTCTAGGGGAAAAAAAAGGATGTTATTACATCATGCACATATACTTTTAAGGAACATATCTTAAACTGCTGTCAATCATCACCTTTAGACAGGATGCAATGAAATAGTCCTGTGACTCTGTCCTCAGAATACAGCAGTTACAGAAATCAGATACGTATATATACAGCCTTATCTTCTAATGAAGAACCCACATTATTGTTTTACTAATTCTTGAAGCATAATTGAGAGATATACAATGAATAAGACATACTATAACCATTTAGTGTTTGTCTAAATTATACCTACAAAAGAACAGATGGTGAAATTGTAATAGAATAATATCCCAACCACTTGACCAAAGGGTAAAAGGCTCAAGAGTTGACATTAAATTTGTAAAGTAATTGGAGCATATGATCAATATCAGATTCAAGATTTCTTATTTGACACAATTTTTTTTTGATATCACCAACTCTGACAGCTTTTTGGATAAATTCAATCGCAAAGAAAAAACAAAACAATTGCAAATAATTCATGACCTTTTCTTTTGTTGGAAGTTCATATTGAAAGAATCCATGCTGGCAACCATAGGAATACAGTAAGAAATCTGACAACATCACAATGCAAGCGAGTTAACTATCAAATAAATTGGTTGGATTTAAAACTGGTGTTGTCAGACTTCTTACCGTGTTTACCCCAGTCCAACGCCGGCATCTCTACATCATAACCATAGGAATCACAGGAATCAATTCAGACTGAATGAAACCTTTCAAAGGTATTTAATGCAAACAGTAACAGCACTAGTTAAAAACAATCACTGACATGTGGCTGGTGTGATTGACCCACCAAATGAGGCAGCAAATATAAAAGAGAATGCTGATGAACCAGATGAGGAAGATGAAAAGGGGACATTGTCTGGAGGATATTAAAGTGATGAACGATGTGAGGAAAAAATACATTATATTTATCATAAAATTCAAATCTCAAATCCAAAACTGCATTTGATAAACAAGATACATGGCAGTTTTTATATGCAAAGTTACATAGCAGTGCTTCCAGAAATTAAAATCAGCTGAATAACACTAGATAGAACCGACTGTGGCATCCTGACATTAAAACAAATTTAACAAACAAAGCAGAGCTATCAGCAAAGTATAACCATAAAAGGTTGAACAGATACATGAAACTGGATGCACAAGACTTCTGAAGTAAAAATAGAAAATGCTGGTGGTACATAACACAGCAGATTGCTCAGCATCTGAAAGAATATTGATCTTTCATGAAGCAACAGGAATATTTGAAGAACACAAATGGAAGTTGAAACCAGTAGTGAAAAGCGTTTATTGATTAGCTACTGGGGGTATTCTTTCATCATGCTCTGCTGGTCAGTGCTGATACTCACAGACCTTTCTGGTGAAGAGTATACAACTTTATTTAAATGTTGTCTGAAAAATAATTCCAGAATTCGTTATTTGAAATGTTGATGGCTGTTCCTTTCGAATATCTTCTCTTATCTTCAAAGTTATTTTGTGTGTCATTATTCTGTATCATAACAAACTGTTCATTAGAATCATAGAATCCTGTAGTGCAGAAGGAGGCCATTCGGCCCATTGCGTATGCACTAACCCATGCATTTACTCTAGCTTGTCTCCCTGACATTAAGGGGCAACGCAGCATGACCAATCCACCTAACCCGCACATCTTTGGACTATGGGAGGAAACCGGAGCACCCGGAGGAAACCGACGGCGACACGGGGAGAATGTGCAATTTTTTTGCAGATAGTGACTCAAGCTGGGAATTGAACCTGCATCTCTGGTGCTGTGAGGCAGCAGTGCTAGCTGCTATGATACCTCAGTTAGTTATGCACTCTTCTCGATTAAATATATTTTTTGTTTACTATTAAAAATTTAAGCTACATTATTTGTATTGGTTAACAAATGATGAAATTTGAAGCATTAATATTAAAAAACTTTAGTATTCATGAAGATTTCTCGTTTCATTGCTTTAGGGTTTTATACAAGTCAGTCAACATCAAAATGATGTATTTCCATTAACAATACACTTCAATCTGAATTTATTTTCCATTTTTTAAAAAAGTGCTTTAAATATGGGCCATAGAGTGGTGTGTTGCAGGTTCATACCACACAGTTTAGCTTTTTCATATTTGAGCCATCATGGGGAGATGTTAGTTGGGCTAAATTATTCCCCCAGAGAATGGGAATGAAGATGGATGGTTCAGTTGATGTCTATCACTTTTACTCCGTACATTGAGTGACGATGGTAGAAGCATGAGAGAAAGTTGTCTGCCTGATGATTTTGGATGGTGGCGGAAACCAAAAAATATCCACACGATAACAATGGAATGAAGCATAAATTACCAGTTAATTACACATGCTGCATTGCTGATCATGCTTGAAATTAACCAATTTCACACACAGTAATTACCCTAATTAGTTACATGGAATTCTATCCTCAGATAAAAATGCAAAGGCAAAAAAGTATGTTGTGACTGGATTTTCATTTTGGCATCCAGACCCAACAACAACATCAGTAAGCAAACACAAGAGATGGTTTTCCTGGTGGTTGGCCAGATTCCTACAATAGGAAATCTCGGCATCCATCTCCTTGCAGAGTATGGACACTGTTCTACTCTGCGCCTTCCTCCTTTCTCCTTCTCCTTTGCATCAAATGAACTGCACTGATCGAGCACTCAACCCTCTTGAAAGCCCATATCTGTCTGGAAAGCAATGTTATGGAGTGGAGGGAAAGCCACCACAATGCTCAAGATTTAGCAGGAGTATATTGCAGGGCATCATCGGATGAGTCACAGTACGGGAATTACACTTACAAAGTTAAGTTTATTTATAAGTCACAAATCGGCTTACATTAACAGTGCAATGAAGTTACTGTAAAAATCCACAAGTCACCACACTCCAGCATCTGTTTGGGCACACTCCATTGCTCTTCAGAAGCCCAATAGCCTGTTTGATGGTGTCCTTGTTACCATTATAATTTCAGTTATAATGCATCTGCACCATTGTCTCAGGGTCACAAAAGGTGTGAGTACCTACCTCTTCAACTAGCCTTTGTCCCTGATCCTCAGTGGTGACATGAACAGTAATACCCTGAATTGCTGGACAATGAAGGCACCATGGCAGCTTCTAGGATTGTGAGATCATACATGTATAAAGCACTCGTAGTCACATACTAGCTGAATGGTTAGTCAGTGGAAGTCCTTCTTGTTGATTAACGACTCTGGCTGCTCACTCAGTGCTTAAGATAGCCACAAGAGTGTGATTGAAGATATTGTTCACCACAGCAATTCAACATTAGCAGCAAGTTGTATTTTGTGCTTGCAATGCCCCATTGATTTGAAATTGTATGTATTGACCTGTTTTCACAAATAGGACATCAGTGACATACAGGGACATACTAGTATGCTGCCACTTGAGAAATCCCACCAAGTTCCAATGCTGATCTTGGAAATGAGATGTGAAAAAGTTAAAGGCCCTTAAGACCTTAAACTGTACTTTAACAGTTACTGGCAGGATATGGCAAGCAGTAGACCGAGGTCTGAAGTCTTTTTCAATGAGGGCACAAATCTGAATCATCATCATAGGTTTAGTCTCCTGTGCCACTGATTTTCTAGTATTCATTCTTTGGCAGTATACTCAATGTTGAAGAGTTTGCCCCTTTGCCTTTCTACACCTCAATCTTCTTCCCTTCTGTCTTCATGTGCAGGCTTCTGTGTTTGCTCCTGAGGATGTTGTTATCCATCCCTACTTCCAAATACTTTGATCCCATGGTCCAGCTACTGCACTGCTTATGTGCAACTGCACCCACAATGTTTAATGTACTCTGCTCTTCTGGTCTCATGATCCTTAGATGGTTATAGGGATGCAAGTTGTGTCAATGTTAAGTGCCTCTCTCAGTTGTGTACCATGAGCCTATCTTATTGAATGACTAGGCCCTGACTGAACTTCTGTTGTGTCTTCACCTCTTTCTATTGGATCTAGTCAATATGCAGCATGTATCACACATTTTACCTCAGAACTACTGGATAATCCTTAATAATCTCACAATAAGCTCATTAATGACTTTAATTAATCATTGCTTAGAATCAGTAGGGTTGACTGTCAGAATGCCAATGGAGCACTGGCACAATGGTTGACATTAGGAAATTATGCGTCCACTTGCTTCAGTTCCCACCCCATTTTGTCACCAAAACATTGCCCTTGGTTTTGGTTCCATTATACTTTCTGTCAGGTTGTTCTAATAAGTATTACATTTTAGAATTAGTGTTATGGTGTAGTCTAATATTCTATTGGTAGCAAAACTTATTTCAGGGATAAGTCTTCATGCCAATGTTCCTTAACTGACATACGATGATGGATTCAATTTTACACTTATTGTTCAATTTTTGACTCCCGCACTTACTGAGCCAGGTAGATTTTTTCTCCCTCTTTATTCATTACCAGAATCCATTTAATTTCTATATTATGGCTTTGCTTCCACAGCCGTAAATATAATCCTGTGAAATGAGGAAGCAACATGACTCAGAAATACTTCCTAATCTAAATTTTATGTTTAAAATTTTAAAGTTTGTTTATTAGTGTCACAAATAGGTTTACATTAACACTTAAGTTACTGTGAAAATCCCTCAGTTGCTATACTCTGGTACCTGTTCGGGTACACTGAGGAAGAATTTAGAATGGTCAATCCACCTAATCAGCATGTCTTTCAGACTGTGGGTGGAAACTGGAGTACTTAGATGAAACCCACACAGACACAAGAAGAAAGTACAGACTCCACACAGGCAGTAACCCAAACCAGAAATCAAAGTTGGATCCCTGATGCTGTAAGGTAGCAGTGCTCACCACTGTGTCACCATGCCACTCACATGATGTTCTTATTGTTTGATAAATATGCAAACAATATTTGCACAATCAAGTAACTTGATACACAAGTAATTGAGTCAACGGTTGCAGACATGAGTCACAAGTAATGTTAGTGATGTAATTGCTGCAGGTTCTGAAGTCCTGTACCTTGAGGGGGGTGGGGGAGTTATGCTTTGAAGTGATGTTGATCAAATGCAGGCTGTAATAGACATCAGCCTTCTCCTTGTATAAAGTCATTGTTATGGAAGCTGTATTAGACAGATAAGTTTAAGTATCCTAAGCTTAATTTTTTTTTGTGTAGATCATATCATGCCCTTTCCCTGTTCTTGCAGCCTTTTAAATTAATGATCAGAAAATAGCAGGCAAACTATGTCAAATTCCCAATTGGCACTGTTGATGATTGAGGCTCTGAGTGTGCACAATATTACAGTTGCATTAATATAAATAATTTGATGATGTTTATAAACCAATCAATATTAGTCATCCCGTCAACAGCGCTGAGAGAACATGAAAACAGATGGTGCAATGTGAAATCTGAATGCTAGCTTGGAGCTCTTGAGGTGACATCAGGGTTCAAACATGATGCAGGACAAGTGGAAGCAGCTGATTGGCCGAGTATGTGTTAAAGCACATGGAATTGCAGCAAATGTATTGAGATGGATAGCAAACTGGAGACATAAAATAAACAGGTCTTTTACCAAGTGGCAAGCAGTGACTAGTGGGGTATTACAGGGCTCAGTGCTACTACCCTAGTTGTTGACTGTCTTTGAATGATTTAGATGCGAGTAGGAACCGTCAAATCTCCACATCTGTAGATGACACAGGACTGGGTGGGAGGTTGAGCTGTGAGGAGGATGCTGAGATGTTCAGTGTGATTTGGACAAGCTGAGTGAGTGGGCAGATGCAATAAATGTGGATATATGTGAGGTTAGCCACTTTAGTAGCAAAAATAAGAAGACAAATTATTATCTGAATGGCTATAGATTGAGAAAGATGGATATGCAATGAGTAATTGGTGTCCTTATAAATAGTATGCGTGTAGGTGCAGTAGACGGTAAAGAAGGCAGATGGTATATTGGCCTTCATAGTGAGAGAATTCAGTTCCAGGTGCAGGGATGTGTTCTTGCAGTTATACGTGGCCATGGTGAGACCACACCTGGAATATTGGTCTCGTTATCTGAGTAAGGATAGTCTTGCTATGGATGGAATGCAGTGAAGGTTTACTAGACAGATTCCTGGATGATGGGACTGACATATGAGAAGAGATTGCATAGATTAGGATTATATTTGATGGAGTTAAGAAGAATCAGAAAGAATCTCAAAGAAGCTGATAAAATTCTAACAGGACTAGACAGGTTAGATGCAGGAAGGATATTCCTAACATTGGGGAAGTTCAGAACTCAGGATCATAGTCTAAGGATACAGGGAAAATCAGTCCGGATTGAGGTGAGAATAAATTCCTCACCCAGAGAGCGGTAAGACTGTTGAATTCTCTACCACAGAAAGTAGTTGAGGTCAAAGTATTGTACGTTATCAAGAAGATGTTAGATATAGCTCTTGGGGCTAAAGGGAGCAAAGGATATGGGAGAGGAGGGGGGAACAGGTTACTGAGATGGACAATCAGTTATGATTACAATGAATGGCAGAGCAAGCTAAAAGGACAGAATGACTATTCCTATTTTCCATGTTTCTAACTTTCTTCAGTTATTTACATTGATTCGATGAAGTTCAACAAGGTACAGAAGAAACCATATCAAGATATCTCTCTCACATTGAGAAACTTGGAAATTACTTAAAACAGTCATGTTAGATTATGTTAAATTATTAGTGGGCATGACAAGTTTACAACCAAACAATAAATTTGATGCATATCTAATGTTGGTTCTGGATTTGATTTGATCTGATTTGATTTGATTTATTATTGTCACATGTATTAAAATAAAAAGTATTGTTTCTTGCACGCTATACAGACAAAACATACCATTCTTAGAGAAGGAAATGAAACAGTGCAGAATGTAGTGTTATAGTCATAGCTAGTGTGTAGAGAAAGATCAACTCAATGCAAGGCAGGTCCATTCAAAAGTCTGACAGCAGCAGGGAAGAAGCTGTTGTGGAGTCAGTTAGTATGTAACCTCAGGCTTTAGGAGAGTAACTCGTAAAAATGATTGAAGATATGACATAAATTGACTCAGTTACCCTACCAGTTAGGAAAACAAGGACTGATAATGAATGGGTTGTAATCAAAACCATTCTCAAACAGAATGCATCTATGTATATCCCAAGGTTTAAAAGGAAAAGAAAACCATTGTTACCAAGAGATATTTGGAACTAGATTTGTTTGCAAATTGGAGTAGAAATCAAGAAAGGATCAAAATCATTAATGGGGTCATATGACAGACTACTTCATTGTGGAAAAGATGTGGAGGAAGAAATGTGTAAACAAATATGTGAAGTGGGTATATGGTAAAATGAATAATAATTGTGGGAGATTTAAACTGCCTCCAAATAAAGTGGCAGCAAGAGAAACCAGAGGAATGAAGAGAATGCCTTTTCACAATGTGCACCACATTCCTTTCCTACTCACTTGTAAAGGTCCAACAGGAGAAGGAATACAGGAAATGAACAAAAACAGGTAAGAACATACGATATAGAATTAAGCCACTCGGTCCATCAAGTCTGCTCTGCCATTCAATCATGGATGATACTTTTCTCATCCCCGTTCTCCTGCCCTTTTCCGCATAACCCTTGATTCCCTTATTAATCAAGAAACTATCTATCTCTGTCCTCAATACACTCAGGGGCCTGGCCTCCACAGCCTCCTGCGGCAAAGAATTTCACAGATTCACCACTCTCTGACTGAAGAAATTCCTCCTCATCTCTGTTTTAAAGCATCGTCCCCTCAACCTGAGGTTGTTCCCTCTGGTTCCAGTTTCTCCTACAAGTGGAAACATCCTTTCCATGTCCACTCTATCCAGGCCTTGCAGTATCAAGTAAATTTCAATAAGATCTCCCTCATCCTTCTGAACTCCAAAGAATACTGACCAGAGTCCTCAACCATTTCTCATAAGGCAAGCTCTTCATTCTTGTGAACCTCTTCTGGATGCTTTCCATCATTTCCTTCCTTGGATACGGAGCCCAAAACTGCTCGTAATATTCCAAATGGAGTCTGACTAGAACTTTATACAGCCTCAAAGGTATTTTTCTGCTCTTGAATTCTAGCCCTGTTGACATGAATGCTAACATTGTGTTTGCCTTTCTAACTGCTGACTGAGCCTGCAAGTTAATCTTAAGAGGATTTTGAACAATGACTCCCAAGTCCCTTTGTGTTTCTGATTTCCTAAGCATTTTCCCATTTAGAAAATAGTCTATGCCTTCCTTCCTCTTTCCAAAGTGCATAACCTTACACTTTTCCACATTGTATTCCATCTGCCACTTCTTTGTCCACTCTCCTAACCTATCCAAATCCTTCTGTATTCCCCCACTTACTCAATACTATCTGTCTCTCTACATATCTTTGTATCATCTGCCAATTTAGCAACAGTGCCTTCAGTTCCTCTCTCCAAATTGTTAATGTCTCTTGTGAAATATTGTGGTCCCAGCATTGACCCCGAGGCACATCACTAGTCATTGGCTGCCATCCTGAGAAAGATGACTTTATCCCCACTCTCTGCCTTCTGCCAATCACAGTAAGAAGTCTCATGACACCAGGTTAGAGTCCAAAAGGTTTATTTGGTAGCAAAAGCCACTAACTTTCGGAGCGTTTCTCTTTCGTCAGGCAAGTGGGAATTCTGTTCATAAACAGGGCATGTAAAGACACAAATCAATTTACAAAATAATGGTCGGAATACGAGTCTTTACAGGTAATCAAGTCCAAAGGGTACAGACAATGTGAATGGAGAGCGGGTTAAGCATAGGTTAAAGACATGTGTATTGTTGCCAGCCAGAACAGTTAGCGAGATTTTGCAAGCCCAGGCAAGTCGTGGGGGTTACAGATAGTGTGACATGAAACCAAGGTCCCGGTTGAAGCCGTCGTCATTTGTGCAGAACTTAGCTATCAGTTTCTGCTCAGTGACTCTGCGTTGTCGTGTGTTATGAAGTCCACCTTGGAGAAAGCTTACCCGAAAATCAGAGGCCAAATGCCCGTGACCACTGAAGTGTTCCCAATAGGAAGAGAACACTTTTACTTGGTGATTGTCAAGCAGTGTTCATTCATCCATTGTCATAGTGTCTACATGGTCTCCCCAATGTAGCATGCCTCATGACATCCTTTCCTACAGCATATCCGAGTTGCAAGAGTATGTGTCGTGTACCTGTTGGATGATGTTCTCACGTGAGATGATGACATCTATGTCGATAATCTGGTACATTTTGCAGAGGTTGCTGTGGCAGGGTTGTGTGGTGTCATAGTCACTGTTCTCCTGAAGACTGGATAATGTTGTGGATAATGGTCTGTTTGTGGTACTGTAATTGTTTGAAAGCAAGAAGTGGGGATGTGGGGATAGCCTTGGCGACATGTTGAAGGCTCTGGAGAAGATGTTGGAGCTTCTCTGCTCTGGGGAAGTATTAGACGATGAAGGGTACTCTGTCCACTGTGTCTCGTATTTGTCTTCTGAGGAGGTCAGTGTAGTTTTTCTCTGTGGCTTTTGCCAGATTTTACTCTTAACACCATGGGCACTCAACTTATTTAACATATGGCATTTTGTCAAAGGCCTTCTGTAAATCTAAATAAATCATGTCCACTTTTTCTCCTTTATCTAACTTCATTGTTACTTCCTCAAAGAATCTAACAGATTTGTCAGACATGACCTCCTCTTGACAAAGCCATGCTGACTCAGTCCTACTTTATCATGCATTTTCAGTACTCTCTGATCTCATCTTTAATAATGGACTCTAAAATCTTGCCAATGATCTAAGTCAGGCTAACCAGTCTATAATTTCCCAAATGTTGTTTCCCTTCCTTTTTAAACAATGGAGAGGTAAGAGAAGTTAAGTGTAAGGAAACATCTCAGAAAGAGCAATCAAGATTTGTGCTGAAGACTTGAGTGGTATAAATTAGCCAAAGAAAGGAGTAGTAAATTGGGAAAAAAAAGTTTGATTTTAAACAGATAATAATGATTTCAAGGCAAATAAACTGGGCACAAAATTACTGACAAAGAAATAGAACAGAAATGTGAAACTTTTAAAATGGGGACGAAAAGAGTCCAGGAGAAATCGATCCCACAAAAAGCAAGAACAAACAAGCCAGCAGTGACAACCAAGGATAAATTAAGAAATATGTGTAAAATTGCTGCCGCTGCTTGTAGTTACTCCTGTCAGGAGACTTGCTGTCATGTTGAGTCACATTCCTCTGTCTCACGCCATCCTCACACATCTACTTTAGTTCATTTGCAACTACTCTGTGATGTCCATCATCCAGTTATGCCTAAGCTGAGCCCATTCTTCTGCCTTCCACTTTGCTGTCTTGGAGAGATCTCCATCGCTTTTTGGTTCTGATCAAACGGCCAAAATACTGACTTTTTCTTTTCCAGATGTCACTTTTTAGTGTTCTTTCTGTTTTTGCAATTTCAAGCGCTTCTTTGTTGGTCTGATTGTATCTACATAGAATTTTTAGCATATGTCTCAGGTGGGATTTTCTGTTCTCATTTGCCCGAGGACCAGAAATTCTTTCTCAAGGTCCATGGACCTTTTAATAGTTTGTTAAATTGTCCACGACGTTTCCTGAGGTGGGATCAGAGAAGTTATCCCCTCTTATTTTCTGTCACTAATTTTTCATTGTTGTCCAAATTTCTGGGGGGGGGACATTAAAGTAAAAGACATACTTCAAGTACATAGACAATGAATGAGAGAATAAAAGGAATATCATAAGTTTAGGAAAGAGGCCAAAGAAAAAGCAAAGAGAAACCACAAGCTTAAATTATCAAACAATATAAAAAGAAATAGTAAAGTTGTCTACAGATACTTAAAAAAAAGGAAAATCAGAATAGGAATAAAAACACTAATGAATACATACGATAAACTTGAGGTACTGACAGCAAAATGTCAATAGTATTTAAAAAGTTATTTATCATGATATTTACCAGGAAAATGAATATGATGGGTCTGCAATTAGATTAAGATATTAATAGTATATAAGGACATTTAAGATAGAAAGGTGAAAACAATGAATATACAAAATAGGAATGGAAGTAAGTCATTTTGCCTCTTGAGCCTGCTCTGTCGTGTGATAAGATCATGGCTGATTTGTTCATGCTTCATGTTCCAAATTCCCATCTATCCCAGTAACTTTTAATTCCATTGTTTAGCAAGAATCTATCAAGTTCTGCCTTAAAAGATTCAATCACCCCACTGCTGTCTTTTGCGGCAAAGCATTTCACATGTACTGTGGCATAGTAGTTAGCTGGGAACCCATGTTCGAATCCTGGCTTGGGTCACTGTCTGTGCAGTGTCTGCACGTTCTCCCTGTGTCGGCGTGGGTTTCCTCTGGGTGCTCCAATTTCCTCCTGAAAGACATGCTGATCAGATGTATGGCCATGCTAAGTTCTCCCTCACTGTATCCAAACAGCTGCCGGAGTATGGCGAGTAGGGGATTTTCACTGTAAACTTCATTGCAGCATTAACATAAGCCTAATTGTGACATGAATAAATAAACTTTTAAAACTTTTAAAAACACAGTCACACAATCCTCTTCTCATATCTGTCCTAAAAAGGTTCCCCCTAAGTTTAAACCCGTGCCTCCTAGTTCTTGATTCAGGCAGCCGTTGGGATTTTTAGACTTACCAGTTGACCAGCTCATGTTGCTACACAGCACTGGAGGGCCTCCAGGAATTCCTACATTGCACATTTCTCAGCAGGCCCAGGTTGGAAGTGTGAACAAGAAGCCTGCCGCTCCAGATTAAGGTAAGTAAAAAGGAGTGAAGCACTAATCATAGGGTGATTGCCCTCTCACAGAATTTCACTTAAATTTCCAGAAAGTCTTGCAATAATGAACTAGAGGTAGTGGTGGGATGTGAAGGGGAAGAGTATGATTGTAAAATAACCTTCATGTTAATTCACACTAAAATGAAATAGATTTAATATCTATAGCTGTTATGTTTTAGATTTTAATTTCAATTTTATTTTTAGATTTTATTTTCATTTCTGTTCCTTTTACCTTATCAGCCTGTCGCCATGGGAGTTGCTTATTTGTGCCTGGTACTTGTCTAATTTCACTTCATGACTGATCGGATGTGTATGAATTGACCCTACTTCTGATTTCCCTCCGTTCCAATTCTTGCTGATGACGCCATGAATCAGCTTTTACTTTATTAAGTATAAGGTTCAAACATGCAGGCAAAATACATGATAAGAAATGTTTGATAAGATCAATCAATCGTTAGAGACACCAAAAATATTTTTTCGTTTAATATTTTTACTAATGTAAATGTGAGGCCTATTACAATGCTACATAATGTTAGAAGGCCTACTTATAGTGATGTAAGACTCATTAGTTGCTGTACGTTATGTGAGTCATGACAAGAAATCATTTCATTAAAATCATCAGTAAACCTCTGATCATGAGTATCAGATGATTGTTATTTAGTTATTTGAAATTACTACTATAAAGTTTTGAATACAAATCCATGTTTATTTTCAATAAGCTTTGGCACTGATTATAATTTCTGATGTAGTTGCAGATAAAATTATTTATTTATTAGTGTCACAAGTAGGTTCCAGGACCTGGCATTACAAATCATTCTGATTTGTGAATTGTGTGGAAGTCATGCTTGTAAAACATATCATTGTTAACTAAGACTAATAAATGTGGAAATTCCTTCTCAAAGTGTTGTGCAGATATATACCCCACTCATCAAATTTATCTAGGTTTGTGGGCAATAATGATTAATGCAAAATGTGAACTTGGAGGAAGAATAGGCCATTTGGCCCCTTGAGTCTGTTCTATCATTCAATAAGATCGTGGCTAATCGGATTGTGACTTCAATTCCACATTCCTCCTACTGCTGATAACCTTTGATTTCTGAGAACAGATCAGATGGGAGCCACTACCAACATTTTTCTGACTTCAGTTTTCAATTCCCTCCCCCCAACCCTAAAGGCTGGAATATGGTTTTGCAGGCAGTAGTACCCTTCCTATAAATATCTCTCAGTAAATTTAAATGTAACTCTTCTGTATGAATATTAATGTACACATGGTTCAGTTAGTGCAATGGATAGCTATAGATTAGCCAGGAGGGAGCTAAAGAGTGAATTGAGGAGAGCTAAGAGGGGACACGAGAAAACTTTGGCTGATAGGATTAAGGAGAATCCTAAAGCTTTCTTTAGATATGTTAAGAATAGAAGATTGGTTAGGACAAGATTAGGGCCAGTCATAGACAGCAGTGGGAAGTTGTGCGTGGAGCCTGAAGAGAATGGAGAGGCACTGAATAAATATTTCTCTTCGGTATTCACGCAGGGTGATGTAAATGTAGTTATGGAGAACACTGAGGTACTGGGTTGCAAACTGGAAAGTATTGAAGTAGATAGGGAGGATGTGCTAGATATTCTCGAGGGTTTGAAGTTGGATAAGTCCCCTGGGCCGGACGGGATTTACCCTAGGATTCTCTGGGAGGCAAGAGAGGCGATTGCAGAGCCTCTGGCTCTGATCTTCAGGTCGTCGTTGTTTACGGGTGTGGTTCCGGAGGACTGGAGGATAGCGAATGTGGTCCCATTGTTCAAGAAGGGGAAGAGAGACCTTCCAGGGAATTATAGGCCAGTGAGTCTTACTTCTGTTTTGGGCAAAGTATTGGAGAGAATTATTAGGGATAGGATTTATAGTTATTTAGAGAGAAATGAATTGATTGGGGATAGTCAGCATGGTTTTGTGAAAGGTAGGTCATGCCTTACTAACCTCATTGAGTTTTTTGAGAAAGTGACCAGAGAGGTGGATGGGGGTAAGGCGGTTGATGTAGTATATATGGACTTTAGTAAGGCGTTTGATAAGGTGGCCCATGGAAGACTTCTACAGAAAATGCAGATGTGTGGAATAGAGGGTGATTTAGCTAATTGATTAGGAATTGGCTGGCAGATAGAAGACAGAGGGTGGTGGTTGATGGGAGATATTCATCGTGGAGTTCGGTGACAAGTGGTGTACCACAGGGGTCTGTTTTGGGGCCCCTGCTGTTTGTAATTTTTATAAATGATCTGGATGAGGGTATTGAAGGATGATTAGTAAATTTGCAGATGACACTAAAGTCGGTGGAGTGGTAGATAGTGAAGAGGGGTGTTATAGTTTGCAGAGGGACTTGGACAAGTTGCAGAGCTGGGCCGAGAGGTGGCAATGGAGTTTAATGTGGAAAAGTGTGAGGTAATGCACTATGGCAGAAATAATAAATGTGTAGAGTATAGGGCTAATGGTAGGATTCTTAATAGTGTTGATGAACAGAAGGATCTTGGTGTATTTGTGCATAGATCCCTGAAAGTAGGCAGTCAAGTCGATAAGGTTGTTAAGAAGGCATATGGAGTCTTAGCTTTTATTGGTAGGGGGATTGATTTTCGGAGCCACAACGTCATGTTGCAACTGTACAAAACTCTAGTGCGGCCGCACTTGGAGTATTGTGTACAGTTCTGGTCCCCACATTATAAGAAGATGTGGAGGCATTGGAGAGGGTACAGAGGAGGTTTACCAGGATGTTGCCTGGTATTGAGGGCAGGTCTTATGAAGAGAGGCTGAGGGATTTGAGGTTGTTTTCGTTAGAAAGGAGGCGGCTAAGAGGGGACCTAATCGAAACATATAAGATGATTAGAGGTTTAGCTAGGGTGGACAGTGATAGCCTTTTTCCTAGGATGGAGAAAGCTAGCACGAGGGGACACAGCTTTAAATTAAGGGGTGAGAGTTATAGGACGGATATCAGAGGTAGGTTCTTTACTCAAAGAGTGATTAGGGAGTGGAATGCCCTGCCTGAAGCTGTTGTAGATGCGCCAAGTTGGTGGCGTTTAAGAGGTTAATTGATAAGTATATGGAAGAGAAGGGAATGGTTTAGTTTGGAGGGGCATTGCTTTTTATATTGGTCAGCGCAACATCAAAGGCCGAAGGGCCTGTTCTGTGCTGTAATGTTCTATGTTCTATGTTCTATGATTATGTGAAATTACTTTGTCTACTTAGTTGCTGAGACCTCAGTTAACTGGCAAAGAATCGCATCAATGTGCTAACAAATTGTGTACTCATATAAGATTTGTAAACTTTAGTCTTGCTCAGTCATTACAGTTTTGATATAAAAGCAAACTTTATCCATCCTGTATTTCTTAAACACAAAAATAAGAAAGGACAATGCCAGTTGTATTCATAAGCAGTTTTATGAGTGTTTAAAAGCTGATCATATGATTTGATGGTGATATCATTAGGGTGTTACAAAGGCTGATGTTTAGGGTGGGATTCTCTTCTGTTCACAACAATATAGTTCTCTGTAATGAACGGAGATTTGGCTGAGTGCTAAATTCTCCATCCTCGCTGGCAGTAGCAACATGGTTGGTTGAAGAATTCCAGAGAACATCGTTTTCAATAAAACTATGATGTGATACTTTGAAACTGCATGTGCAAACCCTGCCTGTTCTTTTTGTTTAAAACCTACAGCCTCTAACATAGTTAGGACATTGCACCAGTTCGGAACACCATTTGACATCACATACTTTCTGGTCTTAATTTTTTTTTTCACTTATCATACACAGCAACATTTTATTAAGCAGAAAACACTAACATATTATTGATATAATAGAACTGTAAATGGAATTATGTGGAAAGATTATGAAAGTTCAAAGTAAAATAAAATCTGTTTCAGGAGAAATGCAGGTTTTTGAATAGTGGTTGATATGAATACAGATGGGTATACGTTAATTGGAATGTGGAAGTGAGCTACGCATTTATTATGTTGCTGTGCCTTTACAGTTCATGAAAGTAAATTATAAGTAATTTATAAACATCATCTAAACCTTAAAATTTGGTTACAGACTTTATTTCTTCCCCAGTATAATTTTTAATGTTATGCGTTGCGAACATGGAGTTCTATTATAGTTCACCAGTTTGTCGCATATTTGTGGACAAGTTTTTGAGAATCAGAATGCTGAAAGAGTATTCTGCTGTAATTAATTGTCTTAAGCTCAGATTTGAAAGACTGTAATTAAAATGGTATTTGATTTATATCCTTTCACTAAATTTTGTTCTTCGCTTAGTCATAGATGCCAGTGAAGGAGTCTGTAATGTTTTTCTGCTTTGGCTAGGCAATGTGAACAATAAGCATGCCTAAATGAAATATAATTTGACCAGAAAGAGAGTAAAGTTTACTCAAATCTGCCCCAACACTGTCTCTGAGCTCAAAATCAAAGTAGCAAATATTACAACACAGTGTTACTCCCATCTAGCACCTCTTTCCACCAGCACTCACATCCCCAGCCTCAAGTAATTGGATTGAGACAATCTAAACTCATTTTCTGCACATTCTTGCAAACAACTCAGAGTTTTATGATATCAATTTTCACAGAAAGAAACTCAATTTTTGAAATGAAACTATGCTACACATAAGAATATTATTGTAGGACAATGTCAGGAATCATGTCTTTTATATTTTAATTTATATGTCTGTTCATTTATTATTTAATTTCAGTATAATACATGCTGGGCCACATAGAGAAAGCCCAGAGGACTGGGCCGAGGGAATGAAAGAGTTAATGTGGGCAGCTAGAGGACTGCTCTGCCAACAGGTAATGATTTGCACAAGCTATCAACTTCTGATGTGCAAGAGATCGCTCGAATTATCACAACAATTGGAGAACTGGCATTAAGACAGCTAGGCTCCATATAGTTTCGGGCAGATATAGTCTTCCATAAAACATGATCATCTCGGAGAGGGGGATAATGATTAACACATCAGTGCAAATCTGTTGGGCAAATACAAAGCTTTGACATTATAATTGGGTAAAGGGAACTGCCCAAGAAACTGATTAACAAAGTTGAACTGAACAATGCAGCCTGCATAACGAGATTAAAAGAGCCATTTTGTATCAAATGCAAGAAATTAATGTGTTAATATAAACCTTTGTGACTCGAGACAGTATGTTAACCTGTACCAAATTTACTGGGGCAAGCAACCTGAGATTTCAGGCCTGGGTTCAGCTCTCCTTCATGCATGTGAAATAAAAGCTTTTCTTTAAGTTTGACATTGTCTCCAAGGTTCAATTCATTTTATTTCCCTGCCAGAAGCATCCAATTCATTCTTCCTAAATTATGTGTTCATTGTTGGTTTTGACATGTCAACTTATGTTTTGGTTCTGCTACATTTTTAGCATGAATTGCATGCTCATACTTTTGCCCTCCTGTTGCCAAAGTGCATCACATTTTTGCCAATGCCATGTCATCTCACTATGCCAAACAATCGGGGTAAGGCGGTCTCACATTCTTCTTACTCTACATCAGAATTAACCCATGAAAATATGTTGTTTTCTTTGTTGTAAAACTCAACTGCCTTCTGAAAAAACCTATTCCATTTTGTTGATTGTTCTTTTAGTTTTCTCAATGAACCCTTTACAATCAATATAAATTCACCAGCAGGATGCAGCTGGCAAGAGCACTAACTTGAACATACATGTACAAGAGGTCTGCCCACCCATGTAGTGCAGTTCTGGTGTCTCTGAGTTTGCAGCATGACAGATAAGTGGAGCAGATACTGTAGAGATGGGCAACTCTATCTAATGCCCAGTGCCAAGGCTCCTCCCTGCTCCTTGATAGCTACAGGAGGCTGTCAAACCAATCCACCAAACACTTAGCTGGGCATCTGCATACCACTCCATCAAAGTCCTTACCTAAGCCCCCTGCAGCAAAACTCAACAGCTTTGCCCTCTGGTAAGCTGGCACATGAGGCATTCTTTTGCCTTGGTTTGGCTGCAGTCCATTTCACCCAGGTGGCCCACCAGGTGCAGATCCCAACATGATGTTCTGCTTTCAGGTATGTAAAGTACTTGTACCTAATCTAATGGCTGTAAGCATTGGATTAGAACAATGCTTCTGGGCAGGCAGCAGCTCTTGAGTGACTTAGAAAGCAGAAAATCAGAAAATGGATGCTTGGGAAAAGGAAAGGTAATAGTTGGTAGAATGCAAGAGATTCATGGCCAAACAATTAGCAAAGTATATATTCTGTCAGGTAGCAACTTGAGAGTGTGAGGGGAATTGAGAAAGGCATAAGATAGAAACAGACTGTCATTCTCCATGTGCTTAACCACAGGTTCTGCCCAGCTTACTCAGAGAACTATCTCTGCTGTAGGACTCAGGTAATGCTAAGCTCCCACTCGTTCTACTCTACTCCCTTCTGTTGATTGTCACCGCATCTTGCAAGAGATAGGAAGAATGTTTATGATTGTGCTGCATTGTGTTTGGATGATGTGCCCGTGATAGATAAATAGCTAGATAGATGTGAAAGCAGTTCTAAATTTGACAATTTCCACAAGGATATTAAACTTCTGGGGGCACCACTGTCAAGTTCTAAGGTTCTGATTCCTAGCATTAATCTCCCTGGTCTCCTGTTTCCATTCCCTTCCAAGGGTGGCCTTCAGGATTTCCTCATGCCCTGTCTTCATTTCTCCTGTCCACCCCCATCCTTCAGAGCTACCACTGTAAAACTAGATACCTTCTCTTTTCCTGCCTTTGGGCAAAGTACATATTGAATGAATGAATATATACAGTAATTAGGTTTTATTGTGCATTCCTAGAATTGCATCCTTATGAGGTGAAATTTGGACATCTTGCATTTGTGCACTGGAAATGTTTCTGAACATGGAAAATTAAAAGAGTGCATTGGAACTGTCAAGTTTGTAGATAACAAAGGCATTAATGAGAGTTGTAGCAGCAAATGAGTGGAGACCCTTGATTTCAAGAGATGGTATAAATTTGGAAATGTGCAATTTTAATGACAGCATCAATGAAGCCACAAGCTCATATCAGGCGTAAAAGTGACAAGGTTGCAAATTGATGTTAACAAATTGTCCCTAAATTAGACCTCCCTTAATCTGGCATACATATAGTTCTCTAAATTTGCACATCTTTATTGTGGAGTCCAAGAGGCGTAGGCAAAAATCATAAGTAGAACGATTGGAATGAGGCACTCACTGAATGTTAAAATGGTGGCGCGGGCTTATGGGCCAAAGAGCCTATTTCCTGTGCTGTGTTGTTCTCTGTTCTTTGTTCAAACAGAATGGCTACGTCACAGGCTGGTTCCAAGAAAAGGGAGTAGCAAGGGAATAGAGTTTGCAGCAGAACAGAAAATGGTGGTTTCTGTTTTCCCAATACTTCACTGGAAGCAATTTCTCATCATCCAATACTGGGTGCTAGATAAGCAGTGTGATTTCTTTTTCACCATTAAAACCTTTACCAAATAAGACCATTCTACCCAAGCTATACTGAAAGAGAAGGGAATAGATACACTTGATAAAAACAAATGATAGAGATAAACTGTCAGTATTTAAAATTAATAAGCCTCCAGACCAAATAAGATGCTTCCAAGGCTATGAGGAAAGTAAGGGTGGAAATTGGTGAAGCTCATAATAAAGCATATGGAATCCTGGGCTTTTTAAATAAGAGCATAGAATGCAAAAGCAAGGCAGCTATGATAAACCCATATAAGACACTCATTTTCCCTCTGTTGAGGAATTGCATACACTTATGTTTACCAGACTTTAGGAATGATGTGAAAGCAATAGAAAAGGTGCAGAGAAGGTTCATAGGGGATGAAGATCTTTAGTTATTTGGATAGACTGGAAAAACTGGGAATTTTCTCCTTGGAAATGAGAAGGTTAAGAAGCAATTTGATCAAGGTGTGCAGAATTATGGACAAAGTAGATAGTGACAAACTGTTCCCTTCAGTGGAAGAATCAAAACCCAGAATAATTTAAGTTTAAGTTTAAGAACATTTCAAGGTGATTGGCAAAGGAAGCAGTGGGACATGAGGGAAAACCTTTGTACACAGCAAAAGATTAGTTATGTTGAATTTCACTGCCTGAGATTGTGGTGACAACAGATTCAGACATGGCTTTTAAAAGAGAATTGGACTGTTCTCCGAAATAAAATCATTTGCAAGGTCATAGAGAGTGACATTAAGTGAATTGCTCTTGGAAAGCTAGCATAGTATGACAGGCCAAATGCTGCCTTTGTATGCTGTAACTATTCAATGATTCTATGCACTACTTGGATTCAGAGTTGTCTCTGAAAGGCAGCGTTCATTCTGGCTGGAAATGGTTAAAGAAGAGGTGAAGGCATACAAAAATGGTGCAACTAACATCAAGGTTACAGCATTCGTGCTTGTGAACAAGGTATACATGGAGTAAAGAGAGCCTCTTACTTCAGAGGCCAGGAGTCCTACAGACAGATTCTGAAAAGGTACAGTGAGTATGAACCCTCTGTGGCTGATACTATCAAACTAATCCTGGAGCCAGAATGCAATACCACAACAAGTTTAATGATTTCACATATGTGATCAAGATCAATGAATGCATTTCACATTCCATATTTGTTCTGGGGCTTTTTTGATGTTTAGCTTATTAATTTAGTTATAACTACTTTTCCTCTCAAGTAGCCAGACAATGTCACAGAGTGGTTCAAAATGATTTATTGAGACTATAATTATAGGACCTTGACTGAAGTCATTAAGGTCAGACCAGAGTACAGATTTGAGAAATATACAAGCAGTTATAATTTCAAATTTGATTACAAGTAATTAGCATTTACAAATCAAGCTATAGGAGTTATCTCTATCCTCTCACAGTTATTGATTAAGGTTGCATCATTCAAAAGGTACAAATATTAAAACCAATCACAATTACCTTATGCTTATTTATTTATAACATTGTTTTAATTGCATCAGTAGGTTTTTGTTCCAACTATCTTTAGACACCTCAGCTGTGTTTGAATGCAATCCTCCCATTCCGAATGTCTGGTTTAATGGCCTCTCCAAGACTAAGATATCTTCCTCCCCTTCTGCTTATCTGAAACTCGGACAGTTGTCCTTTGTCTGTAACTAGTAGCTTACTCTCCTGATATGCATATCTCTGCTCTTAAACTATGTGCAGGCTTTTTTGCTGTTTAAATCTTTCATTGGGCAAAGTTAATAATATGGTAATTGTTCTCCTCCATGTTTATTAGTATGGGTATTGTTCCTCCTCAGAATTCTACCAACTACAATCACTAGCCTTACAGATTGTTCTATTCCACGCTCACTACATTTGATCAATAATAATCTCCATTACCAATGACTCATACCTCACAAAGATAGCCTTACCTCACCCTTGCAAACTTTAGCATTGATGCAAACCACACAGTCACAACTCACAGCATGACACTGTGAAGCTGTCAACAATAGCACATCACCCAAATACATTACCTCACACTTACTGGTACACTTCCTTCTCTTTTGCAGGTCAAGATCACCCACTGCTCAATGGGCAGTGACAAGGGGGCAGAGTACTGACAGGTGGCAAGGTCAGAGGCTGTTGGGCCTTTTGAGAGTAGTACCTATAGGGGGAGATCAATGGGGAAATGGTGGGATGCAGGTGGGGATGAGGATGGGAATCCCCACTGTGCAGTTGGAATCGCGAACAATGGGAAGAAAAAGCTCTCAGGGGCTGGCCATCAGGATGGGCTGGGTGGGGAGGAAAGGTCAGGACTGCTGTAGGATTGACTCCAGTTTTTACACAAATTTGGCACTTAGAATTTTTTGGGGGTATTCCACCCAAGTTCTTTTGGAGAGGGTTTAAATGAGGACTTTTTTTGAGACAAGGTGTTGTTAAAAGCTGATGGGCTTTCACACAGAAATTCTGGTACATTGGCAGGTCTACCAGAAATCCTGCTATCATGGCCAAAAAGCACAGTAGAGTTTGGCACCAATTTGGCACTGCATGGCCTTTGCACAGAATTTGGAGCTCATCACTTCCTGAAGTGATGGCAAACACCATGAGAGGAGTTGCAAACCTGACTGTAGTCCAGCACTTGATGATCGATGTCTTAGCTTCTGTTGTAATATAAGAAGAAGCCACTCAACGCCAGGTAGCTATCTGAAGTCTTAATGTGCTGCCATGCAAGTGCAACGCCAAGGAAACTCTTGTTGCTCTGCAATTTGTTAACATGTTGTCCTATTTCAGGGTGAAAACATTTACACTGTCATATTGTCTGCTCGATCCTCTTGATATTGCCCATTAAGCCTCCAGCTCAGGCTGCTGCTGCTCATGCCAAGATAGTGCAATCAGAAGCTGGGCCTTCTAGGACCGGAGTTGCTTGAGAGCATTCTGCATAGCTACCTGCAGTCCACTCCACTAAAAGTCAGCAACTTTCTCCCGGCTATGCAGCACCACTGGGAGAGCACTGGATGGAAGCACTTGGCTAGACAAATATGGCACCTATAGTATATCAATGAGCAGTGGTGGTTGATGGGCTTTTGTACTGAATATCTGATGGTTTGCTGATAAAATTGGTTTGAAATGTTTGTTTTATGGTGGTTTTTATTTCAAAATTTTGACCAAGAAGAAGCTTTGACAGTCCATCAAATATTAAGGTATGAAACTGTTGAACAAAAGCATTTGGAATGATTGTTTTATGGTGGTTTTTATTTCAGAATTTTAACCATGAGGAAGCTTTGATTAAGGTATGAGACTGTTGAACAAAAGCATTCATGGGATTCAGAGCTGAATGATGCTGTCGTGGGCAGCCCATTTAGGATGTCAATATGCTAGTTGCCTTTTCCTTTGCTCTTCATCCTTCCCTCCTGTGGTCCTTGTAAATCATAGAATTTCTACAGCATACAAGGAGGCCATTTGGCCCAATGAACCTACACCAACAGCAATCTCAGGGCCTATGACCATAACCTCACGTATTTATACTGCTAATCTCTCTGACACGAAGGGGCAATTTAGTATGGCCAATCCACCAAACCTGCATATCTTTGGATTGTAGGAGGAAACCAGAGTACCTGGAAGAAATCCCTGGTGGCAAAGATGGAGCTCTCATGAGAAACAGGTTGTATAATATTCAACAGATCACCGTGAATCAGGACACCCAGGGCAGTAGGTATTTGAGAGCTCCACATGATTGATGCAGTACTTCAGAACGCCACAATGATTTGTTTGGTACTATTCCTTGTGGAGATATACTGCTGGCCACATTTAGTTGGACTGCGGAGAAAAGTCATTTGCCAAATGTAAAGCCTTTGTCACCTAGCAACCCGCAGCTGATTTGAGATGGTGGCTGAAAATTGATGAACAGTTGTCTAAAAGAGAATAAAACTATTATGACTGCTGCCAGAGTACAAAGAACAAAGAACAAAACAGTTCGGGAAACAGGCCCTTTGGCCCAACGAGCTTGCGCCACCACCTCAATGTTCCCACTTCTGCACGTGATCCCTGTCCATGTTTATAGATTTATGGATTAAAAACCAAATTTAAGACAATTTAGGGAGAATTTGATTTGCCAATTAGCCTAAGAGCACATCTTTGGGATGTGGGAGGAAACCGGAGCTCCCGGAGAAAACCCACGCAAGCACGTGGAGAATGCGCAAACTCCCACAGACACAGGCCCAAATCCATGTATCTGCACAGCACAGTTATAGTCA
Source organism: Sphyrna mokarran (assembly GCA_024679065.1). NCBI lineage: Eukaryota > Metazoa > Chordata > Chondrichthyes > Carcharhiniformes > Carcharhinidae > Sphyrna > Sphyrna mokarran. The sequence continues at coordinate 92,648,736 of JAGIQG010000003.1, forward strand.
CTGCGCTGTCGTGTTGCCCATCAGATGGTCCAGGTCAAGCATACACTAACGATGTGAAGCAGTGGGATACTCTTGAAAAAGGTCCAAGAGCAGTCCTCTCACAACCCATCGCGTGTATGCCCCTCGTTAAACAACAAGGTGGACCAAAGCACCTGTAGGATAAAAACAAGTACATCAATATCATCATCTATTTAACACTTCCCAGGGACTCCCAAGGCTCACGATCCCTATTTTAAATCAGTTTTCTGTACCCCTCCATTCCCATTCTGTTCATGTGCCCATCTAAGTATTTCTTAAATATCTCCAGAGTACCTGCCTCCACCACTTTACTTGGTAGCGCATTCCATACCCCCACCACCCTCTGTGTGAAAAAACTCCCTCTAGCATCCAAATTATACCTTACCCCCCTCACCCTAAGCCCGTGACTCCTCGTGCTATTTGAGTCCATCCTAGGAAAAAGCTTAGCCCTGTTTACTCTATCTATCCCCTTCAAAATCTTGTACACCTCTATCAGATCTCCTCTAAGTCTACGTCTTTCTAAGGAAAACAGTCCCAATTTGCCTAATCTCTCCTCGTAACTCAGACCTTCCATACCAGACAGCATCCTGGTAAACCTCCTCTGCACTCTTTCCAGAGTCTCCACGTCCTTCCAGTAGTAAGGCGACCAGAACTGGATGCAGTATTCCAAATGAGGTCTAACCAGCGTTTTATACAACTGCAACATTAAAGGCCAGCTCTTGTACTCTATACCTCTTCCAATAAAGGCTAGCATACTATATGCTTTCTTCACAACCTTCTCCACTTGCTCTGCCACCTTCAGAGAGTAGTGGATATTCTCCAGCAAATGCACATTGTGTGGATGGTAAAGCTTTTTGGTTGAGGTAGAAATCAACATTGAGATACAGTAACTACAAATCCACATGTGTATATCAATTTAGCCCATTAACCTGGCAAAATTGCATGTGTGTACTCCCTTCTCCTCTCTATTCAGAGGACAGACAATGAAGTCCTCTTTCCTGATAGACACAGCATCCAGTATCTCTCTGATGTAATACTGGTTATGTTGCCTGTTTCATTCTGGAAGGGTCCAGTCATAAAAAAATTGAGCACACAGGCAGCTCCCTTATTCTCTGCTTTAAACCTGCAGGTCGAGTTTCAAGAGATGATAGTATTCCATGAATATCTCCTTGGTGAATGAAAGATGTTGACACACCATTCCTAGCTTATATGTAGGGAGAAGAATTGCTCTTGGAAGTCACTAGTTGGGTGCCTTTCTCACCCTTTTCCTCCTTCCTCTGCAGGCAGGTTATGTTTAAGAGAGGATGTTAACTAGATTGTTGAGACCCAAATTGCAGGAATATTGTCAAACCAACATTAGGCTCTGACTGATATTGTGATCTATCTGTTCAGCATAATTCTGGCCCAGGCAGCAAATTTCCATATTAAGGCTTTCACCACCATGTAATTTGGCCTGAACCATATTGGAGGTGTATGGAAGTGATGGAGCTTCTATTTGCTGGTAACCCTCAGTGCTAGCACCAAAATTACCAGCATTGCTGAGATGAATTATGTGGTCAAAGCCTATAATTCCAAAATTACATGTTATCCAGCAGGCTAGAAGTAGAGAACAACAAATAAGAGTTCTGGATTTTATTCATATGATTTATTAAAGATAATTGAAGTAGTTGATTCAGGTTTCATAATTACAAACTGCAATATAATTTTATGATGTTCCACTGAATTAAATTATGTACTCATAAACATCGTGGAAACCAGTTTAAGATTATTCCTACTGTTGAGCCTATTTGTTCAAATGTGAAAACCTCATCAACTCTGCAAAAATAACTTAACCACTTGTAAAATGTAATATCTTTCAACCTACAAATTAACTATTGTTGATGGTTGCCTATAGAGTTACATAGGAGCGTATGATAATGGGACATGGCACAAATAAGAAATAATGAATGTGTGGCACAATTACTGCAGTGGAAATTTAATTGAAATGTAAGAAAAATAGATCCAAGTTTGTCTCACATACAATATTGGTATTACATGTGAATTGCAAGTTGTGACACCCAGCCAATTTAATGTCCGGTTCTGCTTCACTGTGCAAGTGTTATTTTCACAATTCGATTTCTTTCTGCTGATGTAGGAAGCATTTCAAATAAAATTTATTGCTGAGTGATTAGAATTGCAATAAAGAGAACAGACAAAATGCAGAAAAGCTTTAAATAAACCTGATCACTGATTAATATCATGAAGCATTACAGAGTAGAACCACCAATTGAACTCTCTGTCGTTCACTTTTAAAGGATTTTGAATTTGTGGGGGTGAGAAATTTAAGGTGGAATTTATTGACCACATTAGATATAGCTACTTCATCACACCCTCAACAAATCTTACCACCCGCTAGTCGTGCTGGCACAAATTACTACTGTTTCTTAAAAATGGGAACTAGATTCCTCCAAGAGTGAAGAAGTAGGTGAGCACCACTGTCTCCATTGAGCACCAGGGAGTGTAAGCGCATAGAGGCCTCTGGGCTGCTCTGGAGGTCAGGGTGAGGTGGGTGGTTGTTGGAATGAGGAAGAGTAAGGGAAAGACAGGCCCGACTGCTCGGGTGACTTTACTGCAAGAGAAAGAACATAGTATTAACACATGGCTAGGACACAAAAACTCATGCAAGTTGGGCAGTTAGATGAATGTGCAGAGGCTCCTTACTTTTTCTTAGAAGTTCACCTCCGTCTCCACACAGACATGCTCCTATTCTTCTCCAAGCTCCAAAGCTTGCTCCTTTAATAGAGTCAGGATCTTCAGCTCTGCCATTTCACCACTCATTTGCATTCACTTGGCTATCAGTCTCTGCTCAGCGATTCTGCGCTGTCGTGACCCTTGGGTAAATGTTCTCCAAGGTAGCCTTCACAACACACAACAGCGCAGTCGCTGAGCAGAGACTGAGAGCCAAGTTCTGCACACGTGAGGACGGTCTCATCCGGGATCTTGGGTTCATGTCGCACTATCTGTAACCCCATGACTTGCCTGGGTTTGCAAAACCTCACTTAAAGTACTGTCTGGAGACAATACATATCTCTTTAACCGATGCCTAATGCTCTTTCCACTCACATTGTCTGAATCTTTAAGACTTCAATAGCAGGTTAGTTGTAAAGACTTATTCTAATCAGTATTCTGTAAACTGTGCGTGCTGTTATATGTTCTGTCTGAGGCCAGAACTCTTCATTCACCTGACAAGGGGGCAAACACCGAAAGCTTGTGAGTTTACTACCAAATAAATTGGTTGGACTTTAACCTGGTATTGTGAGATTTCTTACTTTGAATCCTATGCCAGAACTTGTTGGCCATGGAAAGAGTGTTCAGTGTGGTTCAACAAGCTGATAGCTCTCAATTCCTTCTGCCTTTTCCCCCACAATTCCCCAAAGGATAAAAAATAGTTTGGGTATGAAGATATGTCAACAACAACTGGGGTAAGGAAATTTGAAAGAGAGCAAAACTATGGAAGGCAGTGAACTCAGGAGGAAGACGAGAAGGAGAACTGCAATTAAGATTGAGGCTGAAGAACCACAAAGTGCAGAGATTTATGGAAGTTTGGATCGAGGATATTTCTGTTAAATTATCTCAGGAATGAAAATAAATACCTGAAGAGTTTTGGACAGAACTTAATTGTAATTTGATTAAAAATACCAATTCCCACCATGGCAGTTTGAGTGAAGAAAGCAGAAATTATCCCAAAGTGGTCAGAATCTAGTAAAGAGCAGATGCTGCCACTCATAAGACAAGTTTCAATTGAAGCCAAGCTTAAAAAATTCTTCATTATAAAATCATGAATGGCAAGGACCTTGTTATCATGAAACAGATATTCAAGAGGAAAATGCAGCGATACTAAGGGATTATAGAAGAGTCCAAAGTGGCAGTGATGAATGGATTGAGCAGGCTGGCAACAAGATTGGCTAGATTATTTCTCAATGAGTGCACTGGATGGAAAGGACAGTGAAAGAGAAGGATGGGAGAATTGACCTTCTGTCCATGAGAAAACAATGTCTGCTGCTTTGCTGGGCCCTTTGGAAATGTTAAGAATGGCACAGAAAGAAGCTATGTGGGTTATTGAATTCAAGCCTGTAATATGGCAGGAAAGCAGAAAGAAAGAATAGTGATGGATAATAATTGGAGACGAAGGGCAGGATTTTCCATGCCCTTGCAATGTGTTTTGTTTTGGAGGAGGCAACGGCCATAGGCAGATGGCAGAATCTTCTGGTCCCATTGATATCAGCTGGGTTTCCTGTTCTATGCACTCCCAAGTCGTTAGAAAACCCAGAATAGGGGTTCGTCATCAACAGACCCAGATGATTCGGCCAGTAAGAATGCCCAGAAAATTCCAAGGATCCACTTAGAGAGAAATGAAGGGAAAAATAATTGGGTAATAGGAATTGAAAGAGTCAAAAGGGGAATGACTAAGACATGAAGTCACAGGAGAAAGTAATATGCCAGCACTTGAAATGGGCATGCAGATCGACATAGAGAATTTGGATGGGCTGGGAGGGATACTTAGCTGTTACAGAGATGAGAAGAGTTATGTTTCAATGTAATCATACAGCCTTCTTTGCTCCAGGATCCTTGAATTGGATATATTGAACAGTTGATATATTTGAAACATAAATATCTTAAGATTTAATTAACAGCTGATTCATGTAAAATTTGAGTAGATCAAGAACCACCACATTGCAGGGAATAATCCCATGCAAATTTTCCCTTGGTGTGTACGCGGACTGTTACATGGTGGTTGCATGGTACGGAAAGATGGAATTTGGTCCATTTTATCAACGATTTGAGTTTAAATCTTTCCACACCATTTAGGAAACTTAATATTAGTTACATTAATTGCAAACTTATTATCAGTAATGGTGACCATGAATCTTTTGGATTATTGTGAAACGCCAACTGGTTCATTCATTCTTCAAGAGAAGAAAACATGCTATCCTCTTGTCAGGCCTAAGTGTGACTCCAAACCACCAGAAAAGTGGATGACTCTCAAGTTCCCTTTGAGTTCTATTAGAACTACATCAAAAATTTCCATTACTCTCCCTCTTACTTTCTCTGTCTGTCCTGCTGCAAATGTGCATTCAAATATTTGTAATTTAGCCTTTGAGTTTACAGAGTAGCATTTAGTTTTAAATGATAAATCTCAAGGATAAATGTCATAATTATGGTTTTAAAACTCTGAATAAAACATCCTTAAAAAATAAATCAGATTTTTAAAGATCTTATTGGAAAAATAATGCTGTGTTAACAAAACACGTTCTTATTAACTGAAAAAATAGCCAATAAATTCAGGAGATTAAGAGATACATTCTGAGATATGACTCTCCAAACTCACTAGTCAATTTAATCTGTTTCATGCAAGCAGCACTTTGCCTTGAGCCTTCTCGTTATTTTTAATAACTTGCTGAATTTGGATATTAGATGCCCATTAAACTCACCGCAGCAAGTTAGGGGAGATGTTAAGAGCAAAAGTACTTTTGGACAATTGTAATACAATGTCCACCAACTTCCATCTCTCCCAGAGAGATAACAATTTAAACTGTTCAATCTCATTTCAAAATATAGTAATTTTTCTTACAAATACTAAATGCATCATTTTTATTTTTCCTTTTCCTCTGCATTTTTCTTTATTATTTCATTCTTTACCTAATTTAACTCTTTTCCTATCATTCTCCCTTTCTCAATTTTAAACTTTATTCATTGAAGAGATGTACTGTTATGAATATTTAATTTCATAATTAATGTGATTTAGGAGTATAACTTTCAGTTTGGGGATTGAAATTTTTACATCTAAGATGAATGAAAACTTGGTTCCAGAAATTGGTGAAATGACTGAAAGTAATTAAAAAGCAAAGGGCGATCCATGTTTATTTTATAGTATCATAGCTGGTAGTATTGGAAAATAATTAATGGGTTATCCCCCTGAGTTTGTTGATGGAGACAGGATGTCTACAGCTGTCTCAATAAGTGGTTTAAATTATTCACTTGAATACTGGACAAAGAAATGGTGTTGACTTAGTTTAAGTCTCCATCTGGGATATCCAAGCATACAGTTTGGGATATGTGGGGATAGATTGCAGGTAGGTATCTTTTGGTTTTGGATCTCACCTGGGTGACTTCTCACACAAGTAGGCAGTTGAAGCCCGGGAACGGTTAAGCAGCTGGAACAAGAGTGGAAGATTCACGGCAACTGAGGGCATTTCTGATTTGAAGTCACTAAGTAAGAATGCAGTAGGCCCATGCTTAAGCTAAGGAGTCAACCATCATAAGGTGTTGAAAGAAAGTTGGAAGGTTCATGTTGCTGTATGTTAATGGAAGGACCCTAAGAAATCTCATAGTTCAAAGACGGGGAGATGATGAGATAATGGTATAATCACTAGATTACTAATCCAGGAACTCAGCTAATGTTCTGGGGACCCAGATTCAAATTCCACCATGGCAGCTAATGGAATTTGAATTTAATAAAAAACATATGGAATCAAGAATCTTCTGACGGCCATGAAACCATTGTCAATTGTCAGAAAAATTTACCTGGTTCACTAATGTCCTTTAAGGAAGGAAATATGCTGCCTTACCTAGTCTGGCCTACATGTGATTCCAGAGTCATAAAAGTGTGTTTGACTCTCAACTGTCTTTGGGCAATTAGGGTTGGGCAATAAATGCTGGCCAGCCAGTGTCACCCATGAACCACAAATAAATAATAAAAAGGAATTGTGGGAAGACTAAGGAGAATCAAAATGAATTCCTGAGAGCTATATCATATACTGGTTTAGTTCGAGGAGGAGTGAGTAAACATTGAAGTTCCAGTAAAGTGTTAGGAAATGCTTGGTTAGAAATAAAAGCGGAATGGTGAGTGCCCTGTTGAGATCTTAAGCTTAAATTATTAATGTTAATTTATTTTCCACTTGTACAGCAATGGTTTTTGTTTAAAATACAAAATCTTGTAACCCATTCATTTCCATTAAAGCTGGGAATTTGAATTTCTTTACCAAAGTTATTAGCCTCTATCAATATTGTATCAATAATTGGTTTGCTGTTAACCTATGTTCAAGATCTCCCATTGCCTTTGCCATGTCATTATCAGCTTCTAAGTCCTTTATAGTAGAAAAACAATTTGGATGGAATTTTCCTGTCCAACCCTCCATGAGAATCATGGTGGGTGGGTCATGACCAGGCAAAGGTCTATTGACCTCAGGTGTGATTTTTACAGTCTTGGAGTGAATGTGGCACAGGTTGGCATTGCTAGGTCAACATAATGCCCATGCCAACCTGGCAGTACCAACTACTTAGGTAGATGCCAGCTCTGGTAGAGGGTGGGGGTGTGGGGCACAGGGAAGGGACTGCGGTAGAGAAGTGCTGACTCTGATCAGGGGTTGTGGTGCAGGAGGGGCATGGCCTGAGACCTCTATAATGAGCTGGCAGGAATGTAACTCAAGTTTTGATCGGGGCATCTTTTAAAGATGGCTGCACAGCCAAGTTTTGCTATTGTGCTTGGGTCATATCCTCCTATATAACACAGCAAAATACATCTTGGGGTTCTTTTTGGCAGTGTTGTAAAATCTGGAGAGAAAACTGACTGATCTCTCTAGAATCACTCATGTCTTCTCGCTGGAAACAACATTCTGCCATTTTTGGTGAGATTCTCCCCTACATATTTGATAAATAACAAACTATGTTACTGTCAAATACAACAAAGCTGGAAATGTTGTAACTGAAATAGTTTCACTAATTTATGCAAAGAAGTTTCTCTATGTGAAGATATATGTAAAAGTAATCTTCCACTGAATTCCTCATTCACTTTAATGAACTGAAAATATGTGCAATGGTTAAGTAGAAAGGCTTAAGGACATCTATTTAAAATAATAATTCAACAGATAAAATAATATAATGTACCCTACTAATGAAGGCAATCCAAGTGGATTTATGAACTTGGGCATTAATGAGATAGAAGTTCTATTTAGAGAGATTTGTAAGGCCTGATTTTACCATTTTCATTCTAAGTGCCCGAAATGATCAGAGCTTTGAACTGCTCATGCGCAGTTAGAAAAAAATTTGAAAAATTGTGCCCATGTTAGATCGCTCTCAGGCTGCAAAAAGTAAAGGGGCCTGAGAGTGAAGAGCAGGATCATTAGTACACAGACACATCGCTGCCCCCCTTATCCATCCCTCTTTCCGCTACCCAGACCAATCACGATCCCCTGCCCCCTTCACCCCCCTCCACCGATCGCCCACAAAGTGGCAGTGGACCCCCGCATCCCTTCAGCCAGCAAACCCCCCCAACCCACCCCCCCCACCACCCAACCAAGATCCATTTTATCCACCTCCCTCTTCTCTCCCTCAGAGAACAATCTGGCCTCACTGCCCCCTCCCTCCCCGCAAGAGAATGATCTGGCCTCACTCCCTCCTACCTCTGCAAACAGACAATAATCAGCCCTCCCCCCCCATCACCCCCACCACTACCGATCTGAGTTAGAGAACCATTGGAAACTCTGAACTTCCCCCTTCTGCAGCCGGGGTGCCCGATTCAGACTTTTATGCAGCATGTCCATTTCAGTGCAATTCCAGATCAGTGAACGTGGAGGTAAAGGGGGAAGTGCTGATTAGGCGAGCAGTTTACCAATTCAATTTAAATGCAAGCAAATACATTTAAATTGTCATTGCGCCTGTTTTGGGCGCAATTTGGATCCCAGGCCTCAGTAAAATGGCCATCTGTGCGGACGCGGGCACAGATCACATTAATGGCCTCACACCCAGCTTTACCATGTTACCACATTTCGTGTGAAGCAATGGTAAAATTGGACCCATAGATTGCAAAACAAATTCCAGGAGAAGGATGGAACATATCTCAAAATACTAAGTTAGACTTAAGATGAAATTTATCAATTGCTGTCAGTCCAAAGACATGCTGGTTCAGTTGATTGGCTAATCACAATTGCCCCTTGATATCAGGAGATTAGCAGAGTAAATACATGGGGTTATGGGGATAGGGCACGGGTGGGATTACTATTGGTGCATATTTAATGTGCCGTATGGCCCCTTCTGCACCGTAAGGATTCTGTTAAATTATCATGACAGCCATAAAATGGTATAAATGTTCAACAAGATTGAAAACAAGTTACTGTTTGAAAAAAAACATAATCTTAAAAATGCAGACCCATCACTCTTGCATTGGCAAACATTACCAGGAGGAAGAAGGAGAGCTTTTCATGAGCTTATGACATCTCAAAGGACTTAACAACCAATGAAGTAAATTTAAATGTAGCCACTGTTTTGTAAAATTCAGCAACCAAGTGGTGTAGAATAAGGTCCAAAAAATATATAAAAATAATAAGATCATCTATTTTTGTGTTTTTTTTAAGGGATAAGTATTGAATATTTGAGGGATAAATATTGGTCCAAACACCAGGCATTTTTCTAAGTCATTCCACCTATTTCTTCTATTCTATCTGAGAAAGCTGACAAAGGTTGGATTTCTACCTTGCCTATGGCTGGTTTACTCCAGTCCCGCTGCAGTGAATGAGTTTTATCTGACCACCAAACTCTCACTGATGGGCCGAACAAAATCAGAGAATCCCAAAGTCTAAGTTTAACATCTTACTCAAAAGATTGCTGAGATCCTGAATGAATACTTTGCGTCGGTATTCACGCAGGAGACTGGCCAGATGTCTGTGCCTGATGTTGACAAAGTTGAGGATCGGTTGAGGGAAATAAAGATTACGAGGAAAGAGGTGTTGGGGCTGTTAGGCAGCTTAAAGACATATAAAGCTTCAGGGCCTGATGGCATTTACCCCAGGCTGCTAAGGGAGTTGAGGGAAGACCTAGCTGGGCCTCTGACGCAAATCTTTGTCTCTTCCTTGGACACAGGTGAGGTCTCAGAGGACTGGAGGATAGCAAACGTAGTACCGTTGTTTAAAAAAGGTCAGAGGGATCACCCAGGGAACTATAGGCCGGTGAGCTTGACTTCAGTTATAGGTAAGCTAATGAAGAGGATCCTCAGGGACAGGATGTATGAGCATCTGGAGCGCTGCGATCTGATCAGGGATACGCAGCATGGCTTCGTCAAGGGAAAGTCTTGTCTTACAAATCTAGTGGAATTTTTTGAAGAAGTGACAAAAACAGTTGATGAAGGACATGCTGTTGATGTCGTCTACATGGATTTCAGTAAGGCGTTTGACAAGGTTCCTCATGGTAGGCTGATAGAGAAGGTGAAGGTGCATGGGATACAGGGCCGGGTATGTAGATGGGTCGAGAACTGGCTCGGGAGGAGGAGACAGAAGGTAGTAGTGGAAGGCTCTTTTTCCGACTGGAAGCCTGTCACTAGTGGAGTGCCACAAGGCTCAGTACTAGGTCTTCTTCTATTTGTGGTCTACATAAATGATTGGAAGTTGGGGTAGGTGGTGAGATCAGCAAATTTGCTGATGACACTAAGATGCTTGGATTGGCGGGTACAGAGGAGCAGTGCCAGGCAATACAACAGGACATAGATAGGTTGGTAGACTGGGCAGATAGATGGCAAATGGAATTTAATCTGGATAAATGCAAGGTGATGCATTTTGGCCGGAAAAATGTAGAAGAGAGTTATAGGATAAAAGGTAAAACTATTCGGAGTATAGAGACGCAGAGAGACTTGGGGGTGCAGGTTCACAATTCTCTGAAGGTGTCTTCACAGGTGGAGAAGGTGATAAAGAAAGCGTATAGTATGTTAGCTTTCATAGAAAAGGGTATAGAATACAAGAGTAGGATTTTGATGTTGCAATTGTATAGAACGTTGGTTAGGCCTCACTTGGAATACTGCGTCCAGTTCTGGTCGCCGTACTATCGGAAGGATGTGGAGTCCTTGGAGAGAGTGCAGAGGAGGTTTACCAGGATGCTGCCTGGTATGGAAGGACTGTCTTATGAGGAACGATTAAATAGCCTGGGGTTGTTTTCCCTTGAAAGACGTCGGCTTAGAGGGGATCTCATAGAGGTGTATAAGTTTATAAGGGGTATAGATAGAGTAAATGGAGGTAAACTTTTTCCACCTTTAGAAATGGATAGGACGAGAGGTCATGGCCATAGGGTGAGGGGGGCTATGTATAGGACGAATATTATAGGGCAGTTTTTCACACAAAGGGTAGTGGGGGTGTGGAATGCACTGCCGAGTAAGGTGGTGGGAGCAGGCACGCTAGGGATGTTTAAGGGTCTCTTGGACAGCCACATGAGCGGTATGCAGATAGAGGGATATAGTAGGACTGTTTAACTATGGCTTTTTTTTCCACAGGTAATTCGGTCCATACTTGACCAACAAGGAGCATGCATTCGGCAGGTGGTGCGAGGACAGCTCTTGGATGTTGATTCATGCGTTGCCTGGTGCTTCATGTCGTAAATGAGTGCTTTATCTGACCATCTGAAGGGCACCATGACAGCTCAGTGACTATCGCTGTAGCTGTGCAGACACTTGGAATTGGACCGGTGTCTGCGGGAGTTTGCGCGTTCTCCCCGTGGTTGCGTGGGTTTTCTCCGGGCGCTCCGGTTTTCTCCCACATCCCAAAAATTCGCTCTTAGGCTGATTGGGAAACAAATTGTCCCTACATTGAGACTCTTCCATATTAGGAACAACCTAAAATTAGGATAGGATAATGGAAGTGTTACTATATAGTTATGACGGCGGCGCGGGCTCGTTGGGCCGAAGGGCCTGTTTCCCGTGCTGTGTTGCTCTAAAAAAAAAGGTGGGACCTCAGCTATTGCAACACTGCTTCAATACGGCTCAAGATTGACAGTCTAGATATTTTGTGAGGAGATTTTGCACTCTTGTTTTCAACAGACACATGTGGAAGAGAGGACAGAGAATCAAAGGGATATCTCCAAACAGTTTTGCACTGGGAGGATTTCCCCATTTGATTGTCCTTGCCTCCCGTCAGGAACATAACGTCGTTGTTGCCACGCAATGACAGGATCCCCATTTGAATTCATTTGAATCACCGCAGATGACATTAAGATTGGTGCATAGTGGACAGTGAAGAAAGTTATCTCCAATTGCAATGGAATCTTGATCAACTGGACCAATGGACTGATGAAGTTGAGATAGATGGAGTGTAGATGGGGTTTAATTTAGACAAATGCGAGGTGATGCATTTTGTAGATTGAACAAGGGCAGGACTTACTCAATTAATGGTAGCAAGTTGGGGAGAGTTACAGAATAAAGAGATCTAGGGGTACATATTCATAGCTTCTTGAAAGTTGATTCACAGATGGACTGAGTGGTGAAGAAGACATTCGGCATGCTTGGTTTCATTGGTCAGAACATTGAATACAGGAGTTAAGACATCTTGTTGAAGTTGTACAAGATATTGGCCACACTTGAAATACTGTACGCAATTCTGGTCACCCTATTATAGAAAGGATATTAGTAAATTAGAAAGCATGCAGAAAAGATTTACAGGGATGCTACCAGGATTTGATGGATTGAGTTATAAGGAGAGGGTGCATAGACTGGGACTTTTTTCTCTGGAGTGCGAGAGACTAAGTGGTGATCTTCTAGAGGTCTATAAAGTAGCAAGGAACACAGATCAGCTACATAGTCAATATATTCACCCAAATGTAGAGGACTCTAAAATTAGAGGGCATAGATTTAAGGTGACAGAGAAGAGATACAAAAGTGTCCAGAGGAGCAATTTTTTTCACTTCGAAAGTGGTGAGTTTTGGAATAAGCTGCCAGAGGAGTAATAAGGCAGGTACAACTTTGTCTTTTAAAAAGCATTTAGACAGTTACATAGATAAGATGGGCATAGAGAGATATGCGCTAAATGCAGGCAATTGGAACTAGCTTAGGTGTTTAAATAAAGGGTGGCATGGACAAGTTGGGCTAAAGGGCCTGTTTCCGTACTGTAAACCTCTATGAGTCTATGATTCTATTTCAGTATAATTAGTGAGTTTCTTCTGAAAAATTCCCCCAAATACAAAAGTCATAATTTGAGTCAATAACCCAATGCAAATTAGCTACCTTTACAATCACCAGTTTGCAGCAGGACAATCACATCATAGAAAGTGACCTGGGTCCAACCAGGATGACTAAAAGTTATAAGCAGCAGAACAATAGCAGATCAAAATTAATCAAGATAAACTTCAGGCATTCTAGGTAGATCATAAAATCAGCAAGCTGACATTATTAGGGAATGGTGAATATTTTCTTTTTTCTAAATGGATGATCGAAGTATGGCTTTCTCGGCCATAGTGTGTAAGTATTCACAACAAAAGCTAGTAAAACCCTGGAGAGTACCTATATTTATACTGTTTTCTAATGAAGATCAGATGTAATGCATCTCTGAAAAGAAGAATCACATGCCTACCTCAGCATGTTTGCTAGGCAGCAATTATTCCTTCATAATGGCAAACATTAAACAAAAACACATAGCTTTGCTATTCAGAAACATTTTTCTGTACCTGCACAATTGCTGTAGTCAAGCCTTTGCACACTTATACATCAATATTTAACAATTAATATTTAACAATAATAATATTTAACAATACATCAATTATCTGAATATTTAAAATGGACTTTTAAAAAATAATTCTTAAGTTTGCATGTTGCTGCTATTTTCTTTGGCCAATCGAGAGGAGGTGATGAAACTGTTTTTTTGAACCACAGTACAATATTTGTCTCTTTATTTAAGGAAGAAAGTAACTGTATTGGAAACAGTTTAGTGTAAGTGAATTGCAATGGGCAGATTGCCTTATGGAGAAAGGTTGGATAGGATAGACTTATATCTGCTGGAGTTTAGAAAAATAAGGGGCAACTTGATTGAAATTTATAGAATATTAAGGGGTCTTGAACAAGATGGATGTGGAGAGTATGTTTCTTATTGTAGTGGAATTAGAACTAGTGGTCACCATTTAAAAATAAAAGGTCAACCATTTTAGACATAGGAGATGAGAAATATTTCTCTTTCAGACAGTCATGAGTCTTTGGAACTCTCTTATTTCAAAGGTGGTGGAGGCAGAATTTTTGAACATTTTTAAGGCAGCCATAGATAGATTCTTGAAAAGCAAAAGGGCAAAAGTTTATCAGAAGTGAGGTTAAAATCACATTAGCCTTAACCTGATCACAAGGCAGTGCAGGATTGAAAGGCCTATTGGTCTATTCCTGCTCCTAATTCTTCTGTTCCTATGTGAGCTCATATGTACTGCTTTAGTCTGTGCTTTGAAGGTGTTCTCAAAATGCTTGTTGTCCTTTAGGTTGAAGTTTGATACAACTGAGTGGCCATTTGAGAGAGCAGTTGAAAGTAGGTTAATTGGATGTGGGATTGAAGTCATGTATACCAAACAGGATAAGGATAGCAAATTGCCTTCCCTAAAGAACTAGTTGAGCATTTACAACAGCCAAACAGCTTTTTATTTCCAGATTATTTTTGACCTAAATTAAAATTCTCAAACATTGCTATTTGAATGTTCATCTTCTGCATCATTATTCCAGATCTATAGATCATTAATGCTTTAACATAACCACCATACTCCATTACATGTCTTTTTCTGATTTATAAACGGTTATTTGTAACAATACATTTGCAGACACTTTTCATGAGGTGGCACTTAGAGAAAGCTGAAATTTATAGAAAATGTCTACCATTCCTTTTTCCCTCTGTTATCTAAATAATCACTGACATTATAATTTTTGAAAAGTTTTTAACAAGCAAAAGATATAGTCTGTTTTCTTTGTACTTCCAGCAATTTATCCTCCTATTTATATTGAGCATTGCACCATTTCGACAATTCATTTCCTTTCCATCAACTCTCTTTTCTCCTGATTTATCTCTTCTCCCAGAATCATGTTCTGATATACTTTTTGTACCACCGTGTTCCACTTTACCATCAAGTTTGCTGTTTTATCATCCCTTAATCCCATTGTTTCTTTCTTTGCCACAATCCATCCCACTGCTGTAATTCATATAGCCTCTGACTCTGTGAGTTTCTTCACTTTTACAATGGGCTTTTACACTGCTTGCTCTGCTTCACCTATTGTTCTCAGATCATTACCCATACCATTACTATCTGAATGCACTCTTGTTACTTTACTCAGACTGTTCATAGAATCATACAGTGCAGAAGAGGCCCGTCGATTCTGCACCAACACATTAGAAACACCTGAATTCCCATCTAATCCCACCTGCCAGCACTTACCCTATAGCCCTGAATGTAATGATGTGCCAAATGCTCATCTAGATACCTCTTAAAGGATGTGAGGCAACCTGCCTCCACACATTCCCAGATAGTGTATTCCAGACTGAGTAAAAAGTTTTTCCTCACTTCCCTCTAGACCTCCTGCCCCTCACCTTGAACCTATGTCCCCTCGTGATTGACTCTTCAACTACGTCACTCCTTATCTACTCTGTCTATGTCTCCCATGATCTTGTTCTGATACTACTTTCATACCTGTGCTTTCAAATTCATGGCCATGGCATTTCACATTCTTAATCCTGCTTGTGTGTTTGCCACTTTCACTGATTGCCTGGCATTCCCAGCACTCCTATTGATAACAGTGAATATAAGAGTTTTATTCAAAAAGGGAGGGAGTCAGGAGGCAGGAAACTGAAGGTCAGTTGGCTTAACATATGTCATAAGGAAAATGTTATAAGCTATTATTAAAGACATTATAACAAGGCACTTGGAAAAATGCAGGGATATTGGGCAGAGTCAAAGTGGTTTAGTGAAAGGGAAATCATATTTAACCAACTTGTTAAAGCTTTTTGAATAAATAACATATGGGTGGGAGGGCAAACTGGATGAGGATGCAGAGATCCTTCAGGATGATCTGGAGAGATTGGGTGAGTGGACTAATCAATGGCAGATGCAGTATAATTTGAATAAATGTGAGGTTATTCACTTTGGAAGCAAAAACAAGAAGGCAGATTACTACTTGAATAGCTGTAAATTGGGCAAGAGGACTCTGCAGTGGAATCTGAGTGTCCTTGTGCACTAGTCACTGAATGTAAACATGCAAGTGCAGCAGGCGGTAAAGAAGGCAAATAGCATGTTGGTCTTCATTGCGAGAGGTTTCGAGAACAGGAGCAGAAATTTGTGGTTTCAATTAGAAGTGGAGATGGCCCAGTGGTATTATCACTTGGCTATTAATCCAGAACACCAGGTAATGTTTCATGACAGATGATGGAATTTGAATTCAATAAAAAATATCTGGAATTAAAAGTCTGTTGATGATCATGAAACCATTGCCAATTGTCAGAAAAACTCATCTGGTTTACTAATGTCCTTTCGGGAAGGAAATCTGCTGGACTTACCTGGTCTGGCTGACATGTGACTCCAGAGGTACAGCAAAGTGATGCACTCTTAACTGCCCTCTGAAAAGGCCTAGCAAGCCATTAAGTTGTATCAATTGCTACAAAGTCTCAACAAAGGAATGAAACTGGACAGACAACCTGGCATCGACCTAGACATCAGAAAAGACAACAGTAAAACAAACAGCCTTGTTGACCCACTAAAATCCTTCTTAGTAACATCTGGGGGCTAGTGCCAAAATTAGGAGAGCTGTCTCACATACTAGTCAAGAAACAGCCTGACGTAGTGATTCTCATGGAATCATATCTTACAGAAAACACTCTGGGCACCAGCATTACTGTCCCTGAATATATCCTTTCCCACAAGCGGGACAGACACAGCAGAGGTGGCAGCAAAATGGTATACTGTTAGGAGGGAGTTG
The DNA here is from genome assembly GCA_024679065.1 of Sphyrna mokarran. Lineage (NCBI taxonomy): Eukaryota > Metazoa > Chordata > Chondrichthyes > Carcharhiniformes > Carcharhinidae > Sphyrna > Sphyrna mokarran. The sequence continues at coordinate 92,665,477 of JAGIQG010000003.1, forward strand.
CCCTGGGAGTCCTTAACATTGACTCCAGAACCCATGAGGTTTCATGGCTTCAGATTAAACATGGACAAGGAAACCTTCTACTGTTTACCCATGTACCATTCTCCTTCAACTGATGAATCAGTATTCCTCCATGTTGAACAATATTTGGAGGAAGCACTGAGGGTGATAAGGGTGTGAAATGTACTCTGGGTGGGGATTTCAATGTCTACCACCAAGAGTGGCTCGGCAGCAGCACTAGTGATCGAGCTGGTCGGGTCCTAAAGAATGTAACTGCTAGACTGGGACTGCAGCAGGTGGTGAAGAAACCAACAAGAGAAAATAATGTATTTGTCCTCATCCTTACCAACCTGAAGGCTGCAGATGCATTTGTCCATGACAGTGTTGGTAAGAGTGATCATTGCACAGTCCTTGTGGAGATAAAGTTCCACCTTCACTTTGCATATAACCTCGATCGTGTTGTATGGTATTATCACTGTGCTAAATGGGACAGACTTCGAATCGATCTATCAACTCAAGACTGGGCATCCATGAGGCATCATGGGCCATCAACAACAGCTAAATTGTACTCCAACACAACTTGCAAACTCATGGCCTAGTACATCCCCCCTCAACTATTACCATCAAACCAAGAGATCAACCGTGGTTCAATGGAGATTACAGGAGGACATGCCAGGAGCAGCACCAGGCAGACATAAAAGATGAGGTGTTAACCTGGTGAAGTTACAAAACAGGAGTACTTGCATGCTAAATGGCAAAAACAGCAAGTGATAGACAGAGCTAAACGATTGCTCAACCAATGGATTAGATCTAAGCTCTGCAGGCCTTTCACATCCAGTTGAGAATGGTGGTGGACAAATAAACAACTCTCTGGAGGAGGAGACTCCACAAACATCCCCATCCTCAATGATGGAGGAGCCCAGAGCATCAATGCAAAAAATAAAGCTGAAGAATTCGCAGAAATCTTCAGCCAGAAGTGCCGAGTGGACGATCCATTTTGGCTTCCTCCAGTTGTCCCCAGCATCTCAGATTCCAATCTTCAGCCAATTCAATTCATTCCATGTGATATCACGAAACAATTGGAGGCACTGGATACTGCAAAGGCAACGAGCCCTGATAACACTCCAGTAATAATATAAAAGACTTGTGCTCGAGAACTTGCTACTCCCCTAGCCAAGCTCTTCCAGTACAGTTACAACATTGACATCCAGCCAACAATGTGGAAAATAGGCCAGGTATGTCCTGTACACAAAAAGCAAGACAAATCCAACCCAGCCAATTACCATCCAATCAGTCTACTCCTGATCATCAGTAAAGTGATGTAAGGGGTTATCAACAATGCTATCAATCAGCACCCATTCAGCAATAACCCGCTCAGTTTGGGTTTCAGTAGGGTCACTCAGCTCCTGACCTCATTAGCCTTGGTTCAAACACAGGCTAAAGAGCTGAATTTCAGAGGTAAAGTGAGAGTCACAGTCCTTGACATCAAGGACCCCTAGTGAAACTGGAATTAATGAGTATTAGGGGGCAAAATCTCCACTGATGGGAGTCATTCCTGGTACATAGGAAGATGGTATTGTTGTGGAGGTTCAGGCATCTCAGCTCCACAATATCTCTGCAGGCGTCCCTCAGAGTAATGTCCTAGGCCCAACCATCTTCAGCTGCTTCATCAATGACCTTCCCTCCATCATAAAACCAGAAGTGAGGATGTTCACTGATGATTGCACAATGTTTGATTTTTGATTTGATTTATTATTGTCATGTGTATTAACATATAGTGACAGGTATTGTTTCTTGTGCACGATACATTCAAAACATACCATTCATAGAGAAAGAAATGAGACAGTGCAAAATATAGTGTTACAGTCATAGCTAGGATGCAGAGAAATATCAACTTAACGCAAAGTCCATTCAAACCATTCTGATAGCAACAGGGAAGAAGCTGTTCTTCAGTCAGTTGCTTTGTGACCTCAGACATTTATATCTTTTTCCAATGGAAAAAGGTGAAAGAGAAAATGTCTGGGGCGCGTGAAGTCTTTAATTATGCTGGCAGCTTTGCTGAGGCAGCAAGAAGTGTAGACAGAGTCAACGGATGGAAGGCTGGTTTGCATGATGGATTGGGCTACATTCATGACCTTTTGTATTTCCTTGCGGTCTTGGGCAAAGCAGGAATATACCAAGCTGCGATGCTCCTATCTTCAATGTTTGTAAATAAATTGGAACTAGTGGGTGTACTGTACTTGGATTTCCTTCAGGTACTCCAGTTTCATCCCACAATCTGAAAGACGTGGTGGTTAGATGGATTGGCCATGTTAAATTCTTGCTCAGCATGCTTGAACAAGTGCCGGAGTAAGGCGACTGGAGGATTTTCACAATAACTTCATTGCAGTATTAATGTAAGCCTACTTGTGAGACTAATAAACAAACTCAACAAAAATTAGATTTCCAAAAGGCATTTGACAAAGTGCCATATCAATAATTATTATGAAAAAGCTCATGGTATAGAAGGTTACATATTGGCATTGCCAACAGGAGTCAGAGGATAGGCAAAAATAGCTATTTTTCTGGTTGGTAAGATGTGATGAATTGGGTGCTGCAGGGATGAATGTTGGGGTCTCAAATTTGCAATTTATATAAATGACTTAACTGAAGAAACTGAAGATATAGTTGTTGATGACACGAAGATAAGTAGGATACTACGATGTGAAAAGAACACAAGGCTACAAAGTGATAGGTTAAATGAATGGAATATAATAAGGGAAAGTGTGAAATTGCCCATGTTGGCAAGAAAAATAGAAAGGAAGCATATTATCTAAATGGGGAGAGATTGTAGACTGTGAGACCTCTGAGAAGGATCTAAGTGTTTGATGCATGCATCACAAAAGGTCTTATGCAGGTACAGCAATTAGGAAAGCTAAAGAAATATTGCCCTTTATTGCAAGGGGAATTGAATACAAAAGGAGAGTGGTTAAGCAACAAAAACAGGAAATGCTAGAAAATCTCAGCAGGTCTGACAGCATCTGCGGAGAGAGAATAGAGCCAATGTTTGAAGTCTAGATGACCCTACATTAGAGCCAAGAGCAAGACAAGATTTATATCGCAGAGTATAGTGACCCTCCACCTTATGGCTAAGAGGCCACATCATGCCTTCTAGCCATAAGAAAAGATACAATAAAACAGCTAGAACAGGAGGGAACAAAGCAAAAGAAAATATAGAGAGGCACAAAATTACAGGATGCAAACCAGCCAAGAAAGATAACTGTGTGCAGACAGCATACAGATAGCAAACTGTGTATGCCAACTATCACAATTAACACCACTACAGATCCACTAGATTGGACTGGAATTCAATGATGCAATCCAATGTCATCATATCGAGAAACTGCTTCTGCTATCACAAAATAAGAATAAATTCAGTTAGATGGAGAGACATTTGACTGTAGATGCAAGCTAGTTGATGCACATCTCAATAAAGGAGAGGGCTCTGATATCATGCTATTTAGGGATGAGTTTGAAAAGGAACAGAGTATAATTAGTGAAACTGAAGAGAACAAGAGTTGAATGCAACATTTTGAAATTTGGCTCTGTTCTCTCTCCATGAAAAGAACAGGGAAGGAAATCTGCCATCATTACCTGACCTACATGTGACTCCTGAGCCACAGCAATGTGGTTTACTTTCAACTGTGCTTGGGCAAAATGGGAATGGACAATAAATGTTGGCCAGCCAATGACCCTCAAATTCCACAAATGAATAATAAAAAAGATGCTGTTGAACCTGCTGAAATTTCAAGCATTTTCTGTTTCAGATTGTAAGGAGAGGCTGGGTAGATATAAGGAGAGGCTAGATAGACTGGGACTTTTTTCCCTGGAACATAGGAGGCTTAGTGGTGATCTCACTGAAGTCTATAAAATAATGAATGGCATAGATCAGCTAGATAGTCAACATCTGTTTGTAAAGTACAGGGAGTCTAAAACTAGAAGGCACACGTTTAAGGTGAGAGAGGAGAAGTACAAAAGGGTCCAGAGGGGCAATGTTTTTTCATAGAGGGTGCTGAGTATCTGGAACAAGCTGCCAGAGGTGGTAGTCGAGGCAGGTACAATTTTGTTTTTTAAAAAAGCATTGAGACATTTATATGAGTCAGATGAGTATCGAAGGGTATGGGCCAAAATCGGGCAATTGGGACTAGCTTAGTGGTTTTAAAAAAAAAGGTGGCATGGACAAGAAAGGTCTATTTCCATGCTATAAATCTCTCTGACTCTGTGATTCCAACATCTGCAGTAATTTGCTTTAATCTGCTTTTTTTTTGGCACTCCCATGGTGAAATGAAGTTCCATGGGCGATCAAGGAGGTCAGTGAAGAGGTCCGGAGTGAAGAGTGGAGCTAGCTGAAGTGAAATAGTTAAAATCGAGGGGAACTAAACGCCGAACACTAAAGATAAATGACCTTCGTTGAACTCCCCGTGACACATTAAAGAACTGTCTTTGATAACAGGTTTGATCGTCCCATCAAATGAGATGTTAAGTGTTGAAGTAAAGCGGTTCGGTCATTTGTGTTTGAGAGGTGACAGTTCTGTGTCGGGAAGGAGGTGGTGAGCGAGATGTTGAAGGCAGAATTGGATGAGGTCATTGCTATAGCTGGGGAAGCAAAGGCTGGGGAATGATGGAGAAAGTGTTAGGCAGATAAGATACCAACTGCAGCACGGAATGCATTGGGAAATGAAACGTCGCCAGCATCTCGATGCGGATGGTGTTAGAATTCGAAATCTCGCCAGATCCGAGTTAAAAATCTCAACACAAATAGCATTGTAGCAGTTCGACTGGAGGGAAATTGCAGGCGACAGCTCCCAGCGGGAAGGAGAACGAGTTTTGGCTTCACGCAGGCTAATAAAGGTGCAGTCCAAGCCGAGTGAGTGGGTGTGTTTGTCTGGGGGTGCTGCCGGACAGTGCAAGAGGTTTAATGCCCCAGCAGTGAGTACAGTAATCACCAGGGCACGCCCAGCCCTGACTGACACCTCTCCGACGTAAAGCCCATTTTCCTTCACACAGCCGAATTAGACGCTGTGAGGATGAGTTGCTGTGCCGAACTGTCTCACAGGTTGGTACAAATATTCTTTAAAATGCTTCAGATTAGAAACTGCCTAATATCAGCAGTCTTTGTAGACTTGGGCTGCAGTGAAACTGGAAGGGGCATTTGTTTTTTTTAACCTGATGAATGCTATGTATAGATATACCCCAAGAAAAGACTACAATTCAGCTATTATAGTGATGCTCTGGAGGTGGAATGCATCCTCGGAAGAATAATTTTCAGCCTCAAGACCAAAAAAAAAATCTTGCGAACATTGTTAAACTGGGAAATATGTTGGTTGTAAGTGGCTGTTAACAGGGAATTGAAAGCAGAAGGGGAGAGCAAAATTGCTAGATCTCCAATGTTTGCTTTTGTCCTCGTTTTTGTTTAAAATATAATTAAACGTATCATTTTTTTAAAAAAATAAACAAGGCAACAAACAGTGCATTGTACATTTTGTGTTTTGTGTTTGCAAATGTTGGTGTCGTCTCTCCCAATTGCAGTTCTGTTTTTTTTCTCCCTCTTTCTTTGACCGTTCAGATTGCGTAAAATCCAACCACCCGTTCATTAAGACACTCCTGAAGCCTTTCCACAGGATTCTTCTCTCTTGGTTTTTTTTTTGACACGTTGTCATGGATTCCTGTAAACCGCTGGCAGCGGCTAACGATGCGAGTCACGGTTAGGTCGCCCCTCTTTGTCCAGCCGGCAGAAAACAGATTAGTCTTTCGCTGGCTGGCTGGCAGCGAGTGGAGCTATTTAGATCATTTTCTCCCCGGCCCCCTGTGGCACCTCTCCCAAAATCACTTATTTATTTATTTATTTATTTTTAAACAGATTGTCGGAGGAGAGCAGTCCACCCGCCGAGTGAAGCGTTACTGTGGACAGCGTGAGAGGTAAGGGTTTATTTTAAGAAAATAAGGAGTGTTGATATATCTAACAGAGCGTTGTTGGGCCGATGGACTTGATTTGTACAATGGGCACTATCTGCTGGTGATAGGACTTGGGGAGTCATGTCTAGCGCCCAGGAAGAGCTAGTTGTAGGCAGGGATCTAAGTATGTGCGTATCTCTCTCTCTCTCTCTCTGGTGGGGTGACTGTGTATTAGATCCAGTCTCAGTTTGAATTGATTTCTGGAATTAACAAGGAGATGAATTAAAGGGTTTGCCTGATCCGCTCTGCTTTGTAACTCTGAGAAAGGAATTACATTATATTTAAAAAATCATGACCTCCCGAAGTGTAGAGGAACAAACCTGACAATCAGTGGATATGTTCGGGGAAAGTTTGCGAACTGCTACCGTTCTGGGTGTTGTCTGTTATACCTACTGCCCAGGCAAAGCAGCGGGGGGACACTACGGAGCATCAGACCACCTTCACGCTTCTTATTGTATTCAGCAAGGATGGTGACAACACTGCTGTCTCAGAGTGGAAATGGTTACACACATGATCTAAAACATGGTCTCAGTGATAGATTTTTAAAACAACAAATAGGGTCATGGATTTAAAAAAAACAAAAAGGATGGCGACTGGTGTTTAACTGCATTAAAGCCACTGAAACGTGAGTGGCTGTTTCGCGGCTTGGGGATGTCTCCCATCATTTGCACAGTGGAATTTGGGTTTAAATGCCACCCCGGGTCGTATGTCGATAGCTAGTAAATGCCTGCAGGGGCAGAGTAAGAGATACCAGTGAAATAAACGGAATGAGTGAGAATGAAACATGCACGGGGGCTTGTTAAAGGAGCTGATGTGATCACTACACGAATTCAAGTGAGCAGTTTGTTGCATAGCAACCTGGCATCTTAACTCTTTCCTCTTATTTTCACCGCGGGTAGAGGAGTTCTCTGCGAATTGCTCCGAAATTTACTCTGTGTAATGTATTTGAAATTGACTATTTAAAGTAAACATGTCTGAGTTCTTTTTTGACACGCACCGCATTTCAATGCCAATTTCACAGATTGCCTATCAAGATTAGTTATCTGCTTATTAAATTGGACCGGGTAAATGTGCTGCCACTAGGAATATAGTCTGTTGCTTTTATTTTTGGAAGTGAGTATTGGAAATCTTATCCGACTTAGTCGATTTTCAAGATGAGTCGTAACACTGTTGTAATGCAGATGTAAAAAAAAGTTCTAAAACTTATTCTAATTGAACATTTCAAAGTTTAGATTCACAACTAAAACACAAGAAACACGCAGGAGTTGTCAACGGTTCTGAAATAAAAAGACGGTGATGCTATTTCAGATCTGTTCACCCGTTCATCATCAGTCATAGAAACCCTGCAGCAGGCCATTTGGCCCATCGAGCCTGCACCGACAAGAATCCCACCTAGGCCAGAACCCTACATATTTACCCCACTAATCCCTCTAACCTACACATCCCATGACCAATGCATCACATTTGGACTGTGGGAGGAAACTGGATCACCTGAAGGAAACCCATACACATATGGGGAGAATGTGCAAACTGCACACAAAGTGACCCAAGCCAGGAATTGAACCCAGGTCCCTGAAACTGTGAGGCAGCAGTGCTAACTACTGCTGTGGAGAGAGAATAGACTCAATGTTTGGAGTCTAGATAACCTCTATTCTCTCTCTACAGATGCTGGCAAACCTGCTGAGAGTTTCTGTTTTTGTGTGGGCTGTTGATTAGTAGTAGGAAAGCTCGATCTCCCTTACCAACCATATTCTTAAATAAGTATTTTCAACTTTTTCACAGATTTGGTGAGGTAGTGGAATTGTCATTGGAATAGTAGAGACCCAGCGTAATGCTCTGGGGATAGGGATCTGAAAAATTTGAATTTAATAAAAAAATTTGAATTAAATGTTTCATGATGAACATAAAACTGTTGTCGATTGCTGTGAAAACCCATCTGGTTCACTGATATCCTTTTAGGGAAGGAAATCAGCCATCCTCACCTGGTCTGGCCCATAGGTGACTTTAAATCTGCAGTAATATTGTTGATTCTTAAATGCCACCTGCAATGGCTTAGCAAGCCACTCAATCCAAGGACAATTAGGTGATGGGCTATAAATGTTGGCCCAACTGGTGATGCCCATATCCCATGTAAGAATTTTTAAAATAAAGCACAGCTTTCATTGTATTACAACTAGTTGTGTCAGTGGAAGCATTGACACTATTAAACTCTTCACCGTGAAAACAAGAATCTACCTGAGTACCTGTGTATCTCCATTTCATTCCTTTCTTCATCTCAACTAGTTTGAATTTGTTTTTTTTTCTCCTCTTCTCCCCCACCCACCTCCCTGAAATTTAAGATTTATTTCTTTTCATCATTCTTCTTGTAGCAGGTTTTGAGATTCTGTTTCACTGCCCTGCTGCTTGAATTCATTTAAATTAAAAATAAAAGACATTGCCTATTTGCTCCCACTTCCACCCCTGTTAAATACCTGCATTCTCAGACAATTCTTATCTCCTCTTCTCACTTCTGACTTGACATCAAACAGTAGATGAATTCCTACACATTTGTACGCTGAAAATGTATATTAACTGAAGAGGCATATGCTTGTGTATGTGTGGGCTGACATAAGCAAAGGTCATTGGAAAATGTCTTTTGGGTAGGACAGATTCCTGGACAAGTACATTTTATTTATTTATATTGTTAATATTTCATTGAATTGTTGAATGTGGGAATAATGAAGTGTGGATGAGGGGGGCCTGAAATGTTCAGAGGATGTTGAGGTTTTGAATCAATGACTCTGGATAAGATGTGCAATTTTTATTTTTTATCGTAATGCGGAATTGTCATAAGGCTTTATGCCACTTTCTTAATAGGCTGTGAAGTTTGACACAATGTTTGAATTTGGTTGTGTGCTGATTGAATAAAACAATTCTATATAAAGTCTTAAGTTCACAAAACTTTTAATAATTTAGGCACCTGCCGCTAAAAATAACTTTTTGCTCCTTATTTTCAGAGTGACTGAAAGAAAATTGTAACTTTCATCAACTGGCTTATTTTTGTTTAATGTTCTCTTTCCTGTTTCTGCTACCCAGTCAGCAAGTTGTCTTTGCTAAATTAGCTTTTTCAAATTAAAACTTAAACTGATGTGTATGTGACATCTTTAAGCTAGCTGTTAAACTTTCCTGATGTCAGAAGAAAGTTCCAATGTTTGACAGTTACTCATCATATTTTAATACCTTATAATACAAAGATCCCTTTGAAAAAGCAGTGTTTGAAAATTTGGTTCTTTGTCAGCTATTTAATCCAAGTTAGATTGTGTTTGTAACTGAGTTGTTTGCTAATGTCACTGGCTTCAGTCCTTTCCTGATTTTTGGCTGCCATACTGGCAGAAACTTGGAGTTGTAGTTGAAGGTGGAGCCACAGAACCAATTTTATGCAAATTGCAAGAAAAAAATACAGAATTTCTAAATTTCAGAAGTGAGCTCTTTAAACATTGGAAAGAAAATGTTTTTGTGTGGATGTTTTTGATAATTTGTCAAATAGATTTAAATATTCAATTTAGATATGAGAAAATGTAGCATTTTTTAAGTTAAATTAAGCCTTTACAGTGGAAAGCACCACTATCTTTGTTGTACAGTTTGTTTACAAGAAAATAAAGTGAAGAGAAAATTTGCCCTTGACAGTCATTTCCAATCATGTCATTCTTTGAATGCTTTAACTCATAAATACAAACAAATTAGCACACTATTCATGATTAATCCTACTGTTCAGTGTCAGAATGTGCTAATAAATATGACAGCATGCTTTCATTTTACATTCACTGCAACATTTGCTATTTGCTGACATGAGTTGATGGGGATGGGGAGGGAGGGGAAACAATTGAATAAGAACTAAATATTTATTTGCATTGCTTGCATTAAATTTGTTCATTTGCATTAAAATTCTTGCAGCTATCAAGACACCTATTTCTTGAGCTCAGTCATACATTGGAGTTGCCAGTCCAATGACTGGGTGCTGTAACTTACAGATATTTGTATCTGTTGTCACGTGGCTTGATATTTTTTCCTGGGAAAAGTTTATTGCATTAAATAAACATTGGCACTTAATCATCAATGATTGAATCTTGAATAGAATGAATTTTAGCAAAGTATGTAATTTCTTAGACAGTACTGCAGGTTAAAATGGGATACAATTGCAATCTTTTGATAGTATACAAGTTTAATAGAAACAGTTCTTTGTGCCACACAAATGTGTAAGACAGTCCATCAGTCTCTGCCAAAATACTCAGCATACACAATTTTAGTTAAACATTTTTTGTACAAATGTTTTATTCAATGTTGTTATTTTACTTTTAAGGTTAAAGGTCATAGAGATGAAGGAATATGTTTTATATAGCCAAAGATTATACAAGAAGGCATTGCTTTGAATTTAGAAAAGGAGGTTAAAAAGACAGCCTATATTTAATTATTTTATGCAGGAAATGAGAGTATGTGGGTAAAATTCCAGAAAAAAATCGAGATGATTGTTCTGTTAAATTTGAGAGAGAATTGGATAAGTACCTGAAGAATAAACAAGATAGAGGAAAATGAATGGTGTTGTGGGATACAATGCTTCCTAGGCACTAAAATTCTGAAACCAATCAACTGAACTGATGCATGAAAGAAAATTATATGCAGTAATTAATGGAGAAATAATATCAAAAAGCTTAGCATTACTGAAAGTTAGTAAACCATCTGATCTGTATAGAATGCATCCAAAGTTGCTAAAAGAAGCAAAAGTACAAATTACAGAGGCATTGGTTGTTGTATGTTGGTAAGTCAGCTCCAATGTTTGGTAGTGGGGAGTTAATGGAAACCATTATCAGAGACAAAATAACCTTCCGCTTGAATGGCCTGGGTTAATCAGAGAGTGTCAACATGGATTTGTTAAAGGCCAGTTGTGTCTGATCAATTTGTTTGAATTATTTGCAGTAATGGAGAAGGTTGATCAAGATGGTGTAGAAGCTTTTTACATATGGACTTTGGAAGGCATTGACAAAGTGTAATTTAGAGGTTTATTAGGAAAGAAACACATCAAATTAAGCGGAAAGTGGTGATATAGATATAGAATTTACTGAGCGACAGGCAACAAAGAGTGGTAGTGAACAGTTTTTTTTAAGTATAGGAGGTGGTTTATATGATGCCCCCTCCCCAAGGATCAGTTCTGGATCTGATACTTCTGTTTTTTATGCAATCTGGACTTGATCATAGGAAGCAGCATTTTAAAATTTGTAGTTGACATGAAACTTGGGAACATGATGGATCAAAATGAGATTTGTTGTAGACTTCAGGATAACTAGTTGTTGACATAAAGGGTCATAAAGTTGTGAGATGGTTAAATGATCAGAAACATGATAGATGGAGTTCAGTGTGAAGTGATGCAATTTGAAGGCACTAATATAGAAGGTCAATACACATTAAATTTATGATTTTATAAATGTAAACACTTTGGTGTTCATATATGAAAATTCTTAAAGGTTGATAGGATTTGTAAATATAGGCATAGAATATAAAAGCAAATAATCATGCAAAAACATCATAAATCACTGCTAAAACTACCACTGAAGTACTACAGATAATTCTGGGCACCACAACTTGAGAAAGCCTTATAAAAGGGATTTACCAGAACTCAGCAGGGATGAGAGGCTTCAGTTATGGGGACCAGTTCTCCTTGAAATAGAGAACATTCAGAGATGACTTAATCGAAGTTTGAGTTGATGAGCTGTTTTGATAAAAGTAGAGAAAAGCTATTCCTTACAGTGAGTGGGTCAAAAATGAGCAATCATAGATTTAAGATCGTTGGGCAAAGATTGAGAGAGAGGAATGAAGATTATATTTCATCCACTGAGTTTTTGAAATGTGAAAAACTCTGCCTGAAAAGGAGCTGGACACGTAAAAGAGTTACAGATAAAAAATGGGGTTCTGGGATTCAGCCCGATTGCCCTTTGAATGACCTACCAAAGGCACAATCAGCCATATGATCTTCTTCTATGTTGTGAGTATCCACAATTCTAGAATTGTGCAGAGATATTTGAATCATTGATAGTCATGGGTGAGGTGCCTGAAGATTGGAGGATGGCAAATGTTGTGCTTTTGTTTAAAAAAGGCTGCAGGGGAAAAGCCTGGGGAACCACAGACCAGTGAGCCTCACATCTATGGTGGGTAAGTTGTTCAAAGGTACTTTGAGAGATAGGATCTACAGTCATTTAGAGACACAAGGACTGATTAGGAACAGTCAGCGTGGCTTTGTGAGTGGAAAAATCATGTCTCACAAAATTGATAGAGTTTTTTGAAGGGAAAACCAAGAAGATAGATGAGCATAGTGCGGTTGATATTGTCTACATGGGCTTTAGCAACGCCTTTGACAAGGTATCATATGATAGATTGTTGCATAAGGTTAAATCTCACAGGATCCAGGGTGAGGTAGCTAAATGGATATAAAATTGGCTTGCTGACAGAAGCCAGAACGTGATTGTAGAGGGTTGTTTTTCAAACTGGAGACCTGTGACCAGTGATGTGCCTCAGGGATGTGTTCTAGGTCCACTGTTATTTGTCATTTATATTAATGATTTGGATGAGAATTTAGGAGGCATGGTTATCAAGTTTGCAGATGACACCAAGATTGATGGCATAGCGGACAATGAAGAAGGTTATCTAAGATTGCAATGGGACCTCGATGAAATGGGCCAGCGGGCTGACAAATGGCAGATGGAGTTTAATTTAGATAAATGAAAGATGATGCACTTTGCTAGATTGAACCAGGGCAAGACTTACTCAGTTAATGGTAGGGTGTTGGGAACAGTTATAGAACAAAGAGATCTAGGGATACAGGTTCATTTCTTCTTGAAAATGGAGTCACAGATAGACAGGCTAATGAAGGAGGCATTCGGCATACTTGGTTTCATTGGTCAGAAATTGAATACAGGAGTTGGTACGTCTTGTTGAAGTTGTACAAGACATTGGTAAGGCCGCACTTGGAATACTGTGTGCAGTTCTAATCACCCTATTATACAAAGGATGTTACTAAACTAGGAAGAGTGCAGAAAAAAATAATTAAGATGCTACCAGGAACTGATGGTTTGAGTTATATGGAAATGTTGGATAAGAACATAAGAACATAAGAAATAGGAGGAGGAGTAGGCCATACAGCCCCTCGAGCCTACCCCGCCATTCAATAAGATCATGGCTGATCTGTAGTGATTCAGTACCACTTTCCCGCTTACTCCGCATAACCCTTAATTCCCTTGTCAATTAAAAACCTATCCATTCTTGACTTGAACATATTCAGTGAGGAAGCCTCCACCACCTCATCAGGCAGAGAATTCCAAAGATTCACCACCCTTTGCGTGAAGAAACCCCTCCGCAATTCCGATCTGAACCACTCCTCCTTAATCTTGTGGCTGGGACATTTTTCTCTGGAGCCTAGGAGGCTGACAAATGATCTTACAGAGGGTCTATAAAATAATGTGGCATAGATCACCTGGTCAATATCTTTTCCAAAAGGTAAGGGAGTCTAAAACTAGAGGACATAGGTTTAAAGTGAGAGGAGAGAGATGCAAAAGTGTCTAGCATGGCAATATTTTCACAGAGAAGGTGCTGAGTGTCTGGAAAAAACTGCCAGAGGTAGAAGTAGAGGAGGGTACAATTTTGTCTTTCAAAAAGCATTTAGACAGTTACATGGGTAAGATGGGTATTGAGGAATATGGGCTAAACATAGGCAATTGGGATTAGCTTACGGGTTTTGAAAAAAAGGGCAGCATGGACAAGTTGGGCCAAAAGGCCTTTTTTCATGCTGTAAACCTGTACAACTCGAGAACTTTAAGTGTCTGTTTGGGTTTTGTATGTTTCTATGATGAAAGCAAGGAAAGCTTGCTATGTATTACCTGTATTACACTTTGCTTTATGATATGGTTAATGAGATGGGTATTCTGAAAGGCAATATTATTGGGGTGGGGTCTGAATTTCACCTGGCAAGACAAAGAAAAAATATTGCTCTTAGAATCAAATTCTGGTTAAACAAGAACATTCATGATGCAGTATGGTTTGCATAAAAAAGTAAATTTCCTTGGGTTACCTTCTGAGTGACAAACCTGTTACCCCATCTATCTGGAGATTCTGCTGAAATCAGGGTAGTCAATTTGGACGACTCCTATGGAAATGTCTGGTGTTCCTTTTTGTGGAAGTGATGATTGCTTTCTGCCCAAAGCATTTTCTCCTTCATCTTTTTAATTCTATTTTCATGCTGTTCACAGTATGACAGTCCAGATGTGTTCAGTTAGAATAGGCCCACAAGCAGTTAAAATTACAAGAGTCCTTTTCTGCTGGTAACATTTAAATGCAGCCTAATTTCCTCCAACCCACTTCTACAGAGAAATATAAAAACATCAATGTGAACAAAAACTAACAAACATCATGTAACTGCAGCTTTCAAACTCTTCTGTGTTGGTTATCATTTACAAATATTGCTACATCCTTGTGTACCCCATGCCAGTTTCCAAAAGATGCTATGCAGCTATTAGGAATAAAGACACTTATTGAAGACTTATTCAAAAAGGTAGCACACAGCTATGGAAATAATGTACCAGTGAATCAACAACTATTGAAAAATACAGAAGACTAATGGACAGAACTGATGTCCTGAGATCCTCTTTCAAATCCCCCAGGACCCAAGAACTCCAGATTAAAAATTTAAAAATAAAGCCATGATGGGCACACTCAGCAGACCAGGCAATACCTCTGGAGAAAAGTTAACACTTTGCCTTATTGGTTTCACTTCAGGTCACATTAGAATTGATGGTCATTCCCAAAGGTTCAGACTTGGCTGTCTGACCTTGAGTTAAATGCCTTAAATTAGTTATCAGGTCTTTTGAACTAATTTGCTAAATTTTGTAATAAGTTAATGTTGTAATTTCAGGAAAATAATTTGTTTTTTTTAAAATTGGGTTTGTTTCTTTATGAATGCAAATGAAATATTTATATTTTAAGGCACAAAGTTCATTCAAAAATTTAATTTATTTTTTAATATGATAATAATGTTGAGTTAAATTGGTTAGTGACCTTCTAGGTATTTTGGTTAAGACATGAAAGTTGTTGTTCTGGAGTTTTCATTAGGTTATGTTGTTTTGCCAAAGCCAAAGACCATGGAATTTCGACCAAAGGATTGTGTCCACAGAAAATATGAGTTTCTGCCATCTTTTGAATTAGTTTGCTGGACTGTGTTGGGAACCAACCTTATCTACAAAACTGGCTGTGCCCCAGAATGAATTAATCACTATGGTGAGTTTCCGCTAACTATGGCCTTTTGCATGGCTTGGAGGAGGTCTGAAAATAAAGCTATTATTTAGGTGGAAGGAGATTAATAAGTGTATTTTGAAAGAAATTGATTAAAATTATTTTTAATCATTTTAAAATCAGGTTATTCGTAGGTCATTGATTTAAGAAAAGGATGTTTATTTTTTGCAACCGCCGATTTTAATTCTGTTTACACTTAGTTACCACATCAAGAAAGAGTTTTAATGCAAAAATCTTTTTTTTAAATCCTTAAAACGCTCTGGTTCAGTTTTGAGTTTTATGTTTGCCAGTACATAAATGCTTCTCAAAACTAGCAGAGTTTTCATCTAGCCCACTGATTAAATGCAAGGTGGAAAAAATGTCACATTAAAACCTATTCTTTTTTTCCAAGTGTGTAGAATCTGTCAATAATTGGGATTTAAAAAAAAATCTTAAATCTGATTTAAATTGCAAGTAATGTGTTCTTGTAGAAATCATTACCATCTTACTGGCTTCTCAAATAAATAAACAATAAAAAGCTGAAAATACGTTTCCAAAAAGAAAGGTCAATGATTTCTTTGTTATCTTATCTTCATGTTTCATTCCAATATAATGCACAATAGTAAATTAAAAATCTGATTGTTATATACACAAAGTCTTAACAATTAAAGTTTCATAACTGGAAGTTATTATATTCAAAAGTTCCATTGCTATCATTTTGGATTTTTGCATTGTTTCAAAAAGAAAGTTGAACATATCTAAGCATTTTTCTGTAAGTGTGAATGTTGTTCCTTTGTTTTTATTTTGTCAATTCTTTCACACAGGCTACTACCATAACTCATTCCTTGATGCTGAAAGGGTATATGCAAAGGGCAACAGGGCTCAATGATTTGGCTTTAAGGCAATACTTCAGAAGTGGGACAAGTCAAACCAAGTCTGTGTTCTTGTTTGATACAATGGTCATTCACTGGGTTGGTTGAACCAAGTGACAGGATAAAAAGAAAGCACTGAATTTGTAAAGCTTTTTTCATGAGCTCAGGATGTTCAATAACAACTTACAACCAGTGAAGTACTTTTTGAAATGTAGTGATTGTTGTGATACAGGGAACACAACAGTCACATATAAGCTCTCACAAATAGCAACATGAGGAAGATCATTTTTTTTTAGAGATACTTATTTAAGAATGAACATAGTATTTCTAGTTGCGTTCAAATCCTATTTGAATGGATGGAACTTAAATTCAAATAATAAATCTGAAATATAATACTAACCCCATTAGGGGGACCATGGCAACTATCATTGATTGTTGTAAAAACCCATCTGGTTCACTAATGTCCTTTAGGGAAGGAAACCTGGCATTCACAACAATATAGATGAATTGATAACACAAGCAGAAGTAAATGGGTATGACCTAATTCCCGTTATGGAGATGTGGCTGCAGGGTGACCAAGGTTGTGAACTGAATGTCCAATGATGTTCAACATTTAGGAAGCATAGGCAAAAAGAAAAATGAAGTGGGATAGTGCTGTTCATAAAGGATGATAACAGTACATTAGTGAGAGTGGATTATGCATCGGCTAATCAAGATGTAGAGTCAGTTTCAATGGAGGTAAGGGAGAGGAAGAGACAAGTTGGACCAAAGAGCCTGTTTCCATGCTGAATGTCTTTATAACTCTATGGCAACAAACATTCATAGGAGTTGTTTATCAGCTACCAAATGGTAGCAGAGTTGGAAGGAATGGTATCAATCAAGAAATTAGAGTGCTTCAAACAAGTGTCATATATTAATCACAAGGGATCTCAACCTCCATATAGAGTGGCTGAACTTAATTAGTACTAATGTTGTGTAATATGAAAATGCTAATTAATAATCTTATAAATGAATACTTAGGAAAGAGTGATCATAATATGTTGGTATTTTACATTAATTTGAAAATAATGTAGTTTGATCCAAAACTAGGAACATAAATCGAAACAGAGTAAAGTACAAGAGGAAAATTGGCTTTGGTAAATTGGAACACTATGATGGTAGACAGGCAATGATTTTAAAGAATTAATACATCATTTACAATAACTATATTTCTTTCAGATATAAAAACCCAGCGGTCCAATCATGGTTGGCCAACACAACAAGTTAAAGATTGTGATCGATCAAAGGGAGAAGTTTATAAAGTTGCCAAAGAAGCAGGTCATAAGCCTGAGAATTAGGAACTCATTAGAATTTGGCAAAAAAAAGACTAAGAAGCTGATAAAAGAAAATTAAAATACAGTAAAAGCTTCTGTAGGTACTTAAAAAGGAGAAGATTAGCAAAGACTAAATGTTGGCAGGTAAAGAGAACTGAGAATTTATAATTGGAAAGGAGGAAATGGTGGAGAAACCACATCTGGAACAAAGTCCTGTGGTAGGGTGAGCTTGATATCACATATCTTGTCATCATATCTGACTACTATATTTAAAAAGCGCTCAACATTACTGCCCCACTATTGAAGAAAGAAAGAAGGTGGACCTTCAAGAATACCTTCAAGAAGATTGACTTCCTCGATGACATAATGGAAAGATCCACTTGATAAGTGCCCCTCCCCATTCCCCCCCACTGCTTGGTGTTCCAGTGTGACTGGCAGCCACCAGTCCGAAAGCAGCTGAAGGTTGCTTCAGGTGAGTCCCAACTTCTGCACGCCATGTTGGCCCAGACAGAATAAAATTCAAAAACTGCCGAGAGATACTAGAGCTCTGAGGGAGTTACAGAATGAGGAACTAAGAACTTTAGAACTCCCCAGAACTTGATGATCTATATCCCAAATTGCTAAAAAAAAGGTGGCTATAGATGCATTCTTTAGATTCTTGAACAGTTCCTGCAGATTTGAAAATAGCAAATGTAATTCCATTATTTAAGAAAGGAAGGAGAGAAAAAACAGAGACCTGTTACTTTGACAGTCGTAGGACGGAGAATACTACCCTCTATAACAGAGGATATGATAACTAGACACTTAGAAAAAAAAATAGAAAATCAGCTTGGATTTATGAGAGGGAAATAATGTTTGATAAAATTGTTGGAGATTTTTAAGGATATAACCGAATGGATAGATAAGGCAGAGCCATTGGGAATGGTGCATTTAGATTTTCAGAAAACTTTTGATAATGTTCCACATAAGAACAAAATTAGAGCACTGGCTTGGCTGGAGAATTGCTTAATGGACAAAAAAACAGAGTGGGAATAAATGGATTGCTCTCACATTGACAGGTTCTGATTTGGGAAGTCCTGCAAGGATCATTGCTGGGGCCACAGCTGTTCACAGTGCAAATCAATAATTTGGTTGTGAGAAACAAATGGAATGTTTCCAAGTTTGTTAATGACACAAAACTCAGTGGGAATGTAAGTTGTGAGGAATTGAGAAGAAGTTTCAAGGGGATTTGGGCATTCAATTTCCAGCCTTGGTCACCCTGCAGCCACATCTCCACAATGGGAATTAGATCATTAGTGAGTGGGCAACAATATGGCAGATAGAACATAATATGGAAAAAGGTGAAGTTATCCACTTTGTTCAGAAAAACAGGAAAGCAAGAGTATTTCTTCAGTGGTGAGAGTTTTGGAAGTGTTGCTGTCCGTAGAAACCTGGGTGTTCTTGTTCATAAGTCGCTAAAAGCAAGCATGCAGGTTTAGTAAACAATTAGGAAAGCAAATGGCCTTTATTGCAAGAGGATTTGAATATAGGGATAAAGAAGACAGATTGAATGCAGAAGGAGACCATTCGGCCCTTCGAGCTTTCACTGACAATAGTCCCTACTCAGGCCATATCTCGGTGAACCCACTTATTTATCCCACTAATCCCCGACACTAAGGAGCAATTTAGCATCGTAAATCAACGTAACTTGCATATCTTTGGAAGGTGGGGTGAAACCAGAGGACCCAGAAGAAACCTATGCAGACACAGAGAGAATGTGCAAACTCTACACAGACATCTTACTGAAGCATACAAATTTCTGAAAGAGCTTTGCAGGGTAAATGCAGGGAGCCTGCTTCCCTTAATTGGGGCATGGGTGGGAAAAGTTGGAGGTGTCATCTAGACCGGGGGTCACAGTCTCAGAATAAGAGGTAGACCATTTAGGACTAAGGAGAAAACTCTTCACTCAGAGGATGATGAATTTTTGGAATTCATTACTCCAGAGGGTTGTGGAGTATCAGTCATTGGATATGATAAAGACAGTGATGATAGATTTATAGGTAGCAAAATTATCAATGGTTATGGGGATAGTGCAGGAAAATGGCAGGGTGGGGTGTGTTTCTCTTCAGAGCAGCAGGCCAGAAAACATCAGTGAAGGCCATTTAGCTGGCACCTGCTGGGTGCTATGGCCTCCACACATCTCCTAGGCCTGGATTTCCAGAGTTGCCAGCTCCATGCCAGAAATCAGTGCGGAGCTGATTTAAGTATTAAAATCACCATTTCCCTATCATTAGCTGGCCTGGGATTGAAGTGGCTCACTCCAGTGGGGTTTACAACAGCTCACTGACCACGTTGGAGTGAAGGGAGGCCATGGAGACCCTCCAGGATGTCGGTGGTAAGGAGTGCTTCTTGAGCATTGCCAGCCTGGCTCCTTGCACTGCCTAAGGGGCAAAGAGGCAATGCTCAAGGGCCACTTTGACACTGTCCACTGTGGGGGGGTTGAAGTCCCACTGACACTCTGCAGTTAGAATTAGTGGTAGAGGCTGGGAAGAACTGATTGGGGTTGGCCTTGTGGGCGGATGGGGACATCGGGACTGCTAAGGAAACAGCAGGAGACGTTCGGGAGGACAGCAATC
Organism: Sphyrna mokarran; assembly: GCA_024679065.1. Classification (NCBI taxonomy): domain Eukaryota; kingdom Metazoa; phylum Chordata; class Chondrichthyes; order Carcharhiniformes; family Carcharhinidae; genus Sphyrna; species Sphyrna mokarran. The sequence goes on from JAGIQG010000003.1 coordinate 92,685,559, forward strand.
AGCTGGGGGGTGGGGTGGGGTGAGGGGATCGGTGGTGCAGCATTGCAGGGTTGCGGGCAGGCCAGCAATTGAGCTGGCCTGTGATTAGGAGGCTGACAGTGCGGGGCTATTGCACATGCGTTGATCTCCACTATGACAGGGGCCGCCTCAGCGCTCTGCTGCCAGCCTCTTGAGGGGGAATTAGCCCCACTTCGTGATTTTCTGCATGAATCTTCCTGAGGCACTCTGCAGCACACAGAGTGTGGGAGATTCATTTTGAAAACCCTGCTAAAAAACCATGTACAAATTACTCAAGTTTTTATGTGAGCTCCTAGAATTCTTTTGCAAAACGCTAGCCAACATGTTGAGGTAGAAGATCTGCCGAGGTCTAGTTCAATGGCAAAACAGGTATGGGGAGGAGGGGGTGGAATGGTTTATTCCTGCTTGTATCTTCTTTTTTGTATGCCATGAAAGACATCTAAATTTTGTACTTTTTCAAAAGAAATATTGCTGAGTTAGGTTTTTAAAAGACAACAAAACTATCTCTATTCTGAAAAGCAGAGAATGGACTAGAATACATTCACCTGGCATGTATGATAAGTGAGAGTAGAACCTTGAGGCTGCTTGTGTGGAAAGCACAGAAATAATAGGCTGCATGATTCTACTGTAAAAATGTACCATATCTGACAGGCATATCATCAGCATACAAAAAGAAAAGAAATGCAAGTGCATTGTAACTTCATTTAATTCAGTTTTAAAAATTGGTGTTATTTTGGTTTCCCAAATATCACACTAACATCGATGTTGGCTTTTGTAAAACAATTGCAAATGTTTGTCTGAGTAGTACAAAGTGGATGGGAGTACCCCACATGTTGGAATTATTCAATGCTTTTTTCAAAACCTCAGTGTAATTGCAACAAAGTTGCATGGGCTGTTGGACCTTTTCCGCACTTCACTTAGCAAGCTGTCAAATGCTTACATTTTCAAACTAGTCCAGTGCATACAATTCTGGGGATAGAAGACGCTTTGGGATGACTGAAGTGGCAGTTACTGATAGTAAAGCTGCTTTTGGTGCCACTCAGTGTGAGCACTGATGTTTCACAATGATGTAAGGGCTCTGTAGTACATTAAGTAGGGCCATTCTGCATTATACTTCTGTATATCTCCAATCTAATAGAAAATATCTTTTTCTGTTTGAATTTGGAAATTGTCACCACTTGCTGGCTATGCTTGATGTCCAATATTCAATGAATTCAATTGCAGACACAGTTTGATCTGCAGACTAACCAGGACACCAAAACTTTATGGCAGGCTTATACGATTAAACATGGTCAGAAAGCATTACTTGCCCTTATGAGGTCTGTGCAAGCCAAGCTATTTACCGTAGCTTACATGCCAAGCTATGCTATTTACCAAATCCACCTTTGTAATTTTAATTGGATTTGATTGATGGCTCTTTTACTCAGAATGCTGTTGATTAGAAAATAAATACTGTTGTTTTGCCTGTCATTTTTAATTTTATTATAAACCAGCCAGATTTGTTAAGTAGGGACAGAGGAGGGGAACTGTGCTTAGAGCCCGAGAGAATGGCGGAGATCCTGAATGAATACTTTGCGTCGGTATTCACGAAGGAGAGGGGCTTGTTGACAGCTCCTGTCTCTGAGGGAGCTGTGGATCAGTTGAGGGAAATATCCATACCAAGGGAGGAAGTGTTAGAGCTTCTCGGTAGCATTAAAACTGATAAATCTCCAGGGCCTGATGGCATTTATCCCAGACTGCTTAGAGAGGTGCGAGGTGAAATTGCTGGGCCTCTGACGCAAATCTTTGTCTCTTCCATGGACACAGGTGAGGTCCCAGAGGACTGGAGAATAGCTAATGTTGTACCGTTGTTTAAAAAGGGTAGTAGGGATAACCCTGGAAATTATAGGCCTGTGAGTTTGACGTCAGTGGTAGGGAAGCTGTTGGAGGGGATTCTTAGAGATAGGATGTATCGGCACTTAGAGCGTTGCAATCTGATTAGGGATACGCAGCATGGATTTGTTAAGGGGAGGTCGTGCCTTACAAATCTGGTAGAATTTTTTTGAGGAGGTGACGAAAACGGTGGACGAAGGGCGAGCCGTTGATGTCGTCTATATGGATTTTAGTAAGGCGTTTGACAAAGTCCCTCATGGGAGGTTAGTCGAGAAAGTCAAGGCAAATGGGATACAAGGACAGGTAGCTAGATGGATAAGCAACTGGCTTGGTAATAGGAGGCAGAGAGTAATAGTGGAAGGGTGTTTTTCTAGCTGGAGGTCGGTCACTAGTGGTGTGCCGCAGGGCTCGGTACTGGGACCTCTTCTATTTGTAATATATATAAATGACTTGGAAGAGGGAATAAGTGGAGTGATCAGCAAGTTTGCAGACGATACAAAGATGGCTGGACTTGCGGATAGTGAGGAGCATTGTCAGGCGATGCAGCAGGACATAGATAGGCTGGTAGCTTGGGCAGACAGATAGCAGATGGAATTCAATCCTGAAATGTGAGGTGATGCATTTCGGGAGAAAAAAATGTAGAGGGGAGGTATATGCTAAAGGGTAGACCTATTAAGAGTATAGAAATGCAGAGGGACCTGGGGGTGCAGGTGAACAAGTCTCTGAAGGTGGCAGAGCAAGTGGAGAAGGTTGTGACGAAAGCATATAGTATGCTAGCCTTTATAGGAAGGCGTATAGAGTACAAGAGCTGGCCTTTAATGTTGCAGTTGTATAAAACGCTGGTTAGACCTCATTTGGAATACTGTGTCCAGTTCTGGTCGCCTTACTACCGGAAGGACGTGGAGACTCTGGAAAGAGTGCAGAGCAGGTTTACCAGGATGCTGCCTTGTGTGGAAGGTCTGAGTTACGAGGAGAGATTAGGCAAATTGGGACTGTTTTCCTTAGAAAGACGTAGACTTAGAGGAGATCTGATAGAGATGTACAAGATTTTGAAGGGGATAGATAGAGTAAACAGGGCTAAGCTTTTTCCGAGGATGGACTCAAATAGCACGAGGGGTCACGGGCTTAGGGTGAGGGGGGTAAGGTATAATTTGGATGCTAGAGGGAGATTTTTCACACAGAGGGTGATGGGGGTAAGGAATGCGCTACCAAGTAAAGTGGTGGAGGCAGGTACTCTGGAGATATTTAAGAAATACTTAGATGGGCACATGAACAGAATGGGAACGGAGGGGTATAGAAAACTGATTTAAAATAGGGATCATGAGCCTTGGGAGTCCCTGGGAAGTGTGTAAATAGATGATGATATTGATGTACTTGTTTTTATCCTACAGATGCTTTGATCCACCTTGTTGTCTAACGAGGGGCATATACGCGATGGGTCGTGAGAGGGCTGCTCTTGGACCTTTTTCAAGAGTATCCTACTGCTTCACATCGTTGGTGTATGCTTGACCTGGACCATCTGATGGGCAACACGACAGCGCAGTGATTATAGCTGTGCTGTGCAGATACATGGATTTGGGGCCTGTGTCTGTGGGAGTTTGCGCATTCTCCCCGTGCTTGCGTGGGTTTTCTCTGGGAGCTCCGGTTTCCTCCCACATCCCAAAGATGTGCTCTTAGGCTAATTGGCAAAACAAATTCTCCCTAAATTGTCTCAACTTTGGTTTTTAATCCATAGATCTATAAACATGGACAGGGATCGCGTGTAGAAGTGGGAATATTGAGGTGGCGGCGCGGGCTCGTTGGGCCGAAGGGCCTGTTTCCCGTGCTGTTTTGTTCTTTGTTCTGGACACCCTCAATCGCCCAAATAAGCAGCAGGATATGATGACTTTATTGCAATGTTCATATAAGCCTATTTATGACACTAATGAATAAACTTCTAACTTGTTGCTACCATATAATTGAATTTATTCACCTTTCGCACTAATGATGGGTTCAAATCCCACTGCAGGATTTGAGCACAAAATCTAGATTGATACTTAAATGCGGTATTGAAGGTGTGCTACATTGGTAGATCTGTCAGTTTTTGGATAAGCCTTTCAACTCAGGATCCTTCTGTTTAACTAAATGAATATTCAAAGCACAATAGGCAGTTCTGCTGGGATCCCTCAGCTGACACTTCCAAAGTATCTTAACTAGTCTTTATCCTGTGACTGTTTTTAAGATCTTGCTGTGCAAAACTGAATAGCATATTTGCCAACATGACAATAATCACAACTCTTCAAAAATCACTAAGTAATTGAACATTTGGCTTAATGGATCTAGAAACTGTGGAGGAAAATGACTGAATAAATTCACAAGAGTTTGCTGATGAACTTTTAACACAAATAAAATATTCAAACAAGCAAAATGAACTATGTTACATCAGACAAAAAGGTTGGGAAGATCTCAACGCAAATACAAGAAGGTGATTCAATTTACCAGCATTCCTTTACCCAGTGATATCTCTACAGACATACAAATTAGTGATGAGTTACCATTAGCTTGACACAAAAGATCTTTGCTTGGGACTAGCACATATGCAAATAGTTTTCTTCCACTGTATTCTTAGCATTCATTTGAAACTTCTCAACCCACTCATGGGGCTCCCCGAGACTCCCAAAGAACCTGAACTTTAAACTCACTGTTTCAGTTGTAATACTGATAAAATCATGTTCCTGAGTCTATAACTGACTATTCAATGAAGTACTTCCCACTAGTCATATACTTTTCTCAGAGAGTTGAAAAATCTCTGTCTTCACCTTGATGCACACTGAACTCTTCTCTGTCTTTTTCTGTGTCTCTGTGTCACTTGAGCACTATTGTAAGTCAACCACCCAGTTTCATTTTGACTTTGTGTTTTTCTTTATCAAAATCATTAAATTTCTAACCCCATTTAATTGATTTCTTTAAAGTCAAAGATTTAAAACCTGAATAAAAATTTATATATGCAAATCCAGAAAACTGATCTTTCAGCCACAGATCGACCCAGACTTCTAAGCGTCAAGGCTCATATCAAACATACATGAAATTGAAATACTTTTTACCTTAATTAACACATACATAGGTTGTAACTTTTGAGCTACTGCATTATATTTGGCGGGGGGGATACCCCAAGACACTTTGGGGAATCTCCCTTGAAAATCCCAGATAAACATCTGCATGGCAATTACCTCAAAAGTACTAACTTCCTCTGGAGAAATGCCCTGCTCTAAGAACTATTCGAAAATGTGTTTTAAATTGCAAACTTTAGATGGTTTTCCAGGATTACACTAAGAAAAAGTTAGAATTAAAACCTCCTTCTAACTTCTGTGTCATTATTGTAAACACCCCAGACTGGTACTCATGGAACTCCTCCCACTCCCCCAGCTACTCTCCCCACTCATGGAACTTCCTACCACACCTCACTCTTAGAACCTGAGATGAACCTGTGACCCTAATTTGACTGCTCCTGTTGACTTGAGCCCACACCTCCCCGCTCCGCCCCGCACTCTCGCAACTACAACCCAACCTGACCTTTAAGCCACCCCCAACCCCTACTTCTTCCAGTTTCCTCATCCTCCCAACCTCCCATCCCCAACCACTCAAATCCTATCCACTTACCTTAGACACTTAACTCCTTCCTGGTCATCAATTTCACTGGACCCTTTTAAACTTACCTGTTTTACAGAACCTTTCTTGAATCCACTGGAGCTCAGTGCAGGCCCAAGCAGCTCCAGTGAAAGACTGGGTTAGTGTTAAGTGTTGAGGGCAGTTAAGTATGTAGTTATTTATAGTAATTCCTGTGGGCCATGTCTTTACGGCAGTAGTCAAAAGTTTGGCCTATCAATTCAACTTAGAAATTATACATTGTTCTAACAGGATGCCCTATATGTCTCTTAGACTTCATATGCATTTGGACAAGTTGTTTTCCTATTCATTTAAGTGATTTGATATTAGTTATACTCTAACTGTAATTATCTGAATATGCACAATCCCCTGGTGAAAGTCTAATTGCTCGTCCTAGGAATAAGTGTATAAGCTTAAGTTCATTGATGTGGATTTCTTAATAAACTGCATTTTTGTTGTGAACACAGGTTAAAACTGTTGGGAAGGAGCCAGAATTTTAATTGCATTCAACACCATTTTATGTAGATGCTCTTGTACTGAAAAAAGTGATTAACTTCATGGTTAGATTCCAGTGCTGCTAAGAAGAAAAACATTAAGTTTTGGACCGGCATTTCTCACCCTTCCACGCATGTTAGCCTGACACTTTCTTTCCATTAACTTTAATGGGTGTAAAATTGCAGACTGGCATTGTGTGGACATCAAACTTCCCACTTACATCTCACTGTTTTATAGTCTTAAAAAGATAAATGACTAGTCTTAATGAGTCCTTCACAATAAAAACTGTCAAGGCTCTTGCAGATCAATTTTACATTTAACCCTTCACACAAGTGGAGATTGAGTCTGAAGAACCCAAGATTATAGAGGTGAGTGAGGCCATATAATTTATCTTTCCATCTATGTTTGTGTGAGTTGCCTTCCTCTTATCCCCATTTTTCCCAATGACAGCAATCAACTGTCCCTTGCATGTTTAATGTGTGGAAAACTCCTTCCAAAAATGGGTTCTGAAATTTTATTTTACTACTGTGTTGGTACATATCTTCCTTTAGCTGAGGTTTGACATCAAATAGTGATCTGGATTAATTTTTTTCTTGTCCAATTGCTGTTACCTACATCTTCTATTAGCCTTCTTTCCAGGTTGAAGTATACATTTAAAATAAAACTTCGCTAATGACCCTGACACCAATGGAGGAAATCTTTACCAGAAAATGGTGGTGGTGTGGGTTAGGAAGAGATGGAGTTAATGTGTGAGAAATCTGTTTGCTGCCTCCAATCTGCATATTTCCAAATTTAACTAGAGCCTGGAATTGGGTGGGTTATTAACCTGTTCCGGAAGATGGATGGGAACTTTAAATACGATGATGAGGTTGTGAGTCTCCGTTCAGGTCTTTGACTGAGCTCTGGTTCGCCTGAAACCTGGCAACTTCATTGAGTTGTTGGATTCACGATGTAGGCATCTTCAGAGGAGTCTCTGCAAGCAAGCCATTCAAACAATCTGATGCCTCAGGAGCCCTTCACAAGGCCTCTGATCCTCTGCACACACCCGCAAACCCAAATATTTTTTCTTCACACACTGAGCAACATTTAAAAGTACTGCAAGAGAACAAAAGCTATACAACAAGGACATTTTGTTACCTTTTGGAATAAAAGAAGACCATTAAGAAATATTTAGAAAATTTGATAATGGTACTTCCTTGCACCCTGCTTTTATACAGAGCCACCAGACAAGATTTCAGCCCATTTTGCTTAGTTCTTGGACTACATTTTTTTGAAATATAAATGTGAGGTTGCCTGTTGTCTATGTCACTTTTTTGAGCCATGAGACCTACACCATTACTTTGTGAGTAATGAACTGAGACAGAAACCAAACCACCCACCATGTGTGTCAGTAATATGTCACTGCAATTGAGTGGATTTTGATGGCAGGAAGACAGCCAACTGCGGTAAGAAATAACAAAGAAAAGCCTAAAACTTCAGTCCGCAACTTTGTGCAAAACTTTGACTGTTGGGTGAATCAGTATGGCTTTGAATCTTCTAGTATCTCTTCCTATGGGGTGAGGGCAGATTTGAGAATGAATTGAAATTCTTGCAGCCTCAATGGCATAATATGAAATTGCCACAGAGTTTAAGAAGAAACCTGAACAAATAAGAATTGTAGCTCTTTTATCAGGCTGGGTAAAACTTCACTAAGTTGCAGAAAATCAATCTCATGAAACTTTGGATTCCTTGAGGACCCAAATGAAACCTTTTACTAATGTTGTTTATGAATGGAATGTGTTCAAAACCAGATCTAAGGAAGTGGGAATTGATCACAATGTTACTGTCCTGAGATATCTAGCAAAACCTGGTGAGTTTGAACAACTTAAGGATGATCTGATCAGAGACAAGATTATCTTAGAAATGAGAGATCTCACCATGAGAGAATCTTTGTTGAGAAAAGAAAAACTTGCTCTCAAGAAAACTACTGACATGTGCAGAAGCCCTGAAGTAACTAATCGTCAGCTGAAAAGTATTGATGGGAGAACTGACCAGGCCTTGCACTAAGTGGAGAGGCAGTTCTGGCCTTCCAAGAATAAGACAACAGAGAACTATTTACAGAGGGCTAGCAGAAATATCAAGGCTAAAATACTGAATATAAGTATTGCAGAGGACATCAGACAAAAGAAAAGGAAGCATGTCCAGAATGGGAAAGCTGTGATCTAACTGCAAGAAGCTGGATCACTTCACAGGTAAATGCTGGAAAATAGAAAAGCAAGTCAGTAAAGATTATTGCTGGAGCAATGTCAGACAATGATTTTTATTCATCACTCTACACCCTAGAGCACATTGGCATTGTCAAGAACCAAGGTAAAAATAGTTTGTGACTATTTGAATGGTGACTGCAGAAGAAGATGTAAAGCTAATGTGAAAGCTAATGTCAAATAGATACTGGTGCTACATGCAATACCATGAACATTGCAGACCTACGTAGTTACCACGATTGGTAAGGTGGTTAATAGTGAAGATAAAGGTCGTCGGTTACAGAAAGACGCAGATGGCTTGGTCACATGAGTAGAGCATGTCAGATGGTATTTAACCCTTATAAGTGCAAGGTGATGCACTTTGGAAGAAATCCAATCTGAAAGCTCAACTTGAAAAGATGGGAGAAATCAAGAAAGTGACAACACCTGCAGAGTGGATTGGCAGCATGATAGCAGTGAAAACAACTGGAAAGTTGTACATGTGCATATTTCCAAAATACCTCAATAATGTTTGAAGAGATTTCATTACTCCAAGCCACCATTGAAAAAATTTTACCACAGCGTTCTAAGGGAAAGGTCTTTGCCACTTTGGCTAAGAAGAGGGGATAGATGCAAGTGATGTTGTATGTAAGCAGCAGTTTTCTGACAATGTACATGCAACACAGATGTGTATAAGGCACTCTTTGAATGGAGAAACACACTTACTAAATGAATGGAAACGTGACTAATATCAAGCCATACCTAAACTATTCCTCAGTAGCTAAAAACCTACTAAAGCCAGAAGTAGTAACAGGAGTGAGTGACAAAACCAAAGTGAAATGGCAGTCAATTTCACTTTGATAGAGTGGCCAAAGTTGAAATTTGGAGAACTAGTGAGGATATAAACATTCAAGAAGTTTGGCAACCTACTTGAAGAAGTTGTCAGCTAGATATATTGTCCCAACTGCAGATATATATAGGCAACCTGAGAAGCTGATATTTAATAGTAAATCATTGAAGAAATATTGAATTTGCTAACAGAACAAGGAACAGAACAGCCATCAATCCCAGGAGTCAACGACCCTCCGAAAAATGCAACAGATCAGCAGCAACACTTACTATAGAGATGCACAGTCATTCCAAGAACCAATAGCTGCCAGACGAACAACCAATAACAACCTGCACTTGTACCATTCATTATAAGGCTGAGTCTCTTATATGATTATATATGCAATGTGTGTATGTGTACAGACAGACTAGATGATGATTCTATAGACCTTGCAAATGGAAATGATAATATATACAATGTATTTTTATCCTTTCTATTTAAAGAGAAATTTTGTAAAATGTCTTTATGCACATTTGCCAGGTGTGCACTTTGGCTTGCCATTGTCGTTTGACACTTGCGTCATATATGCCCTTTTTGTGTGTAAAGGGTTGAGGCAGAAATCATTTTATCCACCACATGGAACAATATTTGTACAATGCTACATCAGTATGCTAGCTACATGAAGCCTATTATACGCTTTGATCAAGACACAAATACTTAACAAGAGAGTTCAGGAGGGTGAACTTTCTGTTGAGGCATTGCAAATTGGGCAGGACGTATTGGCCTCAGAATCCCACATCTAGGTCTGCATGAGTTAAGTACACTTCTGATATAATGAGGAAGAAATCATTGATTATAGTCCTGTTTGTTTCAGTAATGCTATATTCAAATCACCCTCCATAAACTACCATTTATTTTTGGCATTATCTTTCCTGTAAGATGCAGAAGATCATATGATGCAAGAATGCTAATGCTCCCAAAGTGTCTCAATTACTCTTTCTTTCTGGAAAACATTTCCCTGCTTTCATTAGATGAAAAACATTTCTAAAATGAGGATTGCACTTGTGATAAATAACATATCAGAAGTTAGATACAAAATAATTTCCATGCAATGCACGGTGCAATAATTCTAGCCTTAAAATGGATCTTCTTCCCCCCAAAATACACACATTTAATAGTCATAGTTTCTGGGCAGGATTTTTCATCCTGAAACCATAAAAATCTGACTGAGGTCACTGGACCTTCTCATTGTCCGCTGTTCGCTCGCTCTAATTCCCATGACAGGTGGGCTGATAAAATTCTGCTCATTATGATGTGAATCTCTTGTTAAGTTTTTCATTTTCTCTAGCTAAAGATTGTAATTTAAAAAAATGACTTCATTTAGGATTAGAGCAGTAATCAGAGAATGCTCTTTTTTAATTGGCTTGCCTGAATTCTAATCAAGTTGTAATTGATGACAAGTTTCAGATTTTTTTCACACTTCTTATGCATGTCATTGGAGAAGGTTACCCATTGCTTCACAAAAAGTGTAGGGATTTTCTCCATGATTTTTCTCCTTGCTGTATATACGTGAGTTTTGTAACCAAAATAAATGGTTGCGGATTCAAAGCAGCATCTGGAAAACAAAATTTCAGATGTGAAGTACACTATTCCTCAAATCAATAGCTAATGGAATAATGCAACATCTACATTCACTTTTTAGACTGCCATTTAAACTGCAGTGGTTAATTCAAATGAGAAAAGAACTTGCACTTCAAGTTACTACTGACTCTTCTAAAGCATATGAGAAAGCGGGCCTTTTGCCAAGTAACTGGAAAGTATAATAGCTGTTTTAATTTTGCCTATCACTCCTCTGTTCAAAACTGCAGAACTCCCTTACCTAACTGTGGGTGTACCTGCACCACACTGACCACAAAGATTCAGCAATGCATCTTAATCATCACCTTCTTAAAGCCAATTAACCTATTCTTCATTGCTCACTGACCTGATTCTTCATCAAACAACATTTTTAAAAACCCTTCATGCTCCCTATCCTTATTATCTCCCCCAGCCCCAAAATCTGAGATAGCTGCACTCTAATCCAACCTCTAATCATTAGAATCTAATGCATTCCTAATTATAATTTCTTCACCATTAGTAGCTTTGCCTGCTGTTGCTTAGTTCTAAAACCCGAGAATTATTTCCCTACACCTCTCTGCCATTCTACTGCTCTTCTTTTAACACTCTGGTCCAAAGATGGGTGGGTTAGGTTGATTGGCCATGATAAATAGCCCATTAGTGTTAGAAAGATTAGAAGGGTAAATATGTGGGGTTGTGGGGATGGGACCCAGGTGAGATTATTGTCGGCATAGACTCAATGGACCTCCTTCTGCATTGTAGATGTTATGATTTAACATTTGTAGCTCTCAGTCATACTTTGTTTGATAATGCTTCTGTATAGTGCTATGAGTTGTTTCACTGTGTTAAAGATGCTATATAAAAATAAACTGTTAAGTGTTACTGAAATACAAATGTTCATGTTTTTATTTCAATATTTCATTTTATTGTCATGCATTTCAAAGTGCACCAAAATGAGGCCTGTCATTGTGAATGTAACTATTGAGGTATGGATATATGTTCTGACTTCTGTCAGAGGAAATTCCTATAAACCTAACAGGTTTTTGGAATTGGATTTTGTTTTTGACCAGGAACTGGTTCCCTGTAGTGCCTTAAGCATAGAACACACATTCAAAAAGTACCATTGTCATTTCCAGCTGCATTTGTCAATAATATTTTTATTGTGAAAAAAATAAAATAACTCGGTCTGAAGATGTCATGGAAAATGTGCTGGTAAATGTTCTGTAATTCAAACACATTTCTGCTACTATGGTATTAGATTGCATTCAAAAGAGTTGCAGTAAATATCAATCAATGACATTTTAAAATGATATTATTATACAATAATCTTTAGAACCAAGCCAGGATCAATAGGACAAATCCAAAGCTTCTTACTGAATTTAAAATCATTTTAGCAGCATTTCTTTGAGGGAATTATAGCGTTGGACTTTACCGTAGAGTAAATATTATCTTGGTATATTGTACAGTTAATGGGGACAGTTCATTCCCAATTAAGCAAACAGTAGGCTTGTATTTACTGACTTTTATAACTATTTTCTGAAAGGATTATAGATCTCTAAAATTCTCCTTCCAATTGTGGAAAACTGAATATAATGTATGAGATTTATTTTTGTTTATAGTAAGCTTTCTTTGTGTTTTGGCCGAAGCAGAAAGTGTTCTTTCTTGAAAATTTATATATTAGATATGTTATTAGTTATCTTTAGGATTCATAAGCTCTTGCATATTAAATTCAGAACAAGTAACAGTCTGCTACTATTGAACCCAAGTAGCTTAATTTGAATTATCTGTTAACCGGAATTATATTCATGCAATACAAGTTTCCTGAGTTCTTTTACCTAAATTACGTAATGCAAACTTCAAGTTGGTCCTTTGTCAGAGGTGAAACAACCTTGCAGTAAGAAGGGTAAAGAGTATTTGAAATGGTTTATAAGCATTGTTTGCAAACTTCTGTAATGTATGCCGACAAATTAATCTTGAACTACAGAATTGGTGCATATTGAAAATCAAATACAGATTGCAAAATTAGTTTGTAGAATTTAAAATTATGTTGGGCCATTCAACTTAAAAAGAAGATATTTGTAAGAGTAGAAACCACATTGTTTTCTTCATGTCATCCCATACGTCTAGTTAATTTCCCATACTGTGTGCATTCCTCAAGTGTTTTTTCATTAAATTCATGGGACATGAGTGTTGCTGGCTGGCCAGCATTTATTGTAAGATGTCTCACAACACCAGGTTAAAGTCCAATAGGTTTATGTGGCAGCACAAGTCACTAGCTTTCGGAGCGCTGCTCCTTCATTAGGTAAGTAGGACTTCTATTCACAAACAGGGCATATAAAGACACAAACTCAATTTACAAAATAATGGTTGGAATGCAAGTGTTTACAGATAATCAAGTCTTAAAGATACAGACAAAGTGAGTGGACAGAATATTAAGCAAGGTTAAAGAGATGTCTATTGTCTCCAGCCAGGACAGTTAGTGAGATTTTGCAAGCCCAGGCAAATCGTGGGGCTTACAGATAGTGTGACATGAACCCAAGATACCGATTGAGGCCATCCTCATGTGTGTGGAACTTAGCTATCAGTCTCTGCTCAGCAACTCTGCATTGTGTGTTGTGAAGGCCGTGTTGTCTCTTACCCAAAGATCAGGGGCTGAATGCCCGTGACTGCTAAAGTGTTCCCCAACAGGAAGAGAGCACTCTAGCCTGGTGATTGTTAAGTGGCGTTCATTCATCCATTGTTGTAGCGTCTGCATAGTCTCCCCAATGTACCATGCTTTGGAATATCCTTTCCTGCACCGTATCAGGTAGACAACGTTGGCCAAGTTACAAGACTATATACCGTGTACCTGATGGATGGTGTTCTCACGTGAGATGATGGCATCTGTTTTGATGATTCAGCACATCTTGCAAAGGTTGCTATGGCAGGCTGTGTGGTGTCATGGTCACTGTTCTTCTAAAGGCTTGGTAGTTTGCTGCGGACAATGCTCTGTTTGAGATTGTGCAGTTGTTTGAAGACAAGAAGTGGGGGTATGGAGATGGCCTTAACAAGATGTTTATCTTTATCAGTGACATGTTGAAGTTCCGGAGAAAATGTGTAGCTTCTCTGCTCCGGAGAACTATTGGATTACGAAGGGTGCTGTGTCTGTCATGTCCCATGTTTGTCTTCTGAGGAAGTTGATGCGGTTTTTGGCTGTGGCATGTCGGACCTGTCAATCGATGAGTCGAGTGCCATATTCTGTTCTTATGAGGGCATCTTTTAGTCTCTGGAGGTGTGTTGCGATCCTCCTCATTTGAGTAGACCCAGTGTATTTGGAGGGCTTATCTGTAGGGAATGGTTTCTTTATCCTGTTTAGGATGGAAGCTGGAGAAGTGGAGCATTGTGTAGTTATCCGTGGGCTTGCAGTACAGTGAAGTGCTGAGGTGACCGTCCTCGATGGAGATGCATGTGTCCAAGGAATTGCTCGACAATCACCAGGCAAGAGTGCTCTCTTCCTGTTGGGGAACACTTCAGCGGTCACGGGATACTCAGCCTCTGAACTTCAGGTAAGCTTTCTTCAAGCTGGCCTTCGTGACAACGCAGACTCACTGAGCAGAGACTGATAGCCAAGTTCCGCACACATCTGGATGGCTTCAGCTGGCATCTTGGGTTCATGTCACACTATCTCTAATCCCCATGACTTGCCTGGGTTTGCAAAATCTCACTAACTATCCTGGCTGGAGCCAATACACATCTTTTTAACCTGTGCTTCACGCTCTGTCCACTCACATTCTGTATGTCGTTAAGACTTGACTATCTGTAAAGACTTCCTTTCCAACTATTATTTTGTAAATTGAGTTTGTGTCTTTAAATGCCCTGTTTATGACAGAACTCCTACTTACATGATGAAGGAGCAGTGTTCTGAAGGTTAGTGGCTTGTTGGACTTTAATCTGATGTTGTGAGACCTCTTACTATTTTTACCTCAGTCTAATGTCAGCATCTCCACATCACTGCATTTATTGCCCATCCTATTGCCCTTGAGAAGGTGATGGCGAGCTGTCTTCTTGAACCATGTGGGTTGAATTGTGAGTGAAAGGACAGCAATATATTTCCAAGTCAGGATGGTGAATGGCTTGGAGGCGAACTTGCAGTTGGTCATGTCGCCAGATATCTGTTACCCTTGTCCTACTGGGTGGAAGTGGTCATGAGTTTGGAAGATGCCAACTAAGAATCTTTGGTAAATTACTGCAATGCATCTTGTGCATAGTAATACTGCTGCTACATTGATGGTAGAGGGAGTGGATGTTTGTGGGTGTGGTGCCAAACAAGTAGGCTGCTTTACCCTGATAGAATCAAGTTTCTTGCGTGTTGTTGGAGCCTCCACTGAGGCAAGTGGGGAACATTTCATCACACTTCTGACTTGTGTCTTGTAGATGGTGTTCAGGGTTTGGGGAGTCAGGAAGTAAAAGTCGTCACACTTTTTTTAGCCTTTAACTGCTCTTGTAGCCGTTGTGTTTAAGTGGTGAGTCCAGTTGAGTTTCTGATCAATGAAAACCCCAAGGATGTTGACAATGGAGGATTCATTGATATTAACACCACTGAATGTCATGAGGTGGTGGTTATAGTGTCTCTTATAGGTGAAGGTCATTGCCTGGCATTTGTGTGGCATGAATATTACTTACCAATTGTCAGCTCAAGCCTGGATATTGTCCAGAATCTTGTTGCATTTGAACATGGACTGCTTCAGTATCTGAGGAGTCACAAATGGTGCTGAACATTGTGCAATCATCGGCACTCATTTTTTCATTGCACATTGTTTGTCCTACATTTTACTCATCATTCAGGGTTCGTAAATACAGAGTATTGTTGAAAGAGACAAATATGTGGTGACGACTGGCCTTGGATTCTACTGGTTATGTTTTCATCAATGAACAAATCCACAAAATTATTTTTTGTTCTTGTTGAGTGGAAGTCAGAAAAAGTAAATGAAAACAATTAGGTATCCCTCTCTGTTGTGGCCCAGATTTGATAGCCAGCAATGAAGTGACAGTGCTCAGCGTTGGCCTCAATGCAATTCCCTAGAGATCATGCAATGTCTGGCATAGGTTTGAATATTCTGATCATTTCAATCTGCCTTAGCTTAAGACGGTCTGCAGCATCAAGCAAAATAAAATGTTGAAATAGCCTGTCACTTGAAGAATGTTCAGATAGCAAATAAAAACCACCAATTAGCTTTATTTTTTAAATCCTTTTACAGACAGAGGAACAACTATTGAGCAATATATATGAGATTAAGTTCAAAGTTAAACTCCCGATGTGGTTTCATGCTGTTATGAATTTACAGTGGGATCTTCCACTGGTGTCATTATGGAAGGTCAAAAAACCTGTCAGAGGATGGCAGGAACCTCATTTGCATCCTGTTAATACAATGCAGATGCAGGCCCAACATACCTCCACCAACAACCATCCCCCCAACCCCCCCAAACTCCACACTCCCCACTATCGGATTCTCAGTGATGTTAGTGGGAAAACATATTGGTGTGAAACAGATTGGTACAAGATGGCATGCGGAAGTCGCGACTCATCTGAACAAAGCCCGGGGCTGTCTTTGGAGTTTAGAATGGAGGCCGCCCTGGATCCTAGAACATCACAACAGTGGGTCAGAGGAGCATCTGTAGCTGGACCTCCCAGATTCGGTATGCTGGAGGGGATCCATCATCCAGTCTCAGAATGTTCCTGGAGTTCCATTTTCATTCTTCGGAGGCCCACTGTCTGATCTCAGAGTGCTCCCAAAGATCTATCTTCATTTTCAGGATGTCCATTTCTTATTTCACTAATGGGTCAGTGATGTTAGATGCTTTTTCAATACAGCACTGGATTACAGCCTTCCAGGCCTGTCCCGCCACTGAATAAGGCATTGTTAACCAAGGTGCATAATTAATGAGTTTGGGGCTAGGAGAATCTCCCTGTATCTGGGTAGGTTTCCTTGGATGCTTTGGTTTCCTTCCACAGTCTGAAAGATGTGTTAAATTCTCTCTCAGTGTATCAATAAAGGCTACTAGGGGATTTTTCACAGTAATTTCATAGTAGGGTTAATGTAGGCCTACTTGTGACACCAATAAATAAACATTAGACCCAACGTTCTTAACATTGCCTCTCATCTGAGATGTTTTCCAGCTGGCTGCCACAGTGGGAAACATTCCATGCTGCCACCCCTGCCACAACATTTAATGTCAAAGAAGGAGAATTCTGCTGTTCACATTTGCGGATGCCAGAAGTTGTTTCTGGTTTCACAGTTGTCACTGCAGTCATAAAATCCAGATCAATGTATCACCTACCCTAGCACAACATTGAAAATTGTGACCTCCATTCTGATGAATATATTGTTTTTAAAAACTGACATATTCCAGGGCTTAAGCAGAAAATTCTGTTTATCTTTTGAGTAATAGCTGGTATTAACCTATGTACATCTTGTTAATGTAATGGTTCTGGTGTAAGTCTTCACAGTGGTAAAACTGACAATCTCATGCTGTTCTTCCAGTGGTGCAGAATAAATCATTTGTATTTTCTTTTGAGCCAGATGTCAAAGATTGAAAATCTTCAATGAGACCATGCAAGCAAGTAATATTTTGGGGGAAAAAAATCTTTGCCAAGAGTATGATTTAAATTTTGATGGGAAATGATTCTTGATCATCACATATATGTCGACATTGCTGTTTCATAAACATGTTTGAGGGAAATAGAATTCAATGATTTCCTTTAAGAAGCTGTTTTGTAGGTAAAAAAAATTAGAAAGTTAGAATTTCAGTATTCTATGCTAGTAATCACAGTTGCTGTACAAGCTTTAGCTATTAATCTCTTTGGTTTTCATTTTTTTGTGAATTCCTCCCTATGTACAATTGTATGCAAGAAACACATTTGCCATGGAGATTACAATATTAAGAAATGCCTTGTTTCTGGAACTATCCATTGTTTCAGCTCTCATGCTATGATAGTGAAATATTGTAGTGATAAAACATAAATAAACAATTCTATTTTAGGGTATTTTGACATCAGAAGTGTACAGTTAGTACAATATGGGTGGGTTTAGCTTAATTGGCTGGATAATTGGGTTGCAATGTAAAGTGATGCCAACAGTGCCAGTCAGTTCATGTACTGGCACAGTGGTTAGCACTGCTGCCTCACAGTGCCAGGTAGCTGGGTTCAATTCACAACTTGGGTCACTGTCTATTTGGAGTTTACATGTTCTTCCTGTGTTTACATGGGTTTCCTCTAGGTGCTCCAATTAACTCGCAGTCTAACAGAGGTACTGGTTAGGTGCATTGGCCATGCTAAATTCCCCCTCAGTGTACCTGAGCAAGCGCTGGAGTGTAGCAACAAGGGAATTTTCACAATAATTTCTATAGTGGAAATAGCACTTGGGGTGAATGGAATCAAAGGTTATGGGGAGAAAACAGGAGTAGGCTATTGAGTTGGATGATCAGCTATGATCATAACAAATGGCAGAGCAGGCTCAAGGGGCCAAATATATTCCTCCTATTCCTATCTTCTGTGTTTCTATGTTTCATTTCGGTGTTAATGTGAACCTACTGTGACACAAATAAATAAACTTTAAAGCCCACGTTCTCAACCTTATCCCTCATCTGAGGTGTGTTGTTACTCTGGTTAAATCACCACATGATGTGGAGATGCCGATGTTGGACTGGGGTAAACACATTAAGAAGTCTCACGTGAGATTTCTTACTGTATATCACCACCAGTAGCTCTCTCTTCCTCAAAGGGGGGAGCAGTCTATGGTCATCTGGGATTTTGACAACTTATGGTTAATATGAAGCAATTTGTATTTCACGCCAACTCTAAACTTGCAGTATAAATCTGAAGTGAGACCTGCCCACACCTGCCCAGTGTCCTTGTACTAACCTGAATTTGTCCTCACTATGCAAACATGACATTGTCAAGCAAGTTATATTTTGGCTTCTCTGTATCTTTTAGATCCTGGAGAGAAATTAAGTTAAACCTTGCCACTTGATTCAGTACTATGTAGTGAATTCTGACCAAGAGCGCACCAATCTTCACCAATTTTTCTAGGCTTGACTGTTCGAGCTGAAGCTTCACTCTTATTTGTTACACTGCTTCATTGGTGTGATTGATATCTCAGTTTTACTTCCCAGTGCAATATTTCTTTGAAGCAGGCATTTATATTTGTGACAACAATGATATTTTCCTCAATATTTACTGTGACTGAAAGGAGAAAGGGTGAAGTGGATCAGATCAAGAGACACCACTAGGAGAGAGGCGAGAAGTGACAAATGTGAAAATAAAGAAGATGGAATATGCAGGGGAGCAAAGGGGCCAAATTTGAGATGAAACAATTGGGTTTCAATGTTGGGGGTGGGGGAGGTCACGGAAATGTTTGCTTGAATGGGAGGAAAGAGAGGATGAGGGACGAGTGACCTGGCATGATCTCACTTTTTTGGGGGGAGGGGGTGATCGTGATGATGGAAGCTGAAATTATCACATAATTGTGTCAGTGAGTGAGCTAAGTGCATCCGTATGTCAGCCCTTGTTTTAAAATGCTGCACTATATACAACGTGTGAAACTGAAAGATATTACTGAGGATGACAGTTCCAAATTCTCTCTTCACCTACAGTGTCATATCTGAAGTCTTCAGCATGTTTAGACAGCAAATTGTATTAAACTGTATTTTGGCTGGGCTCAGGAAGTGTGCAAACACTGAAATTAAGTCATTAACTTATTTCCTTCAATGTATTGTCAACGAGCATGGAATAGAAAATGCAGTCCCATTTATGAGAGCGAAATGGTATTCATTTTGCCTTACGAAATCCTATTAAGTGAACCACAAGGTGATAAGGTCACATACAAAATAGAATGAATCAGTTATCCATCAGTGAGAACCCATGTGCTATTTTGTGTTTTGCAAGGGTCATACAACAATGACTTGATCCAATTTTCTGTAAATTGAGAACCGATCAATTCTCCCTGGATATTAACAATCTTATAGTTGTGTTTTTTAACTTCATGTTATGGAGGCTGACTGTATTTGGAATGTAGATGTAATAATATGTAAAAGTACCTCATTTGTTCAGATGAAAACATCTACAAACAAGTGTGCTTAAAAGAGATATGGTAACCAGTTTCCTGCTTTCTGTGGCCACAAAATCTTATTTGCCTCTCACCAGCATTAAAAACAAACTCTTCAAAGCTGAGGAGAATTCAGAAAAAGTGATCCCAGTACTTTAGTAAATATTTTGCTGTTTAGTGTGAACTGTTCTGGCCTTTTTTTGGTACTACCCAAGCAATGAAAATGCAACACTAATACAACGTTAAACAAATAGTAATGCTGAAGTGCCTGTTGTATGCCTTGTATTTCAAAAGCTTGCTGGAATCTTTACAAGAAAATGTTTATTAACATAGTGTGTTGTTAGCCAAATGTAACATATGATATTTCTTTTTTGCAGAAGAAAGTTGTCTTTTATTGATATGGGATGAGCAATTTTGTGTTGGGGAAACACTTCTTTGAAATGATTTAAGTAACATTCTTAAACTTTCAAAATTATAATTTTTAATACATTGTTATTAAAGAATGGTCATTCAAGTTCAAAAAAGCTTTTGGACTAATCTTGAATATATTTACACAAAAAGGTTCCAATGGGTTGTTAATAACTCAGAATTCTTTCAAACCCCCACTAGCCTGTTTGATGGCGAGCATGGGAGGAGAATATGATAGGATGTTCTGCGCTGGCATAAATTTATCGTGTGATCTTTTGCCGGTGTCCATCATGACGGATTGGAAAACACACCAGTGGACGCTATAAATCTTGTTTCCATCCCATTAATTGGATGCGGATGAAATCCTGATAGTCCTATGTCAGATTCTCTGTGATGCCGGTGGGAAACATGTTGGTACAGTGCAATGTGCAGATGTTGGGTATCATCTAAAGAATGTCTAGGGCTGCCTCCAGAGTTCAGACCGTCTGCAACTCCGGACCATGGAATACTGTAGCAGCAGGTCAGGCAAGCATCTGCAGGTGGACCTTCCAGATCTGGTGTCCAGCACAGAGGTCCATCTTCCAGTCTCAGCAGTTCTTGGAGTTCCATCATTCTCAAAAGCTTCATCTTCTGATCTTGGAGTGCACCTTGAGAACTATCTTAATTTCTCAAATTGGGACAATTCTGCCCATAAATATTTCTTAAACTAGCAATCATGATCTATTTTTTAAACTTAATAGAAAAATATTTTACCTATTCACAGCAAAGATCCAGTAATTTGTAATATATATGAATCATTTGGAGGAAAATGTAACTGGATTGATGAGTAAGTTTGCGGACGACACAAAGGTTCATGAATTTGTGGATAGCGATGAGGACCATCAGAGGATACAGCAGGATATAGATCAGTTGGAGGCTTGGGTGGAGAGATGGCAGATGGAATTTAATCCAAACAAATGTGAGGTCATGCATTTTAGAAGGTCTAATACAGATAGGAAATATACAGCAAAAGACAGAATCCATAAGAATATTGATAGGCAAAGGGATCTGTGTCTACAGATACATAGGTCACTGAAAGTGGCTATTCAGGTGGAGACAGCATGCTTGACTTCATTGGCTGGGGTATTGAGTTTAAAAATTGGCAAGTTATATTGCAGCTTTATAGAACATTAGTTAGGTCGCACTTGGAATATAATTCAATTCTGGTCGCCACACTACCAGAAGAATGTGGAGGCTTTGAAGAGGATACAGAAGAGATTTACCAGGATGCTACCTGGTATGGAGGGCACTAGCTATGAGGGGAAGTTAGAGAAATTTGATTTGTTCTCACTGGAACAATGGAGGTTGAGGGGAGACCTAATAGAAGACCATAAGATCATGAAAAGTATGGACAGAGTGATAGTCAGAAGCTTTTTCCCAAAATGGAAGAGTCAAGTTACTAAGGGGCATAGATTTAAGATGCGAGGGGCAAGGTTTAAAAGACATGTATGAGGCAGATTTTATTACACAGAGAGAGGTAGGTGCCTGGAACTCGTTGTCAGGGAAAGTAGTGGAAGCGGATACAGTAGTGACTTTTAAAGGGCGTGTTGACAAGTACATCAATGAGATGGGAATAGGGAGATATGGTTCCCGGAAGGGTACGGGTTTTTAGCTAAGTCGGGCTGAATGTCGGTGCAGGTTTGGAGGGCGGAAGGGCCTGTTCCTGTGCTGTAATTTTCTTTGTCTTTTGTTCTTAGTTAAAGTGCGAATTGTCAAATATTTGTCATTCAGTGACTGCTTGATATTATTCTAGTCAAAAGATGCATTTGTAAAGTATCTAAGTAGTTCCATTATATAGATTGACTCAAAATAATTGCTTTTAAACACTTTAAATAATAAACACTTTATTCGTTTGAATGAGTTATATTGGTCAGTCAAAGTAGGGTAGTTATTTGCTTGAGTTTGAAAGGCCCGGGAATTAATATCCTGTAAGAAAGGCTTAGCAAACTTAAGCTCTCTATGAAATTATTACCCTGCAGAAGCAATACATCAAACTCCTGGTCTGAAGAATAATAAACTAATCTTGCTGTAAACAATGCATATCTGATCAACTATCAATAGGCGATATTTGCGTATAACTACATATGTGAATCCAACACATGGATTTGCTATCATATACCAGATACTTCTAATTTATAAAATTCAGGATTTAAGAGTTTCCATAAAGCTTCATGATAAATAATTCTGGAATTTATTTTTCCGAAATTACTTTTCTATTTTGTCAGAAAACTATGAATATTTGGCCGATATATAAATGAACAATAATAATAGCAAGCTTTTATATAGCAAGCAGGATTTTCCGGGGTGGAGGCAGCTTACTGTTGGATGCTGGCAAGATTTTTCCAGTCCCACTTATGTCTATGAAAATTTGCATGCCACAGCAGGACTGGAAGATCTCATCAGTGTAAAGACTGGAAAATCCCACCTGCTGCTTTTAAGATGAGTGGCAGACCAAAGTGTGCAGAGGACACTGAGAGTCTGTAAAGGAATATAAATAGTTTAAATGAGTGAGTCTGGCACATGGAATACAGTGTTGGTAAATGTGAGGTCATCAATGTGCCCTGCCATTTTCAAAGACTTACATTCAGTGAGATTCCCCTATTCTTGCAGCTTCATGAGAGTTTCTCACTTTATTTTATACTGTCTGTCCATATTTCTCCTGCCAAAATGAATCCCTTCACACTTCTGCCTTTGACTTTCATCTGCCCAATCCATCAACATGTCGATGTCCGTTTGAAGTTTAAGACTATCCTCATCACAGTTGACAGTGTTTACAATCTTATCATCTTCACATTTTGAAGTCGTGCTTTGAACATCTCAGTTGAGGTTATTAAAATATATCTGGAGGAAAAAGGATCCCAATGCTGACCACTGGGGAACTCTACTACAAACCTTCTTCCAAGCTGAAAAACAACCATTTATTGCTACTCTCTCTTGCCTGTCACTCACCCAATTTATTATCCCAGTCCATAGTGCTTTTGAAAATCCATTTACATGATATCAGTAGTGTTGCCCTAATCAACTTTTTCTGTTATTTTCTCAAAAAATTCCAGCAGGTTAGTTAAACAAGGTGTTCTCTTAATAAATCCATATTGGCTTACCTGAATTATCCTGCACATGCTTAAGTGATTATTCATTTTGGCCTAAAAGATGGTTTCTAGAAGTTTCTCGATGAGTGAAGTCAAACAGAATAATCTATAGTAGCCAGCTTTATCCTTGCACCCTTCTTTGAACATGAGTGTAATATTTACAATTCCCCAGTTCTCTGGCATCACCCATGCCTAAGGGAAACTGGAAGATTCTCACTAATGCCTATGCAATTTCTACTCTCATCCCTTCAGTGCCATTGAACGCATCTCATCTGGTCCTGGTTCCTTTTCTATTTTAGGTAAAGGTAGCCTTTTTAACACCACCTCTTTCACAATTGTAAATTCTTCGAGTGTATCAGTGACCTCCTTTCTCACCTCAGGTAGCATGTTCTTCCTTTGTAAAGGCAGATGTAAAGTATTTGTTTAATATCTCTCTATTTCTCCTACCTCAATGTGCAAGTCCCCTTTTTTATACACGATCAACTCTTTCCTTTCTTTTACCATCCTTCTATAATTTAGATGTTTGTAAAAGACTTTGGGATGCACTTCATTGTAACAGATTCTAGGGCATAGGGAGATAGAACACAGAACATAGAACATTACAGCACAGAACAGACCCTTCGGCCCTCGATGTTGCGCCGACCAATTAGGAAAAAGCAATGACCCTCTAACCTAAACCATTCCCTTTTCATCCATAAACTTATCTGCTAACCTCTTAAACACCACCAAACTTGGCGCATCTACAACTGCAGCAGGCAGGGCATTCCATACCCTTACCACCCTCTGGGTAAAGAACCTACCTCTGACATCCGTCCTATAACTACCACCCCTTACTTTAAAGCTATGTCCCCTCGTGCTAGCTTTCTCCATCCTAGGAAAAAGGCTATCACTGTCCACCCTATCTAAACCTCTAATCATCTTATATATTTCAATAAGGTCTCCTCTTAGCCGCCTTCTTTCTAACGAAAACAACCTCAAATCCCTCAGCCTCTCTTCATAAGACCTGCCCTCCGTACCAGGCAACATCTGGTAAACCTCCTCTGTACCCTCTCCAATGCCTCCACATCTTTCTTATAATGCGGGGACCAAAACTGCACACAATACTCCAAGTGCGGCCGCACTAGAGTTTTGTACAGTTGCAACATGACGTTGCGGCTCCGAAATTCAATCCCCCTACAATAAAAGCTAAGACTCCATATGCCTTCTTAACAACCTTATCGACTTGATTGCCAACTTTCAGGGATCTATGCACATATATACCAAGATCCCTCTGTTCATCAACACTATTAAGAGTCCTACCATTAGCCCTATACTCTACACATTTGTTATTCCTGCCAAACTGAATTACCTCACACTTTTCCACATTAAACTCTATTTGCCACCTCTTGGCGCAGCTCTGCAACTTGTCCAAGTCTCTCTGCAAACTAGAACACCCCTCTTCACTATCTACCACTCCACCGACTTTAGTGTCATCTGCAAATTTACTAATCCATCCTTCCATACCCTCATCCAGATCATTTATAAAAATTACAAACAGCAGGGGCCCCAAAACAGATCCCTGAGGTACACCACTTGTCACTGAACTCCACGATGAATATCTCCCATCAACCACCACCCTCTGTCTTCTATCTGATAGCCAATTCCTAATCCAATTAGCTAAATCACCCTCAATCCCATACATCTGCATTTTCTGCAGAAGTCTTCCATGGGCCACCTTATCGAACGCCTTACTAAAGTCCATATATACTATATCAACTGCCTTACCCCCATCCACCTCTTTGGTCACTTTTTCAAAAAACTCAATAAGATTAGTAAGGCACGACCTACCCTTCATAAAACCATGCTGACTATCCCCAATCAATTCATTTCTCTCTAAATAACTATAAATCCTATCCCTAATAATTCTTTCCAATACTTTGCCCACAACAGAAGTAAGACTCACCGGCCTATAATTCCCCGGAAAGTCTCTCTTCCCCTTCTTGAACAATGGGACCACATTCGCTATCCTCCAGTCTTCTGGCACTATACCCGTAACCAATGACGACCTGAAGATCAGAGCCAGAGGCTCTGCAATCTCCTCTCTCGCCTCCCAGAGAATCCTAGGTAAATCCCGTCCGGCCCAGGGGACTTATCTAACTTCAAACCCTCAAGAATATCTAGCACATCCTCCTTATCTACTTCAATACTTTCCAGTTTTCAACCCTGTATCCCCGTGTTCTCCACAACTACATTTACATCTCCCTGCGTGAATACCAAAGAGAAATATTTGTTCAGTGCCTCTCCAATCTTTTCAGGCTCCACGCACAACTTCCCACTGCTGTCTATGACTGGCCCTAATCTTGCCCTAACCAATCTTCTATTCTTAACATATCTAAAGAAAGCTTTAGGATTCTCCTTGATCCTATCAGCCAAAGTCTTCTCATATCCCATTTTAGCTCTCCTCAACTCACTCTTTAGCTCCCTCCTGGCTAATCTATAGCTATCCATTGCACTAACTGAACTTTCAAGCCTCATCCTGACATAAGCCTCCTTTTTCCTTTTAACCAGCGAATTAACTTTTTTAGTACACCATGGTTCCCTTACTTGACCATTTCCTCCTTGCCTGACAGGGACGTACTTATCAAGGACTCGCAGTAGCTGCTCCTTGAATAAGCTCCACATTTCAGATGTGGATAAAGAGATAAAAGAATTCAGATAAAGAGGTGTGACTAAATTATCCAGACCAAATGGCAAGCCCCAGTAAGATAGGGTGAGAGATGAAAAATCACATTTGCAGCCAACGCAGCAATCACGGTTTAGGGGTAGGAGGGGGGAATCTCACAGATCTCATCCAGTATATTGGGAGATCAGGGTGCATGCGCAATGGAGCCCCAAGCAGTCTGCAGCTAGCTTCCCTGTCAGGATTCAGCTCAGCCTAGCCCCTTACAAGTGAGATGTTCTCTGTATTGCACTGAGTGCAGTAAATTCACGTAACTTAGCTGTAAATTCATTTATCTTAGCTCTCCGCAAAACATACCCTCATCTCGCCCCTTCTACACTTAGAATTTCTTTAAGAAAATTCTGCCCATGAACTTTGCTGAATCAGTAGTAACGGTAATACAATTATTTTCACATCCTAGAGCAGGCACAGGAAGATCGACCAACACCTCTGTCTCTCATTACTGGAATAACTCACCCACATAACAATGTGCATAAGAATAAGATGGAGCTCCTCATTATGTGCAGCTGAATCAGCTACCGGTAAGCTCTTGGTTCACACAAGGGGAGTGATTATTTGGGTAATAATATCCAGCAAATGAATCCACAAGACTCCAGATCTCAAATAAAGAAAGAAACAAAAATTGGCAAAAAAGAAGAAAGTCTTGTGACTGAACATAGCTGTATTTAATCTAGAATAGCAATTCCATGAAGGCCTTTATATTTTGCCAAAATAAGTGGAAGCTTTGTAATGTAGCAATTGTACACTCTTTTAAAATCCTGGTTTATTTCCCTTTCGTTGAAAAGTCCACGTGGGTGTAACACAGACCCGCACTTTATGCTTTAAGTAAAAACATGTTCTCTAAAGTATTTAAGAGTTGGTTGATTTGAATGGTATCTTTGGTTCATTAAGATGTCTAATGCAGATGCTGCAGTGATTGAACAAGTGTATGAAGGAAGACGATCAGCATTTTGTAATAACATTGTATCCATGGCTTTTCAAACTGTCCAGTCAGTGATTGAAATGTGTTGTCCTGGAGACCTGTTTTTAAAATGGGAGGCCTGTAATATTTGTTTATCAAGGAGGATGTTTCAGTAGCCACAGTGAAATTTAGTTGTAATGCATGATGACCTCAATCTTGATTTGTTCTTTCTGTTATCTTGGCTACATTTTTTTAACCTCCGACTACAAATGGGTGTAATTTTATCCCATTGTGTTATTGATCATGGTTGAATGGTGGAGCAGACTTGAATGGTCAAATGGTTTGCTCCTTTTCCTACATCTTATGTTCTAATTTAATATCATTCCATGTGTTTCAATGTCAAGTCTCTTGGTGAGATACCATCACAGTGAATCTCAGAATTCGGACGGAAACTTCCTGGTTTCTGTATGTATGGTTGCTGGAAGCTGCTGTCCACTCTTTAATGATAATGAGGGCTATCATCCTCACTCTTAATTTGACTATTAAATCCAGACTCTTGTGATCTCTTCAGATTAAAGCTCAGTTGAATATATTAATGTTCTCAGCCTTTCTTTGATAGTTTTCTTGCATTTTTAGTATTGAAAGTTTTTTTTACTGTTGTGTCTTGGTTCGCTGGGGAAGATATCGATGGATCTCATTTGAGTCACAACTTCCTGTTACCTTGGATATTAGAATGTAAAGTAAAATTTCAAAATCTGCCAGTATATCAAACTTGGAATGTAGCAAACTGAAGATGATGCCAATTGACTGCAACAGAATAGGCTAGCAGGATAGACAATAAGTGACAGGTTGAATTTAATACCACGAAGCAAGAGGTGATGTACTTTAACGGAAGAGGTGAAGGAGATTGAAAGGAAATTTGATAGAGATAAACAAGATAATGGCAGGTTTAATAGATAAGGTAGAAAAAGAGAAGTTGAACCGATTAACTGATGGTACAAGGATTGGGAAAACAGATTAAAGGTTTGGGACAACAGATGGAGGATGTTGTGAGGAAGAAGAATAATGCAGCAGCTGATGATGACTTGGACTTTCTGCCAGAGAGTTTGATGGAAGCAATGAATGATTTCAAAAATAAATTGAATGAACACGTGTAAGGTTATGGGGATAGATGAATAGGGATGACTATTTCTACAGAGAACTGACATATACCCGATGGGCTGAGTGGCCACCTCCTTTGCCCTGATGATTCTATGATTCATTGCCTTACCTTTATTATCCATTTATACTTTTAACAAGCTAGTAAGCAAAAATCTTGGGCTGAAGGATGCAGAGGCAAGTCTAGCTTGTTGACAGGTGCTCTGCTACAACAGAATCTGACTGAATGGATTCCAGCCTCTGAGATTTTGTTTGAATAAATATTAGAAATTCAGTGTAGGAGTGTCTCTTTTTATCCTCTCCAAGGTCACATCCTGATGAAAGGATTGGTTTTATCAACTACTTCATAGTTAAAGAGGATGGGTTATATGGATGTTTTGGGTTCCCTGAATCAGCGAGAACAAGGACTTTCATCAAGGTAGTTTATTTACTAGCTCTGCTGCTGCTTAAACATCTGCACTCTGCTCGCACTCCTGGGAATAACTAGCTCCCACTATGTGACCTTTTTTGTAGCCACGTTATCAAGTTCTCATGACCATTCGGCCTACAATAAGCTACACGCTGATTGTTACTGCCCCTAAAGGAACAAAAGAGGCAGTCTGCAATGTTGTAAACAGTTGCATCAAAAATTTCTATTTCGTTATGCATTCCTTGTTTAGTACAGTCGTGTCTAATTTCAGTTCTTTGAATGGCTGCTTTGATAGTACTTAAACTGTGGCACCAGACAGAAAATCAGCTTCCTAAATCCTATCCTAACAACCACTAATATTTGCATATCTTTCATGGTAACAAATTGCAATAAGACCATTAATGTCATTTGACCTTTCCTTTCAGGAAGACAAGGTTACAATAAATTCATGTCACTGTTCTTTGACTTAATATAAAAGACTTGTTTTTTTTTATCCTTCTGCCTGAGCATTTACTTCAGAAACTGACAAACCATTAAGGAATATGGCACATTTTGTCAAAATATTTATGCATGTTTGCTTTGACCATTTCTTGCATACTTGTCATGACATTACTCTAGCTGAGTATTTCTGCTGACTGTGTATGTAATTATTTTAGAGTGTACTAAATGGATTCAGAAGCTATAGGGTTACCAGTAAGCTATGATATGTATATAGTAATGCAGAGCACTTGAAAGGCTCATTACGCAAGCAATGATCCTTTAATTTTACTTAACTAATTTCTTTCTGATCTATTTATAATATATAGTCTGGATGAAAAATTATTTAAAAAATGTTCAAATACATCCAGTGTCATTAAAGTATTAAATAAACTTAACCTCAGTTCTAAATTTAAAACTTTGTTGGCCTCAGGCATGACATTTAACTTATATCTCCCACATTTGAACAAGTTCAATATCATTAATTATTTGCTTTGGCATTTTAGTAAGGTTCAACGAATTGTTTATCCAATCAAAGCCTCATATTCAGTCTACCTTGAATAAGCAGTAATCAACTATAATTACTTTTGCTTTCACTGTTAGCTATTTATTATCCTTTTTGTGCTTTGCTAAATATTAGTAACATCTATTAATACCAAACACCAATTAATACTGACATCAATTTATTATGATTATTTTGCAAATTCTTAGAATTAGACAATAGTGCCAGAACCGAAGGAGGCCATTTGGCCCATCATGTTCATGTTGGCTTTCTCCAAGAAAAAAATCTAGTCCCGTTCCAAGCCTTTCTTCTGTAACCTTGAATTCTTTTCAGTTGAGGTAATTATCCAATTGCCATTTTAAGGCCACAGTTAAATTTGCCTCCATTACACTCTCATTCCAGATCCTAACCACTTGGGTTTTCTTCACATTGCCTTTTTGCTAATTTTCTTAAATTGCTCTCCTTTGGTTCTCAATTCTTCCACTATTAGGGACAGTTTCTCTCAATCTACTCTGTCTATATGCCTCATGATTTTGAACATCTCTTTCAAATCAATTTTGGCCTTCTCTTCTTTAAAGGGAAAAGCCTCACCATCACTAATCTTACCCCTTAATTGGCATCCCTTATCCATGGAACCATTGTTGTTAACGTGCACCCTCTCGAATACCTTCAGATGCTTCCTACATATGATGGTGGAATTGGTCAAAACACTTGTTATGAAGGCAAAGATAATATAATAATATAAATAATATTATTTATATATCTATTGGTAAACAAGTTTTAAGTGGGCTTAGTTTAATGTTTCTGTGAAAGGAAGGGTAAAATCTATAGTTAGATTCGTACTTGATAAAGCTGTTTGTATGTGTGGGGTTAGTTCAGCTTCAACTGGATTTCTGCTGTGCTTAGAGATTTATATGATGTGAAGAATTAATAAAAGTGGTTGCTCAGCAACAGGAGCATTTTCTGAAGGGGAGGGATTTCCTTTGTTCTTAGTTTAGTTGAATTTGTTTTCAGTTGAAGACAAGACACCGGGGAGTGAATATCTCTCAACTTTGCCAGAAAAACAGATTGGACAGGATGGGAGCAGCAAAAAGGTATACTTCCCAAAGAACCAATTATAGTCCAGATAACCAGGGAATTGGGATTGAAAGAATGTCTTAAAGTGACTAGAGCTAAGAAAATAGAGATCAGGGTATTGTTCAGAGAATTTAGAGTCTTGGCTAGAATTTGGAGTCTTAGCTTTTATTGGTAGGGGGATTGAATTTAGGAGCCGCAGCATCATGTTGCAACTGTACAAAACTCTAGTGCGGCCGCACTTGGAGTATTGTGTGCAGTTCTGGTCGCCACATTATAAGAAAGATGTGGAGGCATTGGAGAGGGTACAGAGGAGGTTTACCAGGATGTTGCCTGGTATGGAGGGCAGGTCCTATGAAGAGAGGTTGAAGGATTTGAGGTTGTTTTCGTTAGAAAGGAGGCGGCTAAGAGGGGATCTTATTGAAGCATATAAGATGATTAGAGGTTTAGATAGGGTGGACAGTGATAGCCTTTTTCCTAGGATGGAGAAAGCTAGCACGAGGGGACACAGCTTTAAATTAAGGGGTATGAGTTATAGGACGGATATCAGAGGTAGGTTCTTTACTCAAAGAGTGATTAGGGAGTGGAATGCCCTGCCTGCAGCTGTTGTAGATGCGCCAAGTTTGGTGGCGTTTAAGAGGTTAATTGATAAGTATATGGAAGAGAAGGGAATGGTTTAGTTTGGAGGGGCATTGCTTTTTATTTTGGTCGGCACAACATCGAAGGCCGAAGGGCCTGTTCTGTGCTGTATTGTTCTATGTTCTATGTTCTATGTTCTATGTTAATTTGAAAAATGTTTTTTTAAAAAGTGTTCTGAGTTAGCAACAAATGCAGTCAACACATTTAAAGTGAAAGAGCAGACTTCAGAAGTAAATCAGATTTGATGCCATAGAGTCTAGTCATTGAGAGCTAAAACAATTGTGAATAGGTTCTTAAGCAGCAAAGTCAAATTAATCTTAAATGGTGTGAAGTAAAATCTAGAAACTGGATTCCCTCTTCAAAGTGGAATGAAAGTTTTGTTGAAAAGAATCATTTAGAAAACCTGGACTGGATTTAGGAATGCAAACTGCTAATGGAAATCATTATTGTGAAAGAAGATATTAAAACATATTTTTGGGAGTGGAGTTTGGAAACTCTCACATGACCATCATCTGGGGGGATTCTGAGGTGAAATTCATAGACATTGAAGGGTTCAGAGAGAAGGGTGGATATTTGATCACATCCATCTTGTGTGTGTAAGATACATTATTACTGAAACTGATGTAGCTTAAGATGTACTTTGTAACCGGTGTTAGTTTTAAAATTTGTGTGTATTTGTCACATTAAAGGGGGTGGGGGGAGGGAGTGAAGGAATTTTATATAATAATTAAACCTCACCAGTGGTCCTGTGACTCTGCTCACCTTGTTTCGCCTTGTCCTTGTTTCATAAAAAAAATTGTGAGTCAAGATTTCGTTCTGGAATCTTCCAGTCCAATTATAACATCAACTGGGATCATAACATCCTTCGGTTAATGGTGAACCAGTGTTTTTGTAAATATCCCTTCTTTGTCACTGACTATAAACATTGTTATTATTATTATTGACTGCTTTCTGAACAAGCCTGCTCACCTTCAAAGATTTCTGCAGTTTACTCCAGATCGCTTTACTCCTGCATGCAGCTTCAAATTACGTTCTTTATTTTAAATTACCTCTCCTCATTCTTCCTACCAAAATGTATCACTTCCCAATGCATTAAATTTCATCTGGCTGGTGTCTGCCCATTCCACCGACAATGTCCTTGTGAAGCTTTACCACTATCCTTCACTCAGTTGACAATACCTCCAAGTTTTGTTATTTTGAAATTATGTCCTGCACACACAAGTCAAAGTCATTAATGCATTGATAATCAAAAACTAATAATTTGTTCTTCTGACGCTGAGGAATCCCCAATATAAGTCCAAAAAAAATTACCATTCACTACCCCTATGAGTTAATCAACTTTGCATCTGTGCTACTACTATAAATTTTATTCCATGGACTTTGACTTTGATGAAAAATATGACAGTTTCTCAAATTCCTTTTGGAAGACTGTCTACACGACATCAATTGCAAGACTGTCACCAATCCTTTCTGTTACCTGATCAAAAGTGCAATCAAGTTAGCTAAAACATGACTTGCCACTAACAACTTTATTTCCAGAATAATGTTTTGTTTAATATTATGACAGATTATTCTGATGCATATAAAGCATGTTAATTCTAAACACACAATGGGAACTATGTTCCAAATTAAACATCTTTTGGTGGGAAAATTATCAGTCCTGTTTCCACCAGAGTAGCATTTGAGCAAACAAAGGCAAACTTTTATTCACCTACATTTGAACCACAACAGCTTCAGTGTAACATTAAAACATTTCACCTGCAGTGAACGATCGGACAAAGTAAACCAGACGTTGGTAATTTGTATAACTCCTAAGTACTTCAGTATCAAAAGTGTATTCAAAGAGATCAATCTAGTTGAGTAACAGCCTTGGTTATACTGGTAATTACCCAACAAAGCAGAAAATTACTCAGCATTGTCCCGTCTACAAAAGGCACAATAAATCCAATCTACCCAACAACTGCCCAATCAGCTTACTCTCAATTATCAACAAAGGGATTGGAAGGGTCAGTATTAGTGCAGTCAAACAGCATGTACTCAGCAATAATCAACTCACTGATGTCCAGTTTGTGTTTTGCTAGGACAACTTCGCATTGCTATCTTGATCTAAACATGATCAGATGAGTTGAATTCTAGATATAAAGTGAGAATAGTTGACGTTCACCTCAAGTGTGGCATCAAGTATATTGAGTTCAATAGGGGTTAGCGGAAACTCTCCACTGATTTGATTTATATTGTTACATGTATTAATATACAATAAAAAGTATTGTTTCTTGCATACTATACAAAACATGCTGTACATAGAGAAGAAGAGAGGGTACAGAATGTAGTTTTACAGCCATAGCTAAGAAGTAGAGAAAGATCAATTTAATATGAGTTATGTCCATTCAAATGTCTGATAGTAGCAGAGAAGAAGCTGCTTTTGAGTTGGTTGGTACTTTCTCTCAGACTTTTGTATCCTTTTCCCAATGGAAGAAGGTGGAAGAGAAACTTCTGGGGGTGTATGGAGTCCTTGATTGTGCTAGCTGTTTTTCCAAGGCAGTGGGAATTGTTGACAGTGTTTATGGATAGAGGCCACCATGCCCAGTAGAAGTCACACCTAATGCAAAGGAAGATGATTGTGATTGTTGGAGACCAGTCACCTCAGCCCCAGGACATTGGTGCAGGAGTTCCTGGTGGCAGTGTCCTAGGCCCTAACCACATTCAGCATAAACTTCAGAAACTCAGAATTATAGATATTCATTGGTGATTGCATAGTGATCAGTTACATTTGCAATTCTTCAGACTCTAAAGTGATATGTTTTCCATGCAGCAAGACTTGGAGAGAATTCAGGCTGGTGTTAATAAGTGGCAAGTAACATTCATCTACAAAGGCACCAGACAATGACCATCTCCAGTAAAATAAAAATGAAACCATCACAATCATGAATGGGCACTAAATGTTGACCTTTCCAGTGATCCCCATATTCTGTGAATGAAAACATTATATTAAAAAGATCATTAAAAAGGCCCATTTGTTATTTGGCACAATCAGCTATTCTAAGTTCACTTTCAGCATTTAATGAGAGCTATAAAAATGTAAGTTAAAGCTGTTGCTTTGAGACTGTCCTCTTCAGATTAGTAACTGGAGCTTTTATAAGTAGAAACAATATGCTTATGATGAGCATATATTAATTTGAATAATTTGCATTTCCTGTACATGCTGGCATGTTCACCAGAACCAAAGAATACCAAGAATGCAACCTTAAACCATCTTCTAAAATCACAGGATCATAGAATCTGCAGTGCAGAAAGAGGCTTTATGCCCATTGAATCTGCACCATCAATAATCCCATCCAGATCCTATCTCTATAACCCCACATATTTACCCTCTCTAATCCCCATGAAACTAAGGGGCTGTTTCTTATGGCCAATCAACTCAACCTGCACATCTTTGGGCTGTGGGAGAAAAACAGAGTACAGAGAAGAAACCCATGCAGACATGGTGGAAATGTGCAAATTCCACACAGACAGTGACCCAAGGCTGGAATTGAACACAGGTCCCTTGCACTGTGAGGCAATTGGGTTGGATCTGGGCAGAACATTTTAATAATGCTTGGAACAAGTACTAGAGATCACAAGTCTGCTACCAAGAGTGATCATGGTGTTATGAGTTGATACGATTTACAGATATTACCTAAAAAAACACAATGGCACTATCATTTCTACCTGTTGTATTATCCGTGGTGATGATGCTATATCTTGCCCATTCTCAAGGTTACTTATGGTCTCTGTAAGGGCTGATAGAAAGTGATAAGAAATATAATAGTTCTGCCTCTTATGTACGTTGGTCATGTTAGCTGCTGTTATCTTTGTTTGACCTACAATTAATGTTTGCATTATAAACCTTTGCTTGGGGCTGTATTATATAAACACAGAACTTTAATTAGAATTGTCTGTCAAAAGATTGATATAATAAACTGAAAGATAATTGTACTCATGCCCTAGGGAATGAGTTGGAAGAAAAACCTACATTATAATTGAATGAGATTTGTTCTGCATGCTTGTCTGCTGAATTCTTGAATGGGAATATTTAAGCCTGATGTAATTACTAGGGACAACAATTATTTATCCATTGATCATCCTTCTGCAGCACCTGAAGTCCACGTTATTCAAAGCTTGGCACTTTTATTTGAATGAATGGTCTATCTTACTTTGAAACTTGCAATTTCAAATTCACTTGTTAGAAAAATTATAGAATTGAAGAATGGCAAAGCATTTTAGAACGCCTGAGTTGGGAACTTTGAAAAAATGATCCAATTACTTTTCCTTTCTTTCTCCATAACTCTGTAATCTTTCCCCTGTTGAGTTTTTATCTAGTTCCCTTTTGAAAGTCTTTTCTTCGCCTGCTTTGAGTATCCTTTTAAGTTATGTATTCCAGATCAGAAGAATTCACTATTTGAAAAAGATATCTATGGGAGGGATCTTACCTTCTTCCTACCAGCCGATGGGCAAGGTGAGCTGGTAAAATCGTGAGAGGCAGGCAATTGGGTTCATGCCTGGTTTCTCGCCTCTTGCGATATTACTGACAGCAGATTTCTGTCGAGATCAGCCTTGCGCCCTTTTCTATTCACATATAGATTTAAATGTTATTAGTGAGCCCGGGACAGAGTCATCTGGGCTCACTTACTTTCGTGGTCTCGCCGGAGAAGGTTTTCTCTGGCGAGGATTGCATATGGTTCCGTCAACATGGACCTGGCATGATAGCCTTACCAATGGAACCGGAGGCCATTGAGACCCCCGTGGGGGGACAGAGGGGGGTGCCCCTTGGGCAGTGGCAGTATAGAACCTTGGCATTGGGCACCTTGACATTGTCAGCCTGGCATGTTGGCAGTGCTCATTGGCGGGGGGGGGGAGCAAACTGTTCAGAGTGGTCCCCCCTCTGCAACAACAATTGGTGGAGATAGGCTGAGGTGGGGGGAACTGCTGCACACTCTGCAACAGCGATCGAGGGGAAGTGGTATCAGCCACAATCCATCTGGGCATGGGGAGGGTATTTCTGGTTGCCACTCCGCCCTCACCACCCGGACCAATCAGCTGTGTGGCTCTGCGGTAGTGGGCGACAGGGTGGTGATCAGCCAGAAGACTGGCTGTGGCTGGGGGGAGACAGAAAATGTCAAATGTGCACATATACAATTTCTCCCTCTGCTTCTATCAATAATCTTTTAGGTAATTTAGGCCTCGCCCATTCTCCTTTTGACAGAATCCAAGTTGAGAAGACATTTTTGACGACGTCAGGTAAGATTCAATTTTAAATCATCCAAAAGAATCAGCACAAATTTCTCTCATTTTCACGCTTGTTCAGGACTTAGAGTTTTTTTGTAAGATTCCCTCCTTATCTCCATTTGGTTTCATTGTCAATTACCTTAAATCTCTGTCATTTTCTTAATGACCTCCTTGCCAAAGGAAACCAGTTTTCCTCAATTACTCTCTCAAATCGTTTTATAGTTGTGAAGACAGGAGGTCTTGTGGCACAGTGGTAGCACCCTACCTCTGGACCAGAAGCTCTAGGTTCAAGTCCAACACCATGACAGTTGACCATGGAAGGAGCATTCATAATGCAATTCAGCAAGCTGATAACCAGCTTGGGAATCATTTCACCACTTCCCCCACTATTCTCCAAAAGGGAGCAACAGTGTGGGTGTAAAGATATGCTTAAAAAAAACTTTTAAACTTCTTTATTAAATCTCCATTTAATCTTCTTGAAGAAAAACAAATCCAGCTTCTCCAGACTCTGCACATAACAGAGGTTCCGCATCCCTGGTACCATTCCAATAAATCTCCTGTGCAAAGTGGCTGACTACCTCCAAAACCCTTGGTCCTCAAATGATTTCTCTTCCTGCAACTTGAGTTTTTTCTTAAGTTTTCCGTAACAGTACCCTGGTGAAAAATTTAGTGCTAATCTTCTAACATTTTTCTACACTGAAACTATATGAAAATGCATTTGCTTTGTCCATATGAATTTGGTTTTTTAACAACGCTGGAATTTTGTCAGCTCAGGTAATGGAGATGCAATAACACCTTAAGCATCTTGTCTGCACCCATCAGCCCCGGCACCTCATATTCATTGACTCCTCCATTTGGATATATTGTGTGAAACATGGTTCTTTGTCTCTGGTTCATAAGTTTAACTATCACATCTGCTTTGGGACAATCTAAAGGCAATACCTTGAACAGAGACAAATCTTATCATAGAATGAAATATTACCACAGCATGAGACTTCAATGTTTCTATATTCATCCTGCCTACCACAGGAACATCTGTTATATTGAATTGTTCTGTCCATAAATATGAGGTGAACAATAAATCCTTTGTCTTGAGAGGAACATACCTTCATCATTTTTCTGTTGGAAGCATGACATGAGCTAGACAGTTTGAATAGCTTTTACTCAGCAGCAGAGTTCCCTCATGCACAGACCATTATTATTTTTGTTCAGTCATGGAATGTTGGAATGAATGACAAGTTGGGAATTTATTCCTCATCCTTAATTGCTCTTGAGAAGGTGATGATCATCAGTGTGCTGTGGATCCATTCACCAACCCCAGCCTTCCATCATGCTATTAAGACAGAGTTCCTGATAATAATTTGCAGCGATAAAGGGATGGAAGCATATCTCCAAGATAGGTGGTGTGTGACTGGAGAGAAACTTGTGAATGATGGTGCTCCCATGTGCCTATTGCTCTTTTTCTTCTAGGTGACACATGTCAAGAGTTTGGAAAGTACCATTGAATATTTGTGCATTGTTGCAGTGCACTGTGCACATTGAGCATACTGCTGCTATTGTGCCCTGGTGTTGGAGGGAGACAATATTTAAAGTGGTGATTGGGGAGCTGATCAAATGGGTTGCTTTGTCTTAGATGATGTTGAACTTCTTGAATGTTGGAGTTGCACTCATCCAGGCAAGTGTGGGCTTTACCAAATCTTCTGACCCCAATCTCATTGATGATATACCCAGGCGTTTTATGCCATATTCAATGGTGGATCAGATCTGCATGGCACATAATCTGCTGTCGTGTCCAGATGCAATATTGAAAAGGTGCCAACATCACTGACTTACTACTGAAAAAAGAAGGTGGGTCTCCTGAGATCTCCAGGAATTTCCGAAGCTGGAAGTTGCACCTTCTCCAGGATGCCTAATATGGAAAGTCCATCAGTAGATGCACCCCTGACCCACTACTGCAATGTTTCAGGGTTGAGGACAGCCTCCATCCTGAATTCAGGAGACAGCTCAAGGTGATTCCTGACATTCACTCATGGGAACTGGGTGTTGTTGACTGGCCAACATTTATTGGCTATCCCTAGTTGTCTGAGGGCAGTTGAGAACTAATGTGGCTCTCAAGTCATGTATAAGCCAAATCAGGTAAGGATGACAGATTTCCTTCCCCAAAGGACATTATTGAACCAAATAGGTTTTTCCAACAATCAACAATGGTTTCGTGGCCATGAGTAGATTCTTAATTTATATTGAATTCAAATTGCACCATCTGCCATGACAGGATTTGAACTGGGGTCCCCAGAACATTAGCTGAATTTCTGGATTAATAGTCTAGTGATAATACCAATAGGTCATGACCTCCCTGCATGCCACATTTCTGAAGACGTTTCCCATTGAGAATCTGGTGTGGAGGAGAGGGTGAAAGCCTTCATCTGCGTCCCATTAACACGATGCCAGTGAGGTTCATGCCAACTTCTGGCAAGTTTTACAGCCCACCCATGGTGGGCACCAGCAGAAGATCCCACGCAGCATGAAACCAATTCTTGGGCAACCTGCCATTTTCTTCCCCCTAAACCCACCATGAGCAGAGACTTTGAAAAATTGAGAGAATTCCACCCTGTGTTGCAATACAGCATTGTATCTGAAAGGTTAATCTTGCTTTCTGCATTAAATGTTGAAGAATTGGCTGCAGATGTTTTAATATATGTGCAAATTTTTTGCTTCTAATATGATTATAATTTTCTCATTGCGGAGCTGGGGAAGAGAAGTTACTGAGTTCAACATGTGAAAGATCTAAATTAACATCAGTGCGAATGCAGTTATTAATCTTCAATACATACTGCAGTAATCATATCACTCCAAATCTGAGAGTTAATTCAAGACTCTTAACACTAGCATGCAGCAATTTCTCCAAGCTAGTTTTTCTGGTGATGTGATTGGATTTGAGTGCTTAGACAAGAAAAACCTTAACTTTCAACCAAAATGAATGGGGCGTTGTGAAGTTTGTGGGGGGAAGGGGTTATGTGGGTGGACTTGTTTATTACTCTAATGGCATAGCTTCATCTTGAAGGTCACCTCTTATTTGAGATCATAGTTTAAGTTCTGTTCAAACAAGTGATTTTTAAAAAAATCATTGTGTCTTCACTAATTCATAAGTAGAATGAATGGGTTGCCCAAGTCAAATTACAGTATGAGTATTTTATTCAATTTACTCTTTATTTTCTAGATTTATATAGATCACCTGCAAAAATTGCCCTAAAAGTATTTGGAAATTCAGTGTGATCCTAGTAAATGCTGTCTCAACTCTGCATCAACCATAAGTCCCAGGGGTACTCATTAAGGAGCACAGCATTCAGTCAACTGCCATTTCATGGGCTGCACAGTAGTTTTGCAGCTATAGTTTGTTGATAGGTCATCCTGCCCACAATTAATTATGTGGAACAATTTCTTTGCTACCATCATTAAATGCCTTTTTGTTTGCCTCACCTCCATAAAACCTATCAGTTGAACAGTTTTGCAGTTTTAAATGTTTTGTTTTTGAAACAGAAACATAAACTGTTGCCAAAATGTGGGTGAGGCTAATGGTGCTCTTTTTATTAATAGGCAAATTTTACAGGAGCTTCAGGTGAAGTCAGATGTGCAGTTAAATATGGAAAGCCAAGCGCTGATAAGCAGGATCTGTTGCATCTTGCTGTCTCCCTCACCCATGCTGTGCGTTGAATAGTGTGCTGCACTTGGAAATAGTTGTAACTACACTTGTAAACTTGTAAGGTGTGGGGTGGTTTGACTAATGGGCCTAGTTTTAGAAGTACAAATGAGGTCAAAAGAGAGAAATGCGGAACAGGGAAAAGGAAGTGAGGGAAAGCTTGAGTGTTGATAGTGAACAATTAAACGGTTGCCTCCCAAAGGGCAAGAAAGAGATAATTCTATATACGTAAATGCACATAGTATAGTGAATGAAATTGGGGAACTGGAAGCTCTATGGAAATATGACAGTAGCATTGACAGAAATGTGCTCAAGCCAGAACAGGACTAGATTCTAAGTTATAAGATTTTTAGTAAAAACAGGGCTATTAAACAGGGAGGAAGTGTAGAATCTTGATTGACAATAGCATCATAGCCTTTGAACAAGATGCAGTTCCTGAATTAGAATCCATTTGGTTGAGAGTGAGAAACAGGAAGAATACAGTGACCTTGTTTGGTATTTATTATGGACCTCCAAATAGTGGGGAAGAAGTAGAAGAGAACATTTGTGGGTAGATTATGGAAACCTGCAGGACAAGTGAGGCTGTGATCATTGGGGATTTCAATTATCCTGAAATAGACTGGGGAAAAGGTGGAGTGTAGGGAATGGAGAAAGAGGAATCCCTGCAATGTTTGCGGAGAAACTTTCTGGAACAGTACATTTCCTATCCTACCAGGATTGTTGGGCCGAAGGGCCTGTTTCCAGTGCTGTTTTTTGTTTGTTCTTTGGAATGAGGCAAGCTAGGTGGAGAACATCAGAGTGGGGGAGCAGTTGGGAAGTAGCGATCATAATATAATAAATATTAATTATAAATACTAATATTCAATATTAAGTTGAAAAAGAATAAACATCAGTCACAGAATAAGACCCCAGACTGGATAGAGGAAATTTTAGAGATCTAAAAGTTTAACTGGAGCAGATTGATTGGAAAAAACACATTTTTGGTGGATAAATCCATGGATGAAAAATGGGATAATTCAAAAGAGAGATTAATAGGGCATAAGCTGGTTACATACACATGAGAAATAAATACAGGGTATTCAAAGCTAGAGTATTTTGCTAGAGGATATTGATCTTAACATAAGGAAGGGAAAAAAAGGCATAAGATACATGTTGGAATGATATTAGCAATGGATATCAGGAAGATATCTCAAATGCAGGAGAGAAGCTTAGGCTGGAATAAGAAAGGATGAACTCAGTAAGAATTTAGCAACACCAATTTTAAATCCAACCGATTTATTTGATAGTAAAATTGTGAGCTTTCGACACTGTCTTTGTCAGGCAAATGCAGTGTTCTGGTCTGCAATAGCACACATCAGCACAGACAGTCAGAGATTGCTGATTAGAATGCGAATCCTTACATCTAACCTGCTATTCAAGTGTTAAAGTGGCTAACAATGTGTGTGAAGGGAATCCTGAGCATTGGTTCGAGAATTGTGTATTTTCTCCAGACAGCACAGTAAGTGAGGTTTTTTGCTAACCCAGGCAAGTTACGGGGGTTACAGATAGTGTGTCATGAAGCCAAGATCCCTATTAAGACCGTCCTCATGTGTGCGGAACTTGGCTATCAGTCTCTGCTCAGCGACTCTGCGCTGTCGTGTGTCACGAAGGCCCCCTTGAAGAACATTTACACACAGGTCGGAGGCTGAATGCCCTTGACTGCTGAAGTGTTCGCCCACTTGGAGTGGGCGAACACTTTTATCATAGATAAAAGATTGGTGAAGGATAGAGTGGGGCCCATAAGGAACATACAAAATAAACTGCTCACTGAAGCGGAGGGTATGGCAAAAGTACTAAATGAGTACTTTGCTTCTGTCTTTACCGAGTTAGAAGATGGTGACAATAGCCCAGTTGTAAACGTGGATGTTGAGCAATTGAGCAGTATAGTGATAGATAAAGACATGCTGAAACGGCAGCCATCATTCCAGATAGAGAAGTTACCAGGTCTGGATGAGATGCATCTTAGATCAAGAGGTAATGGAGCAAATTGCAGAGCCATTACAGAAATTTTCTAGGCCATTCTGAACACAGGATTCATCCCAGGAGACTGGAAGATTGCAAAGGTGATGCCATTGTTTAAGAAAGGGACAAAAGATAACTCAGGAAATTACAGACTTGTCAGCTGTAATCAATAGTGGAAAACCTGACGGAGGCCATAATTTTCTTAGTTTTACTATTTTTTTACTAGTCTCCAATTGGCTTTGTGAGGTTATCTGCTTGCACTTTCTGTAACTTGTGCCACAGAATACCACCACAGCTGAAAGGACGAATCTAACTGATGTGAATGCCTTTTACCCCCGTGATAGAGGAATAATGGCCCATTAAATTTTCATCAATTTTAATTTTTGCATGACTTTAAACTCCTTTTTAATGATCAGAACTATTATTAATGATATGAACTATTGTGAACCATAATTACCAACAGGTTCAAAGACCTGACAGGTGGTTCAGTGCATATTATACATGCCAGAGAAATTGATATTGATTCCCATGCCTTAAGTTCCTCTTGAAAGGCCACTTCAATCTCAAGTGACATCTTGTTATGTGTAGTATGCCTTCTGAATAGCTTGTCCTTGTGCTGCTCTTTGATGGCCAGTTCTCAAAAAGAAATATCTCAAGTTGCCGACATGCAAGGTTGTAATCTAGATTTAGTTGAATTTTTTTTTACCTTTTTTTCACAAAACCCCATGTTAGAAGTTCCTTACTGTCTTACTATTGGGATGGGATGGATGGGGAGGAAGGGAATGTACCAAAGTCCATGGTGAATGTAAGTTTAATAAAATGTAAGCATTTTACTTGTACTGCATAGAATCTACAGCACAGAAACAAATCACAGGTCCTAACTAATCTATGCTAGCATTTGTGCTCCATGTGATCTTCCTTTTACTCCAATAAACTTTTCCCATATTCATATTTGTTTCGTGGTTAACTTTTTCCCCTTTCTTATGGATGCATTAAGTACATCACCTCCTCCCTTAAATGATTGATAAGATATCTCTTTGTATTCTTCTACTAAGGAATTTTCATAGGCAATTGTAATAGGTGCACCGTAATTAAAAAGTTTCAACAGACCTTTCTTAAATGTATTAGTGCATTATGTTTCAACTTCTCAAATATGGCAGCATTGGCTATCTCCCACTTTTTTGAAAGCGAGAGAGATGACTGGTGGTGATTTAATCTGAGGGTCATATCTCAGGCAAAGTTGAGAAGACAGGACCTTTATGAATAACCTCAGCTGGTATGGGAATTGAACCTAAGCTGTTCACATTACTCCGCATCATGAACCAGGCGCCCAGCCAACTGAGCTGATCTGTGATAAACAATAGAGGATTAATTGTTTAGCTTTCGCTACTGTTGATTGTGACAAAAATAGAATTGCTATAATGGATACAATTATTTAGTCAATTCATACCCAATTTGTGA
Organism: Sphyrna mokarran; assembly: GCA_024679065.1. Classification (NCBI taxonomy): domain Eukaryota; kingdom Metazoa; phylum Chordata; class Chondrichthyes; order Carcharhiniformes; family Carcharhinidae; genus Sphyrna; species Sphyrna mokarran. The sequence goes on from JAGIQG010000003.1 coordinate 92,729,179, forward strand.
TGGCTCTATCTTCATTTTCCCAAGTAATTTCACATTGAGTATGAGTCCTTGTGAGACATCATATCAACAGCTTTCCAACAGTCAATGATATTCATCTGTTCTACAACCAATCTTGGAGTACAAAAACAACTGAAATGTGGCCAACCATTCAATACTGGAGACAGAAAAAGCAAAGAGGTAGAAGATTTACACTGTACTAGTGCTCATGAATATTCTCACTATTATGGTATGCAAGAATTGTTGCTGTTTGACTTATTAATGTGAGAATCTTAAATTTTAATTAAATTTTAGATTGCCTTCTCATCAAGGTTGGTGCAAGAGTATTAGATGAGCTGGGTAAGCCATTAGCCTTGCGCGCACACACATACAATACTTCACTTTCGGAAATAAATATTGTGCAATAGTATGAATAAACATTAGGCATTTATAATTACAAGTAGACTTTTACATGATAAAGGAGAATATTATGGTACTGATCGCACATTCTTAAAGTTCTATACTTTTCGCAGGGTATTTACCAGAAGAATTGCGCATTATGGTGCAGTATTAAGTGTTCCTGCAACAGTTACTGGATGGTGTTACGTTCCCTGAACCCAATCAATAATCATTACGTTAGAGTGGGCTAGATTGAATTACATTTTTTGATATTATTTACTGGCTTGAGTTTTGGAATAGTCATGCAGATGCACAAGTTTGTAAAACTGTAATTTAAATGAGGAATTTTTGGAAAAACTGCAAAGTAACTGAATGGAAATCTCTATGTATGTCAGTACATGTGGATGTATATCAGTAAATCTGTGGACACAATTCACCCATCTGGGATTAAGTGCTGTGGCAGGGTAGGAATATGGAGTATTTGCTGCTGCAGAAGCTGACAGGAAAACGTATCTTGGGTGGGATTCTTACAAAAACATTCTAAGTGCTAAACTCACTTAAAATCTGGAGTAAATCCCACTGACTTTTTCAGCGGAATTTTCAGAATGAATCCCCCACATTTTGCGCACTGCCGAATGCACTTGTGTGAATCAAGCTGAAAAGTGGCAGCGTAATGTTGAGTGGGCCACTGTGCATGCGCTGATCTGTCAGCATCAAGATTGGCGCATGCACTGTTGCCCCACACTGCCAGCCTCCCAATCGCTGGCCAGCTCAATTGCTGGCCAGCGCCGTGACCCCTCATTGCTAGCTGTGCAACGTCTCCCAACCACCTGATTGCTGGACCCGCATGGATGCGCCCAACCAGCCTCGCTGCCCCCCTCCTCCCTCTCTCACCAGCAGTCCTGACCCCATCAGCAGACCGACACCACCACCACCACAACCTTCCCCCCGCTACTGTTGCCCACTGACCCTGATGGCTAGTCTCCTTCCCTCTGTTGCCATTGAGTGCAGATCGACAGCATGACCCCCAACCAATGTCCTCTTCAGCCCTTCTCCCATAGGCCCTACCCCTAGTTAGGACCTGATGCCTGGTGGGCAATGCCAAGATGGTCCCTTGGGCATTGCCGCTATGCCCGTTGGGCACCGCCCAGGGGGAACCCCTCCCTCCCCAACTTCCTGGGCCGCCTCTATGACTCCCCCTTCATTCTAGTGGGGTCAGGCCTCTAGTTTCCCACAAGTTGGGAGCCATTGTAAACCCTGCTGGAGTGAAACAGCTCTGGCAGGGGAGAGACTCAAGCGGCCTGGAAATTTCAATCCTGGGCCTGCTAATGGTATTAACATCATCATTAGCATAAATTATACAGCTCCACAATTCCTGGCATGGAACTGACGGGACTGGAAATCTAGTGGCCCGAGTCTTGCGAAGGCCTTGCTGCCCAGCAGGCAGCATGCTAAATGATCTCTGTTTGAGTTTCCCATTCCGTTACACTGCTAAGACATTGGAAAAATCACTCCTCATAACTCCCAATCCCAATTTCATTAATTATGCAACTGAGTGTTTTGCAGCACATTCCGTGATGAGGCAGGCCTGATAGTACATAGTCTACCATTATATCAAACATGTGCCCAACATTATTGCCCCACTTTGAAGAAAACAGATGAACCTCCTAAAGATGAAGGTGGTTCTCCAGGAGCATTCTTCCCCCTCCAGGACATTGAATCTGGAAGATCCACTTGTATATGCTCCCCCACCCACTACTGTGGTGTTCTGGGGTCCTGGATTGCTGACGGCCTCCATCCCTCAGCCCATAACTTTATTTATGTGAGCACCAACATCTGCATGCCACATTGTTCCAGGCATGTTTTGCACTGGCTTGTTTTCCCACTGGTGTCACGAGAATTGGGCATGGGTAGTTGGGCTTTCATCTCCATCTCAGAGACAAATCATTTCCATGCCAGCCTCCAGACTAGATAGGACTGATGCAGGGAGGATATTCCTGATAGTGTGGAGTCTAAAACCAGGAGTCACAGTCTGAGGATTCGAAATAGACCTTTTAAGACAGAGAGGAGGCGACATTTATTCACTCAAAGAGTGGTGAGCCTGTGGAATTCATTATCACGAGAAGTAATTGATGCTAAAACATTGAATGTATTCAAGAGGTGGCTAAATGTAGCCCTTGGGCTGAATAGAATCAAAAGTTATGAGGAGAAAGCAAGATTAGTCCATTGAATTGGATGATCAGCCGTGATCGTGATGAATGGCAGAGCAAGCTCGAAGGGCTAAATGACCTCCTTCTGCTCCTGTCTTCTATGTTTCCATGCTCCGAGTGGATTTCCTGATCTGCCTTAGGATGCTCCAGTGGAAAACCACAAGAGAGTTTATGCCAACTTAAAACTATCTTTGGGCTTCCTGCCACTTTTCCTCCCACCCACCAGTGGGGGCTTTGGAGAATTCTGCCCTTTGCCTTCATTGCCACTGTTGAAGCCTATTTGTTTACCTATGTAATTCAACTTTCTGACCCCCTGCCCTTCCACCTTGAAGTTTTGCTACTCTAGATTGCTTTATTTATTGATTTCATCATCCCTGCATTTTATTCCCTCAGACTCATTTCCTATAGCACACATTTCTCAAAATAAAAAAAAGACTTGCTTATCTTTCATGAATACCGGACATCTCAAAGCACTTTACAGGCAAGGAAATTTTTTTTGAAATTGAGTCACTGTCTTACTTTTTTTTTGCTGGCGCATTCCCTTTTCTGTTGTTTCATTTTTCTCTCATAATAACCAGCCCACCCACCCCACAATCCATTCCTGATTGGCCAGCGCTCAGAGCTGGCAGTTGAATTGGAGGCTGAGGTAAATAGCTGGCAGCAATCAGAAGCAGCAGGGGTACCAGTCAGCTCCAGTGTCCTTTACAATAAGAGTTAAGATGCAAGCGCTATGGAAGCCTGAGAACTTCGGCATTCATTCAGAAACTTACTTTTAAGCCTCATTATGCCAACAGTGTTACCTTCATGTGGGTAACTTGAGCAGCAAGTGTTTCCTATCTTAATTGAGAAAATAATAAGCAATTTATTGTTGGGAAGAAGCAAAAAAAGGATATACTTTTATCTCTACAAATTTACCATAAGCTGCACACCTATTTGTATATCTTACTCCCTTTCTGGTCTGACACATCATCTTGGTATTTCTCACATTCTTACTTGTCTCTTATTCTCACACTTTTCTCATTTTTTCCTGAATCATTACATTGTTCATTCTTTTTTTCATTGCTTTCTATATTTTGGCTTTTGTTTTTTGCTTCATTTTCATTTTCCTACGTTTTCCCCCTGCAGGGATCCCTTTGTTATTTGCTCTTTTTTTCTCACTTTTCCTTTCTTGTCTCTTTTATTTCCTCTTTTTGTGTCTTTTTCATATTTTATCTCCTGTTTGTCTCATTTGTGTTGCTTTGCAGTTGCCAGCAGTGGCCTTTTGACTCAAACTTGAGTGATAATCCCAGTCAAGGTTGATATCAGCGAGTGTGATTTCTGCTGCAGAGGTCAGTAATGCTGACTGTTTCTGCTTGTGCTTATTGAGCAGCTGTGTTGCTTTCCCATTTCTTGTGCCAAGCACAGGTCCTCATTGAGGGTCAAGCACATGTAGCATCTCCTCTTCCATTGGATCTGGTAATTCAATTATCAATAAAGTCAGAATTCCAGAAAGGTATCCACTTAAAGTTTTATTTTGCAAATTGTTTACCTTGCTAATGCATACAGAGCAGTCGATTCATTGTACTGAAATTGGAAAGATGTAATTCAGATTTTTTAAATTGCATTTAATGCATTAAGCTCTTGATTTAAAAAAAAATCCAACATCAATGTTTGTTGATTGAAAAGCATTCAAGGTCTGTTTTCTATAAATAGAGACTCATGTAAAGAGTAGCTTTATTTTGCACAAGGTGATTTAGGGATCCCCACCTTCACGAAATTTTGTTACCCAGCTAATGTCACTTACGATGAGACTTACTGCCTCTGCAGTGGTGAGTTTTCCTGCAGTGGTTGCAACCATCCATTGAAATCCTTATTGGCCTTGGGGAGATCCTGCTAGCAGGAGAGACTGGAAAATGCCACCTTTAGCTTTAGCTGAACACGCAGCTATGAGTTTTTAAATCGGTATAACAGCACAAGAGAATGCTGATACTAATGTGTTGGCTTGAGCCACTTTGATGTTTAATATTTGAAGCCAAGGATTTCATAGATGGCATGGACACTTATATGAACATTTTCCATGTAGAATTTGACCTTTTCAATAGAGTCTTGAGACCTTCAAATACACAGCTCAGTGCAATGATAGATGACAGCTATTGTTGTGGCAGCGTGCTGAATAAAATGGTGTTTTTTAAAATTAATTAATTTTTATTCAAGTATGTTCTTGCAATAATTATTTGAGAAGTATGTTCCCCAATATTTTGCTATGGTTTAGTTCCAAGTTACTTTCTGAAGTCTGTTTCATGAATCTGCTTTTGCCTGGATTTTTTGCTCATTCGACGTTTATAAGATTTTCTTTATGAACAGATCAAGCCAACACTGACATTTTTTACTTGGGTAGCCATGGTAACAAAGTGTCTCGTAGCCAATAAAGGTGATTTTCTTATAGCGCGGATTATTTTTACTGAAACTGAAATCTGTGATGTAACAATTCTACTGAACATACTCAATTAAAAATAATTTTATGGGAAAATTTAAACATAGACAGCATGATGTTGCATCGACAGCATGTGTTCTGGAAGCTTTGACCTTTAAGTTACTTTGTGTGTTTTGCGCACCTTGCAACTCAATCTCATGTTGGTTATGGCTTGGATGTGTTTTCTTTGTTTCTCTCTTCCTTACTGCAATTTTCCTTAATGGAAGTGTCCTATATTGGCAGTTTTATGGAAGTGCACTTTGAGCTTATAAGCTGGATCTGCAAATCACTTGATCTCCTGTTGTGTGATATTGCAGACAGTGAATAATTTTGTACATTTGTCTAGTAATTAACTGCTTTGTAATTACATAGCATTGTGTTGACTCCTTCAGGAAGGCTTCAGAGCAACTGAGTCACCAGCAACAATGTACACTGGTATTATGCACTTGCTGAAGTGTGCAAATAGCGGAAAAGGAGTTTAGCACATATTATTAAATTGCTTTGCTTTGTGAAAGCAATATCCAAAATATCTGGTTTGCATTATACAGAGTAGAAACATTAAAGTTAAATTTGGTGAGGTGAAGGGCCAAATAGCCTTGTGCACTAAACAAAAATCTATTTTTATCTCTACCTTAAAACCATTTTGGTACATTGAGTACAAGTAGTTTGAGATGTGTATTTTTACTTTGTTAACTCATTGTATGCCATTACTATAAACAAAACAATACTTGGTGCTTGTAGATTATCAAATTGAAATCATTAATCAGGAGCAAATTAATTGCCTAAATACATGTAAAGGATAAATAATTGTAAAATGAGCAGTATAATTTACACATTTAACTGAAATTATTATATGTTTACTGAAATTTTACTGCCTCGCCACCCAAGGCTCCTAAGAACTTCCCTAAGGTCAACGGAGAATACTGTTCTGTGAGTCTGTTTGATTCTGGGACGGATGCATCGGTAAAATTCCAGCCATTAGTTATGCAGTTTGATCTTACTTGGACAATAGTGAATGGAGAGTAAAAAGCAACCTGTTTTGGTATGTGTTTTAGTTTTTTCTCACTTAATCGTGCACTATAGTGTTATTGTATTGTGTAACAGGAACTGGCATCAAATGCCCAATTCAAAGGATTTAGTCTTTCAATAAAACCTCTCAAAGAATGCTAAATCTTTAGCAGATTATTTGTCTTACTTTTGGCTGGTGAACTGAAATTGCCTATGCCAGGAATTTTCTTCAGTGTGATGCTGTGCCTTTCAAAGAAACTTTCAAAATGAGAAATTGGCATGAAATAATAAGCCAAGCATGAAACATTTAACCCGTAAATTAAGTTTCAGTTCAGATTCTGTGTATTTGTGGCTTTTTAGGCATTAATCAATCCACATAATCTTATGAGCATAAGTATTACAACATTTCTTTCATGAGTTCACCAACTGGGTGAAATTTCAGAATATATGGATAGCTTTCACTGTTGTCAGCAAGGGTTGGGGATAGAGGAAACTGGCGCCCAATTGATAGGAACTATGTATTGCTTTACTCCAGCAGAACCAATGCCATTCCAAGGCAATGAGGCACTTGCCTGGACAGCATCAGGTCTCCTTTCAAATTAAGCCTAAAGCAGGGTGAAAATCCCATCTGAGATTTTCTGAAATCAGCCGTCAGAAGCTGGCAACTTTCCATACCAGCAGTGGTAACTACTAACAGTATTGTACTTGGGCCTTCAGCAGAGATCAGTGCTGGATCCCTGTAGAGAGTTTAGTGTGGGGAAGATGGGGGCTGCAGGATTGGGTTACTGGTGAAGGGGCGAGGGAATTTGAAAACGAGGACAGGAGTTTATTTTCCATATCCCCCATATTCCCACCTCAGCACATTTCTACATACAGTAGGCTGAAACCAAACATGGCAGGATTTGCTGTGAAACAAATTCTTAAATGGTTGCTGGTTGACTACCAGTAATGGTGGGAGAAGGTCCTGTAGGAGGCTGCTGAAGAATCTCAATGGGCCTTTCAGTGGGAAGGCTGCTCTCCACCCTTCATGCTGGGACTTTGATGGGGGGGAGGTCGAGAGGGTGAGGGGGTTTCACCCTGTACCCATAGCTGCCACTAAACTCACTACCAAGGGTGCAAGAGGGCATTAAATTTCATCCATCATCTCCCTTGCATGACCATGAGATAGGACAACATTCCTCCCCCCCCCCGACCATTTCTCTTCCTGGCATACAGTTTAATATTGTAATTGTTGAAAATTAGATCATTATTATGTCAGCCAGACATTTTGCTACTTAGAAATATGAAAGTGGAAAAGTTTATGCAGCAAAGTAAGAAAATGTTTTAATTAACGGGCACTGCAATATCTTACTTGGAAATCTTGTGCAGCTTACATTGCTGAAGGCTGGGTAAAATGTGGTATTTCACAATGGCCTAGATTCTAATTTTTAAAAGTTCTAGGAAGCTGTCATATTAAATCAACCACAAATCATGTGTACTGATGCTAGTTTAGGGGGATGAAAGATGAATGTATCTTTTTGTAATGATATATTTCAAATCATTCTGAAGATTTTAGGTAGTATTTATATATATGGGGAGGGAGCTGCAGGACTCCTGCAATGTCAGCTGCCTGGAGGCGGTCTCCTGGTAGTGGACTGAGGTAACGGGGGCAGGGGGGGGCAATAGACTGGTGCTGCAATGCTCAAGGGAGACTTGAAACACTGCCCCCTCCCTCACCTCCCCCGCCTCCCCCAATCCACCAATCTGCCAATCTGCCTAGTGTGGTTGGATTCCCCCCTTCACAATGCTGGTCTGGAAATGCTTTATTTCATTTTTTTAAAGTTGCTGAGAGACACCACAAGATGGAGATGCCCTCTTGCTTCCTTACTTACAGTGGCTGTTTTCCTGCTTGATGATTGCCAAACACACCTGTCTTCCTTAATTCAATGGCAGGTGCACCTCCTAACTGCTAATTAGCAAACCCAGGCAAAGCCCACATCAGGTGAAAGCTCTCAAACTCAAAGAGGGATCAGAGCCCCACATGGACTCCGGGGGTCCATATTTTCATCAATTTATTATTTTGAACTTGTTCAGAAATATTGGCTGGAATTTTCCACTCCATGATAAAGTCTGGTTGCAGGAGTGGGAAGCAGAGTGATTTCAGTTGGAGAGGAGGGATGGTGAACATGCCAAATATCTGCTGTTCACCTGATTAATTAGTCCAATCCTCTTCTACCTAAGATCCCATCAACTCCAGCTGCTCAAGCTGAGGTGAATGCATTTGCCACACAGCAAAAAACCCTTAGACCATTTTGGCCTTGGACCTTGAGAAATGCTTATCAAACATAAGGACTTGGCAGTCACTAGAAGTAAGAAGAGCTGTTGGGAGAGGAAATGGATCTTTAACATGGGAGAAAAGGAGAATAAAGCAAGAAAAAATGAGGATCCAGATGAGTGGTCCATCGAATTAGCCTCACCATCAGAATGGTGGCTGTGTTTATTTCGAGTTGGTCAGCGGTAGGTTTACTAAGTCACTCTTGATGATACTGGCTTCTTCATACACAGTATATTCTGTGCCCAATCATTCCTCATATTTCCTTCATGAGGTTTCCATATGTTGCAGAGGGAGGAATGAATATGCAGGCATTGTGCTCGACATGAGACTTCAAGGGGCTTAGAATAGATGTTGAACTTTCCTAATCACTCCCACCTGATGTAGCCATTGTATTCCCACCTGGTGAGTCTGTTCCGCTAAAGAAACAAAAGAGACTCTGGAACTATAGAGGTAATTATGAATTACAAGCTGATTCTACCAACTGAGAATAACCATCTTCCCACCCACCTGCCATTTCCTCTTCTTAGGCCACAATTCTTACTTAATCTTCTTGAATACATTTAGATACAGTGATTGGATGTATATACTTGCAGAGATTGGATATTTCCAGTAAACCTGGAAGAGAAAAAGTCTAAGAAGTTGCTGTATACCTGAATAACATATTTAGAGCTTTTCTATTAAAATTGTAAATAGTTTTCAATTATTGATTTCTGTTTTTCTGTTGTCATGAATGAAATATATGGTTGCAGTGAAGAATCCTGTCAGTGTAACAATACAAAATGGACCGAGGTAGGTTATTCTGGAAGAAACAACCAACAGTGATGCAATTTTCCTTTAGAAAATAAGACATGTTTCTCAATTTGCAGTCTACACATAACAGTTTGTAATTAAAGTGTAAGAAAATTGCGACAACCAGTCGATAAACCCCCAAAGCTCAAATGCTCCATTGTAGGGATAATGGGACCAAAATCTATCAATCTTCAAATAGATTGGGTTATCAGTTTGCAAAAATCAAATGTCTGTAATTTTCACTATTTTGCAAACTCTAGAGTACTGACCACATCCTTTTTGTGTGTGTTATGAATTAAATGAATTGATTGTGTGCGTGTCTGTATAGAATAGAACCATTTTGAGAATATTTGCTTTGAAGCTTTAACACTTGAAAATGGGAAAGTACCTCATGTAATTTTCTGGGAACAAAATGAAACAATAAGAACAATGTAATATTATGAAACAGTGGTCTCCAAATGTATAATGGCTAAAATGCAAATCTATAGTATTTGTTGTGAAAATGCTCTGATTTCTTTGTTTTAATTGTGAAGAATCGTGGAAGCAAAAGAAAATAAGGTTTTCAATTTTTTCCACTTAAAGATCCCAAAACATTTGTGAAATGCATATGTGTAATTATTGGCAACGCTGATCAAAATCATCAACTGCGGTGACAGTTTGGGCAGAATTCTCCCATCTAAGATGGATTTAGGGAGTGTTTTCCATTGTGGATGACTACATGTCTTCCATTCCTGGAATAATTAATTATGCACTCGAGGGTTTTGCACTTCTGTGTCATGAGCCAGCTTGATGACGCATATCCTGCTGTCATATCTGGGTGCCATATTTAAAAGACACCCGGCAAAACCAACCCTCCATTGAAGAAAGAAGTTGGATCTCCTGAACAAGGAAGATTGACCTCCAAGAATGTTTTGAGGATAAAAGATAGGTCTCCTCAATGACACTGAGCCTGGAAATTCCAGCTGATAGATGCTGTTCCCCCTTCCCCATCCACACACTGCTATGGTGTTCAGAAGCTGCCCCAGGTCTCTTTAAGACTTCTGCAACCTATGTTGCTTCAGTATATTCTGGATGAGTAGATTTTCCTGCTGACACAGTGAAGAATTGGGCACGGGAACAAGATTTTGGTTGGGCTTTCACCTGCATCCATTTATAGGAATCAAATTTGTTTCATGCCAGCTTCCAGCTGGATTGCCAATCCGCCTTGTGGGTACCAGTGGAAGATTCCACGGTAAACTCATGCCAGCATGAAATCAATTTTTGAACCTCCTGCCTAATTGTCTCCTGTTGACTCACCAATGAACCCACCAGCTGGGGAATGGGAGAATTCTGCCATTCATATTTTCACGTGGACACTCTCACTGGCTTGTGTCTGCAATGTATAATGTGGACTTTAAAATGTAGACGTGTACAGATGAACAATTAGGCCAGTTTCTGTCATTAGAACGTGCATGTGGGTTGATTTTAAAATTCAACTTTTTTTTATGCTTAACTCTATAAATGACAGTCTCCCCATTATCTTTATTTATTTGCTTCACTCTTTCTCTGTCTCCATATATTATGTACAGAACATAAAAGCTACGACATGTATGTTGGGGATACATGATCATCTTCCTCTGTTATACACGTTTTCGACTGTTTTTAAAGCAAACGAACCAGTATGTATTTTGCCTCCAATATAACTCTGACTTCATAAGCCCAGTGAAATAAGCTCACAAGTACTTGAAACAAAAAGGCAAGGAGAAGGAAGTAATCCTTCAGCAGAACTAACCAATTTGAAACATTAGCTTTGTTTCTCTCTACAAATGCGCTTCAGTTACTGAGTATTTCCAGCATGTTCTGTTTTTATTTCAGATTTTCAGCACCTGCAGTATTTTACTATTCTGTTAGTAGAACTGACTACAGTGGTACACTATATGTGCTCAACATGCAAAATCAAACTCTGCTCACAAAATTAGAGCTGTGGACAAAGATATTTGGAGTAATTCTCCCAGCCCACTCTGCTGCTTGAGTTGTGCAGTGGGTTGAGATGCCTCAGGGTCCCCCCCCCCAACTTCCTGGTTGGCTGGGAATGGTTCGTTCCAATGGGATTTATTTCTGCTCACCCCTAACAGGGAAACAAGTGGTCCTATCCCTGCTGGAAGAAAGAGAGGCCATTGAGGCTTCCCAGGGAAGTTGGGGTAAGGAGTGGTGCTTCTTCGTACCAGTCTGACATATTGGCAATGCCCATTGGGCATCAGACAGTGCCAAGGGAACAGGGCCAGAGGAGGACAGGCCCTACTGAGGGATGGGCCTACTGGGAAGGTGATTGGTGGAGGAGACCCGCTGCCACTCTGCATTGAAAGAAGAAGGGAAGAGATGAATGAGGCTGGCCATTGGGTATGGGGAAGGTCTGGGCTGGTGGGGAAGAGTGGGGTTTGTCAATGGGATTCAGGGAGGGTCGCGACTGTTGGGGGAGGTGTTAGAGAAATAGATGCTGGCAGGTGGTGGGGGGAACATTGGAGCTAGCCTTGGTCATGGGAGGGACACAGAGGCTGACCAGTAGATGCCCAGAAACCCATCAATCAAAAGGTGGGAGTGGTCGGAAGGCCTGCTATTGGATGGGAGTTGTGGGGCTGGCCAACAACCTGGAGATCGGCAACGGGAGGCCACTGTACATGCGCCGACCTCCACTCTCACAGATTGGCACATGCGCAGTGGCCCACTCAGTGCTATGCTGTTGGTGAGAGTAGGCCCCACACCCTGATTTTAGAGTGAATCCCCCTAAGGCATTGTGAGAGACAGAGTGTTGGAGATTCATTCTAGAGATCATGGTTAAAAAAGTCAGCGGGATTTACTCCCATTTTCCCACAAGCTGGAAACTTACACTTTTTTTGGGCGAATCCCAGTCATTGAGTTCTTGTCCAGGTCTTTTGAGAAGCTGAAGCTTTTGAGTAATAATTTCAAATTGAATATTAAGAGACAACAAGAAAATCCAATGGAAAAATTTCGTGTTATAGTGTTGGATAAATAATGAGGACATTCAAAATTCCAGTTACTCTTGAAGAAAATAGTGGATTAAAAAACATCTTGAATAATTTGTTGGAATTCCATTGCCAGACTATTCATTGCAGCATAACACACCCTGACAATAAAATAACAACAAGATACCTTTAGCTTTGAAAATATGCATCGATCCGTGATAGCACCTAAAAGGGTTTTCAATGAAAGTTGTGCTCTGTATACTGAATTTAATAAATACATAAGCTTACATAGTACTTTTTGGATTTGCCAACTTCCTCTTTCTTCAGGGATGGAGAAGCCTCAACTTTACCTTCCCACGACCCAGTACGTCAGGACCATGCTGCTATACTAATTAAATGTTCCTTCTTTTGTTCTTCGGTGAACATACTGAACTGGTGCAAGTGATGTTGTAAGTGAAGGACGTTAGTATCCGGTTACCTGAATAGAAGAACATAACTTAATAACATTGAAACTAAAGCAGAGCTAAATGCAGCAGAGAAAGCTTTTCAATGGAAAGTATCTGTGAAAAGGCTTTCTTGTCAGAAGAAGTTGTTTGAAACAGTAGTAAATGCATGAAGATACAATGTTAATTGGTATGGGAATTCTGTGGATGGCTGACCTTAGCTACAGATTGCTGCTACACTCTTCTAATGGGTGAACCTCCAAGCCTCACTCCCCATGCCCCCCCCAGCATGAATTCATAAAATATACCATGTGGTTTAGTGTGCTTATGTGAGACATCTTTTTAATCATAATTAGTGAAAAGGAATTTGAAGAATGAAACAGATTGACCAAAAGGCTCATCTTCTACTTCTCCAATTTAGTGTTCATTTAGCAGATAATAAAGAATCTGCAGGGCTTGGGTCATCTTCGGAATAATTTTTTACTAGAATTTCCTGTAACTTTTTCTTTTTCTGTGAAGTTTCTTCATAAGGTGTTGGCATGTGAAGTTGCTTTGAATGCTTTAGAAGCTTCAGAAGCTTTAGAAGCATGTTAATAATAGGTAATTATTGAAACCATTATTTAAATAAACGTTCAGCTAAAATTATATTTTATTCTGCATTTAACATTAGTTTATAAATCCAAGAAATCCATTGGTTGGAAAGGCTGCTGGTAGATTTAAGGAACTTAGATATTGCTGGATTGATGTTAGTACTGTGAAATAATATGGAGTATTAGCTCATGAGCTCGTAACATATTTGTGTAAAGTTATTCTTCCTATGATCTGAATGGTATTGTAACATGTTTATTATCATATAGTGGAAAAACAGATTTTGATCTGATTTATTATTGTCACATGTACTAACATATAGTGAAAAAATAGTGTTTCTTGCATGCTGTACAGACAAAACATATCATTCATAGAGAAGGAAACAAGAGAGTGCAGAATGTGGTGTTACAGACATAGCTAGGGTGCAAAGAAAGATCAACTTAATGCAAGGTAAGTTCATGCAAAATTCTGATGGCAGCAGGGAAGAAGCTGTTCTTGAGTCGGTTGGTACATGACCTCAGACTTCTGTATCTTTTTCTGGAGAAAGAAGGTGGAAGAGAAAGTGTCCAGGGTGCGTGTGGGTCTTAATTATGCTGGCTGCTTTGCCAAAGCAACAAGAAGTATAGACTGAGTCAATGGATGGGAAACTGGTTTGCGTGATGGATTGGGTGGTTTTGGGCAGAGCAGGAGCCATAGCAAGCTGTGATACAACCAGAAAGAATGTTTTCTATGGTGCATTTGTGAAGAGTCGTGACTGACTCTTGTTGAAAGTCATAGCTGACATGCAATATTTCCTTAGTCTTCTGAGAAATAGAAGCGTTGGTAGCCTCTTGTAACTAAAGTGTCACCAGAACAGGTTGTTGGTGATTTGGATACCTAAAAACTTGAAGCTGTCAATCATTCCTACTTTGTCCCTATTCATGTACACAGGGGCACGTTCTCCTTTACGCTTCTTGAAGCCAATTTCAATTTCCTTCATTTTGTTGACATTGAGGGAGAATTACCGTTGCCACACCAGTTCACCAGATTCTCTACCTCATTCTTGTACTCTGTATCCTGTACTCTGTCTCGTCATTGTATGAGATTTGACCCACTACAGTGGCGTCTTCAGCAAACTTGCAAATCGAATTGGAGAGGAATTTGGCTGCATGATCATAGACATATAAGGTGTATTTTAAATGAATATGTAAAAAGTTTTTCCTCTGGCATTCCATGAACCACAGGCTCCAAGTCATTACAGGATTTGGGGAGACGGGTGATTGTTTTACTGACCCACTAATATCAAAAAGATACAGTGTTTTGTACAATTTACATGAACGCTTAAATGTGCATCAAATTACATTACAGAAATAATTTTAAAATTTTGGGAATGGAAAGATCATTACACTTATATTTGACCTACTTTTTAAATCCCATGAATTGCAGTAACTTCCCACATTACATCTGGGAGTCTCGGTAGCACAGTAGTTAGCACTATCACCTACAGCGTCAGGGACCGGCATTCAATTCCAGTCTTGAGGTGACTGTCTATGTGGAGTCTTTCTGTTCTCCCCATTTCCGCATGGGTTTCTCCAGGTACTCCAGTTTTCTCCCAGAGTCCAAAAGACATGCTGGTTAAGTGCATTGGCGTGCTAAATTCTTCCTCAGTATACCCAAATAGGCACCGGAGTGTGGCAACTAAGGGATTTTCACAGTAACTTCATTGCAGTGTTAATGTAAACCTACTTGTGATGCTAATAAATGAACTTAAAATGTTATTTTTTTTGTACAAGAGGAAGGAAAGCAGTTGTTCTAAATATTGTTGCTGCAGGAAAATAAAAGTATTTATTTCAAAAAATAAGGATTGATGTGGCTTGTTGAAGTGAATAAATAATTATGACTGCAGATGCGCAGTTTTCTCAATACTTTATTCCCTGAGCTCTACTGTTGGGATCAGTAAAGTTATGTATTGAACGTCCTTAACAACTAAGTAAAGTTTATGAGCAAGAATATGAGCCATTTCGGTGATAACTGAGAAGGTCACCACCACTTTCTCAAGGGCAAGTAGGGTTGGACAATAAATGCTGGCCTAGCCAGATGGACACCTGTGTCCATCAAATGAATAGGAAGAAGCAATTTTTAACAAGTATTAATGCTGCTCAACTGTGCATCTGCAACATAAAATCTTTATGCAGACCATCTACATGATGGCTCCTTTAATTTGCTATGCATATATAAATACATGGAAGGATTTAAAGGGTGTGCTCGCTTCAGTGCTGAATCTAATTCTTCTCAGTTATAAAAAGAAACATTGACAAAGTTTGCAGATGATATAAAAATTGGTGCTGTTTTGAAAGAGAGATGAATAGTTTAGGCTACTGACTGATATTGATCAGCTGGTGAGTTGGGCAGAGCAATGGCAGATGAAACTTAATCCTGATAAGAGTGGGGTGACGCATTTTGGGAGGACTAATAAGGGAACAAAGAGACCTTGGTGTACAAGCCCAGAGATGCCTGAAGGTGGCAGCGCAGGTAGATAGGGTGATAAAGAAGGCATACACAATACTTGCCTTCAATAGCCAAGGCATAGAATATAAGACCTGTTACAATTTCATAAAATATGGGCTGGACCACAGATGGGAAATTGTCTGCAGTTCTGGTCACCATGCAATCAAAATGACATGATTGCTCTGGAAAGGGTGCAAAGGTGATTAATCAGGATGTTGCCTGGGATCGAAAGTTTCAACTGTAAGGAAAGATTGGATAGTTTAGGTTTGTTCTCCCTGGAGGAGGCTGAGGGGGAATCTGATAGAAATTTACAAACTTATGAGATGCATTGATACGGTACGTCATAAGAATCTTTTCCCATGGCAGAGTTGTCTAAAACAGGGCATAGACTTAAAATAAATGGTAAGTGATTTACAGGAGATCTGAGGAAAATATTATTCATCCAGAGGGTTGTGGGAATATGGATCACCCTGCCTCAGGGAGTGTTAGAGGCAGGTACTCCCATAACATTTAGAAAGCATCTGGGCAAGCACTTAAATCTCCAATGCATTGTAGGCTATGTATCAAATGCTGGCAAATGAGATTAATAAAGATTGGTATTTGATTGTTGGCATAGACATGATGGGCTGAAGGGCCTGTTTTGTGCTGTATGACTCTATGAGACAAACAAAAATTAGAGGGTACATTGGCAGACTGAGATTCTTTTTCTATGGCTGTCAAATTGTCTATTTCATATCTGTTCTTGTACTAAATTGCATGTGGATTTTTCAATTTGTATTTTTCTTGGACTTGGGGCTAAAGACTCTTATGCATAATTCACAGTAATCTTAAAAGATCTGTGCCAGCTAACAGAATTTTTGATTTATCTAACTTCCCAAAATAGATTCTTGCAGCAACTGAAATTCATCTCAACACAAATAGGAAAAAATGCATATATGTGGCAATTTTTTGTATTCCCCAAATCAATGTCCTCTCAAATGTTAAGAATGTATAAACAGGAATGGCAGAATGAGCAAAATGTGGGTCAAAATAAAAGTAAAATACTGCGGATGCTGGAACTGAAATAAAAACAGAAAATGCTGGAAAGTCTCAACAGGTCTGACAGCATGTGCTGAGAAAGAAAAGAGCTAACATTTTGAGTCTGGATGCCCTTCAACACAGATGGGTCAGCCTCGTGTGCAGCTTTTAATTGTACCATTAAATCTCCGTGAGAACATCACCCAAAACAATTTCTATTATAATAATAGGGGAAAATAGTGGAAATTTTGAATCTGTGCCGAACATTCTTATTGATGCCATAGATATATTGAGAGAAGTTTGTGGGATGTGATTAAAATATACAGAAAATAATTGCATTTCTTGTCTAAACAAGGTCATTTAAGTCTTAACATCCATGTATAGTTTATTTAAAAAATTGGAGTTGGTGTGAAATATTGAATGTTTTCCATGATCCATATAAATTTTGAAGTGGAGATGCTGGTGTTGGACTGGAGTGAGCACAATAAGAGGTCTCACAATATCAGGTTAAAAACCAAGGGGTGAGCCTGATGAAGGAGCAGAGCTATGAAAGCTCATAATTCCAAATAAACCTGTTGAACTTTAGACTGATGTTGTGAGACTTCTTAAGGAATAAATTCTACTTGCGCAGTATTAGGCTCATTTTCAACCATATAATTTTTTAAATGATACACTGAGTACAGTATTTTAGTTTAGCCCATGGTTTTCAAAGAAAGGTGGCTTATATTTCTGACTCAATGTAAATGGAATAATTTCGGCAGATTGACCGGAATAATGTATCTTCCTAAGCTAAGGTGAATTTTTTGGTCATTTTCTAAAGACGTAATTGGTCAACGATCCTACCTGTCAATCCATTAACTAGATAAAGAATAATGGATTTCAATAAATGGGATGTTATAAACATTTAACACAATTGAACAGTTTCAATTATATAGTTAAGCCACAATAGTGAAGCTTTGAGTGTTTTATAGATTGTTCTTATATAACATTTGAAATTCATTCTGTCTATGAATGATACATTTGATGTGTGATTCTATGAGATTATATTTTGTGGATGAGGTGGAACAGCTGCAATAATTCATCCAAGACCATAGAATCCCATCCAAAATTTGTCTTTATTGCCACATGAATGAGAGTAAGGTAAAATAAAAGCCCTCTCTAGTTTAAAATTGTCATTGAGTAGAAGCTTCAAAGAGCTTTCATGATTTTGTGAAATCAGTAAAATTATGATTTAATATTTCAGGTGGCAAGGATTAATATCCTGTTATATAGTGTGATCATGTTTGACCTTTAATTGTAAAAAGCTGAACAAGCAGTGGACTTTTAAACAGGTAATCTCAATTCAAGTTCTAAAGTACTGATTACTATTCTCACTTAGACCTTCATTCATTCATCTGAAGTTGCTCGCTTATTACTTGCTCATTCCTGTTTGGAAACACATTCAGTTGGAGATACTCTGTTCTGTTCTGGGCTCCACTGTTTAATGCAGAGACTGAAGTACAAAATGTACATTTTCAGTATCACTAGTTCCAATGCAATGAGAGGCGAGACCTAAAAAAAATGGTGCTGAAATGTCCACACCATCACCATGTTAGGAAGAACACTAGCACAGACACCCCACGAATGGGCTACATGTAAGTGGAGTGAGCAGATTGTGATGTTAGTAAACATCTGAATTTAATTAAACAGCCAACTTGCCATTTGGGATGTTGTTAATGCTCTCTCTTAATCATGCGTAGCAGAAGACATATTCAGTGGCAGGAGGGAATGACTGCACTATTTCAAAGGATCATCATGGAACTTAAAAGGAGACTTTTCTTTGCTGCTATAGAATTTATGTAAGTACTATGTTATTGGAGAAGCAGGCACATGTTCTTTGAGTTGTGTTGGACCTTTGCAAGCCATGGAGTTGATTTTAAAGGTTTCTGAGCAGAAAACATGTTCTCAGTCATGGGAACTGTTGCAGCCATCCTTCTGGAACTGCAGCATGATATTGAAATGGAACAGAGGCAGCAGAGAAGAGAAGCTTTATGTAGAGGAAGGAGACAGAAGCGCTCAAAAGAAGTCGCTGCCTACTTAGGTTTTCAGAAATCATTCCACCTGCTTCTACCTTAGCCAGAAGCAGTTTCTGAGATGGCTGTGCTTTACCCAGGATTGGGCACTGGACAGTGCCACTTCCTCACACTTGACCACCAGCAGCAGAGCTCTGTCAGAATGCTGTGAGGAACACCATGGCCTTCAATTCATGTAGACCTTTCCAGACTGGAGCTGGCAACATTGCCAACATTTCTCACCTTACATCACTGCATCGAGAAAGTAAGCTAGGCCCTCTGTTTTGTGAAGCAGAAAGAAGCAGCGGGAGTGGTCACGTGACTTTGCCAGTGTAGTGGGCTTTCCATCGTACAAGGCATCATCAATTACATTTGCCAATCTAAATAGGGAAATGTACCGGAACCACAAAGGATGGTGTGTGACCATACACAGACTACCATGATGCATCTTTGCAGAGCCAGAATGCTTTCATCCAATGCCAGTCATCTGTTCCTGTCATCTTAAAGCCACTATGTAAAATCAGAAGGTGTCTACTCCACTATAAGGGTGGTGTCCTGTGATGTGGCTCTCCTCTTCGCGTTTATTTCCAAGGTCTCCAGTGCTGCATCAGAGAACTGGTGGCTCTCTAGTCTGCTGTTCCATTTCTCCTTTTTCTATCTGTTGCTGCTAGGATGGGTCCTCAATAATCATGTAGCCACTTAGAAATGGATGGAGCACTGGGGTGCATTCCCCAGTCATGGGCAGTTTGCGCAAAGTTTGTGTACTGGCTAGATCACCTTGATTGGATGAAGGATAATCCCTGCACTGTAAATGGGCTGGGTCCAGTTTTTAACCCTCATAATATAAATCCCAGATACTTGTTTCCTGCCTTACATTGAGATGTACAGATGCCGGTGTTGGATTGGGGTGGTAACCAACCAAAGAACACACTCGTCAACTCAACACTCTGATCAAAACCTTTGATCCGGACCTTCAGAACACCCTCCGGGCTTTCATTCTACGTACTCCCCGCATTGGAGATCTCTACTGCCTCCCAAAGATACACAAGGCAAACATACCCGGCCGTCCCATCGTATCGGGCAATGGGACCCTGTGTGAGAACCTCTCCGGCTATATCGAGGGCATCCTGAAACCCATTGTACAAAAAACCCCCAGCTTTTTGTCTTGACACTACGGACTTCCTACAGAAACTCAGCACACGTGGAGCAGTTGAACCAGGGACACTTCTTGTCACAATGGATGTCTCGGCGCTCTACACCAACATCCCCCACGACGATGGTATTGCTGCAACTGCCTCAGTACTCAATGCCAACAACTGC
Source organism: Sphyrna mokarran (assembly GCA_024679065.1). Classification (NCBI taxonomy): domain Eukaryota; kingdom Metazoa; phylum Chordata; class Chondrichthyes; order Carcharhiniformes; family Carcharhinidae; genus Sphyrna; species Sphyrna mokarran. The sequence goes on from JAGIQG010000003.1 coordinate 92,749,196, forward strand.
CAGTTCCCGGATGCAATTTTACAACTCATCCGCTTCATCTTGGACCACAATGTCTTCACCTTCAACAATCAGCTTTTCATCCAGACACACGGAACAGCCACGGGGACCAAATTCGCACCTCAGTATGCCAACATCTTCATGCACAGGTTCGAACAAGACTTCTTCACCACACGAGATCTCCAACCAAGGTTATATACTAGATACATTGATGACATCTTTTCCCTTTGGACTCATGGTGAACAATCATTGAAACAACTGTATGATGATATCAACAAGTTCCATCCCACCATCAGCCTCACCATGGACTATTCTCCAGAATCAGTTGCATTCTTGGACACACGCATCTCCATCAAGGACGGTCACCTCAGCACCTCACTGTACCGCAAACCGACAGACAACCTCACAATGCTCCACTTCTCCAGCTTCCACCCTAGACACGTTAAAGCAGCCATTCCCTATGGACAAGCCCTCCGTATACACAGAATTTGCTCAGATGAGGAGGATCGTGACAGACACCTCCAGACACTGAAGGATGCCCTCGTGAGAACAGGATATGGCGCTCGACTCATCGATCGACAGTTCCGACGTGCCACAACGATAAACCGCACTGACCTCCTTCAGAAGACGAACACGGGACACGGTGGACAGAGTACCCTTTGTTGTCCAGTACTTCCCCGGAGCGGAGAAGCTACGACATCTTCTCCGGAGTCTTCAACATATCATTGATGACGATGAACATCCCGCTAGGGCCATCCCCACCCCCCCACTTCTTGCTTTCAGACAACCGCACAACCTCAAACAGATCATTGTTCGCAGCAAACTACCCAACCTTCAGGAGAACAGTGACCACAGTACCACACAACCCTGCCACAGCAACCTCTGCAAGACATGCCGGATCATAGACATGGATGACATCATCAAACATGAGGATACCATTCACCAGGTACACGGTACATACACTTGCAACTCGGCCAACGTTGTCTACCTAATACGTTGCAAGAAAGGATGTCCCGAATCATGGTATATTGGGGAGACCATGCAGACACTACGACAGCGGATGAATGAGCATCGCTCAGCAATCACCAGGCAAAACAGTTTCCTTCCTGTGGGCGAACACTTCAGCAGTCATGGGCATTCGGCCTCCGACCTGCGGGTAAATGTTCTTCAAGGGGGCTTTCGTGATACACGACAGCGCAGAGTCGCTGAGCAGAGCCTGATAGCCAAGCTCCGCACACATGAGGATGGTCTTAACAGGGATCTTGGCTTCATGACACACTATCTGTAACCCCCGTAACTTGCCTGGGTTAGCAAAAAACCTGTCTGGAGAAAACACACAATTCTCCAACAATGCTCAGGATTCCCTTCACACACATTGTTCGCCACTTTAACACTTGAATAGCAGGTTAGATGTAAGGATTCGCATTCTAATCAGCAATCTCTGACTGTCTGTGCTGATGTGTGCTATTGCAGACCAGAACACTGCACTTGTCTGAAGAAGACACAGGAGTCGAAAGCTCGCTTTTTTACTATCAAATAAATCGGTTGGATTATAAATTGGTGTTGCTAAATTCTTACTGAGTTCTTACATTGAGATAACAGGCTATCTTTAAAGCAACCAATCTGACACATAATTATATAGGTCTGTATTGTTGTTAATTGCTGAGTGAGTGTGAGAAGGACTGAGTGTGTGAAGTGGGGTGAGTGTATGAAATGGAGTGAGCATGTGAAGGAGGGTGAATGTGTGAGAGGGAGGGGTGAGCATGTGAAAGGGAGGGACAAGTGTATGAGAGGAGCGAGCGTGTGATAGGCTAGGGAATGCACATGAGAAGGAGGAGTGAGCATGTGAGAGGGAGGGGCGAATATGTAAGAGCAAGTGAGTGTGTCAGAGGAAGGGGTGTATGTGAGAGGGAGGGGTGAACATATGAGAGAGAGGGGCAAGTGTGAGAGATGGAGAAGCAAGTGTCTGAGAGGTAAGGGAGTGTGTATGAGATGGAGGAATGAGTAGGTAAGAGGGAGTGAGTGTGTGAGTGGGAGGAGCGAGTGTGAGAGCGTGAGTGATATGACAAAGGGGCAAACCCTGAAAGCTTGTGGGTTTACTATCAAATAAACTTATTGGACTTTAACCTGGTGTTGTGAGACTTCTTATTGCTGTTATTATTCAGGAGCACAGTCAAGAGAGGGAGAAATACTGATGGAAGTTTGGCATACATTTATAAAAGCACAAGAGCTACATATAAATCAAACGTGTCCAATCTTTTCAAGTTGGGGTACATTCACGTTGTTTTCTTGCTCAAGGGACTAATGAGCAAATTTCAGAAAGATAAGGTTTGGTGCAACATTAGACATGAATTTTAAAATAAAGCTGAATAAAAAGAAACAGCTTGCTGAACAAAAAAAGAGATGAAAACAATAAATTGATCATTTAAAGCAAAGTAACGAATAAAGACGACCATTAGAATGTAAAAGAGTGAGGGTATTTATTCTCAGTTCACTCCCAGTCTCAGAGTGTTCACTCATTCACCCTTAGCGAATGTCCATTAGTGTGTTGCAGTGAGCTTGAATGAAAATCCTGAGATTGGGATTGAGCCAGATGCAAATGTTTCCCTCCCTCTTAGCCCTCACACATTCACCCTTCACATCACACACCTGCCCCTTCCTCTCATGTTTACCCCTCCCTCTCACACACTCACTCCCCCATCTCATGCAGATTCCCCTCCCTCTCACATACTTGTCCCTCTCTCATAGACACTTGTCCCTCTCTCTCATACACTCACTCCCTCTCATCCACTCACTTCTTCATCTCATACACACTCCCTTACCCCTCACATTCCCTCCTCCATCTCACACCCTTGCCTCTGCCTCTCACACACCCACCCCTCCTTCTCACTTTCACCCCTCCCTCTGACATGCTCACTCGCTCTCACACATTCGCTCCTCTGACTCACACACACTCCCTCTCATGTACTCACTCTTTCATCTTGTACACACTCCCTTACCTCTCAGACACATGCTCCTCCATCTCTCACATGTTCATCCCTCCCTCTCACACATCGACCCCTTCCTCTAACACGCTCACTTGCTCTCACACATTCGCCCCTCCCTTTCACATTCTCACTTCTCCCTCTCATATGTATTTCTAGCCTCTAGAATCTCATACATTCTCACCTCTCCCTCTCACACATTCACCCCCCCCTCCACATGCTCACTCCATCTCACACACTTACCTTCCTCACACGCTCAGTCCTTCTCACACTCACTCATCTCACACACTTACTCCGTCTCATATGCTAGCTCCCTCTCACACATTGTGCCTTCATCTCACACGTTCACCTCTCCCACTCACCATATTCACCCTCTCCTCACATGTTCACTCCTCACATGCTCACTCCCTCTCTCACGGTCATTCCTCCCTCATACATGCCCAGGCCCTCCTCACGCTCGCTCCTCACTCTCACATGCTCACTCCTTTCACACTCTCAGTCCCTTTCTCACATCGCCCCTCTTTCTCTCACACACTCAACCCTTCCTCCCCCACATGTTCATCCTTCCTCTCACACGTTCATTTCCTGTTTCACACTCACCCCCTCACGCTTTTACTCTACCTCTCTCACACTCACCCCAACCTCTCTCACATTCATCCCAATCTCTCTCATGCTCACTTCTCTCTCTTACATGCTCACCCCTTCCTCTCACATGCGCACCTCTCCCTCTCACACATTCACTCCTCCTCATACACTCACTTCTTCTTCTTACACACTCATCCCTTCCCCTCACATGCTCTCGTCTTCCCCTCACATCCTCTCTTCTTCCTCTCACACACTCTCCTCACTCACATACTCACACCTCCCTTCACACTCACTCTTCACATTCACATGCTCACTCAATTCACTCTTTCAGACATTCGCCCTTCCCTGTCACACACTCATTCCTCCTTCTAACCTGCTCACTCCTGTTTTACACACTCACCCCATCACACATACAATCGCTTTTCCATCACACATACTCACCTCTCCCTCACGCATTTACAATGAACATGATAAGAATGCGCAGTGCTGTAACAGTAAACATTAGGGCAGTCAAATATCTGGATTAGATATTTACAGTAAACGTGATGTCAGCAATCCTTATGGTTGAATGTTTAATGCTCCAGTTTTGCCAAGGCAGACTGGATTGTGACACAGTTCCAGTTGAAAATCTATCTATGGTATGGTTCAGGGACATTGCCTGTGTGTAAATCATCACCCACACCCTCACTCACCTACATTTAATCTCACTCACCGATCTTCAGTAAATTGATAGGGGAGGAGGTGCAATGAAAGACCATAGGATATAGCAGCAAAAGTAGGCCATTCGACCTATTGAGAGGGAAGAGAAATTGAGAACAACACTTGAGGCTTAGCAATTCCTGAACATGAGGATGGTGAGACCTGAGGGAATGCGAACCAGGGGAAACAAGGGGAAAAGGATGAAAATGGTAACAGTAAGGGAAGGCGGGAGAGAGTGGGAGGGCCTATGGGAGAATTGTGGGGCAAGCAGTGAGAAAGATGGAGAAGGTGTAAGCATGGTGGTGAGAGATCTGGTAGTGTGGAGAGAACTGTGGCAGTGGTGGGGGAGTGGAGAAGGAGGCATGATGGTGGTGTGGTGTGGAGACAGCCAGGGGAAATTATACTGAGAACCTGGGAAAAATGTGACACCATGTCTTTCTGTCTATCTCCACATAATCTCAGCTACTGCTGTTTGCTACTCCTCCAATCATAGCCTGCTTCTCTCCCTTTTTCCTGCAGCAAACATGCAAAAAGAGAAATACTGTGATTGGAGGAAAATCCCCAGCATTTTGATCAGTGGCTTTGGGGAGCCACATAAAAAGGCCACAGTGGAACCTACAGACTACCAGTTGGACAGTTTGCCATAGTTGAAGGAAAGATGCTGACTATCCAACACTGTCACACCAGATGGCTGTTTTGGCCCAGCAAGTACCACATTCTAAAGATAGGTCAACACTATCCATCTCATCCAGTTGAACAGCCTGGGTGGCAGACTCTACCCATTCCTCATGGCTGATGAGTTTCAAATAAATATGTATGTGTTTTGAGGCTGTCACCCCGCCCAACTCTCCGGTCTTTGATCTTTGTCACCGTTTTGGATTTCCCCTTCATGCTTTGCTATTATTTATCTTCTGCATTAAATCTTTTGTCAGGTTTTCTGAAAGTACATAAAATGCTGGCACTGCCTCTTTCTCATCTCCCAACTTCATTTACACAGTACACTTGAATTACTTGGAAGAATAAGTAACTCGTCTTCCATATAACTGTCAATCCGACGTGCACCTATATGAATTGAAAGAATTGTTCCCATAGCAAATTACAAATCTCAAATGGGTGAACTTTCAAGCTGTCCTTGTTTCGCTACACATCAATCTATTTAACCACTGCTGACTTTCCGCAGTTTCTTTCTGCCAGAAGACTTTATTTCAAGTCAAATTGCAGGTTGTCTCAATACCTCATTGTCATTTCTATCCCATTTCTCTTCCATCTCACTCTCTTTGGAATAACAATCCAGCTGTACCATTTCATCAAGTTAGTTCTGTAACCTCATCAAACCAATTTTTACAGATTAATTATTCCAAAAGTGAGAGATATCAACAATGACCCCATCTCGGGGATCTTAATTTTCTGTTGTTACTGATTGTTATCTTTCTCCTGTGATGATTTCCCCAGATTGAACATCATTTCTCAGGAGCTTTTATTGATTTCCACCTGAAAATTGTTAGATTGGCATGCTTGCGTGACATCCAAACATTTTGTTCATTTTTGTATGTCTCTTAACTCTGTTGTCTTCTATATTTCACTTTGCTGCATCATCAAAGATAAGGTGGGCAATTGATTTAATAGTTATGTTTTTATTAGTTGATTTCCTCTGACAATGCTTATGGGAGATTTTAAACAAAATGTGCTGGTGTCAATCCACCTCTGTCTAATTCTCTCCCTTTCCATAACTCGCTTTGCTTGTTCCCTTCTATATATTCTGTTTTGTCTTCTATCCCATCTTAATTTCTATCTCCATTGTTTCTTTTTTTGCTATAGTTCCCCTTAATTTGATGTTTTCTTGTCTTGCACTTTTTTCTATTTTGTTCTCTCTTTCTCTCTCATTCTCCCTCTTCATTGGTTTCTATCTTATTTTCTCATGGCATTTTCAAATTTGTGCCTGACTTTTCTGGTTTTTCGTTGGTGTTTGTTTAACTTTTCCAAGCTTCTTTATGTCTCCCCTTCACTCTCAATGCTTCCCTGATGTATTGAGTCTATTTTTAGTGTGCACAGCACTCTACCCTGTGTTTCCAAAGACAGGAAACTGATTGACATGGGAAGGAACAGTGCAGGAAATGCTGCAACACTCAGGTGTAAAAGACACCAAAAGATAGGAATTTAGCTAAATGGCAGCTGCAACTTTGAATTTTGGTTGATGGTCTTGTTTTTGTGTCCAATATAGAGTTGCAAACTGACCTGCACTGATGTACTTGGGAGTCGCCCCAGTACATGTAAATGTGGGAAGCATTAAATCTCCAAACCTGAGAATAGGCATTCATCTATTATTAGTGTCACAAGTAGGCTTACATTAACACTGCAATAAATTTACTGTGAAAATCCTTAATTGCCATACTCTGATGGTATTCGGATACAGTTAGGGAGAATTTAGCATGGTCTCTGCACCTAACCAGCACATCTTTTGGACTATGGGAGGGAAGCTCAGCACCTGGAAAAACCCCACACAGATATGGGAAGAATGTGTCAATTCCGCACAGACAGTGACTCAAGCTGTGAATTGAACACGGGTCCGTGGCATTGTGGTGCAACAGTGCTAACAACTTTTTACCTCTTATGATTTTATTACAAAGAAATTTACAGCCAGTGAAGTGAATTTTGAAGGGTAATCACTATTGTGATGTAGGAAACAATTTGCTGACAGCAAAGGGACAATGGATTGAAAGGTGTAGGTCTGCTTTCCCACTTTTCGTGATCTCAGTCAAGACTGCATTAATAAGGGAGCAAGATAATATCACAACAAGCTTAAGAAAGCTGCTGTTTTAGTGGTATCAGACAAGTGCTCAGGATATTAAAATAGTGTCTCTGACAATAGACATGGACCTGGGGTGGTTTCAGAGGAATAAAACAGCAAAATGTTTCAAGCATTAAATGTGTCTCTATACATAGTTTTTGGACTTTGCATGCCGTTGTTCACTCGCTTGGAACCTTCAGATGGCTTGAGTGGTGGAGTAATGAAATTGGATGGATTTGGAATTTTGGGTCTCCTGTGATTTGTTCTTGGTCTCTTAATCTCCAAACATGGTTTAGACACTCATAATCATCTTGCAGTATTTTTTTTCAGTTCCTGGTAAACAGCATTTCTGGAACAGTGTAGGAGATCTGAGAAAGAATCTGACTCAAAGGACTGAAATATTCTGGAAAAGATAAAATACAAATTTACCTTATTTATGTTGGACTGACATAATCTGTTTGAATATAATTGCAATAATTTTGAACTTTTGTTACATTGACTGTGAGAAAGTTACATATCACAATATTAAAAAAAAACATGCATTCATATACTGTCTTTCATGACTGCATTACAAAGAACTTTATATCCAATTAGTGAATTTTGAAGTGTAATCATTATTATAATGTAGGAAACACAATTTGCAGAAAGCAAGTTCCTGCAAACAGCTTTGTGAGAAGATAACCAGTTTTGATTATCCATTTGATTATCCAATGTTATAAGGAATAAACATTGCCCTGGACACAGTTGGATTCTGTTCACAGACAGTGCTTTGCAAGGATATAAAACATTATTTGACTTAGCAGTTAAACCCAGAAAGCATGAAATGAGAGTGATTTGATGTGTGAGTAAGGTCCTCAAAGGTGAGATAGTAGAGTCATCAATATATATACTTGAGCATATTAGCATATTAATTTGGTTTTGAACCAAATAGTCCCATCCAGAAAATATTGACATCAATTCTGTATTCAATGGTTTTCCAGTTAGTGACATTAAATGGCACAATTTGGAATGAGTCTCAATTGCAAAAACAATGCTTATTTGTTATCAACTAAGCACTCAGTTAACATTATGATTCTTCTACTTCAGAAGTCATCATTTCACTTGGAAGTATTCAAAAGCCATCACAGCTTCTTAAATCTGTGGGTGCAATCTTTAGTTATTTGAAAACGTTCATTTGGCATTAGGCATCAAAGTGATCATGTGGATTTCACTGCAGCTTTATGATTAAAAAGAAACAAATTTTACCACATATCATCAAGGTTCTTCCAAAGAACTTCTCTCCCACTTCCACTTCACAAGTTCACAAGCAAGTTATCCTTTCCTTCTGATCATTCCCTGAAACCTCTGCTGTGCCAATTCTATCAAGGTCATCAACTCTGAGGGAGAAAAAACAGGGAACACTTTATCTCATAGTACCTGGGACCTGGGTTCAGTTAAGGGTGGCACTGTGACAAAGTGATTAGCACTGCTGCCTCTCAGCTCTAGGGACCCAGGTTCAATTCCAACCTCAGATTACTGTCTGTGTAGAGTTTGCACATTCTCCCCATGTCTGTGTGGGTTTTCTCTCAATGCTCCAGTTTCCTCCCACAGTCCATAGATGAGTGGGTTAGGTTGATCGGCCATGATAGATCACCCCTTAGTGTCGGGGGATTAGGATAGTAAATATTGGGGTTGCAGAGATGGGACCTGAGTGGGATTATTGTCAGTGCAGGCTTAATGGGCCAAATGGCCTCCTTCTGCACTGAAGATTCTATGAGTGCAAGGGTGTAAGCGGTTGGTGAGATGATAAAAAGTGGTTAACAATGTGAATGTGGCCATTATTGCAAGGAAGTTGTGATAGAGTTAAATTTTAAAGTATATGGGAAATAAAAAAGCTTTCAATTCACCAACTCATGGTTTTCACCAACTTCACCAACACAAGGCTTTGTGACCGCACTTTCCAAACCTAAGACTGATATCAACCAGAACAACAAGAACAACAGATGCATGTGAATACTACTGTCTGCAAATCCCCCCTTCCAAGCCATATCTAATCCTGACTTGGAACTATATTGCTTCAAAGTCAAAAACTAAGTCAAAAACCTAGAACTTCCTTCCTAATAACCCCTGCCTGTTTAACTGCTATTCTTGGGTATGTGACCCTTGTTATCCAAGAGCTGGTGGGTAACATGGGCTGAGACAACAAGATGATCTCCACTACTTGCAGCTCGCCATCCATAATGATGAGGAGCTCAACAAGCTGCTGGCAGGAGTCACCAGAGCCCAGGACAGAGTCCTGCCCAACATGCAGACTGTACTGCTGACATTCCAGCAAAGTTTACGTTTGAAAGACCTCACATCCATTGACACTGCCTACTTCCTGCTGCCTCAACAAAGCAGCCAGCATAATTAAGGACCCTATTCTTCCACCTTCTTCCATCAGGAAGAAAGATACAAAAGTCTGAAATCATGTACCAACCGACTCAAGAACAACTCCTTCCCCGCTGCCATCAGATTTTGGATGGACTTACCTTGCATTAAGTTGATCTTTCTCTACACCCTAGCTATGACTGTAACATCACATTCTGCACTCTCTTGTTCCTTTCCAATGTAAGGTATGCTTTTTCTATATGGCGTGCAAGCAACAACGCTTTTCACTATATACTAATACATGTGACTATAATAAATCAAATAATCAGAAAAGAAGTAAAACTATATTTTAAATAAAATATAGTTTGAAAGAAAAACTCTCCTGCCCTAAGATTACAATCTTGAGTTTCAATCTCCCTGAATCTTATTTCTCCTGAAAGGAAGAGGGAATCTGATGTTTGAAACATAATTGGTACAGGCCTCGAGAATTTCCTACAACAGCTTCTTAATCATTTTAGACGTTGAATATCTTTTGCTGAGCACTTTGAGGTTGAAAGATGTGCTTTCAGCTGGCAATTGATCACCAGTATGTCAGTTGAATATATTTAAACCATTAAAAATAAATGTGTACAATTGATGTTGCTTGAGTGCTGTGTGACTTAATATTTTATCTGTGATTTAATTTCATCTCTATTAAATATCAAATGATGACTGAATGATTGTTTCTGTATGCAACCCATTACGAATGAGTGCAAATCGGTACTGTTGGGCACAGAACGATGCCAACATTTCCTGACAGAGATGGATCAGTCGGCAAACAGTCATATCATTAAGAAAGTTTCTTCAATCACCAAACTTCAATTTAATTGGTTTCCTTTGTTTTCAGTATAAAAGCCATTCTGCATTTCTTTTAAAATCTGGATATATGCATTGCTGGTTTGGCTAGTAGTTACTGCTTCTCTTTAGCAGATTGTTGTACACTCACAGACCTGGACAAGAGAGAGAGACTTCTTGTCAGTCAATTACCATAAAGCTGAGAAATAACCACATTTGTTACTCTGCAGTCATGCCTTGTCCAGCTGGATAGCTTTTTAGTCCAGCTTCTCTAAAGCCAATTCAAAATCATGTGGTGGCATTGATAAGATTATGGTTTCCAGAAGATGCATTAAAGCCATGCCATTATTTAATAAAATACCAAACAGTAAAGTTTCCCAGCAGAAGCGAGGTCTGTTTATAGGAGCAGTAGAAGTAAAATACTGAGGATGCTGGAAATCTGAAATAAAAACAAAATGTGAGATAAATTCAACAGGTCACCCATTGCAGATGTCCGGTAATCCACCACTATACTTCTTATACACCTATGATTATATGGCCAAATTCCCCTCCAATTCGATTGTCAAGTTTGCTGATGATACCATCGTAGTAGATCGGATCTCAAGAGATAGAGTACAAGAAAAGGTAGAGAATCTGCTGAATTGATGCAACAACGATAGTCTCTGACTCAATGTCAACAAAACAAAGGAGATTGTCATCAACTTCAGGAAGCATAAAGGAGAACATGACCCTGGCTATATCAATGGGAATGAAGCAGAAAGGAGCAAGAGCTTCATGCTTTTAAGAATCCAGATCACCAACAACCTGTCCTGGATCTCCATGTTGACAATAAAGTTAAGAAAGCCCACCAATGCCTCTACTTTCTTAGAAGATTTAAGGAAATTTGGTATGTCAGCTACGATTCTCACCAACTTTTACAGATGCACCATAGAAAACATCCTTTCTGATTGTATCATAGCTTGGTATAGCTCTTGCTCTGCTCAAGAGTGCAAGGAACTACAAAAGATCATGAATATAGCCCAATCCATCATGCAAACCAACCATCCATCTATTGACTCTATCTGCATTTCCCACTGACTCGGCAAAGTAGCCAGCATAATTTAGGATCCCACGCACCCCAGGCATTCTCTCTTTCACCTTCTTCCATTGGGAAAAAGATACAAATGTCTGAGGTAACAAGCCAACTGACTCAAGAATAGCTTCTTTCCTGCTGCAGTTAGACTTTTGAATGGACTTACCTTGCATTAAGTTAATCTTTCTCTACATCCTAGCTCTGATTGTAACACTTTGTTCTGCACTCTTTTGTTTCCTTCTCTATGAATGGTTTGCTTTGTATATATAGTGTGCAAGAAACAATACCTTCCACGGTATGCTAATACACAGGATAATAATAAATCATATCAAACCAAAAGGTCTGGCAGCATCTGTGGAGAGGGACTGAGTTAATATTTCAAGTTTGAACTAACCATCTATAGAACGGATGGAAAGCAGAAATGTAAATAACCGTATAGTTGGAAAGGGGGCAGAGAAGCTGGGGCGGAACAGAAGATCAGGAACAGGTCAGGGAAAATAAGAAGTTCACAAAGGTGTTGTGGACATAAGACAAAGGGGAATGTTAATGATAAAGGGACAAAGAGTTCTAATGATGGCAAAAGATAAGATAGCAGAATGTATTAATGGGAGCAAGTGACAGCCACTAATTGGTGGCCAATTTGGGGAAGATAGGGTTCTGCTGGGGCAGACTAGGGAGCTAAAAAACAACAGAAGCAAACTATAAAAGGGGAAAAGTATAAGATGGAAAGGGAAGTTTACTGCCTACAGATGTTGACTCAGAGTTGAGTCTAGAAGGCTGTAACATGCCTAATTGGTAGATGAGGTGTTGTTCTGAACGTACGCAATCCCCCATTTTCTGTTTACGCACATTACAGCCTTTTGGACAGAACATTGAGTTCAGCAAATTCATATAGTAAACTCCTCCCACCATCACTTTTTTGTTCATTGTTTTTCAGCTCCCTGGCCTGCCCCAACAGGACTCCACCCTTCTTTCCTTTTACCTGACCTATCTATACTCTGTCCTGCTTCATTTCCACTGCCTCCTCTCCAACTACACAGTTCCTTACACGTGTTCCTTTCTTTAGTTCTGTAGAAGGGCCATTTAAGCTTGAAAAGTTAATTCTGTTTCTTTCCAGAGCTGCTGAATTTACCCAGCATCATCTGTTTATGGGAGTAATCGGTGATACCGCAAGATGCTAAATCTTTCGATATTTCAAATCATTTCTTCAACATTGTTTCCCTAAATCATTCTTCATTGAAACAATTGTGTTAAGGACCATGATATCTGATTTGCCTCTATGATATCCTGATTTCTGAAGAATATTGTTTAATAAAATCCCTGCAGGTTTTTCATTTTCTTGCTCTCCAAATAGATGTATACTGAAAACCTCCTACCTTGTGTGTGCCTGGGATATTCCGGTGCTGCTGCAGTCAATTGAGTTTTCACTGGGCATCAAATTTTCCATTCTTGCTGACAGTACGGCAGTTACAGATGTTATTGGAGTATCCCATTGTAATGTTCATACACATATGCGTTTGTCATGACTTCTTCTATACTCTCTTTATCCCAGTGCAGTTCAATGTAAACCAATGACTGTAAAACTATTATAATGTGGATATAAGGCATTGCTATTGAATCAACGGCAACTGAGTTAGGAAAAAGGACATCTGAGGAAAAGGCTTAATTTGTCGTTACCAATATAGAATGCATTATGAATTTGAGAAACTTGGTTGAATTATGTAATCAAGATTGAGAATATGAGCTACATCAAGGTATAGTGATTAGATAATAACAATAAAAATTGTAATATTGTAGTCTACCAAAGAGCCAGCACATGCATGGTCTCCTTCTGTGTTGTATGATTCTATTCACCTGGAAGTGTATAGGTCTGGAATTTAACTTCAATACAGATTGTAATGTCACTTAAGTCAGACGCAGAGAATTACCTCAGGATGAGATTTTTGACATGGTCAGCTTCCAATGTAAAATTGAGTACAAGCAGTGAAATTAAATGAATGTTCAGTGGCTGGGTCAAGCCCAACTTCCGGCACACCTTGTCCTGTGTGAGGCATTCTGCTGTCTGCCTGAGAATTATAGAATCACTCACTGTATAATGCAGGGTAGCAGCGGGCCATTCAAATCATTGTCCTTGTGCTGATTTGGAAACAGCTATCCAATAAATCCCACTTCATTTTCTCTCCCCGCAGCCCCTCACATTTTTTCACCATCCTTTAAGCTTTGGGATTTTTGATATGTTTACTCCTTCAATGAAATGAATTGACATTCAATTATGCTTGTGTATTTTTTCCAGAAACAATGGTTTTGTTCATTTTGGAAAAGGTCACAGGCTGGGTCCATTGAAACAAAAGGATGTTAATGGGCACAAATATTGAAGATGAAGCTTTGTTACACTAGGCAAGCCTGCTTATGGAATCTTGAGTCTTAGTAAATCTCAAAGAGAAGAGATAATAAGAAATCTGACTCACCCCAGGCTCATTTAGCCAGGGTGGTCCCCATTAATTTGGGCACTGACAGGAGATGGTTTCGTTAGACCTACAACCCTGAGGCTAGACAGGGGAAAGATCACTGGCTTTCTTAACAAGCCTGCTGAAAAGTCACAGGGGGCTCTAGCTTTCAACTTAATGTGAATTCATAGTGAGGAAAGCAAAGCCAGACTAAATGCGTAGTCAGTCAGGTTTTAAGCAAAAGACTATGAGGTGCAGCTTTAACTCTTTTGAGATGCAAGAGGTCAGATTTTTCCAATTAGAAACTCTCTAGAAAGGAAGCCACTGCCAAAAACATTGGGTCAGCCGATGAAAGAGACTGAACAATTTCATAATTTTTTTAAGGACAAGTGTGAAAATGAGGAAGTTAATTTGCAGCTATCAGCTTATATGTTCATCTGAGGTCAACAAACAAAGCAGCTTGTTGATTTGTATTCCACTACCAGAAAATTCTGACATTTTTGTGTTCAAATGCACTTATCACCAGTCATTTGGCGTCAAAATGTTTTAATTTGGAATGGGTTTTACATGCAGTCAGCAGTCTTTGTCTTCTTTGACTTCCCACAATCATGATTGGATTCACTTTATCCTTTCAGCAACCCCACCCCCTCCCCAGCCTCCTCATTCAACACACATTTCCGCCACCTCCAGCATGATGCAACCACCAATCATATCTTGAATCAGAGTCCACTTGCCAGCCAATCAACGTACATGTAACTCCAGACTTGCAACAATGGAGTAGTCTCTTCAATATCCTTTGACATGGTCTATCAAGTGCCTTGGTAGAAGAGCAATTGAAGATGTGCAACAGTCTTGGCCTTGCCAGAGACACCAATGTCTTATGAAAGAATAAAATAAAGCCACCTCTTCTTATGCAGTATAAATTATTGTTCCCTCTCCTATTGATATTCATGGAAATTTGTCCTGAAGATTGCAAAATAGAAAGTTTTGAACAACGTTTTTTTTTGACGGCAAAATGCATCTTCCCCTCCCCTCTCTTTTCAACATTCTGAAGCAGCCATTCCCTCTGTGACACTATGGACCACTCCACAATCATCCCTAACATCATCTCACATATGCACAGCACTTTTCCACACAAGTATGGAAAAAAGACTAAACTTCTACCTCTCCCCACTGTCCAGGATGTCAAATTCATGTGGACCAGCGATTTATTTGTAATTCTTCCAATTTGACATTGTATTCTCTGCCTACAATAGAGCCTTCTCTGCATTGCTCAGACCGAACACAGATTAGGATGATTGCCTTGTAGAACACCTCCATTCAGTGCACAAATGTGACTTTAAGCCTCTCCTCGCTGCTTTTCTTGCTGGATTCTGTAAAATCAGTGGGAGGCAGCATGCCATTCGTTCATAGTGGGATCCTCTCGTCCCATCTCCATCCATGGGAATTCCCATTGAAGCCATCTCTCCCCCGCCAACACCCACCACTGTGCAACCTGTGACAGTGGGTGCGCCACTGGTGAGACTAGGAAAGTCCCACCCAAGGTATCCCATTGAGGTCATCATGCTAGCGGTTTATTTTAATTCTCTGTCGAACTCTCACTTTGGCATTTGTTCATGACCTCATGTGCTGTTCCAGTGACACTTGAGAGATAGCTTTTATTTTTCAATAAGGTACTCAATAGGCTTCCAAATTCAACAATTTCAGTTCATAACTTTTCCTCCATATTTTTGGACAACATCTGTTAGTGATGATAATTCTGTGATTCCTAGTTAAATTCCTTGAGATCTATCTTGGAATTCTATGCTTGTTTCATCACTTTTTTTTTACTCTTCATAATTTCCTTTTCTACTTTAGTCTCTTCTGCCTTCCACTCTATCGCAGATATTTCTTTTTGTTCTCCTTCCTTCTCCCTTTCCCTGTGCTTCCGTTCTAGCTTAAAAGCTGTTACATCTCTTTTTCTAATTGTGACCTGAAACGTTAGCTGTTTTCTGCTTCACAAATGCTGCCAGAACTTGCTGACATTTTGTTGAAGCATTTTCTGTTTTTATTTCCTGCATCCAGTGATTTTATAAGACTGATACCTGAATTGGCTTTGTGAAAGCTTGAAGAGATATGCATACAAGAGTGGCACAGTAGCACAGTGGTTAGCGCTGCTGCCTCACAGCATCATTGACCTGGATTTGATTCCAGGCTTGGTCACTACCTGTATGGAGTTTGTACATGTCAGCGTGTGTTTCCTCTGTGTGTTCCAGTTTCCTCCCACCGTCTAAAGATGTGCAGGTTAGGCTGATTGGCCATGCTAAATTGCCCCTCTGTGTCAGGGAGACCAGCAAAGTAAATACGTGGGGCTACTGTGATAGAGGCTGGATGGAATTATGGTCCATGCAGACCCAATGGGCCAAACGGCTTTTTTCTGTACTGTAGTGATTCTATGAGAGTGCATTAAAAACAAGAGCAAGATTCTCTCCTCGCTGTTTTTCTTGCTGGATTCTGTAAAATCGGGGGAGGCAGCATGCCATTCGCTCATAGTGGAATCCTCCCGTCCTGTCTCCATCCATGGGAATTGCCATTGAAGTCATCTCTCCCCCACCACCCCCACCACTTTGCAACCTGTGACAGTGGGTGCGCCATTGATGGGACTAGGAGAGTCCCAACCAAGATATCCCATTGAGGTCGCCATGGTGTCAAATTCCTGCGTTCTGCCATAGTTTTAAATATTGGGAAGGAGACATACACGACTGAATATATGATGTTCTGACTGCTTATAGAACTGATCAGCATTACCCCGAGGGAATATCTGAGGCTGAGCTAAAAGTTGCTGCAGCTTCTTACAAGGAAATTTTTGTTCACTGGTTTTATGTTTGCCAGAAGACTTTGCCTCATGCATGAATTGGTTTTGTTGGGCTTTCTGCATTTTTCCTTTCCTATGTTACTTTTGGTTGTTGTTGTTGACATTTAAATAGCATTAAAGTCATTGAAAGATTGGCAGTTGCTTTGTGGGTTCCCATAGTGCTGCAGATGAAATATCAGGAAGGCAGTTTTATAGGAAGCAAGTGCTGCAAAACCTCAGCTATCTGTCTATATCTGTCTTTGTTGCATTTACAGACACTTCCTCCACTTGTTTTCAATACCTCCATTTCATGAGAATGCCTTGGAGTTCTTCCATCTGCTGTTGGATGATCTGCAAACAGCATCTGTAACAGCAATTATTTTTCTTGCATAATTCAAAGTAACAACAGCCTGAAGCTTTATTGAATCTGACGATTGGGAAATCTTTGATGAAAGAATCCATTTTACGTCTGGACTCCATTTTGCAATTAAAAAAACAGGTTTTGCAGAATCTTTGTAACATAGCAGCAACATGTACTGAACGCATGTTACAATTTCAGCCTTGTGTAGTTGCCTTTATATTTGTTTTTGATTGTGTTTACGCTCCTGTCACTGTTAGAAACAACTTTTATTATAGACCCACTTGCTGGAATGTTGAGATAATTGCTTAAACTAGACTGAAAGTATTGGAGGATGTAATGATGAGATGAAAAGCAAGATTGTTGATTGATGTAGTTACCCTGTGACCAAACTCAGCAAACTTGGGGAGGGGATCTTCTAGGGTTTCACACCTTTCTGCTGCTGCAAGCACAGATAGAGAATTTGGCACTCAGCCAAGTCTCTGTTCACAACAGCAGGACCAGAAAATCCAGCTGGTATAAACAGCTGGAAAATTCCAGGCAAGACATTAGAGTGGGCAGCACATTTTGGTTGGAAATGATCTTTACTGAATTTAACCTAGTTTTGACTAAGTCAGTGGATAGAATTTTAAGCATGGTGAACGATCTGCTTTCACCATCCTGAGGGACGGCGCCTAATGTGCAGTCGCCGACTCTCCAACTCCCACTGCCCTTAATGTTCACTTGAGCATTGATTGGCAGCTGGTGGAGCTTCTGCCCACCCTTGGAAGGAGGTCCTGCCCATGGGAACTGTCAGCCAATGATTGGCAACAGGTCTTGAACCCAGCCAAGCTGAGTGCTACGGTGGCCAGAAGAACCCTTGAAAAAATAAGCCCTGGGAGTCCTGTAGGCCGGAGGGAAGGGAATGCCTGGGGAAGAGGGCTATGAAGGGGGAGGCTTTTGTAACATTGGGAGGTAAGCGAGGGGAAGCAGGTCCCAGAGCTCCAATGCCTGGGGGGTGGAGATTGGTGGGTGGAGGGGGGGAAGAGTGGGGACTGAAGGAGGATGCCCTGCAATGAGAAGATCTTCAGTGTGAAATGTCCCCCCACTTCCTGCCCAAAATGAGAAAAATACCAAATGCCTACTTCCCATCCTACCCACACCCACATTTAGGTGGCTGCCTAACAGCCTTTAAAGTTGAATAGGCAGGGTTTGGACAGTTGGGTTCCCAGGGTGGAATCCAGTCCATTCAATTTTATCCCCCCATCTCTCCCACCATCACATCAGAATCCATGTTGAAGGGAGCATAAAGTTCTGCTCAATGTCTTGAGCTGCAGTCATGTAGATAAATAAATATCGTTACCACATTTTTCATCTGATTTGCAACCATTGCTTTCAAAATTCTCCATGAATTAGGAATGCATAAGATCTTGCTTGAACTTGAGCCACTCATACCAATTCTTGTAACCATGATGATTCATTACAGTTTTGATAAGAGTTGTATTCCAGGTTGGATATTGTTGAGTGTTTTTGATTTGTTAATCATTGTGTTATTCAGTTGTTATAAACTTTATTCTCTTGTGTGGAAGAATTTTGATTGTTACTTATTTTTTCTTTGCTGACGGAAGTTCTCTCTGCTTACAAAGTTATTTCTTGCCAATTGCTCAAACCGTGAAATATTCTGTGACCATTTTAATATTTCTAGCTACGAGTTTACAAGATGGTGGCACAGTGATTAACACTGCTGCATCACGGTGCCAGGGGCCCAGATTCAGTTGCGGCCTTGGGTGGATGTATGGAGTTTGCATGTTCTCTGCATCTCTGCATGGATTTATAAACTTTAAAACTTTAAACTATAAACTATGGGTGCTTTGGTTTCCTTCCACAGTCCAAAAGTGTGCAGATTAGGTAGATTGACCATGCTAAATGGCCCCTTAGTGGCCCAAGATATGAAGGTTAGGTGGATTAGCGGGGTAAATATAGAGGGTTATAGAATAGGGCCTGAATAAGATGCACTGTCAGAGTCAGTGCAGACGCATTGGACCAAATGGCCTCCTTTTGCACTGTGGGTGTTCTATGATTTATGAGAAGGTGATATTTGTGAACTTGTTGTGAAATTGTGGGGCAGCAAGTGGTTACATAGAACATAGAACCCAACAGTGCATAATCAGGCCTTCGGCCCATCGAGTCTGCACCAACCACCATCCCACCCAGGCCCTATCCCCATATCCCTACACATTTACCCACTAATCCCTCTAACCTACGCATGCTTGGACACTAAGGGGCAATGTTTTAGCATGACCAATGAACCTAACCTGCACATCTTTGGACTATGGGAGAAAACTGGGACACCTGGAGGAAACCCATGCAGAAATGAGGAGAATGTGCAAACTCCACACAGACAGTGACCCAAGTCGCGAATCAAACCCAGGTCCCTGGAACTGTGAAGCAGCAGTGCTAACCACTGTGCTACTGTGCCGCCCCAATGCTGCCTCATAGCGCAAGTTGTCTGGTTTCAATTCTAGCCTTGGGTGACTTTGTGTGGAGTCTACACATTCTCCCCATGTCTGCTTGGGTTTCCTCTGGGTGCTTCGATTTCCTCCCATGTTCCAAGGATGTGTGGGTTAGGTGCATTGCTAATGCTAAATTCTCCCTCTGTGTACCCAGGTGTCTTGTATGGCGACTAGAGGATTTTCACAGTTAGTTCATTGCAGTGTTGCAATATTACTTGTGACACTAATAAATAAATTTTTATTAACTTACGTTACTTTAGTTTATTAATGCTATTACCATACATTTTTGTTTTAGTTTTATGTATTAGTTGCCTTTTAGTTGGTGTTTGATCTCTGTTGACTTTAGTTAGTTGAGTAAAAGCCTTAAAACATAGATTTCTGTACTTCAGCTCTTTCCATCTGCTGCTGAAAAATTAATTCCTTTTAAAATGTTATCAGTCTCTATCGGGATCATCACAGCATCATTACATTTAATATATATCCATAGTTCTGTACATGAAGACTGTACATTTCATACTTTCATTCCTGGTAGTGTAGCAACAGGGGCTGGTCTTGAGCTAGTCCAAGGGAGATCGAAACATCGACATATATGGTGATGGGCTATCACCTGGGCAGGGTGTAAACTTCAAATGGCAGCAAGATTTCCTTAACTGCAGGTAACAGAGAGGCATCCGTGATGCCATTAGCTTTCCTTATGTTTCTCCTGTAGTTTACATGAAGAGAAATGACTTGCACTTCATGGTTATGAGGTGCTTAACTACAGAAATATGAGTTATTTAAATGGCTGATATGCAAAATGAAGCCATGATTCATTTACTCAGTACTAACTGTACCATGTCTGTATCATTTGAAGGAGATGGAATATTTGTGATGGTCTTGTGTGACACCAGGGCCAGCATCAACATCCATTTATTTTCACACCTTATGGAGCAGTTCCTTCTGTAGCCTTGAGAAACATGAGCATTTGTATGGTGTTGCTACATTGACAGTAATAGTGCCTTTAGCATAGTAAAATGTTGTGCGATTATCAAACAAAGTTTAATAGTGAGCTGTGTAAGGAATTACTAGGATAGCTGACTAAATGTTAGCCAAATAAATTAGTTTTCAGAAACATCCTAAGGAGAGTTGGAGAGGTGGATAAGGTTAATTGGTGAGGGAATTCCAAAACTTGGAGGTTAAGGCTGCTGAAGATGTTACATTGAAATAAAATTGGTGAAATGCAAGAGGCAAGGATTGGAGGAGCACAGATACTTCAGAAGCTATAAGATTGGAGGAGATGACAGAGAAAGAGAGCCTCAAGGCTATGGAGGAATTTGAAAACAAGGATCAATGTTTTGAACTGTGGTGTTTCTGGACTGGGTTCAGTGTAGCCCAGCGAGCACAGAGGGGAAGAATGAACAGGAATTGCATGAGTTTGATATGGGCAGTAGATTTTTCGATGTCCAGTTTGTGGATGGATAGAAGTTGCATGCATTGAAATAATCCAATACAAGGATAGCAAAGGCATGGGCAAATGTATCAGTAGCAGGGGGCTGAGACCATCTTATTGAAATGCTGATCTGAGTCTTCTGCAGCATAACCATGTGTAAACTCATCCATAAAGAGCTAGCACTTACATTATTATTGCCGCCTGCCCTGTCAGCAGCGCACATGTCCAGTGATTCACTGCATTATAGATTCAATCTTTATATTACTTTCTAGATTGCAAGTGGTGCCAACATCTGAGTTCATGGCTGAGAATATGAGGCAAAGTGAAGGTACTTTGATATCCTGATTCTGTTTTTCCTTACTGTCCTGCATCACAGCCTGGACAGGTGACAGAACTTGGGGATCTGAAAGCAGAAAGGAGCAATGGGAGGGGTGTGATAAAAGGAGCAGTGTGAAGTGTGCTTACACCATTTGTAGCTAAGGAATCAGAAGATATTATTGAATGAGGGAAAAGCAGGATGTGAAAAGGAGTATGAGATCCTAGCAACATCAATGGCTTCTGTTTCCTTACTGGTGGCAACCTCATTTATGGCCTGTAAAATAAGGGCAGGCTTTGTAGCTTCCATCAGGTAGAGGACACGCAGCCACATCTATCGTCCATCGGTTAGATATTACTGCCTGCAATTACCCACCACCTTGCCCTAAAAAGGCAATTTTTTGCCCTTTTTTTGTAGTACAATTTTTTGGGGTGACTTGTCTCTTGTATTTCAATATAGAACATAGAACATTACAGCGCAGTACAGGCCCTTCGGCCCTCGATGTTGCGCCGGCCAGTGGACCCTCTAACCTAAACTATTCCACTATTATCCATATGCCTATCCACCGAACATTTGAATGCCCCCAAAGTAGGCGAGTCCACAATAGGGTGGCAAGCTGAGAGATGTGGGTGAAGCTTGCATTGGTGTTGACTATTAAGAACCAGACTTCATCAAAGCCATCATCTCGTGCTTACTGAAATTGGTGTTTGAATGAGAAGTCTTGGTTGGTGAGTGAAGGAGGCAGGCTGTTGAATTGAGCAGCAGCTGGTGTTTATGGTTTAGGTGTAAGGATGTGACATTGGAAGATGTAACCAATGACCACTCGGCTGAGATCGCCATCTTTAGGCACTGTATCCAGGTCCACGAGATGCAACATCTTCCAAGAATGCGCTTCCCCCTTTAAGAAGTACAACTTGCCTTTAAGTAGCTTCACATGAACCTGGACTCCTCCTAAGGCACATAACCACTCAAGCACATTTAGTGTTGGACCGCAGGCTGTTATCGTCTACGTTAGCAGGTAGCACAAAATTTATCTGTTTTCGGGCCCTTTCCAATTCTACCCCTCTTTGTCCTACGACAGATTGAGTCTGAAAACAGTCAATTCACATAACTGGCTGTAATACCATCTACACAGATCGTGGATCTACATGTTTATTATTTTGCATTTGCATCTTGGTGTCCAAAACATTGGGAGTGATCTTATGAAAAAAGTTCTAAGTCCAGAATGAGTTTGAAAATGGGAGAGTTTCTGATCTGTTTTTTGCTGAGTCTAAATCTGGCATCATATGTACTTAGAGCCACCGAACACGAATGCAGAGTGCGCAGTGGACCCCCTCCCCAACCACTGATCAGTCCACTTGTAGCCTGACACCACTGCCAGTAGACCCCGCTCCCTCAGGTTCTGCTCCATGGCCCTGCCAGGCTGTCCAGTAGACAATGCTAGGGTGCCAGGCTGGCACTAACAGGTCAGCAGTGCCGAGGGGCACCTTTTGTTTCAACCCCCCTGCCCCCACAATCTCTTGGGGTGGTCTCAGTGGCCTCCGGTTCTACTGGCAAGATGGCATGTCTGGTCCTTATTCCTGGGAATCAGCTCTGACTCTTGCTGCAGAGAACATGTCCTGGTGAGTCCATACAGGCAAGTGAGCTGGATGGTTGGGTCTCAGGCTTCTTAGTTCTATTTAAATCACATTGGAATTAAATTTAAATAATTTATTGAGCCTCACGCTGCAAATGGGCAGGAGGCTAATTGCACCAGATTTCTGGTGCCAGTAAGGTTGCAAAGGTAAGAAATTGCACACAAATCTGATTTTTCGGCTCTTGCACGATCTTACCTGATCATCCCACCCTTTTCTTCTTTTGTGTTTTTCCAATAGAATTCTCCTCAAAATTAGTTTATGAATTTATTTTGGTAATTGTTTTCAAAAATTGTTCCCCCTGCTAACTATTAGGGACCAGACTTCACTGAGATGAAAGGCCATTTATAAACCATCATCTTTTGCTCACTGAAATGTTAGTCCATTCAAATTCTATGCATTGAACACATTTCAAAAGGCTTCTGAGCACATTCAAAGAGTTCCAAAATATATAAATATCAGGCCTTATAAGCATTTTTTTACTTGAGTTGGACCAAGTGCAGTAAGCCAGAGACTGGCATTATGTGCCAGAGAAATTGATATTGATCCTAGTATTTTGCAGGGAAGGTATAACTACACATTTGAAACAATGAACCCACTTGGATACCATACTGCAGCACTGATGTTAGAAGTGTAACATTTAAGATACTTGGCTTCTTCAGAACAGGAAATTTCACTGTTGATTTCAAGATCATAGTTGCCATCCAGGTTTGAGGAAAACGCTTCAGTGCAATTGGTATTTGTGCTGCTATCTTTTGCAAGGGAATGTGACTTGCTGATGTGCACACCTCTATCACCTAAATGTATAAATTGCTCACGTGTGCATTTGTGCCTTGGGAATTTAATTTCAAAAAGTGGCTGAAGACATTAATTGAAGAAAAGGTTACAAAGGCTATCTTCATTTGGCATTTGGGTTGGCAAATATCATTGATACTTGTATGATGCAGTTGTGCATTTTAATACATGTTGCTCCATATGCGTTGCAATAGCTATTAAATATACCAGAAGAATTTGATTTGCATAGCAATTTTTCATTAAGAGATTTATGTTGCTTCCATCACAAGGAAATAATTCCCTCACTGGTCCTATTTGGGGCAGGCTGATTTTTTTTTGGTGCTGGTTTGTTTTTCTGTTGCTGCAGGCAACATCACAAGTTCTCATAATGCTTAATTGTGACCTTGGGCTCTCCCTGATTGGCCAGCCATTCTTCAAACCCCTGGAAGTGTCCTATCGCTCGGCATGCAGTTTCATCCGGTCCCTTAATGATTACTGTGACCGTCTTGTGAGGCTTTCACTGCAGCATGAAAACGTGCCTGGATTGTCTTCAATTTCATTTTTCAGATTTCATTTAACTTACTAGTTTGCATCCTGTTAAATTAAAGCAGCTACTGTGTTTGCATTAATCTTGTCATGCAATTTTAAAAACTCCTGTTTCTTTTTCTGAAGTTATTGAGACACACCATTTAATTACTCATAGGCAAAGGACTTTTGTGTTTATACAGTTAGAATACTGAAATATTATATATTTTTATCTGATGATGTGTGTAAAGTTTTCATAATTAAGAAATATTGCATTTCTGTAGTGCCTTATATATCTGAGAAACATCTCATAGTGTTTCAGATAAAATTAACCCAGAAAAAAACAGCAGTCCCTTTACACTCCAGAATAACTTTTTATTTTTGTTAAATAGGAGATCTTTATGAACCCTGGATTACTAAAAGAAGCAAATGGAGTTGATAGTTATAGAAGCATGGAATGATAAAGAAATTGTTTCAAACACCCATGTCAGTACCAACTCCTTGAAAGAACTATTCAATGAGGAACCATACTTTTGTCCTTTCCCTGTAGCCAGACAAGTCTTTCTCTTTAAAATATTTATCCAATTCCCTTTTAATATTGGAATTCCTTCCACCACCCACTCAGGCAATGCATTCCAGATAACAACTCATTTGTAAAAAACAATTCTCAACTTGACTGCAGTTCTTTTGTCTCATCTCTGACACTGCAAGCATTTCCTCAATACTCTGCACTTAGCCCATTGAATTAATTCATGTCTCCTTCAACCAGTAATCAGCCAAATGTAAAGTTCTTTTTACATCAGAGGCCTGGAAGACATAGCATTTATTAGATTTTGTCTTTCCTGCACAATCCTCAAAGACTTCCAGAACTTTTCAGGTGACATCATGATGAAGAACAGTCAGGGTATTTATTTGTCCATCTTGTAATACATGTTGCATAATATTTCAAGAAAAGTGTGTCTTGTGATCCAGTCTCAGTTTCACTTTGGCCTGTAAGCAAAACACAGCCGATACAGCTCTCCTGCTGATGTTTTCAAGTTCTCTAACCATCTGTATGTACTTATTATGTGCCTAGTCTCAATAAATGAATCCACAACGTTGAGCTTTCACATCATTGGAAAATACGACAGTCAGGTCACCAACAATTGTTGTCCTGAAACAATTACAGGATAAATGCCTAGTTGTAGCTACGCTATATCACACAACTGCCCTGGCATATATTCTTTGTCACCAGTTGACAGTGAGGATGTTGATGTGATTTTTGTGTAAATTAAGGAGATTGTTTCTTTTGTATGTTACTCTAAACTGTAAAAGGCCAAAATGTCAAAGTGTATTCAGAGAGAATCTTTGAAAAGTAATTGCTGCCCACAAACTCCTAATACACAGATGAAGTTGCTATCAACAGTCTTGTTCTGTAAAGCACAAGTATCATGCCATGGTGCCACCATGACATTTTTATAAAACCATAGAATGGTTACAACAGGAAGGAAGGCCAGAATGCAAGACATTGGTACACAGGTGCAGTATGTAAAAGAAAAGGCAAATGGGATGTTGACATTTATTGCAAAGGAATTGGAGTATAAAAGTAAAGAAGTGTTGTTGCAATTGTACAGGGTGTTGATGAGACCACATTAGAGTATTGTGTCCAGTTTTGATCTTCTTATTTAAGGAAGGATATGGTGGCATTGGAGGCAGTTCAGAGGAGGTTCACCAGATTGATTCCAGGAATGAAAGGGTTGAAGTATAGGGAGGAATTAAAGTTTGGGCTTGTACTTGCTGGAGTTTAGAAGGATGAGTGGTGATCTGATTATGTTAAATAAAATTTTAAAAAGAATTGATAAAGTAACTGTAGACCAAATGTTTCTTCTAGTGGGGCAATCTAGAACATTGTTGAGAAGTAGTAGATTTAAAATTGAGATGTAGAAGAACAACTTCTCATAGAGGGTGGTGAATTTGTGGAACTCTGCTCCATAGCAGGGTGGAGTCTGAATCGTTCAATGGTTTCAAGAATGAGATAGATATATTTTTAATAAAAAAAAGGATTTGGGATACAGGTCGGGAGGTGGATTTGAGCCCAGGAAGAGATCAGCTATGATCTGATCGAATGGTGGAGAGGCTTGAAGGGCTGAATTTGTCTACTTCTGCTATGTTCTTATGTTCCATTTGTCTCCTTGCATCCAACTACTGATTTTCTGCAGGGGTAACTCATGTAGTTCCATTTTTCCAAGTTTTCCCGACAACACCCTTATTTTTTTTTCTCTCCTCATCCAAGTCCCTTTCAACCATTGAATCTGTTCCCTCCTCCCACATTCTTGAACAGTGCATATTCCAGTTTCTAACCACTCATTGAGTTAGACAGTTTTTCCACGTGTCACCATAGGTTCTTCAGCTATTTGTCCTATGGTTCTTGACTCCTCTGCCAACAAGAACAGTTCCTCCTGATCTACTCAGTCCAGATCCTAATGATTTTGAATACTGCTATCAAATCTCTGAACATTGCTTTAAGGAGAACAGCCGCAGCTTCATCAATCTATCTGTGAAACTGAAGTCCCTCGTTCCTGGAACCATCCTCGAACCTTTCCTGCCTCTTCTCTGATGCCTTCTAATTCTTACTAAGATTTGGTGTTCAGAATTAGAAACATTATTGCTGAGGCCAACCCAGCATTTTAGAAATGTTCAACATAACTTCCTTGCTTTTATACTGCTATGTTTCTATTCATAAAGCCCAAGACCCAAATGCCTGCCCTGTTATTTTCATCGAACACATAAACCCCTTGGTTGTATATTCCTGCACCCCTTTTAAAATTAGGTCCTTTATCTTTCATTCCATGGAATGATTCAGACTCCACCCTGCTATGGAGCAGAGAGTTCCACAAATTCACCACCCTATGTGAGAACTTGTTCTTCCTCATCTCAGTTTTAAATCTGCCACTCTCAACCTATCCCTATCTTTCATTCTTGTTCCTACAGTGTATCACCTTGCACTTGATTGCAATAAATTTAATCTGTCACATGTCCGTTCATTCCATCAGCCTATCTCTCTTTCTGAATTTTGTCTCCATCCAGTTCACACTTCACGACATATATTATCAATTTTGGAACTGTGTCATGTACACTCAAGTCTGTGCCCTTTATGCTAATCTGGAAAGGCATTGGTTGGAACACTGATCCCTGCGGAGTTGCATTATATCTTCCTCCAGCCTGAAAACAAGTGTTCATCACACTCTATTCACTCAGCTAACTTCACATCCATGCTGCCACTATCTATTTTAATACATATGCTTTAACTTATCTGTCAAGCTTGCTATATTGCACTTCCCATACATCAGCCATCTGTGAAATTATCAAGTAAGAATGTCAATTATTGCCACATTATGAACAGTTTTGATCCATAGATTCTGACTAACCAGGTCTGAGTGAACTAATTTCACACAAGCATTTCACAAAAGCATAATCCCATTAGTCTGATTTGGATTCCTGAAGGTCAAACAGTGCTATATCACTGGATTTTATCTACCAGTGATTTGTACTGCTGTGTATTTGAATTAATACAGGCATAGCATGAACTTTTGCTGGCATTTACTCAATTTATGCAAATGAAGCTCCCATTTAGCTGTTGGGAAGGTGAAGCTAGCTTCTGTTTAGCAGTACAGACATATGGTGAAAGTTGAAGTCTCTTCTCACTAATGCTCATTACTTTCTGGGTTGTGATAACTTTGAATCCTATCAATTGCACAAAACCTGATGAAGAAGTCACAGCTACAGTGACTTCATGAGCTGATAAAATATTGACTAATTTGAGCAGTAGTGATGCATTACATAATAAAAATGAAGAAGCGTGGGCAGCCCATTTCCAGTTCAGTGAAGGGAAAAGAAAATGATGCTAAAGTGCTACAAAGAAGATAATTTCCAGGTTGATCTATCGCCAAGATTAGAAGCCAGGATTACATTGGCATCAATTGTTGTTTTGCTTTGGATAAATTTATGAAAAAATTAAAACATTGTGAAGAAGTTTCGCACACTTTGCCTTCTGGACTGTGATTCCATAATTGCTGAGGATGTTTTGGGCTGGTGGAAGAAATGTCATTGCTGAGAAATGAAATACTTGCCATGTTTGATGCTTTGTGTTTCAATATTAACCACCTTGTCTACCATGCTCCACAACTGCACCAATTTCTGTTTTGCAGAGTGGCCATCCTCTATGACCTTTTGGGGAGGACAAATTAACACTCTGATTGTGCGTGGAAAAGAAAGAAAATGAAGAATTAGGTTAAGGTTATAACAGTTAAGGGAGCTGAGATTACCTTGCTACTTGAATGAAATTTGAAGCCAAGTCTTAGAGATAACAACAGTGATGGACCCCAGCTATATTAATATGAAAATTTGGTCCTGTTATTACTTTATTGATTAGAATGAAAAAAACAGTATTGATTCATTTACATAACTTTTTCATATTAAATATTTCTTTTTATTATTGTGAATAAGATCATATTTACAATATTGTGAAATTAAAACATTCAACAGATTGAGTTGAAAAAGAAAATCATATCCCATAACAGTCCAGGAGGTATTTTTATTTGATTTATATATTGGATGTAGTTCTGGTAGGAGCATGGTGGCTTGGGCCTTAAGTGAGCAAAAGTAATTTGGCTTCCCTGTTGTACAGAAAACCAAAAAGATGATTAATGGGAGATAAATCAGACTGCGAACTGATGATTTGCTTTTGGGAAATCTTGAGATGCTGTATAACATATGTTGACTCAGTTGCAAAGAAACATTGTTTTCCAAAACTATAAATAATAACAGGCCACCAGGAAATAGGATGCAACCAGCATGTACTACCGGTACCGAGAACTGATACATGTAAAACCTCTTAATATCTTTCACATACAAAGGCAATGTAACCATTCTTAGCACCTGACTGGCATCTCAATTCAGATCTGACAGGAGCAGAGAATTTGTACAGCTTAGCTATACACTGTCTTCACCAATAGCCATTGCTGTATATGGTATTATTTTGATGGAGTCTCTTTCCTAGATACTAAACCTACTGCCAATTACATTTTTACTGGCTCTGCATGAGGCAAGAAAAGTCAGACTGCAGTGGATGTAAATTAATTCAATGAACTTTATTCATTTGGCACGTTAATTTGTTTTAATTGTTTTCATTCTTCAAAAGATCAAAAGATGATAATCATAAAATTTAAAAAATATCCCCTAGAATTTGCAATTTTTCTGTGGGAAATCACACAAAGCCATTGCTTGCTTGCAGTGCCATATTTCGAAAGAACTGATAAAGAGAACAGATCTTGCTTTTACTTACAGCCAACACTAAATAAATCCCATTAGATTTACTACTGTCAGATGTATTTTGCTGTTACATTATGTGCATGCTTGCTAAATATACTAGTAGAACTAAAGATACGCTGGGTAAAATTTAAATTGGCACTCAGGTGAAAAGCTGATACGGTAGATTTTTATTCATTTGTGGGATGTGAACATAGCTGGTAAGGCTAGAATTTCATCTTTTTTGTCATTATCTTTCTTTTTCTGTCGAAAGTCAAGTCTGACCCACAGCACCATGATCTGTATTATGGGTAGTGCCAGGAGATAGGTCCTGAATCCACACCAGCTGGATCAGAAACTGAACAGTCTCATCCATGGCGATCATCCTGTGCAGTACTATACCATAAGAAATGTATTTGGGTCATGTTTCTTGTGCAGGGTCTGTTTTAGTTTGCTTTATTATCAGTGCTGTTTTTTCTGCATCGGGCAGTCCTGTTGTTGCTGCAGCAGCATAATTGACCTTAATTACTAAAATGTTTGTTTTAATCTGGAAGATGCAGAGTTTTTTTTTGTGTTTGCTCCTGGGATTTTTCAGAGTGGGGCTTGATCAGGTTGATCAACAGGTAAGGTCATATGACTGGGTGGGGATAGGCTTACACAGTGAAAACCAGCTCTGTTGTTTTTTGAAATCTGTAAAGAGCAGAAATCTCTCTGTGACTCTCTGAGGTTTTGGAGATTGGGGTCTGCCAGAAACTGGGAGGTGGGGGGGAACATTTTCCCAAAAGTGCTGAATTGGTGGGAAAACTGTTCTTGATCACAATGTTTTTTCAGTGCAGTTTCAGAGCTGAACCTTCCCACTTTCTGCAATGCAGACATCATAATAGTGAATATCATTAAAAACCCGGGGGGGAGGGGGTCCTATTCGCGCCAAAAAGCCCAAAATTGGCAGGATGAGTAGGAACTTGTGCATGTGCACATCACTGGAAGATCATTGAAAAGACCTCTTAGCATTCAGTTCACTGATATCTAATCCCACAGACATTGCTGGCCCCCACAACCTCCCAACACATCGCTGGCCTCATCGCTGGCCCCAAAAACTCCCTACACACATCACTGGTCTCTTTGCTGCCCCCCCTCCCAACCCATCCCCACTGACATTGCTGACCTGCTTCCCCATACAAATATGGCTGCTCCCCCCACCCCCATCTCCCCCCAGTACACAGACATAGAACATAGAACATTACAGAGCAGAACAGGCCCTTCGGCCTTCTATGTTGCGCCGACCAATTAGGAAAAAGCAATGACCCTCTAACCTAAACCATTCCCTTTTCGTCCATAAACTTATCTACTAACCTCTTAAACGCCACCAAACTTGGCACATCTACAACTGACGCAGGCAGGGCATTCATACCCTTACCCACCCTCTGGGTAAAGAACCTACCTCTGACATCCGTCCTATAACCACCACCCCTTAATTTAAAGCTATGTTCCCTCGTGCTAGCTTTCTCCATCCTAGGAAAAAGGCTATCACTGTCCACCCTATCTAAACCTCTAATCATCTTATATGTTTCAATAAGGTCTCCTCTTAGCCGCCTTCTTTCTAACGAAAACAACCTCAAATCCCTCAGCCTCTCCTCATAAGACCTGCTCCATACCAGGCAACATCCTAGTAAACCTCCTCTGTACCCTCTCCAATGCCTCCACATCTTTCTTATAATGTGGGGACTAGAACTGCACACAATACTCCAAGTGCGGCCGCACTAGAGTTTTGTATAGTTGCAACATGACGTTGCGGTTCCGAAATTCAATCCCCCTACCAATAAAAGCTAAGACTCCATATGCCTTCTTAACAACCTTATCGACTTGGTTGCCTGTTGTGCTGACATGCATGACCCCAGCTTGTAATTATTCCCTTTCTTGTATGGGAGCCTTGAGTATTGAACCCTGTGCCCTCTCACCCCTGTACACAGCAGGCTATTGATTGGCAGCCAGTCAGCACCCTGAGAGATGAATGACATTCGCAAGCAGCCCTCAAAATCTCTCACAAGGATTTGTTGCCAATGGGTCTATGACTGGCCGCACTCACTGCACTGCACCTCCCCTAATAAGCCAGAGCTCTTTATTAGCTGCAGGAATGGACTCACAGCCAATCATACCACAAAGATGGCTGCTCATAAACCAGATTTTTGGAGGCAGACAAGGAGCTCGATGTCGTGGAGGAGAGGCGTTATCATCTATTCCCTGGCTAGGGCCCCAGCCCAAGGACTGCATCTACTATGGCATTGTGAGAGGGGGTCGTAGAAGTGGTGAATGCATGGAGTCTGACACCGTGCTCTGGTAGGCAGTGCCCTGTGAACAGCAAGGGGGAGTGAGCATTCCACTTGAATCCCCGCATGTGCTTGGCATGGATCTCCAACTCTGCTTCAATACCTGAAGGCCCTGCAACAGGTGACCCTTCTCCCAGGAACAGAATCTAACCCCTTCTCCTCACCCCTCAACAAACACCTTTCAGCGGTGAGCGCTTTTTCCAAAACTGTCAGCACAACACCTGAGACACGGGCACGCATTGCACACCATGCACTGCAATGTGTTAATGCTTGCTATCTGACTTATATTCCGATGGGAAAAGAACACCTGCAGTGCTTGGGAGATAACACAAACTGGTAGTGGTGTGCCTGACCTGCGGCAGCTGAGTAGCATGGAGGAGCGTGCCATGGAGCTGGCAGAGGGTAATGGACCATCCCGAATGGTCACCGGCAGACAGGTCAGTGTACTGCGTGCAAGTGAGCAGAAGCGCACCCTCAACCTCGGTCCTCCTCTAAGTAAGTGTGATGCTGCATGGAATGTTTCGCCTCCCTCCCCCTAATGTTCACTTTTACAGCTCTGGACCCAGAGGAACCCGGCCCTTCAGGTGTTGGCAGTGCCCCTGCTGCTCTGGAGCAGACAGCCCACAACCCTCTGGATGAAACGTCGGACGAAGGCACTGAGGAATCCTCCAAGGGCAGAACTACCAAAGCGGCACTGTCATGTACCATACAACCCACCAGCAGAGAGACGATCACCATGGTGGGTACCTTTAGTGTTGGGTCATGAACTGGTGAGCATATCACAGACAGTGATGCACATTGGGTGAAGATGGGCACATCCGGAGGCTCAGGCACAGAGAAGTCTGCCGGAGGCCAGGATTTGGCTCTCCCCAAGCCAGCTGCTGAGTCTCTGGGTTTGTTCTTGCCAAGACTGGTGGAGATGCATCAGGAAACTGGTGGAGTTGTGGAAGGGCTGTCAGCAACCATGCTACAACTGTATTTAGGGGAGTCAAACAGAGTGCTGTTGCAGGAGGTGGTGTCGACACAGCATGAAATCCAGGCCAACGCTGCAAGAGTGGCGACCGCAGTGGAAAATCTAGCTCAGGGATCTGTCCTCATGGGTGACAGGATCCAGGCCATGCTGGAGACAGCACGGGCAGATGTGTTTCTGGCACCCAGGAGGTACAGCGTTCGATGGCCATGGGTGTTGGTGGCATGTGGGAGACACTGCTGGCCATAGCTGGAACTCACACTCATGTACTGGAGACATAGCAGGCTATGGCTGTGAGTCTTGACAACTTAGCATAGGTTCAAAGGGCAATTGCTGAGGGGCTCCAAAGCCCGGCTCACTTGCAGAAAGCTGTGAGGGGCTCTAGAGCTTAGTCCAGTCTTAGAGAGCCTGGGCTGAGGGATCACACATCATGGGCAGACACATCTAGGTCTCCAGGACTGGCAGAGCCTCGTGATGCTGGAGCTTTTGGAGCTCAGTCCAGTTACTCTGGCATCCCATGTAGTATCCTCTGGGCACCCCAAGGGAGGAGGAAGGGCTTGAACAATGCCGAGGTCTGGAGATCCCTTCCGATTCCCCCTCCGCACCTTCCTTACACCGGGGCATCTCGGTACCAGCGAGATGAACAGGATGGCACCAAAACAGTGCCATTCACAAGTTAGCCAGGATCCTCCAGGTTCTGGCCACCTAGGGGATATCAGCCAAGGGTATCACAGGCAGCGGGACATGCATCACTGCTGGACACCTCCATCTTCGATGTGCATCCTGAGGTCGAGTCTAGAAAAAGCAGTAGACAACACAAAGTCAGAAAGTTGTAGTTCACTAGAGGGCAGGGGTAAAGGTCAACATTAGTCAGGTTTTGGTAATAATTTGTGTTAAGAACACAAATTGTTAATTCCTCATCACGCTGTAACTAATGTGTCTCTGATTCGCCATCCCCCCCACCCCAGCCCCCATAGCTCAGTGTTCCCGACTCCCAAATATAAAGGTGTTGTTTGTTAAGCCTTGCAGATTCAGCCCATGTTTCAGAGTGCCTGACTTTCCTTCCCCAATATCCACCAGACCCTTGGTGCAAGTGTTGCCTCCCTCCTCTCCCCCCAAAAAAACATGTCCCCAATCCTTACAGCTACAGGGGCCAGAGTGGCAGCATGCATTCAGAGTACAGGTAGGAGTTGTATCAGGGGCAGGATGCCAATCTGAACAACAGCGAGTTGTCATCATCCTCCAGCCAAAACAAGACTCGCAACCATTGCCAGCCCAGGCACACTAACAGGTTTGGATGTTTCTGGGGGAAGGGGTGGTGGGATAATAGGAACCAGGAAAGGATGATGTGGCGGTTTGAGAGTCCAGATTGGTTTGCAGGGGAATAGTGGCTGCACTTTGCTCCTGGGGTGCGGTGGATGTGTGTTGATTGCATCCCCCTCAGTGCAAAGCATCAGCAAGGTGAAGCGAGCTGCAGTCAAGGCATCCTTCACTGCCCTTCCCTGCCAGACACCTGCCACACCTGCCCACCCTCTTTCCTCTGGCTCTTCATATGGCGGTGCACCCACCTCACCCCCTGTTCTCCTCCTCCTTCCCCTCCTGTTCCAGCTGGTCTCCCTATTGTTGGGTGAACTTGTGAAGAGCGCAGAAAACAATAATGATGTGTGAAGCATGCACAGGGCCATACTGGAGGGCACCCCCAGAACGATCCAGGCAGTGGAACCGCATCTTCAGCAGGCCGATGCACCGCTCAATGACAGACCACGTGGCTGCATGGGCCTCGTTGTAATGGGTCTCCACCTTGGTCTGGGGCTTCTGCACAGGTGTCATCAGCCACGACCTTAGCGGGTAACCCTTGTCATCCAGTAGCCATGCTGGGACCCTGGGCTGGTCTTCAAAGAGCCCAGTGATGTCTGACTGCCAGGATACAAAGCTATCATGGACACCCCCTGGATGGTGTGCATCGACCTGAACATTCTTCATTTCATGGCCGCAGAAAATTTGGACGTTAAGGGAGTGGAACCTTTTTCTGGTCAAAAATTGCTGCAGCCCTGCATGGGGGGGGCCTGCAAGGTAATGTGTATCCATCCACTGCGCCTACACATTCGGCAATGGACGTGAAGCCAAGAGCTGGGGCACCCTGCTGTGCATGACTCCACATCAAAATTAATGAACTGTCCTGTTCGGGCACACAGGGCATCTTTGACCTGTTGCACACATCTGTGTATGGAGGCCTGGGAGATTCCAGCTAGGTCGTCACTGGGAGCTTAGAATGACCCGGAGGCATAAAAATTGAGGGCTGCTTCACGTCCACAAGTAGCTGCTGCTCCCCCAAGGTGCCAGATGTGAAAGCACCTCACAAATGTGAT
The DNA here is from genome assembly GCA_024679065.1 of Sphyrna mokarran. NCBI lineage: Eukaryota > Metazoa > Chordata > Chondrichthyes > Carcharhiniformes > Carcharhinidae > Sphyrna > Sphyrna mokarran. Next base: position 92,784,264 of record JAGIQG010000003.1, read on the forward strand.
GAGCAACTGGCGCAACTGGTGATGGCATATCTCTTCCACGAGAGCCTCAAAAGAATTGTGGGGCCCGTACCTTCTCGGCCTCAGCACCCTCCATCTTTTGTGCACGCTCTTGGGAGGCTGCCGTATCTATCTCCTGGCCCTCAGTGGCAGCCCCCTGCTTTCCTTCCTGAGTGTCTGGTGGTGGCTGCTCCTGCTGTGGTCTTTTCTCGCCCCCCCCCACCTCCTGAGCCACTGCTGCTGTCTCCTCCTCCTTCGCCCCTGCTGCCACCAATATGGCCAGCTCCAGATCAAGCAGACAGAGACCTATCTGCACAGTGGGATTTGGAAAGAGCGTAGAATGATGGTTTATTATCATTGGTTGCATAAACCCAGCAGCACCCCAATCCCTCACTTGGGCCAGAACCCCCACTTGTGGGAACTGGCAAAAATCACATAATCCATGTGCCATGTGTGACCTGATTAGAGTTGTGTGAGATTCCCATCATGAGAAATGTTGGCAGAGATTATGCAGGTCAATGTGCAGACGTGGCTAATGAGCACCATTAAGCTATTGCTATGTGTGCAACTGCAGCATGTGTTACAGGTATGTGTTGTTGGCCCCTGTCACAGGGCAGGGACAGACTGCAAATCAGCACCAGATCTGTGCCCAGTGACAGCAGATTCCATGCAGTCCATGTCTGAACCTCTGCACCCCGGAGCAGCAGCTGCTTCACCTGGTTTGGCCTCTGTCAGCACATGGTACACTCCTCCCCCACCTCAGAACACCAGCACTTAATGGAGTCCCTGACCAACCCTGCAGAAAGATAATGCCACTGCAAAGTGCTGTGGAGGGAGAAGGGGAGCAAAACTCCTTGAGGCTGCCTCGCACACTGCGCTATAGTGCAGCCCAAGGGAGTGGGGAGGGGGGGAGGGTGAGCTAAAGTCCTTGAGACTGCCTCCCACACTACTCTACAGTGCTGCGCTATAGTGCAGCCCAAGGGAGTGGGGAGGGGGATGGGGCGGTGGCATTGACAATGACTCCCTGACAGAACCTCATCCAGAAAGCTGTGAGGAAATAGAAGACTTCCACCCCTACCCCTGCATGCCAAATATCACTGGTCCAACACCTGAAGGCAGCAGGAGGAAGGCCACTAGGCATCTCCAGGGCCTGCCTGGAACATCCCCCGCACTCTCCAGCAGCGCTTACCTCCTTATGCCAATTCAAGGTTGCCACGTTAAAGGTTAAACCTTTTATATACCTTCTCTGATTCGCGCCAAAATTACACCATGCTAAACAGGTGGGAGATGCAAACATGGGTAGAGATTGCCATTTGGATTCTGATAAAGGCATGCTAAGGCATGTAAAGTCATGCAAATCAGCAGCCTGCCAGTTTTCTGCATGTTTCCGGCAGTGCCATTTTTCGCTGGTTGGGAGATGCGAGCAGATCATAAAAGCTCGAAGGAACCTGCCAAATGGCCAACACACTTATCTCCCAGCCTGATCCACCAGAAAAGTTGCGGGCTGCAATGGGAAAATTGGCTCCCAGGTCTCTTTCTCAGAGGATCTGCTGTTTGAGAATATATCTTTCTCTGGAAATTGCTGTATGAGAGGTAGAAGCTTCCTGTATCTGTCCAGAGAGGTTAATAGGCTGGAAATCTAGTATCCACATGAACATATCTGCTTCTGATGCTAACCGATTTGAAGTAGGGTTTATGTTGATGGGGATATTGTTTAAATTGGAACCATAGAGTGAATACCTGTTAAAAATTACATTTTGTTATGTTTAAGTATTCTACTTGGTAAAAGTTATGCTTGTTCTTTTTGTTATATTTTAGCTGTGTTCTTAAAGGAAGTTTGTTTAATAAAAGCTTCCTTGTAGGTCAGTCAAATCATTCGTTGGAGCTAAACAGTTTATGCTCGCCATGTTGCAAAAATCAAAAAAAGTTCAAATCTCAGCTAACTTCATAATATACCTTGGAATTTCTGAACTGTCCCTAATGATCCAACCAACTAGATCATACAGTCCCTAAGGGAGCCAAGTTGGCTACATACTTGTATATGCATGTTGTAACCTGAAAAGATAGATAGTGATGGTAGAGACTCCAATATTTTTCATCATATGGCTGACCAAGAACATTCCGCTCTTAATCCTTGTCATTAATATGTACTGGAATGATTTACAAGTTGATATTCAAAATGTTTGGCCACATTACCAATGCACCTTTCTTGACCATCAAGTCTTGAAATGCAACTTCTACCTGGATCTTCTGATTGAGCAGTAGGAACAGTAGCCAATGCATCACAAAGACCTCCTTCCACACATTCATTTCCCATCAGTAATTTCCATAGGAAAGGTAGTGGTGAACAGCTCCAATGAACAACTTGAGTCTTTGTGATGTACGTATAACTGCATTGCTGCTAGGTGCTTCCAATGCCCATTTACAGAAATCACATAATTTTCATTCCCATTGAAATCTACAGATTCCAGAGAGTGTGTTGATTGCTGATTAACCATGCTAACAAGCTGAAAATGATTTTTAAATATGTATATAAATTGACTACCAATATTTTAGACAAGACAGTTTACTATAATACATTTGTATAGCATTTCTGAATCAAATTTTTTGTTGAGCCATTAAAAAAAACTTAAGTGCAACTTGATGGCTGTTTGAAAATGTTGCACACCACCAGGTCACTTTTGTGCAGTTTCTTGTTTTATCCTGAATTCTGCCCTTTCTGCTGCACCCGTAATAACTTAATTTGTCGAATTATGTCAATTTGTGAGGATTATGCCAAATAAGATACGATTCATATTTTAATTTTAGTTATTTATTAAGCCAATTATCGAACGTGCAACAGTGTATTAATTTGGATGATTGAGTACCTGGGGGTTTGAGTATCTGGTTAATACTCTAATGTCTTTTGCTATGCAGTATCTAAGTAGATTTGAATTTAGCCTGTCCCTGTTGTGTCCCAGAGGGAAGTACGATCTGAGAGCTGAGATACCTGAGGACACCACGTGTTCTGGGGCTGCTTTTATTCTCTGCACACATAAACGAATTGGAAATGAAGTTCAAAGAAATTGTGTCAAAATCCTGGTAGATGAAATTCAGTGTCAGGAAATTTGAGATGGTATTTTCTGTTTGTTTAATAGAATTCTGTTTCGAATGACCAAAAGTTGGACAATGTGGAATAGCAGAATGATTTGGAAGTTTTGATTCATGTGATTTTAAAAGATGGCCAGGGCAAGGGGTGACCTACCTGTGGCAATCCACCCCTACAGGCAATTGAGGGCTGGAATGCGAGAAGTATAGTTTATCAAATCAATCCTATTGTCCCTGTGGTTCATTTTCCATGCAAGTTCTTTGGAGCTTATTTTCTCCCCCACCAATCCCCCACCACCCCATCTCTCACCCTAGTGGTCTCAGACTTAACAATTACAATCATTAAATCCCCACTATCAACATTCCAGAGATCGCTGTTGCCCAGAAACGTAAGTGGACCACCAACTAAATTTGATGGCTATGAGAGCAGGCGAAAGGTTTCAAATTCTACACCTCCTGAATCCCCAAATGCCTGTCCATAATTTACAAAACACAAGTCAGGAATGTGTTGGAATACTCTCCATTAGTCAGAATGAGTATGGCTCAATATCTCATCCAAGATATAGCACCCTGCTTGAATGCCACCCCATCCACAACCTTAAACATTCACTCTTTTCACCAGAGATGCACTATAGCTACATTATATATTATTGACATGGTACACAGTAGCAATTCACCAAGGTTCCTTCAAGAGTGCCTTCTAAACTCGCAACCTCTACCAAGCAGAATAACCTGGGCAAACATGTCTGGGAGCAACAATGCTTGCAAGTACCCCTTCAAGTCAGACGTCATCCTAACTTGGAAAAATATTGTCTGTCTTTCCTTCACTGTCAATGATCCAAAACCCTGGAACTCCCTCCATAACACATTGTGGTGAGTTTACACTTCATGGACTGCAGCAATTCAAGAAAGTCGCTTATCCCTGCCATCTCAAAAGGAGTTAGGAATGGGCATTAAATGCAGACCTTGCCAGAGTTGGGTACATCTCACAAATGAATAAAAAAAAATTATGTTTAAATCATTTTACCACAATTTTTTTCACAATTTTCTCTTTACTTGTATATAATGTAAAAATGACACAGCTCTGAAAATGATTCACTGTTAAATGTTATAGGTGCTTGCAAGACATTCCCTAAGGCAGCTTTGTCTTAATGCCTGCAACCTCGTCTGAATGGGAGATTTCACAGAGGATTGAGAGCTGTAATTATCCAATTATGTTTATGTAAGATGCCTCTTTGGAGCTCTGGTCTTGCTCTGAGTCTGTGGAATACTTGGGTTTAACTTGACATTAAATCACTTGACAATCAGATGAAAAAAAATCTGGAATCTCAGCTCCTTGTGGGGGGATTCTACATTCTTGAGATATCCTGGTATCAAAGGAGCCAGTGGGTATTTTGAAAAACAAATTTATAAATAGCTACAGGGTGTGAAAGGCGGAAAAACATTATAAATAATTCTTAAAATGCTTTTAGTGTCCATTCATATTTTGGCTTTTTAAATTAAAAATTCAACATGTGTGTTGATGAAGGATTTGTTGTATTGTTGAGGGACCTTTTAGTTGTGTTGCCACTAAGGGAAGAAGAATGCAATGATAGCTGAACTGTTATGATAGTTAGGATGCAACTGAGGAGCTGTGAACTTTAGCAACTGCAGGTTTCCAGAACCCTGACAAATATGACACAAGGAGGTCGTATTCATGATTTTGTAACGATCACCTTGTTTTTTAATGGCTTACGAATGCAGACCGACTTCCTGAACCAACTTTACTTCAGATTTTTCTAAGTAGAAGCTGACATTTTATAAATAATGATTGGTACTTGCCTTCTTGTCTTGTTCTTTACCTGCAAATGCATTAGGTTGGATGAGACAATGAAACCAGTCATGGAGTCAGACTCCATTAAGTCTTCCTGCTTTTTTATGATATGGAGGTGCCAGCATTGGACTGGGGTGGGCACAGTAAGAAGTCTCACAACACTAAATTAAAGTCCAAAAGGCTTATTTGGAAGCACAAGGTTTTGGAGCGCTGCTCCTTCATCAGGAGGTCACAAGCTTTCAGAGCACTGATCCTTCATCAAGTGAGTTACTTACCTGATGAATGAGCAGTGCTCTGAAAGCTTGTGCATCCAAATAAGCCTGTTGGTCTTGGTGTTGTGAGACTTCTTACTGTGCTTTTTTATGGGAAGAGATTAGCCTTCACTGGCTTCTGGAACTGCTATTTTAAAATATCTTGTCTCAGGTAACAGCAATGTTAACCTAGCTGGCTCATTATGTAAAGGCTGCTTTGGTGAATGTCTGCTGCTGTCATTGATGATATTAGATTGCTGAATAAGAAATAAGGGCTTGAATTTTCTGAGTATCTATCATGCAAAAACTTAGATGATCACCAGCGAATACTTGTATGAGTGCATAATGGGGAGAATAGCAATAAAATCAGTTCAAATGACGTGTGAACGAATATGAAAATGCTTTGAATACAAACCAAACTTTGTTTCTGTTTACTCGCAAGATCTGGGCATTGCTGGCTAAGCTGGCATTGATTAACTGATTCTAATTTCTCTGAGAATGTGGAGATCTGTTTTTTGATCTGTTGCAGTTAATATGATGAAACTACTTCCAGAATGCTGTTTGATACGGTTTCTGGGATGTGATGATGAAGGGATGACAACATATGTGTGAGAGCTGGAGAGATCCAGGAGGAGGTGGTGTTCCCACGTATCTGCCGCCCTTGCCCATTTAGGTGGTGTATGTTGTGGGTTTGTGATGTGACCCAAGAAATTTTGACAAGTTGTTGCAGTGCATCCTGCAGTTAGTATACATTGTTTTTGATTGGCAGCTTGCAAATGATAGTCAACAGGACGAACCGCATAAAAACTATGGCTATTGCCACAGGTTAGGGGCTGGGTATTATGATTCATTGCACAACTTCCCAAAGCCTCTGTATCACCTACAAACCTGCAGTCAAAAGTGGAAAGGAATGCTCTCCATTTATTTGAATGGATGTAACTGCAACAGCACTTGACAACATTGAACTATCCAGGACTAAAAGTTCAATTTGCCAGAACCTCATCCAATAGACAAATTGCTGAGCTGTGGCTGCATTGTATGCTAGCTACAGGATGCACTGCAAAATCTGCACAGAATCTTTACAGTGTAGAAGGAGGCCAGTCAGCCCATCAAGTTTGCACTAGCTGTCTGAAAGAACATTCTACCTTGTCCTACTCTTTTGTTTTACCTCCGTAACCTTGAACATTCGTTCTTTTCAGACAGCAATCCAATTCTCTTTGAATACCTTGATCAAACCTACCTCCACTACCCTATCAGGAAATTTGATCCCAAGTCTACTGTCTGGATTGAAAAAAATATTTGCATCACTTTTACTTTTTATTTGCCCATTATTTTGAGTCTGTTCCCTTGAGTTCTTGCTGCATTCTTGAGTAGGGACACCTTCTTAATATTTACTCTGAGGAATAGGATGATCTCCTATGGGGCTGCTTGGAGTCAGTGCACTCATCAGTATTTAAAAATTCTGCGCCCAGCCTGATCAAACACACTAGTACAGTAACTGACTTCATTAGCAAATGTGTAGAAGACTGCATGCCAAAGAAACAAATCCATGTGTTCCCCAGCCAGAAACCATGGATGAACAGGAATATCCACTGCTTGCTGAAGTCCAGATCTGAGATGTTCAAGTCAGGCATCACTGACCAATACAAGAAAGCTAGATATGATCAAAGAAGATCCATCAAAGATGCCAAAAGACAGTACTGAACCAAGCTAGAGTACCAAGCTAGCTACACTGACCCTTGCCAATTATGGCAAGGTCTGCAAGACATAACAGGCTATAAGATGAAGGCATATAAAATTGTCAGCTCCAATGAACCCCTTCTTGTTGAGCTCAATGCATTTTATGTCAATTTTAAGCAAGAGATCAGTGTGAGCCCTCCATCTTGGAAGCTCTGGATGAATCTGTATTGCAGATGTCAGAGCAGCTTTCTCGAAGGCTAACCCACGGAAAGCAACTGGCCTGGATGAGGTACCCGGACCAAAACTCAGATCCTACATGGAACAGCTAGTAGTGGTATTCGCAGACATCTTCAACCTCTCTTTACAACAGTCTAGGTCTCTATCTGCTTCAAGAAGACAACCATTATCCCGATACCTAAAAAAAACAAACAGCATGCCTTAATGATTATCGGCCGGTGGCTCTGACATCCATCATTATGAAGTGCTTCAAAAAGCTAGTCACATCACAAATCAACTCCAGCCTTCCAGACTACCTGGATCCACTACAGTTTGCCTACCTCCACAACAGGTCCCTGGCCCTGCACTCAACCCTGGAGCACCTAGATAACCAGATGTCAGACTCCTATTTATTGACTACAGCTCAGCCTTCAACAGTATTATTCCCAGGAAACTGATTTGCAAACTCTGTGGCCTGGGTCTTGCCAACTCCCTCTGTGTCTGAATCCTGAACTCCCTAACTCAGACCACAATCAGTAAGGATAGGCAACAACACCTCCTCCATCCTCAACACCAGTGCTCCACAAGGCTCTGTTCTCAGCCTCCTACTGTACTTCTTATACACCTATGACTGTGTGGCCACATTCCCCTCTAATTTGATTTTCAAATTTGCTGATGGTACCACCATAGTGGGTCAGATCTCAAACAATGATAAGATAAAGTACAGGAATGAGATTGAGAATCTGGTGAACTGGAACAGCAATAATAACCTCTCTTTCAATGTCAACAAAATGAAGGGGATTGTCATCGACTTCAGGAAATGTAAAGGAGAACATGCCTTTGTCTACATAAACAGAGGCTAAGTGGAAAGATTGAGAACTTCAATTTTTAAGGTGTCCAGATCACTAACAACTTGTCCTGGTCCCCCTCCCATGCTGACACTATAGTTAAGAAAGCCCATCAACACTTCAACTTTCTCAGAAGACTAGGGAAATTTGGCATGTCAGCTGACTCTCACCAACTTTTATAGATGCATCATAGAAAGCTTGGTATAGCTCCTGCTCTGCCCAAGACTGCAAGGAACTACAAAAGGTCATGAATGTAGCCCAATCCATCATGCAAACCAGCCTCCCATCCATTGACTGTGTTTACACTTCCCACTGCCTCGGCAAAGCAGCCATATACTTAAGGATCCCATGCATCCAGACGTTCTTTCTTCTACCTTCTTTCATCAGGGAAAAAGATACAAAAGATACATGAGATCATGCACCAACCAACTCAAGAACACCTTCTTCCTTGCTGCTGTCAGACTTTTGGATAGACTTATCTCGCATTAAATTGATCTTTCTCCATGCCCTAGCTATGACTGTAGTGCTGCATTCTGCAGTCTCTCGTTTCCTTCTCTATGAACAGTATGTTTTGTCTGTTTAGCGTGCAAGAAACAATACTTTTCACTATTAACACATATGACAATAATAAATCAAATTAAGTCTCCTCTCAGCTGTCTTTTCTCCTAGGCAAACAATCCCAACCTTTCCAATGTATCTTCATTGCTACAGTTTTTTATTCTTGGAATCATTCTGATAAATTGTTTCTGTACTGTCCTCCATCAATGCCTTCATATTGTTCATTAGATTTATACCTCGAATGTGCGGATTGTTTTATAAGGATAAGTTGGACAGATTGGGCTTGTTTCCACAGGAGTTTAGAAGAATGAGGGTGACTTGATTGAAGTGTATAAGATCGTGAAAAGTCTTGACAAGGATCTTTCCTCTTGTGGGTGAGTCCAAAGCTAGGGGGCACTGTTTTAAAAATAAGACATCACCTTTATAAGACAGAGATTAGGAGAATTAATATCTCTGAGGGTTGCGTGACTTTGGAACTTGCAACTTAGCAGACCAGATCTTGTTGCACTGGTGCAGGAAATGCTTTATTATCTGAGGAACTGCAAATGAAGAGCAACAAGGTTCAACCATCAGTGAACAGCCCCACTTCAGACGTTTTGAGAGTGGAAAGGTTATTGACGAATTGAAAATAGCTAAAGGCAAAGATGAGGAAGCAGCATGTTTTTTTTACTTAGTTTCTAATCTGTAAAAGAATCAGTCAATATTTAGAAATAATTAGGAATGATGGCTATTTTCTTCTTTAATTTTGGAATCAAATTTAAACTAGTATTTTTTGCTGTCATTTTTATGACATATTTTACTATCCATCAGTATCCAAACAGTGGAATATAAATCCTACATTCAGTATAGTGTTTGGTTTCTAACAGCAAATCATTTTTAATTGCCCTTCTCCTATCTTTTGTATTGAGAAAGATTTGTTCCCATGACACTTGGTGCTTCACATGTGGGATATAATGATGGTTTCAAACTGCTAGTAGCACAAATGTAGGTTTTCAAACTAGAGGATTTTTGTTGTTTTATGATCTAATTTGAATAATTTATTCATCTATGGGGATTGGGATTACTTCCCTACTGCTATTTCAATCTCCATCATTACCTTTTCATTGTCCATGATAATAGAAAACACTACATTAGATTTTGCTGATTTCCAAGAAGTTAGCTGTTATATATTTACCAGAAAATATATTTAAATAGTGACCAATTTGTAGATTTTCTTAATTTCAAATAGCTGCAATTAGAGTTTAAGTTCCAGATTTCAATACCAAGGGATTTTGAGCAAATCACTTATATACTCTGATCAATGCGATATTAGCAACTGGTAAAAGGCAAGAGAAAAGAAAACAATTTGCAAAATTGAACTATATAACATGCTGACATAATTAAAAAAGCAAATTTGCAATTAATTTGTCACTTTTTTTTGCTCTCCCCTGAATGTATTGATTCAGGTAAATGAAGGAAAAATACTTGAAGGGATATGGAAACATAGTGTGTGTGTGTAAATTTGATTAGAATAAATTGCTTGCTTAAAGGTGAAATGATGGCTTGGTGTGATTGGAAGTCACTCAGCACACTGAGTCCATGTTAGCTGTTTTGAAGAACAATCCAGTTAATCCCATGCCCCTATACTTTCTCCACATCTCTGCAATTCTTCATTCAAATATTTATCTGATTAATTCTTGAAGGCTGCTACTAAAATTGTATTGAGTGTCAATTTCAGTGTTGCAGCTTCTATGCGTTTCTACGTTGCAGGGCCGTTTTCCTTGTGCTTTATGCACATTATTTCAGTACATGGAGAGGCCAATTTTACTGTCCCTTAACGTGTACATTTCTGTCAGGTATTGCTCAGTGGTAAATGGGAATGGGAATCCTGGTCAGCTTTTCCCTCCCTACTATTGGTGTTATTCTTTTTGTGGCTAGCTCACCTACATTGAGGATCAGCCCTGGTCTATCTGGTTCATTTTATTTTAATATGACAAACCTGGCCATAAAACTTCAATTAAGGATTCTGTCCACGCTAATGAATAATTTGGCCCATATTTTGCATCTTCAATGATCGGACTGATGAGAGGCCAGCATTGTGGTGTATAAATCTGGAGATTGTGGTGGGCCATTCTGCCCTGTTCTGGAGACTTTGCCGACCTCAAGAAGGTGAAGAAATGGCATTGATACAAATCTGGGCTGACTGTGCCCTAATAACTAAATATTTTCACTGTGATATTTTTGCTATCAGGTGGGAAGAACCACAGGAATCACTCTGCCAATGAGCACACCAACACTGCAAGGCATTTCTAATTTCAAAACAGCTGTGGATTGGGTCTAACTTTTTGAATACTTCTAAGTTAAATACTTCTGAGCATCATTCTTATATCATTTACCTGACCTTTTGTTAAAAAAAGTCAAGATTTCTGATATTAAGATGGCTGACATTTATCTATGATGTGGAGATGCTGGTATTGGACTTGGGTGGACAAAATGAGAGGCCACGTGACACCAGGTTATAGTCCAACAAATTTATTTGAAATCACAAGCTTTGGGGTGTTGAAGTTACTTCACCTGATGAAGGAGCAGCGCTGCAAAAGCTTGTGATTACAAATGAACCTGTTGGACTATAACCTGGTGTCATCTTGATATTTTTCTGAATGAAATGTGGTAATTTTTTTGAAATTGTTTTATTCCACTGATTTTTTAAAAAAATCCATCTATTAAGGCAACAGCTTATTTTTGACTTTCTGTGGACATGCCTTCTATTCTCAGCTTCAGGCGATCTGTCCTGTACACTGATGTTAAAGAATGCAGCAGACTGCACTGAGGCTCACACTGTGAGGAATTCTCCCACTAGTCCCACTAGAAATTCTTGCCTCACCATTGCATCAAGCAACCTCGCACATTAATGGGCAGCACCATTGCTTGTCGTTGACTGCAAATTCCTTGCCACTGTGTTTCTGATCTGCTCAAAGATTATGCAAACCATTTGCCAAGAATCTCCCATGAAATACGAGCTACATGCAAAATTGAGAGGGGGAGAAAAGACCTATAGATTGTTACACGAAGCAGCAGATGGTAGTTCATTAATAATCAGTAGGGTCATGCTGTAGCATTTATTTGGAACACTGAGCTAACATGAGCAGATATTGAAGCACTTCAGAACATTTAAAATGGAATAGAAATGTACTCCATATGTATTTTAATCAAAAGAATTCTATTGGTGAACTGGAAATGCAGAATTATTGAGAAAATTTATATTTGCTAGACCCAAATTTTTGTCAATCAGAATGTTCATGTCCAAGTATTGATATAACAATCAAGTCATAGATATATTTTTAAACTCAGTCTGTAGATCCCACTGGGATGTTTGGTTAACAATGACAATAAAATCTGCTCCTCTAACTCAATGATTATTCCAGTGAAGAATGTATCTGCGTCTGGTGAGTAAAACACAAAGAAATCGTACAACACCAGTTTAAAGTCCAAACAAGTCTATTTGTATCAAACACTGCAACCTTTCGGGACAGCCTGTCTTTTGTGAGATGGTTCAGAGTTCTGGTGAGTAAAACATGACTGCCAACATTGCTCCAATCATCCTTAGTGATTGCAGTTTTCAAAAATTAATTTTTAGGCATTTATTATCCATCCTCAGTTACCCTTGAGAAGGTGGTGATGAGCTTTTTTCTTGAAGTGCTGCAGTCCATGTTGTGCAGGACCACCCATAGTGCTGTTAGGGAGGGCATTCCAGGATTTTGGGGAACAACAATACATTTCCAAGTTAACAAGATAAGTAGCTTGGAGGGGAACTTCCAGGTGGTGGTCTTCCCATGTATGAGTTATCTTTGTCCTCAGGATGGGAGTGGTTGTGGGTTTGGAAGATGCTGTCTAAGGACCCTTGGTGAATTCCTGCACCCTATCCTGCAGCTAGTATATCCTGCTGTTTTAGTGCACCAGTGATGGAGACAGTGAATGTTATTAGATTGCAGGCCAATCAAATGGGCTGCTTTGTCCTTGACAGTGTTGAGCTTCTAGAGCGTTGTTTGAAATGCACTCATCCAGACAAGTGGAGAGTATTCCATTGCACTCCTGATTTGTGTCTTGTAGATTATGGACCAGCTTTGGGGAATCAGAAGGTGATTCACTAGCTTCTGACTTACTCTTGTAGCCACAGTATTTATATGGCTAGTCCGGATAGGTTTCTGGTCAGTGGTAACTCCCAAAATGTTGTCTCAAAAGATTGTATGTTCAGCTGTAAACATGACCATGTTATCTCTGTTGACATTGCAGTGTGCACTGAGGGAGTCCTATGTTAGAAAAATCATAGGATTTCTACAGTGCAGCAGAAGCCTTTCGGCTCATGGAGTCTGGACCGTCTCTCCGAAAGAGTACCCATTCAGACCCTCCGCTGTGCCCTATCTCCATAACTGCATGCATTTACCATGCATCTATTTTGTACATCTTCAGACAGTGGGAGGAAAACCAGACCGCTTGAAGGAAATCCACGCAGATAAGGGGAAAATGTGCAAACTGCACATAGACAGTCACCCAAGGTCAGAATGGAATCTGAGTCCCTGAAGCTGTGATGCAGCAGTGCTAACCACTGTACCACTATGCCACCCTCTGTTGTTGGATGAGGAATAAAAGAGCCAATGATACTATTTGAAGAAGAACAGCCAAATTTTATTCCAAAGCCAGTATTACTAATAATAGTTTACTCAGTCAAATATCTCATTAACGTTTACAGGATCCCAATGTTCTTTGGCTTTTGGAGTGTTTCCAATCATCTTTCTGCCCGGAGACTCATCTGTACTGAGTTCCACACCTGGTGCAGCCAGAATGCGCCTTGGCTTTGAGAAGTACGGGTTACTTTAAGTAGTATGTGCTTCATTCAAATTGCTCCTCCCCCCCCCACCAAACCCCACTGTGGTATCCACTCTATAGCATACTTAGAGCTGAGTAGTGTTCCATTATCATCTAAATTTGCAGAAGGTGCAAGATTTTCACCAAATGGGCATGAGTTAATCATGCCTAGTGATCCCCTACCTTTATTCCAGTCTAAACCAATTATTAACCCAAGGAGTTAGGTTGAAATCTTGAACATTAACACCAAGAAGGCAGCAAAAACTTCAAATTAAATTGACATCAACTGACCTGCACTTTGCAGATTTCTAATTTTACCACTCTGCTGATATTGTCATGTCAGCGAGATTCAGATATGCAGAAGTGTCAGTCCTAATGAAATTTAAAAGTGGAAAGTGTTAAAAATTAAATTGTAGTGGCAGAAGGAGAAAGCAGATTTTATAGCAGACTTTTTTGAACTGATTCAATTTTTGATAAATTTTATTACTGTAAAAGTGATGATGCATGCTCACAGACTTTTCAAGAACACAAAGGGTATATATTAACAAGGGAAAACTACAGAGATTAGCTGCTCCCTGGCTGCCCTCGAGCAGCCTACTTGCTGCTGCAGTGTCGATATGTCTTCAGGCTGTCTTCAGCTTCACAGAGGACTCCACCCTCTGGGGTGATTACCCACTCTCAATCTAAATTGGCCCCTCAAGCCAAGTAACCCTCTTCAGCTTGTGTTGTCCTGAAAGGGACAGTCACCAAGTAATATTGTACGGTTTAGGCTTCTTAAACAGAGCTGAACGCAACACCAGAAGATGGTCACAAAAAATCGTTTAACTTTGGAGAGTAATCAAATCAGTACTTTGTTGTGTAAAGTTTATCTATTAGCAAAGCTGAATCAGATATTCATAATAACAGATTCTTTTGTTTCCTTAATATTTGTTCATATATGGAAAATGTACACAGAATTCTCCCAAGCCCCCATCAGTGGGTTTGATGGCTGTTGGACAGGTAGTCTGCTAGGATAGCGAATTCAGCAGGAGGCCCAAAAAAATCAGTTTTGTTTATGAACTTACAGTGAGATCTTCTGCTCAAGTCCAATATAATGATCGAAAAACCTGTCGGTGATTGGCATAAAACTTTTTTGGATACCACTAATGGGATCCAGATGAAGGCCTGACCATCGCTGCCTGATTTTCTGTGGTGCTGATCTTGGAGAACAAAAGTGGTGTTACTGTCTTTGACTGATCTGTTTGGACCAATTTAATATTCTATGATGTGTTCTTCTACCTTGGATTCTTGGTGTGGAACTGGTTAATTGGCAAACTGTAGACATACTCTGTGTACCTACATTTCTCTAAACAGGTTACAGAGTAGCCACATTGGTATTGTGCATGACTCCACCTCTCTCTCTCTCTGTCTCTTTCTAACTCTCAGATCTAACATATGGCTGGCTGATGTTGGTGATACATCATCTACATGGATCCCCCAGAGCCTGTGAATGGTCTGCTGGCAGTTGCTATGTGACCGGCAGATGTCAGTTTGAAAGACGCAGCCAATCAATTTCAAAATTAATTACAGCAAAGAATTGGGCCAATCAGAGCAAGGCTTCTCAGAGCACTTAGTGCTGATAAGAGAACTTTTTAATTATTCCCAGATTACTCACTCTTAAGGTGGGTTCTGTTTCCAGGCGTTAATGCTAAGGGGTTTTGGGAGAGTGGCTTGGTCAGAGGTTAACGTCAGGTGGCAAGTGAATGCTTTTGTGACTGTGTGCTTCTTCCGACTTTCTAATGTATGCATAGATATATATGGAAAAGACTTTATTGTGTTTGATTTATGTGTTTGCACTGATTTCACTGCATAAAATGGGACATCAGCATTATGAGAATACTTGGGGGCCCCCTTATGTTTCTGGAGGTCATTGTGCGTTCTGCAGCTCGAAGGTTGGGAAACCCTCAATGCCATACATTAGCATATCCCATCTATTAACCTTTTATACTTTCTTTGAAGCTTCTATGACCTTAATTACTGTGCATTGGATGCTTGTACATCTTCCATGGGATTTCTATTCTAATAATAGACTAACACAGCACATTTCAGAACATCAAGTCTGTGCTGGCTATTACAAAGAGCGATCTAGTTAATCCCACTCATCCACTCTTTCACCATATCTCTACTATATTGTTTTCCTTTAATTATATTCAATTTCCTTTCTGAGATGACTGTTACCACTCTTATCAAATCTGAATCAGGCAATATAAAGCTTTTTTCTTGCCTATCACCTTAAATCTGATCCCTTTAATTAGTAACCCTTCAATTAAAGAAGCTATTCCTCTTTCATGCTTTTAATCATCTCTATTAGACCAATCTTTTTGCCTTCTCTGCTCTAAGGAGAAAACTTTTATCTTTTGCAGTCTATCCATGATTCCTGATCTGTGGAACCACCTCACTTTAATCTTTTCCGTACTCTCCCAAACATTTTCATCCTTTCTAAAGAGTGGTGTTCAGCCTTGGCCACAACGGATGATATTTAATCCAGGCAGCGGGTTCTTGTCAGGTTAGTCTTGCCAGGGGGCTGAGCCAGGGCACTGCCTGAACATGTCCCAAAAACCCTGGGAGTATACTGACCTGTACACCCCCGGCACAGTCATCATGACTGGTTTTCATTTATGAAATGATTCACCAACTGATGGGAAGATATGTTGAGGCTGGAGCTAGCAGCATCAAGTTCATAATTATATTATAATCTTTCCTGGGTTTGAACCTAATTGCATCATTGGAGAGGATGGAGAAGATCCCATTGGAGGGGATGGAAACGATCCCCAGCGCAAATCGCGGTCTTTTTCCTCTCATGAGATTTAGAAGCCATTGTAGGATTTGCGGCTGTGATTAGAGCAGCCAGTAAATTGCAGCCAAGGGTCTGAATTGGTAGTGGGGTGACAAGCTGTCCACAAGCTTTCCCACCTCATTTTCAATTAGGGTCAGAGGTGAAAAGGTAGTGAGGTTTCCACCTTACTCCTTCTTCCTCACATAAATGCTCATCCCCTGCCCTCCTCCTACCTGCACTTGCAAGCCCTTGGCGGAGGGCATTATATTGAACCCAATATTGCAGCTGGTTACAAAATAGCATTTTATGTAGGTGTGGCATAAATTTCTGTTTTTTGTCACCCATGCCTCTCATTATAATCTCAGGGATTGATATGCTTTGTCAACCTCACACTTTTCTGAGTTGATTTTCATTTGCCTGCACATTCCACAAGCCTGCCTATGTCCTCTTCAGTGTCTATTACACTTCCATGTTTTGTGTCATCTGTCATTTAAACATTTCAAAATGGTGCCCTGTACCCCCAAATCCAAGCTAGTAAAGCCTATCCAAAACAGCAGTCATCTCTGTACTGAACTGTGGGAAGTTCCACTATATTCCTCCTCCCAGTTTGAAGATAAGTTTCTATTCCATGACCAGTTTTGTATCTATGCTTCCAATGTCTCTTTTATCCCATGGATTTAAATTTTGCTTAGAAGCCGAATAAGTATTTTTTTTATTGAACAAACATCTTTTGAACGTTCACATGCACTGTGCCAGTAGCACTATCTTCATCACCCCATCTCTTCTCACTCATCAAAAAAAAAATCATTCAAGTCAATTAAACTGTATTCACCCTTAAAAAATCTGTGATGGCTTTCTTTTATCAATCCCTGCTTCTCTAACTAGCTGTTAACTTCTTTTTTATTGTTCCTAAAAGCTTCTCTACCATCAATATTAAATTTTCTGACCATAATGTCAGATTTTTCCTTCTCCCCTTTTTTAAACAATGGATATTTAATTCTCCAATTCTTTGGCAATGCCTGTCAAAGATTGGAAAAGTAGCCAGAAGCTCTGCAATTTTGAACTTTATTCACCCCCGCAAGCTGTGATGCATTCCATCTGAACTCAGCAAGGTAGCTACTTTAATGTATCACCAGCTTTTCTGCTACCTTTTCATTTTCTATCTTTTAAAAATTTCTTCCAATATCCTGCTGGCCTCCTTGTTTATCACAGTGTTAGTATTAAGACATTTGACATACATTTCAATGATACAAGCCTTTGTGAGCTTCAGTACTGAGAATCACAAACTTCCATCTACCCAGCACAGTTCAACGTATGAGAATTCTACAAAACCTGATTTCTTCCAATTGTCTCACTGCAAACTGCTACTCATCTTTGGTGTAGAGAGCATAATTTGCTGCAGGTCTTGGCCAAGCTGACCAGGAGTACTACTTCAGGAGAAAACAAATATAAATTTTCCTGCTTGGTGTAGTGTAAATGATTGTTCTGTGGTTGATTAGATTCAGCTACACTGTTGTTTCAATTTGTAAACCAGCTGCACTACCTTAACACTGCTAGATGCCAAAATTGCTATTGAATTCCTATTGCTCAGTGTTGTGAAGGTATTCAGCTTGTAACATATTTGATGTTACATTTATACGACTACTGTCTCTTCTCATTATGCCCATCTCTATCAGCTATTACTTCATGGGGAAGCTTTCAAAATACAAAGAGAGATTGGAGAACTAGTGGAAAAGCTCACTGCCGCATTCCATGCACCTACCTGCTCACAACCTGCCGAACATGGGTGATAAATGTTTGGGACTCCTAGATCTGTTTCTGACTACTGGATGATGCTGATGCTGGGCTGGTGTGACCAAAGGAAAATTTAGGAGCATTTTTCACTCCCTCCATTGAGACAACAATATGAATCAAGTTAGGTAAAATATTGTGCAGTGTTTTGTCACCTTGTTACCAGCATGATGGGCTGGAAAATAGTGTGCCAGGCTAAAAATCCGATTTGTGCCCGATGCGAAGTGGACTGTGATCTTCCTGGCCCACTTTCTGGGTGTGAAGTTTATTAGCACCAGATTGACTTGATTTCTACACGATTAGCAAGCTTGGCACACATGCTTCCCCGTTGCTCTCGGATTCTTTCCACCTTTTACAGCAAGATGTCATGTCGATGCAAATCATTACTGTTCACCACTAGCAGAAACCAGGCACCATGTCATACCAGGATGATTGGAGTCCGCTGAAGCACCCATTGGTCAGGGTGAGAGCTGGGAGTGTCCATTAGATAGTGCCTACCTGGTACACTGGCAGTGTCTGTGATAAACACTGGCTGTGCCAATTGGGCACTGTGTGCCATGAGCAGTGCCAAAGGGGTGGAGCCTGAGTGGGGATGGGATTTATGATGGGTACAACAAGGATGTTATGATGGGTGCCTATGACAAGGGATTGCAAAGGTTCATGATGGGGGTGGGGGGGGGGGGGGGGGGGGGGGGGGGGTGGGGTGTTGGTGGGGGACCCATGAGGAGGGCCCTAACGCCTCAGTTTGCTGGCGTACCAAGGCACCCAAACGGAACTCCCCTGTACTAACTCCAAGCTCTCACCTATCCAGAAAAGCGATTGGGTGTCAAAAGATTGTGATCCAGAGTATGCTGAAAAGACAAGCAGGGATGACTCTTAATTTTTTTACTGTTATAACACTTACCTCGAAACACACAGATTATAAGAATTAGGAGTAGAAGTATGGCAATTCAACCCCTCGAGCCCACTCAAATCAATCAGATCTCTTCCTGGTCTCAAATCCACATCTCTACCTGTTCCCCATAACCCTTTAATCCTTTTTTAAAATCGGAAAAAAATCTACTTTTCTGGTTCAAAGAGACCACACTCTTGATGTTAGTGAGGCAGAGTAGGACCCACAATTGCACCACTGGAAGAACCAAGAAACTACCCAATTCCAAAGTCCATATTGATGGCATGTTACTATTAAGCATTGCACTGTGTAGTATACAGGATATTAAAGGAATTAAATTTGACATGTTTAAAGCTTATCGTTGTGTTTCTGTGACTTTGTCAGCTGGTTTGCTGTAAGTGGTTGCCATTCTGCTTCCTTCCTTCATTTAGTCGAAGCCCACTGGATTTCCCATTGGGGATTCTACTCCATCTTTTGTCCTCTTCCAGAACATACTTTGATGACACCAGGCTGGTGAGACTGCTTCTGCGGTTCATGGCACCCAACTATCAGGCCACTGCAGCCAGCTACATTTCACCCCGTTACCAGTGGGCAATATGGTTGTGTTAACACTTTTTTATTAATGCAGCTATTTCTCGATGCAGACAAACACACTGTTCATCCAGACAGTAAGGCAAATGTTTTAAATGTATCTCAACATTCATCAGCCCTAAATCCCATCAAAAATAAATTAAGATTTTTTTTCCTTCTCCCTTCCCTGCTCCTTGTATAGTGAAGTGTATCTGTTTAAATCTGACTGTCTGTATTTGTTGGGTAAAAGTTTAAAGTTTATTTATTTGTGTCACAAGTAGGCATACATCAACACTGCAATGAGGTTACTGTGAAAATCCTGAGGAGCCACACTCTGGCCCCCGTTCAGGTACACTGTGGGAGAATTTAGCATGGCTAATGCACTTAACCAGCACATCTTTCAGACTGTGGGAGGAAATCATAGCACCCAGAGGAAACCCACACAGACATGGGGAGAATGAGGAAACGCCACACAGACAGTGACCCAAGCAGAGAGTTGAACTTGTGTCCCTAGTGCTGTGAGGCAGCGATGCTAACCACTGTGCCACCATGCCACCTCTAATTTAGATAATATGAATGGCTCGATTGCACCTCTGGCAAGTTATATGTTATTGAATTTGTTGTCATGATGGCCTTATTTTCAGAATTGCTATGCCTACATTACAAACATAAACTTGATGTAACAAATCAGAGAAAAATGTCACAGTGCAAAAACTGCAGCCATTTGATGCACAACTTGTATTGTAATTTGCGATGTCTGAGTGCAGGAAATTAATTTCAATCTGTTAATTACATCGTTTAGATGCCAGTGGCATTTTCTGATATTGTTGTGTGTCTGATGCTGATTTATCTACCATCTATTTAAATAAAATGATCATGCAAGTTTATTTAGAGCCCTGCAGGAAGAATCTTTTTTCAATTTGCAGCCCATTCCTCAAGCATTTTTCTTCATTTTTAAAACATTTTATCACAAGGTATTCAGGGCCTATGTACCAGTGGTCACAACTTAGCAATGTTTTTCTTTTTAAAAGGTTATGAAAAAACCTCAATGTATTTCCATAAATAAATCCTCATAAATCTGTGCCTTTTTTTGGAGAGAGAGGAGAGAAAAACTAAAAAAAGGGTGTGGGGGGAGGGTGATAGCGGGGTGCGGTGCAGGGGGCAGAAGTGGGGAGAATAAGACAGAAGAGGTTGCCCAAGAAGTGTTTTATAACCAACTGAGAATACCCAGATAGCAATTTACAGGCTGACCTAAGTATACCTGTAACTATCAAAGGCAAATGTAACCTTTGTGCAGAATGTCTCGTAAATAAGTTTTGAAAATGTGATCCCTACCATTCCAAGCAGCTGTAGATATTTAACTCCTGCAGCATTACTTGGTTCCCTGCACACCAGTTGGGAAGTTCCGACCATTGGCACTTCTCAGATGAATAACTTGCCTCCATTATACGGGTGAGTCTGACTTCTAAAGATACGTGGAGTGAGTCTATTACATGTCTGGTGAGTTGGTGCCCTTCTCACACTGCCTATGTTTTGGGTCGGCAGGCTCATGATTGTAAAATATCAGCTTGGGTCTAATGTGCCGATTTTACAGAGGCAACTCCTCATGGAGTTGGAGATGTTAGGTTAGAAACCAAAGAATGTTGAAGAGTGAAGACTACTAAAGCTTCCTATTTCCTGAAGTGCCAAATTATGCTCAGAACTGGTCTGTTAATTTCCAAATTTATGATATTAATATCTCATTTTGTACTTGGTCGTAAAATATGATGAAATTTCTTAGATCAGAAAAAATAGCTTAGCCAGTTTAGATGGGTGATAAATAGTATATCACATCAACAAGACTGCCTTACCAGTGAATTGACATACACAACTTCATCATGCCATGCTATGTGTCACTGACCGTTTCTAATATAAGTCATCACAATTGTCGACCTCAGTGATATTATGAATGGTTTCATAATATCATGCTTTGCATGAATGGTATGTGTAAATTAATATAATGAAGGAATCAGACAAAATAACATCACAAGATTCCTGTTCATATTCATTTATTATATGTAATTTGCAAAGTACCTTTTCAAATTTCATGACCTGAAGTTTGAAGATTGAAAATAAAAATATGTAGATAGGAACTAATTAGGTCCAACCTCATAAATTAACAGCAAGAACATTTTACTGCAGTTAAATGTTGCTGTTCAGAATAGTTAAATAAAATGGATATTTAATGAAGCCATTAAAAGGTTCTTGTTGTTCACTTCAAGACTAATTACTGTTAATCAGCCTCCAAATCCTTTCAGCATTTCAAATTTTATGCCAAAGAAATAACAGATTACAATCTCATTATATTTTAAAGATTCTGTTTAATCAGGTTGTGCACCTAGTTTTAGCTACTCCAAAGACTGAGATGTAGCTGAAATGTTTTGGATAATATTGTTACCGACTGCTAACTTAGAAACTAATAGACAAGAATTGGAGGAAGGCATTTGTTGATGGGTTATTCACCAATATATTTTGGTATTGAGATATTGTGAACAGCACGTAAGAAGATGTGTTGTTACCTGTCCATATTGACAGAAAGTTGTGTATGAGCTGGGCGACTGGAAGCCTGAGAAGGTGTATAGAAGAATTTTAGTTTGTAATAATTATTACTTAAAAATACTTAATTTAATCCATCAACTTAATTCAAAGACTTCCATCAAGAGAGTGCATACTATGCTTTCTGATTGATTTATAGCTATGTTGATTTCCATGGCCCAGATGGTAATCTCTCCTCTGGTCGCAAAGTTCCTGGTTCAAGTAACCATTTTAAGGCTTGAGCACTAAAATCAGCCTCGACACTTCAAACCAAGACTAAGGGAGTGCTGCACTATTGAAGGTGCCGTCTCTCAAAAAGTAAGTTAATCTGCCTGCTGCGCGGATGTAAAAATCACATGGCACTATTTTGAAGAGTATACGAGTTATTCCAGGGTTCTGACCAGGATTTATCCTTCCGTTAGCATCACACAAAGAGGCAGATTTTCTGATCACTATCATATTGCTGCTTATGTGAACTTGCTGTGTGCAAATTGCTCCATTTTCTACATTGCAACTGTAAATATCCTTCAAAAACACTTGCCGTAAAACAACTTTAGATGTTCAGTGGTCTTGAGAAGCTTTCTATAAATGTTAGTTTTTATTTTCTTTTCTTGTGATTTGTTCCAATCTGGAAGAATAGAGAAATATCATCACAAAGCACACAATTCTTATTTCAAGGCTACATTTAGAAACCAGCAATTGTTCTTTATTTTCTGGTTTCTCTCTAATTGTGTTGTTCTCTCAGGAAACAGGGTATTTAGGTGTAAATTATACAGTTCATAACATAACTATAAGTATTACTCTATAACTAAAAAGTATTTAAATTTTTCTTTAAAGTTTGGTGGGTAATCAACCAAAATGTATCCCCCCACTAAGTAGCCTACTCGCTCTAAAGTTTAGGATTCATGTTTGTTCCTTTTCTGTGGGTGGATTATGCCCGCTGCCATTATTTTATTTCTTCAGTTGGCATGCAGCTCCATTAGAGATCAGCTTGGAGCAATCTCAATTTGGGAACATGACCACCATATAATTTATGAATTGCTTGGAACATCTCTTGTACAGGTGTATTCGTTCAGGGAATTAGATGTAAAAATATAATAGTATAAATGTGCAATTTGTGAGACTATTGAATATTTTTTTCTACTATTTTTGAATTATTCCTAGAAACTCTAAGTGCAGAAAGAGGTCATTCGGCCCATCAAGCCTGCACCAACAACAATCCAACCGAGGCCCTATCCCTGTAACCCCATGTATTTACCCAGTTAATCGACCTGACACTAAGGGGCAATTTATCACAGCCAGATCACCTAACCTGCACAAGTTTGGACTGTGGGAGGAAACCGGAACACCCGGAAGAAACTCACACAGACACGGGGAGAATATCTGTGTCTAATTTGCATAATCACCAGAGGCCAAAATTGACCCAGGGTCCCTGGCACTGTGAGGCAGCAGCGCAAACCATTATACCATTGTACCACCCCAAATTATTACATCTATTTCTTCTAATCCCATTTTTCATAGCCTTAGAGTGTAGCCTTGTATGCTCTGACAGTTGAAGGGCTCATCTAAATATTTCTTAAACATCGAGAGAGTTCCTGTCTTTTCCAGCCTGTCAGGTTGTGAATGCCAGTTTCTCGATACACTCTGGCTGAAAAGGTTTTTCTTTAAATCCCCTTTAAATCACCTGCCATTGACCTTAAATCAATGTCCCCTGGTTATTGATTCCTCTAGAACAGCACAGGAACAGGCCCTTTGGCCCACAAAGCCTACGACAACACATGATACCTTTCTAAAGTAAAACTCTTTTGCCTCTATATGGTGCGTAACCCTCTATTCCCTGTCTCTTCATGTAATTATGAAGATGCCTCTTAAACATTGCTGTTGTATCTGCTTCTACCACCTCCTCTGGTAGCACAATCTTGGCATTTACTACCCTTTGGGCCCAAATTTTTTCAATGCATTGTGCCCGTTTTCAAGTGCAAAAACTTGGTAAAATCGGACACGCGGCAAGTGCGATTCATGCCTGCCTCTGCACTGGTTCTACTTTACCAAGGTCTAAAAATGGCTGCGATCAGGACTGTGCCTGAAACGGACACGACATAGTTTTCAATGCATTTGCATGTATTTAAATTGACTTAATTATCTGCACGCCCAACTTTACGGCATTTCCCCCTTTACCACCATGTTCATCCATCCAGAATTGACGCGAAACAGATATGCTCCGTAGAAGTCCAATTCAGGCACTGCAGTTAGTGAAAAGACAGGTGCCAAGCATCCACCAGCTCTCTGCTTGAGATCAGTGGTGGGGATGGGGAGGGGGGGGAGGTATGTGGCACGGAAGGTGGATTTGCTACCACTCTCCTTGAGATCAGTGGGGGCAAAGGAGAGTCTGCTGCCGCTCTGCTTAAGATCAGTGGGGGGAGGAGAGGGTCCACTGACACACCGCTTGACATCAACGGGAGTGAAAGGAGGTGCACTGCCACTCTACCTCAGATCAGTATCGGGGGAAGGGAGGGCTCGCTGTCACTCTGTCTGAGATCAATGTGGGGGAAGGACCGCGACCAGTCAGGGTGGTGGGAGGTTGGGGAATAAGGGGTCAGGAATGTTATGGGGATGGGGCAATGTCTGTGGGGGCCGGAGAGAGGCATTATCCAGCCCAGTAGGGATGTAGCAGGGGAGGAGCATGCTATCATTTTTTATTCAACTCATGCATAGTTGGAGGTATCGATTGAGCTGCAGGTTTCGGGTGTGTCAAACCCTGCCCATAGATTTCTGCAGCACGATTCAGATTTGCTGATACTTTTGCAGGCAGAGTGTGCATGGGGGCAACTCTGCCCTTACTGTCTGACTGCAACATTCCTGGGAACCCAGTATCCCAAGCATGAAATGTTCCTGAGCCTAGTATTCCAAACAAATGTACTAGCCAGTCTATAACCTCAAACTTTGGGCATTGTAGCTTTTAAGGGTTCTTCTCCTGCCACTGCACTCCGCAATTATGGCACAAAGCCTCCCCTGGATGCAGAACTCTGCAATGGACATCCTGGATTGGATTCCACCTACCCTGGCTTCAACCTCTAATACTACATATTCTGATTGGAGTACACATTCCTTGCCAAACCTGCTTAGATTTGCTCCTTATATGACCTTATAGAACGGATCTAAAAGTTGGACCTGAAATACTCCCAGTTTCAAGTCTGCCCAGCATGAGAATCAAAATGGTAAAATA
The DNA here is from genome assembly GCA_024679065.1 of Sphyrna mokarran. Taxonomy (NCBI): domain Eukaryota; kingdom Metazoa; phylum Chordata; class Chondrichthyes; order Carcharhiniformes; family Carcharhinidae; genus Sphyrna; species Sphyrna mokarran. The sequence continues at coordinate 92,809,427 of JAGIQG010000003.1, forward strand.
AGGCCCCTTTGTGCAAAACAACTTGCCTCCCGCATCTCCTTTAAACATTCTCCCTTTTGCCTTAAACTTATATCCTCTATTAATTGACATTTCTACACCGGCAAAAAGATTCCAACTATCCATTCTATCCATGCCTGTCATAATTTTGTAAACTTCTATCAGATTGCCCCTCAGCTTCCGCAGTTCAAGTGAAAACAAACCAAATTTGCCCAATCTCTCCTCATAGCAAATACCTTCTAAACCTGGGCAATATCTTGCCTGGTATGGAAGGACTGGCTTATGAGGAACGATTAAATAGACTGGGGTTGTTTTCCCTTGAAAGACGTCGGCTTAGAGGGGATCTCATAGAGGTGTATAAGATTATAAGGGGTATAGATAGAGTAAATGGAGGTAAACTTTTTCCACCTTCAGAAATGGATAGGACGAGGGGTCATGGCCTTAGGGTGAGGGGGGCTATGTATAAGACGAATATTAGAGGGCAGTTTTTCACACAAAGGGTAGTGGGGGTGTGGAATGCACTGCCGAGTAAGGTGGTGGGAGCAGGCACGCTAGGGCTGTTTAAGGGTCTCTTGGACAGCCACATGAGCGGTATGCAGATAGAGGGATATAGTAGGATTGTTTAACTATGGCTTTTTTTCCACAGGTAATTCGGTCCATACTTGACCAACAAGGAGCATGCATTCGGCAGGTGGTGCGAGGACAGCTCTTGGATGTTGATTCATGGGTTGCCTGGTGCTTCATGTCGTAAATGAGTGCTTTATCTGGACCATCTGAAGGGCACCATGACAGCTCAGTGACTATCGCTGTAGCTGTGCAGACACTTGGAATTGGGCCGGTGTCTGCGGGTGTTTGCACGTTCTCCCCGTGGTTGAGTGGGTTTTCTCCAGGCGCTCTGGTTTCCGCCCACATCCCAAAAATTCGCTCTTAGGCTGATTGGGGAACAAATTGTCCCTACATTGAGACTCTTCCATATTAGGAATAACCTAAAATTAGAATAGGATAATGGAATTGTTACTATATAGTTATGACGGCGGCACGGGCTCGTTGGGCCAAAGGGCCTGTTTCCCGTGCTGTGTTGCTCTAAAAAAAAAAATATCTTGGTCAACACTTTCTGTACCCTCTCCAAAACCTCACAAACTTTTGCTCATTTGGTGACCAGAACCACACACAGAATTTCAAATGTAGCCTAACTATAAAGTTCTATACAGCTGCAACATTTGGCAGGAACAATAAATGTGTAGAGTATAGGGCTAATGGTAGGGCTCTTAATAGTGTTGAGGAACAGAAGGATCTTGGTGTATGTGTCAATAGATCCCTGAAAGTAGGCAATCAAGTGGATAAAGTTGTTAAGAAGGCTTATGGAGTCTTAGCTTTTATTGGTAGGGGGATTGAATTTAGGAGCCGCAGCAGCATGTTGCAGCTGTACAAAACTCTAGTGCGGCCGCACTTGGAGTATTGTGTGCAGTTCTGGTCGCCACATTATAAGAAAGATGTGGAGGCATTGGAGAGGGTACAGAGGAGGTTTACCAGGATGTTGCCTGGTATGAGGGCAGGTCCTATGAAGAGAGGTTGAAGGATTTGAGGTTGTTTTCGTTAGAAAGGAGGCGGCTAAGAGGGGATCTTATTGAAGCAAATAAGATGATTAGAGGTTTAGATAGGGTGGACAGTGATAGCCTTTTTCCTAGGATGGAGAAAGCTAGCACGAGGGGACACAGCTTTAAATTAAGGGTATGAGTTATAGGACGGATATCAGAGGTAGGTTCTTTACTCAAAGAGTGATTAAGGAGTGGAATGCCCTGCCTGCAGCTGTTGTAGATGCGCCAAGTTTGGTGGCGTTTAAGAGGTTAGTTGATAAGTATATGGATGAGAAGGGAATGGTTTAGTTAGGAGGGGCATTGCTTTTTTATTTTGGTTGGCACAACATCGAAGGCCGAAGGGCCTGTTCTGTGCTGTATTGTTCTATGTTCCATGTTCTATGACTTGTCAATTGTTATACTCTATGCTCTGACTGATGAAGGCAAGCATGCCATATACTTTCTTAACTACCTTATCCACTTGTGTTGTCACTTTCAAGGAACTGTTGACCTGTACGCCCAGATCCCTTTTGTATATTAATGCTCCTAAGGATCCTACCATTTACTATATATTTCCTCCTGCATTAGAGTTTCCAACTTACATCACCTTCCATTTGCCATTTGTCTGCCCATGTTACCAGCCTATCATATTCTCTGGCAACCCTCCTTACTATCTGCAGCTTCCCCAATCTTTGTTTCATCTGCAATTTTACGAATCAGGCCGCCTACATTCTCTTCCAAATCATTTATATATATTTATATTACAAACAACTGGAGTCCCAACACTGATTCCTGCAGCGTACCACTGGTCACAGATCTCCAGTCAGAAAAACACCCTTCCATTGCTATTCTCTGTCTTCCATGACCAAGTAAGAAGTCTCACAACACCACGTTAAAGTCCACCCAATTTATTTGATCGTAAACTCACAAGCTTTCAGGATTTGTTCATTCACTTGACAAAGGGGCAAACCCTGAATCCTGAGTAAATTGTGAATTTACTATCAAATAAATTAAATGGACTTTAACCTGGTGTAGTGAGACTTCTTACTGTGTTTATCCCAGTCCAATGCCGGCATCTCCACATCATGACTTCTATGACCAAGCCAGTTCTGCATCCATGTTATCAGCTTACTGTGGATCCCATGTGACTTCATCATCTGTATGAATTTGCCATGCAGGACCTCGTCATGTAGGCAACATCTACTGCTTTACCCTTAACAATCATCTTTGCTACTTCGTCAAAAAACTTAATCAAGTTTGTGAGACATGACATCCCCTGCACAAAATCATGCTGCCTATCACAATAAGTTCATATTTTTCCAAATGTGAGTAAATCATATTCCTAAGAATCTTTCCCAATAATTTCCCCATCACCGACTTAAGACTCACTCAGCAGTCTGTAATTTCTACTAAAGGAAAAGTTTCTTCCTATCTTCTTGACCTAAGTCCCTTATAATTTTGTACACTTCAATCATGTCCCTTTCGGCCTTCACTGTTCCAAAGAAAACAACCCCAGCCTTACCAACCTCTTATCATAATTGAGAGTTTCAATGAAGATATTTGGGAGCTATTCCAATAACCATATGAAAAATTAGTGCTAGATACTTATGTTTGTTCTGCTGAAATTTACTGCCCGAACCTAAAATCAGACACAAACTTAATTACTGAAGATATATAAAATCGACTGTCATATTTCTGACTGCAGAAGCCAATAGATGAACTCCACAGATCCAATCCTGCTAAAGATGAGTACATTTAATGTTCCCAGTTGATTAGCCCCTGCGGATTTCTATTTTCAGATTTTTCTCTTTATCCCATTATCCCCAGGAAACTCGTTTCTCGACTAGTCTGCAAGCTGGTAGAATTTTAATCTCTCCTCTGACAGAAAAGCACAAAGCAGAAGAAAAGACTGGAAGAGCCAGGATGATTAAATACTCAAAACCATCAACCAGTTTACTCACGTGTTGCATTGTTAATCGGAACACACTGCACTCTCGCCATTTGATGAACATCAATAAAGCACAATTCAACTCCCACACATCCTTGTTCCGCTCTCCAGCTCTTGCATCTTCACAACATTTCACTCTCTTCTCTCCATGGGGGCGGATTTCTGGCTCTCAGGCTGAGAAAATTTCCCTGGAATAAAACATCCAAAAATACATTTACCCCTGGAACAATGGAAACTCCATCAGTATCTGGATTTTTACTGCTGTTATTTGATGATATCCAGTGTTGTCAATTAACATAATTATTTTGCAAGCATTTTAAGATATGAGGCCTGTATAGAATGAAATTATTGAGCTAGGTATTTATGCTGTTAGAATCTGTTAGCAAATATTCCTCATAGTAAGATGGAGAGAGCAAGTAATAAAGCAGACAATATCCTGGGCTTCATTAATAGGGGCGTAGAATACAAGAGCAAGAAAATTATGCTGAATTTATATAACATACCACAGAGACCTCAGCTGGAGTGTTGTTATGTGCAATTCTGGACACCACACTACAGGAAGGATTGGAGAGAGTGCAGAAGAGGTTTACAACGATGGTTCCAGGGATGAGAAACAGTTACAAGGACAAATTAGAGAGGTTGGAACTGTTCTCCTTGGAGAGAAGAAGACTGGATGGAGATCTGATAGAAGCGTTCAAAATTATGAGGAAGATGGAGAAAGTAAATAGGGAGAAACTGCTCACATTCCTAAAAGGGCACAGATTTAAAGTCATTTGCAAGAGAAGTAAATTGATGTGAGGAAAAAAATATTTCATACAGCAAGTCATTCGGGGCTGGAATGCACTGCCTGCAAGTGTATTGAAAGCAGGTTCAACCGAGGCAATCAGGAGGGCATTTGATGATTATTTGAATATAGAAATAATGTGTAACAGTATGGAGAAGAGGCAGGAGAATGCAAGTGAGTCAAAATCTCGTTTAGTGAGCCAGTGCCAATGTGATGGGCCAAGTATTACAATTTTGTGATATGTTTCAAAATTTATTGTTGACAAATGTGGACGGGGTTGATTGCCATTGGTGTGTTAAGAAATAGCATATGGGCGGAATTTTCCAAATTTTTTTCAAACTGTTTTCTTAGATTGGAAAAGCGGAAGTAGCCTGCTGGCTGCATTGCCAGCCTTTCCCACTATACTTTTAAACTGCTTGAAAAAAGCTGGAAGAAACAGGTCCCATGACATCATGTTGGTTGCCAACCATTTAAGATGCCTTGATTCAGAATTAAATAAATGATGATACAGATACGCCACAGTGTCCCCTGCACCCCTCCCCTGATCCTCATGAACATCCTGAACCTACCAGCTGCCAGGGTGCTGTCCGAGCCCTTCTCTCTTCTCCCTTTGAGCTGAAGGGCCGCCAGAGGGGTTGAGTGAGCAGTTTCTTGCTTGTAAATCCTGCTGATGTGACATTACATCACTGGGGGAAGAGGGAATTCCCTCTGAGCCCATACAGTGAAGAGGCCCACTAAGTGTATGTTAATATAGTGGGAACACTGTTAATTTACTGTATAACAAAGCAGGGAAATCCCACAGACTGAAACTCATTTTAAGACTCCCACTGATTCTTCGCAGCGCAGCCATTTCCACCTGCTGAAATAGAGGTGGAAAACCCCCACCAATGACTTTATGCTCATCATCCAAATCATTATGTAATGAGTTTGCACATTGTGATATCAGGTGCAGAGGATAACATGTCTCTAGTGCATTGAGATTCACTTTTCCATTGATTTATTTTAATAATATGCATTGTGACATGGTTCGGATACTTCTGGCTTTTGGTCAATTCTAGGTATTGTGCATGCGCAAAAGTTTCACTTGTCTTATCCTTTCACTCGATAGAAAGGCAGCATATAGGACGCTATGTCCTATGAGTATTGTCATGTTCTTCACATCGGAAAAATGATACATTGCAGCTGCTTATATAAAATAGGTCAACAACATAGGTTCTCTGTGAGGAAAATGCCAGCTTTGAGATGAATTGTAATTTATCTTCTGTAGCTGGTGAAACAATTAGTTTATAGATTTTGGCGAGAATTCTCTGACCTCGCTCATAGCTATCTCGCTGTACTGATTTGGCGAGTGCCAATTTCTCCACTCTCAGTGGCAGAACATCTGACATTGGAGAATTCCAGTCTTTAATTGGAGGCAAGGAAGGCCCTGACATGAGGGGGACAGATCAGGGTGGACTCTGACACTAGGGGAACAGATCAGAGTGGGCTGTCAAACAAGGAGAGTAGATCAGAGTGGGCTTATCGAACCTTATCGAAACATATAAGATGATTAGAGGTTTAGATAGGGTGGACAGTGATAGCCTTTTTCCTAGGATGGAGAAAGCTGGCACAAGGGGACACAGCTTTAAATTAAGGGGTGATAGTTATAGGACGGATGTCAGAGGTAGGTTCTTTACCCAAAGGGTGGTTCGGGAGTGGAATGCCCTGCCTGCAGCAGTTGTGGATGCGCCCAGTTTGGTGGCGTTTAAGAGGTTAGTTGATAAGTATATGGAAGAGAAGGGAATGGTTTAGTTTGGAGGGTCCTTGCTTTTTATATTGGTCGGCGCAACATCGAAGGCCGAAGGGCCTGTTCTGTGCTGTAATGTTCTATGTTCTATGTTCTACTTACTTATCAACATTGTATTCATTATAGTGCTTAACTTGTAACGGAAAATAATTGGAATATTAGAACTGATTTTTTTAAGTGCGCATCAGTCAACTCGTAACTTTGGCATATGCTAACGTTGTCATAATCATAGAATCCCTATAGTGTGCAGAAGGAAGCCATTTGGCCCATTGAGTCTGCACCAACGACAATCCCACCCAGGCTCTATTCTCGTAACCCCACATGTTTACCCTGCTTATCCTCCTGACATTAGGGTCAATATAGCATGGCCAATCAACCTAACCTGCATATCTTTGGACTGTGGGAGGAAACCAGAGCACCTGGAGGAAACCCATGCAGTCACAGGGAGAATGTGCAAACTCCACACAGATAGTGACCTAAACCGGGGTCCCTGGTGTGTGAGGCAGCACTATAACCATTGTGCCACATAATGGATCAGGCTGTGTCTCAGTCAACACATTAGAAATTTTATAAAAGCCAGATACTGTGGATGCTGGAAATTTGAAATAAAAAAAGTGCTTGAAATACTCAGGCCTGGCAGCATCTATGTAGCAAGGAACAGAGTTTGTTTCTCTCTCTGTGAATGTTGCTCAACTTGCTGAGTATTATTAACAATTTTATTTGGACTGCATACATGCCATCCCAAATGACTGTTTTTTGCTAATACTTCTGCATTTGCGTATATCATTATAAATTGTTTTTACAATATTACCATTCATTTTTTTCAGTATGCTAATTGTCACAACATAGCTGCATGTTTTCTTTGCTACGTGACTGAGGAGCAATCTCACCCCACCCCAACCCCCATACTCAAAAATGTCTTTCTCAATTGTATTACCATTCTGCATATGCAAAACAAAACTTATATTGCTCAATGGACTGTGGTCAATGTCACAGGCAGTTTAGTGCATTGTACATCAAAGGTTCAATAAATAAAGAAAGAATTATAATGCCTGGAGATACTGATGGAGTACATAATGTGGTCAAATAAAGGCAGTGCCATAATGTTGATAAAATTCAGAGGCATCCAAGTACAGTATGGTTTTAATATGCTCCACGTTTGAATTTAATATGCGAATGCCACAACTTAGGTAAATTATATCCGTCATAGTTAAGCAGTGTCCATACTTCGGAGAAAGACATGTGAATGAAGTAGATTTTAATCTTCCTGGGCAGTAATCTGAATTGTTTAGTTTATCATCCAGGCCATGAAGAAGAAAATTAATCACTACGTGTTTATGTGTCTATCCCAAATTTATAGAGTAGAGATTCATATACCTTCACAGCCTTCCATACAATTATCCCAACAAAATTAATTTCCAAACTCTGTGGCCTAAGTCTTGGCTCCTCCTTCTGCGAGTGGATCCTAGACTTCCTAAACCATAGACCACAATCAGTCAGGATAGGCAATGACACCCCCTCTGTGATCATCCTCAACACCGGTGCCCCACAAGGCTGTGTCCTCAGCACCTTACTGTACTCCTTATATACTTATGACTTTGTGGCCAAATTCCACTCCATTTTTAAGTTTGCTGATGATGCCACCATAATGGATCTGATCTCAAATAATGACAAGGTGGAGTATTGGAAAGACATAGAGAATCTGGCAAAATGGTGCAGCGACAATAATCTCTCCCCCAATATCAGCAAATTGAAGGATATAGTCATCAATTTCAGGAAGCGTAGTGGAGGATATGCCCCTGTTTACATCAATGATGGTGAAGTGGAAGTGGTCAAGAAATTCAAGCTCTATGTGTCCAGATCACCAATAACCTGTCCTGGTCTGTCCATGCTCACTCTATAATTAAGCAAATCCAACACCTCTATTTTCTCAGGAAGCTAAGGAAATTTGGCATGCCCGCCATGACTCCATCAACTTTTATGAATACACTGTAGAAAGTATCCTTTCTGGAAGATTCAAAGCTTGGTATGGCTCCTGTTCTGACCAAGACCGCAAAAACCACAAAGGGTTGTGAATAGAGCTCAGTCCATCAAGCAAACTAGCATCCCAATCATTGACTCCGTCAACAGTAGTGGAAGGCTCTTTTTGTAGTGGAAGGCTCTTTTTCCAGCTGGAAGCCTGTCACTAGTGGAGTGCCACAAGGCTCAGTACTAGGTCCTCTTCTATTTGTGGTCTACATAAACGACTTGGAAGTAGGGGTAGGTGGTGAGATCAGCAAATTTGCTGATGACACAAGATGCTTGGATTGGCGGGTACAGAAGAGCAGTGTCAGGCAATACAACAGGACATAGACAGGTTGGTAGATTGGGCAGATAGGTGGCAAATGGAATTTAATCCGGAAAAATGCGAGGTGATGCATTTTGGCCGGAAAAATGTAGAAGAGAATTATAGGATAAAAGGTAAAACTATACGGAGCATAGAGACGCAGAGAGACTTGGGGTGCAGGTTCACAAGTCTCTGAAGGTGTCCTCACAGGTGGAGAAGGTGACAAAGAAGGCGTATAGTATGTTAGCTTTCATAGAAAAGGGTATAGAATATAAGAGTAGGAGTTTGATGTTGCAATTGTATACAACTTTGGTTAGGCCTCACTTGGAATACTGCGCCCAGTTCTGGTCGCCGTACTATCGGAAGGATGTGGAGTCCTTGGAGAGAGTTCAGAGGAGGTTTACCAGGATTCTGCCTGGTATGGAAGGACTGTCTTATGAGGAACGATTAGATAGACTGGGGTTGTTTTCCCTTGAAAGACGTCGGCTTAGAGGGTATCTCATAGAGGTGTATAAGATTATAAGGGGTATAGATAGAGTAAATGGAGGTAAACTTTTTCCGCCTTTAGAAATGGATAGGACGAGGGGTCATGGCCATAGGGTGAGGGGGGCTATGTATAGGCCGAATATTAGAGGGCAGTTTTTCACACAAAGGGTAGTGGGGGTGTGGAATGCACTGCCGAGTAAGGTGGTGGGAGCAGGCACGCTGGGGCTGTTTAAGGGTCTCTTGGACAGCCACATGAGCGGTATGCAGATAGAGGGATATATTAGGATGTTTAACTACGGCTTTTTTCCACAGGAAATTCGGTCCATAATTTGAGCACGCATTCGGCAGGTGGTGCGGGTACAGCTCTTGGATGTTGATTCATTGGTTGCCTGGTACCTCATGTCGTATATGAGTGCTTTATGTGGACCACCTGAAGGGCACCATGACAGCTCAGAGACTATCGATGTGGCTGTGCAGACACTGGGAATTGGGCCAGTGTCTGCGGGAGTTTGCGCGTTCTCCCCGTGGTTGCGTGGGTTTTCTCCGGGCACTCCGGTTTCCTCCCACAACCCAAAAATTCGCTCTTAGGCTGATTGGGTAACAAATTGTCCCTATGGTGAAAATTTTCCAAATTATGATTAATATATATACTATTATATAGGACTATTAAAATAGGATAATGATTTGGTATTACGGTGGCGCGGGCTCGTTGGGCCGAAGGGCCTGTTTCCCGTGCTGTGTTGCTTTAAAAAAAAAACAATTTCTGCTGCCTTGGAAAAGCAGCCAACATAATCAAAGACTTCTCATACCCCAGATACTCTCTCTTCCACATTCTTCCATCATGAAAAAGATACAAAAGTCTGAAAACATGTACCAAATGACAGCTTCTTCCCTGCTACCATTAGACTTTTGAATAGAACTACCGTATTTTAAGTTGATCTTTCTCCACACCCTAGCTATCATTATAATACTATATTCTGCACCCTTTGTTTTCATTCTCCACTATGTACTCTATGAATGGTATGTTTTGTGTGTATAGCACACAGAAACAGTACTTTTCACTGTATCCCAATATATGTGACAATAGTAAATCAAATCAAACACCTTTGCTGTTCTTGGATGTGTCTTTCACACTTTATATGCTGTTGCTGCTCAAAGAATATTTTTATTGTGAATGACAACAAAGTTGGTCAGTGTTTTGTCATGCACAGATTAGCAAGACTGTTTCTGGAAGAATCTGATCAACAATGTGCATACTTTGTCAATGTGCATGGTTCTAATCTAAACAAGCAAATATAATAAGACCTCAGTAGTTAAACTGCATTCAGTAAGAGTAACCTGATCTTTCTTTGGACTACGTCTGAGAGCAAGTTGGTTCGTTAAATGCTGTTCAGACTGTGAGTGAATCTAATACAAATACAGACTATTTATTACAATAGTGAAATGTAGATTGAGCTTTAATGTTCACATTATCACACTATAATGTTTTAATGCCTAAATGGAGTGACCTGATGAATTTCCTTTCTTTCTACCAAGCTTTTGGGTTCATTAATACAAGTTAATTCAGAATTCTTGCACCATCTAAATTGCTGAAATAGTCTTAAAGTTGGTTGAATACCTTGGGTGGACATCCTGCAGAGTGCTTTCCTCACTTTTTTCCTCTTCTACCTGGGCTGTACTCATTCTCCAAGTCATCCAAGAGAAAGGGCTACTCGTGCACCCAGGTCTGGGAGCAATCAGTTTGTGCAGTAATCTTAAAGGTCCCCTTCCGCAACATCCCTCAAGAACTTTGGTAACTTTAAACGTGTATCAAACACACTAAACAGCAGTAGAACTGAAACAGTAGCCAGAAGAAATCAACTGGCAACTAACCTGTCAGTAACACTAGTGATAGTGGGGTCTTCCTGCTAGTGAAACCTTACACAAGATTAAAATGTAGAAAGTGCATTAACTAGAGTTTAGAGCTCCAAGATGGCACCACTGATATTAAATCAGCATAGACTGCCATTAGACTTTTGCCATTAGATTTTCATTGCCTGTGTGAATGTCTTCTTCATTACAACATTTATTGAGACTTGCCACGAAATTATGTAAGTGCACCACACACATCTTTTGATACCGAACAGCACCTGTGGTGCCCAAACAAGAGATACTTCCAGGCAGGATAACCCACTAAATCTTTTTACAGAGCACACAAAACTTTCTGAAAATTAACTTTGTTTAAACAGGATCAGATGTCATTGCAGTTGAAGACTGGAAACCTCAATCCTTACAGTTGGTGCAAAGCGCTTCAGAAAGAAATAAGTGAGTTATTCAGCAACCAAGCATATTGACATCTTGAAAGTAATTGAATTGACACGCTTGTTTCTGCAGATATTGGAACAAATTCAAGAGTACACATTCTTTCAGGCAGGCTCTTTTTTTGTTGCAGTTGCATCCATTCTTCATATCGTTCTAATTAACTTATCCAGTTTAGCCTTTTAACTTCGAGCATTCAAATTGTATGACCTAATACTGAATGTGCAGAATAGAGCTTCAAGATAGAATGATGTTGTGATGGTTAGCTTTCCTCAATGTACAATCCTTCCCTTCCTCCTATAGTGCCCAGGAACTGCAAAATTCCTTCCTTAAGCAATTTCCAGTGTATTTACACACTTCCCAGGGACTCCCAAGGCTCGTGATCCATATTTTAAATCAGTTTAAGTGCATGGAATTTATTTTCACATGGTGATCCTTTATTGTGTAGTGCATGATCTCACCCACCAAATGATTTGCATGGTTGGTGTGAGGTGATTCTTACAACTCAGCACAAACCATCAATTGAGAGTGCGATTCGTTTCACTATTAATTTAAAGAATAAAGTTGTTTTCATGTGGTCCTGATATAGTATATTTAGTTTTTAAGCAGGGAAAAGTTGTGGGACGTTAAATGGGGTAATTGTTTCACCATTGACAAAATATAGTACACAATCATAGAACCATCGAATTGCTGCAGTGCAGAAGGAGGCAATTTGGCCCATCAAGTCTGCACCGATCATAATGCCACTCAGGCCCTATTCCTGTAACTCCACATATTTGCCCTGTTAATTCTCCCTGACTAGTGGGTTAGGGTTAACTAGGATTAATTTAGCATGGCCAATCAACCTAACCTGTATATCTATGGACTCTGGAGGAAGCAGAGATGTTGGTGTTGGACTGGGGTAACAAATCTCATAACACCAGGTTAAAGTCCAACCAGTTTATTTGATAGTAAACCCACAAGCTTTTGGGGTTTGCCCCTTTGTCAGGTGAGTGGAGAGTTCTGGTAAACCCACAACCCCGAAAGCTTGTGGGTTTACTATCAAATAAACTCGTTGGACTTTAACCTGGTGTTGTGAGACTTCTTACTGTGGGAGGAAACCAGAGCATTCATAGGAAACCCATGCAGACACAGGGAAAATGTGCAAGTTCCACACAATCAGTGACCCACAGCCAGAATTGAACCAAAGTCTTTGGCGCTGTGAGGCAGCAATGCGAATCACTGTGCCACCGTGTCATCCCTAAAACTGGAAAAAAATATTTTTCAATAGGATACCTCATTTATAGTTAACGATAAAACTAAAACATAAAACATAGAACACTATAGCATAAACAGGCCCTTCGGCCCACAAGTTGCACCGATCATATCCCTACCTACCAGGCCTATCTGTAACCCTCAATCCAATTAAATTTCATGTACTCATCCAGAAGTCTCTTAAAGACCCCAACGAGTTCGCCTCTACCACCACTGATGGCAGGATTTTCTGTTTTGGGATGGGCCCATGCATTAGGTGTCAGATGCAGATTCCAACCATACATTATGTTGGGAGTAGTTGCCCAGTAGTGATTTATTTTTTGCTTGATTGTCCAGTTGGTGGGTGCCTTCATCATAAACGGTTTTAAAAATGTGGAAAAGACAACTCAAGATGGAGGTGGGGGCAGGGAGATTAAAGTTAGGGCCAGAATGATGCTGAAGCAATGGAACCTCCTCCCTTCACTCCCTCCATCTCTGCCTCTCAGATGCTGCCTCAAGGCAGCTGCTATTGTGTCCCCAGCACTGTGGGGCATTCATACTGGAAAATTCCAATTGGCCTCTGGTCAGTGGTTTTTATTGGCCTTTGCAGTTATCTTAACGAGTTACCCATTGTCTGCTGGCAGGTAGCTATTACCTGGCATTCCTGAAAGTGCTTTGGGAATCAAATCCTGCTGTAAGCTAGCTACTGGCTATCAGCAAAGAAATTGCACACCTACATTTCAGTTCTCACCCCCACAGACTCCAGAAATTCTGCCTAGAGTCTTCTATACATTGTAACCTCATGACTTGTTAATATTTGTGTATGCCAGAAAAATATTCAATAAACAGAAATGATCTCAGTAAAATAGAGTTCTGTGCTTGAATTATGCAAATAGGACAACAAGGAGTACATTTTCTTAGCAAGCCTAATGTTGTAATTTTGAACTAGTAGTGTTGGAGGACGGGCCAATTTTAACAATGCATTTTTTTTCTGCGAGATTGTTTGAAAGGAAAGTAGGCCAGCTTGCTTGGGTAAATACCTCATCCCAACTTTTAGGGAATGCACAGCAGTTTTGGAGCTAATGGAATGATTTGAGTGAGGGACTAAACGGCTGGCTGAAGTAACAGTCGGTCAAATTGGAATTTGTCATTTGTAGTAAATGGTCTTGCTTGTAGCAATCTAATATAGTTGTCCTGAAATATTTTTATTCATACAGTGCCTAGTGTTTTATAAATATGCATGAGACAAAAGAATGCAGTTACAGTTACACAATTAACGGATTAATTGGTAGATAATAAATTAACTGTTCATACTAGAAAATTAATTGGATTTCTTTCCACATATTAAGAATCTGCTGAAAGCAAAGCAGTCTTAAAACATTTTAAGTACGAGATATTCTTCATATGTAATGTTTACATTTGTTGAAGAATAAAAGATTAATACAAGGGGTCCAATCCTAAAAGATATATACTTTTCCCCTCTCAGTAACGACAACCCTGTGATGCCATGTTTCTTTTATTCAACTGTTCCCATGATGTAAACATGGCAGAATGTCTTGTTTAATTAATTAATCAATTTTATTTACGCTCCATCTTTCAGATACACAAATTTAGCCAGAATCTTTAAGAATGCAGGAACTTTATAAGAACAGGGCAATGCACAAGACAGTGGAGAATTTTATGTCTTGCTATTGACCCTGATGGGAGGGTGAACAATTTATTTTGCTATCCTGAATGCACATTGTCATTTTTTAGGTCACATACCACAAATTCATGGCACTGTGTGTAAATGGGATTGCTATTCACCATTGCTGTCTTGTGATCTCAGCCTACATTTTTGGTGTTTAGCCTCCTACCAAAAAGCCACCATTTTCAGCATTATCAAGTAAACAAATTAATAAGCTGGTTATTTTTTTCCTTTGAAGTTTATAATGCATGTGGTTGTAGTATGATGATATTGCGCCATTAAGAATTATATTTTAATGATGTTTCTCTGCAGTTTTTTTAAAGCAGGCCTGGCCTTCTCGTTTTATTGTTGCCATAATGTCTGAGCTGGTGACCTCTAATTGTTACTAAAGTATTATAATGGACATGTTGTTTATTTTGAATCTTGCCTTAAGCAGTGTCTTGGAGTTTTATGATCTTTTTGGAATTGATGGGTGGAGAATGATTGACAGGTCAGGTGATGCCTACATGGATAATTTTTATTTCACAGGGAAAATCCAATGTTTTAGTTTCACTTTGATCAGGAGCTGTTTGGACTGCGGACTGAAAGCAGTGTTTTGTGACTCTTGCCCTGGTATTGAAAATTCTACTGTCTGCGAGTTGCTAGGTAGAAACTAGAGGCAAATCGTGTCTCCAATTCTCTTTTGAGGGATGTTGTAAGTTCTAAGCGTGGGAAACCTCAATTGCAGTTCAACGTTTCAAAGGACCAATTTGTAGCCAGTATTACAAAGCTGTAAAATCCAGCATCACTTGAACATACTTGTTGTTCTGTGCCAAACCTACAGAGGAGTAATTGTTGTTTGATTTGGAACCGTATAGTTAGCTGTTAAGATTTATACAACATCATGATAGTTTTTCTGTAATTGGCCAAACCATGCTATTTTTTTCTTATTATATATTAACTGGTCTTCTTGAATGCTCACCCGTGTCAAATTCAAAGTGCAGAACCTCTGGTCTAGGTTAACTTCACAAAACAACTTGGAATTTCTGGCCTGGATCATAACAGTGGAGCAATTTAGTCAGTCCACTCCCCACTCTGTTATTTTCCTCATAGCCCCACTTTTTTTTTCTTTTCAGGTGTCTACTTGTATTGAATTCCCTTTTGAAAGCCATTCTTAAAGGCAGGGTGTTCCAGATTGTAACTACTCATTGCATGAGGAAGATTTTTCTTTTTGGCGCTTCCTTTGAGTCTTCTCCCATTCACTGTAAAAATGTGTCATCTGATTCTTGACCTTCCACAAAGAGGAACAAATTCTCATAATCTAGCCTCTTCAATCTACCCAGTCCAGATCCTTGTCACTCAGCCCTTTTATTTTTAAAAATATGTTTTCAACTTTCAACTGACTGGAAACTTTGCAAAAGAGACTGAGCAAACTACAAAAAATGAAACACCTCCCAAGATAGAAGAGAAAAAGCAAACAAGGCACATTCAGGGGTGTGAAGAGAGGGAAATTTCCTTTAATTCTGTGCTTCAATTGGGACTAAACCAATGTTTTATAGAAGTTTCCCGCTTTTATATTCTGTGCTTCTATTAATAAAGCCCAGAATCCTATATGCCCTTTTAAGTATTTCCACAACCTACTCCGCTGCTTTCAAAGATTTGTGCACACGTACTCACAGATTTCTGTTCATACAGCTACTTTTGAACTGTACTGTTGAGTTTTCATTGCTTCAAAACATTGGACCTATCTATAGATCTCTCTTTTACATTCCCTTTTGAACTGTTACCTTCGACCTTTATTGCCTGAAAAGACTGCACGTTATTCTTTGTCTCTTTTTTGTGCAATCTTTCAATTGAGAAACCAATGATTGGATTCTGTTTTAAGTGTCTATTATGTTTGTGTTATGTATTCATTTTAATCTTAACAATTGACTTTGTGCTTAAAAATTTCAAACAAAAACACTCAGGTCTTTTGCTCATTTAATAGATTTTCTGTTTCTGTGTGAAACAACAATATTTTAACAGTCTGACGAAAAATGCTTGTGTTAAATACTTAATATTGAATATCTCTGAGAATATGTTTAGTTTATTCATACTTATGAGACAATATGAATTTAATGTATTCGATTAAAATTATTTATTGAGCGTATCGTGCTCAGTGCTTTAATATTTTAACCATTTAACTTGTTTTGTAAGATGCTTAAGTTATTTGCCTACTCATGCATATAAGACAACTAGATGTTTGTTTTCTTTCTTTATGGTTCATCTAGGTCTAATTGTGAATTGTGAAGGAATTTTGAATATCACATCACAAGTAGCAGTCTGTGTTAACCCAGGTTTTAATCTAATGTTGCGATTTTTCTTCCATCCCCTCCTTCCAGTTCCCTTGCATCAAATTGTGCACTGGTCAAGGTTCACGGTGCATTGTCCTCCAGTGCCCTGCACCAAATGACAATTACTCATGTGTGGGCCTGAACAGGGGTTATCAGAAGGTCATTGACTTTGGGGCAAGGAACATTCTGTTGGACCTGATTTTGGAATTGCCTTGCGCTTTTGAGCACTTTACATCAGAAGTCAGTGAGTCATTGGTGAACAGCTGCCGTGCAATGAATTATGTTCTCAACTCCACCCTACTTCTTTGCCCAAGGATTGCTTGTTATGACTTGACTGCTACCCACACAGAGAACACGCTGTTCAGTTCACATTTGAATTAAACATAATTTGAATTAAACATAACCAATTTGTGGTCTGTGGTTCAGTAGTATTTTCATCAACTACAGCTGAGTTGCCTTATTTCTCATAAAAATCATATTCTAAGTACATGAGTGCAAAAGGTCAAACATCTGGTTGAGAAACAGATCAGACAGGTGTTTTATTGGAAGCATATTTGACTTTCGGGCTAACGTTGTGTTCATATGTTTGTGTGTATGTGTGTTATGTTAGTTTTAACTTATGGATATCAGCTTGTTACGTACTGGCTGTGTACATACATTCCTTATGAACCAAATAGTTTCTAGGAGTGAAACTAATAAATCTTGACATGTCTATTTATAATTTATGTACCTACAACCAACGTCCTATTCCATAAAATATATCGTACCATCTCAAACTAAACTTGGTGAAATCTTTGCAAGACTGACAGATAGTCCTGCAATTATACCCTTTTGTGTGAACTGCTACCTTGCAAGAATGAATTTCCTAAACAATGGCCCATCTCTGGTCTGGCATTGTCCATTGCAGGTGTATTTGAGTTTAATATTAAATCTTATTTCAGTCATCTCTTTATAAAGGATTAGCACTTGATGATTATTAGTTGAGTCTCCAGTTTAAAGTACAAGTATATTTGCATTTTATTGTTACTCCACTGTTATCATAGATTAAAATCCTGCTTAATAGGGAAAAAAATAAATGTCTAGTAATGGGAAATAGAACTTATCAGAAGCACAAAAGTCAATTTCTCCCCTTTAATCATCAATGAGACCGTGTCAGAGAGACCTAGATTTTGTGTGGTCCGTAATGATTCCATATAAATTCCTGTGGACAAGACCTCTGTAATCCTCCTTCTTTGTCAGAACAAGGGAAAGCCTTAGAAATATTAACGAAGCAATACAGTTTTAAAAACTGCATCTTTTTTTCCATAATTAAAGTCACAAAGCAGATTCTGCATGTGTGATTAAAAGTAATTTAATAATGTCAGCCAACAGTTCCAGCTGGCAATAAACAGGTTCCAATATGGGAAAGTCCCTACAACAGACATACAGATAAATGCTGCCAGAGCCTATTCTGTATATAAACACCTCATGTTAAAGTTCTTTCTTATGTGTTAGCGCTGCAAACCTTTCTATACAAGTGTATTCACACACGTACATAAAAAGAATAAATACAAACTGTACATTCCAAGAAAATAGTTGATAGACTTGGCTACAATGACATAGAACATAGAACATTACAATGCAGTACAGGCCTTTCGGCCCTCGATGTTGTGCCGACCAATGAAACCAATTTTATGTCCCTCTGACCTAAACTATTCTAATGCTATCCAATATGCCTATCCATTGACCATTTGAACACTCTTAAACTTGGTGAGTCCACAACTGCTGCAGGCAGGGCATTCCACACCCTTACTACCCTCTGAGTAAAGAACCCGCCTCTGACATCCATCCTATAACTACCATCCCTTAATTTAAAGCTACGTCCCTCATGTTATCCATCTCCGTCCGAGGAAAAAGGCTCTCACTATCCACCCTATCTAACCCTCTGATCATCTTATGTGTCTCAATTAGGTCATTTCTTAGCCTTCTTCTCTCTAATAAAAATAACCTCAAGTCCCTTAGCCTTTCCTCATAAGACCTACCCACCATATCAGGCAACATCCTATTAAACCTCCTCTGCACCCTTTCCAATGCCTCCACATCTTTCTTATAATGTAGCGACCAAAACTGTACACAATATTCCAAGTGCAGCTGCATCAGAGTTTTGTACAGTTGCAAGATGACATCTTGGCTCCGAAATTCAATTCCCCTACCAGTAAATGCTAACACACTATATATGCCTTCTTAGCAACCTTATCAACTTGAGTACCAACTTTCAGGGATCTATGCACCTGTATACCGAGATCTCTCTGCTCATCTACACTACTAAGAGTCCTATCATTAGCTCTATATTCTGCACACATATTACTCTTACCAAAGTGAATCACCTCACACTTTTCCACATTAAACTCCATTTGCCACCTCTCGGCCCAGCTCTGCAACCTATCTGTGTCCCTCTGCAAACTGTAACATCCATCCTCACTGTCTACAACTCCTCTGACTTTGGTGTCGTCAGCAAATTTACTAACCCATCCCTCTACACCTTCATCCAGATCATTTATAAAAATAACAAACAACAGTGGCCCCAAAACAGATCCCTGAGGTACACCACTTGTAACTAAAAACATCAACCGCCTCCCACCCTCCTCCTCACATAAGTCCAGGCAAAGTCCATATAAGTGGTCTTCCTGAAATCAGTATAAACATTTGATTTAGTGAAAAGGAATTCATTTTCATTGTACTTGGGGAAATGGCATCTATTTGAATACCTGAAAAAGCAATATGTTAAATTTGGAAACTTGTACACTGAGATTTGTTGCTTTAAACATCTTAACATAAGAATAGCACCCAACATTGAACTAAATTCTAAGGCTGAAACTGGGACATTGTCCTATCTCCGACCTATCTTTAGATTTCATGAAGTCCTGTACTGACAATATTTCCTCAGAAAATCAGTCGTAACACATTCTCCAACTGTTGAGCAATGTTAAATAATTCACTGCTATCAATGAGATCTTTGAAATGATGCTTTGCTTCAAATGCTTAAATAATGCATTAGCAAAATATGTTAGTGTGTTCTTCTCCTGATCCAATATTATTGCACATTAATATACCAAGCAGCAGGGTATATATATATATATATATATATATAGGATATTCTGGTTTATGGCAGCTGTTATTTGAAAGTGAAACTTATTGGGGGCAATTCTCCTGGCTGCTGTGACAGCGCAATGGGCCAAGAGACATTACCACAGGCTATTTAGCAGACTGTACCATGGCCTCCACAAGTCTTCAGCTCCAAAATTTTTAGACTTGTCAGCTCCATGCCAGAGCTGATTTAAATATTAAAATTTGTATTTTCGTTTCATTAGCTGGCCTGAAACTGAAGTTTCCATGCCCACTAGCATCTTCCTTCTGCCAGGAGTATAACACTCTAGTGGGGTTTACAACAGTGCCCCACTAACAGGGAATGGGCGGTCCAATCCTACAGCAGTGAAGATAGACCATAGAGGATCCTCAGGATATTAGGGTAAGCGGGGCATGCCCTCAAGCATTCCTAGCCAGGCAATGACAATCTGGCCCTCTGGCACTACCTAAGGGGTACATTGGGGATGGAGCAAGAGGGAACTGGACCTATTGGGGAAAAAGCATTTCAGTAGGAGGGGTGGAAATTGCTGGCACTCCCTACTGGTTAGCATGTACCATGGCAGAGGGAGAGAATGGAGTAATGGAAGTTACCCCATCCAGGTTAGATGCAGCAGTGGGGGTCTGGTCTGCCAAAGGTGGGGGAATCAGGAAGATATGGGGCAGACTGTTGGGTGGGGAGGGACATCAGTGCTGGTCTGGAAAGATCTGGAAGTCCAGTGATTGGGGGGTTAGGGACAGCTATGCTTGGCAAGGACAGCGATGCGGAATTGAGGGCTGGCCAACGATCGGATGTCCGGCAGTGCGGGGCCATTGCACATATACTGATCTCCACTCTGACAGATTGGATCATACGCAATGGCCCACTCAGCACTCTGCTGCTGGCCTCTTGGATTGGAATAGCCCTGCCCATAGATTTTCAACATGAATCTCTGAGGCACTTCTCAGTGCTTAGTGTGTGGAAGGTTATTTTGAAATTCCCACTAAGAACAATCGGTGGGAGTTTACTCTAATTTTTACGCAAATTCGGGACTCAGAATTTTTTTGGGAGGGTCACCCCATTAAGCTTGATTTAAATTCTTCCCTTCAATAATGTTATTTTTGAAACATGCCTACTTTATTAAGTATTTCACTTGCATTTGTATCTTTTTGTATTTCAGTGAAACCTGAGTTCATTTGGCTAAAAACATATTTAGGGTAAGTTATTTATTCTTCATTCTTCACAGCTATGGGCAAAATTTTAACATATATATGTTTTACTTGTAAGAATGGTCATTCAGTTTTTGAAATAAAAATAACATTTCCAATATTTGGTAAAATTGTCTGTTAACATTATTTTTAGAAGATGGTGAGTTATTTCTATGGAGTCAATTCTAAAGCAAATCTTGTTTCTTTTGAACTGTGTATTATTTAAACAACTAATCTCTATTAAATTTCAAGGAACACATTTTTATGTTACGTGTTGCTCAGGAATTTAAAATTTGATACATAATAGTATGACATTCTAGGAAGCATGTATTATTTGTGTTTGTTTCAGAAATAATTCTGAATTCCTCTTGCCATTAAGTGTATCCAAACTGCAAAAATTGAAGCTTTTCATGTGAAGACAAAATATTATTCCCAACTGTATTAAAGGAATGTTTTTATTAACACTCCTTCCACTCCTGCAATGTGATTGACTTTTAATTGCCCTCTGAAAAGGCCTAGCAAGCCACTCAGATGTAACAATCACGACAAATTCTCAAAGAAATGAAATTGAAAAGATCAACTAACATTGATCTAGGCACCAGAAAAGACAATGCAAATCAAACAACCCTGTCCACCCTGCAAAGTCCTCCATACTAACATCTAGGGGCTGGTGAGAAAATTGAGAGAGCTGTCTCATCAACTAGTCAAGCAACAGCTTGACATAATCATTCTCACAGAATCATATTTTACAGATAACATCTTAGACACCACCATTACCATTCCTGGAAATGGCCTGTCCCATCGGCAGGACCGACCCAGCAGAGATGGTGGCACAGTGGTATACAATTGGGAGGGAGTTGCCCTGAGAGTCCTTAACATTGATTCCAGACTGTATGAGGTCTCATGGCTTCAGATTAAACATGGACAAGGAAACCTCCAATGGGTTGTCACGTACTGAATTAGTACACCTCCATTTTGAACAACATTTGGAGAAGCACTGAGGGTGGCAAGCGTATAAAATGTACTCTGGTTGGCAATTTCAATGTCCACCACCAAGAGTGGCTCGGCAGCAGCACTATTGATTGAGCCGGTTGGATCATGAAGGATATAACTGCTAGACTGGGACTGCAGCAGGTGGTGAAGGAACCAACACGAGAAAATAACATACTTGACCTCATCCTGATCAGTCTGCCTGCTGCAGATGCATCTGCCCATGACAGTATTGGTAAGAGTCCTGCCTTCATATTGAGAATAACCTCCATCATGTTGTATGGCATTATCAATATGCTAAGTGGGACAGACTTCGAATTAACTCAAGACATGAGGTGCTGTGGGCCATTAACAGCAAAGGAATTGTACTCCAGCACAATCTGCCATCTCATGGCCTGGTACATCCCCCATTCAACCATTACCATCAAGCCAGGGGATCAACATTCTCAGTGGAGAATGCAGGAGGGCACGCCAGAAGCAGCACCAGGCATACCTAAAAATGAGGTATCAACCTGGTGAAGCTACAAAACAGGAGTACTTGCAAGCCAAATGGCAAAAACAGCAAGTGATAGACAGAGCTAAGCAATCCCACAACCAACGGATCAGATCTAAGTTCTGCAATCTTCCACATTCAGTCGAGAATGATGGTGGACTATTCAACAACTCACTGGTGGAGGGAGTTTTACAAATATCCCCATCCTCAATGATGGAGGAACACACCCAGTGCAAAAATAAGGCTGAAGCATTCACAACGATCTTCAGCCAGAAGTACCAAATGGATGTGACATTTTGGCTTCCACCAGTGGTCCATAGCGTCTCAGATGCCAGTCTCCAACCAATTTGATTTACTCCCCACGATATCAAGAAACAGTTGGAGGCACTGGATATTGCAAAGGCAACGGACTCTGACAACATTCTGGCAATAGTACTGAAAACATTGTTCCAGAAACTGCCACTCCCCTAACCAAGCTCTTCTAGTACAGTTATAACACTGGCACCTACTCAACAAAGTGGGAAATTGCCCAGATATCTCCTGTACACAAAAAACAGGACAAATCCAACCCAGCCA
This sequence comes from Sphyrna mokarran, assembly GCA_024679065.1. Taxonomy (NCBI): domain Eukaryota; kingdom Metazoa; phylum Chordata; class Chondrichthyes; order Carcharhiniformes; family Carcharhinidae; genus Sphyrna; species Sphyrna mokarran. The sequence goes on from JAGIQG010000003.1 coordinate 92,832,231, forward strand.
ATTAATGTCCAATCAGTTTACTCGCCATCATGAGTAAAATGATGGAAGGGGTCTTCAACAGTGCTAACAAGCAGCATTTACTCAGCAATAACCTGCTCAGTGGCACCCAGTTTGGGTTTCATTAGGGTCACTCAGCTTCTGATCTCATTGCATCCTTGGTTCAAACTCGAACAAAAGATCGGAATTCCAAAGATTAGGTGAGAGTAACAGCTCTTGACATCAAAGTTGTATGTGACAAACTGTAGCATCATTGAGCTCTAGCGAAACTGGAATCAATGTGCATCAGGGGCAAACTCTCTGTTGGTTGGAGTCATACCTGGTACATTGGAAGATGGTTGTGGTTTTGACAAATCAGTCATCCCAACTCCAGGACACCTCTGCAGGCATCCCTCAAGATAGTGTCCTAGGCCCAACCATCTTCAGGTGCTTTGTCAATGACCTTCCCTCCATCATAACGTCAAAAGTAACGATGTTCGCCAATGATTGTACAATGTTCAGCATTATTCACAACTCCTCAGATACTGAAGCAGTCCATGTTAAATGCAACAAGACCTGAACAATATCCAGACTTGGGCTGGCAAATGGCAAGTAACATTCACATTACACAAATGCCAGGCAATGACCATCACTCTAACCACTGGTCCTTGACAGTCAATGGTGAACCATCACTGAATCCCTCACTGTCAACATCCTTGGGGTTACCATCACCAGAAATTCAACTGGACTCACCACCTAAACACAGTGACCAGAAGAACAGGTCAGAGGATAGGAATACTGTGGCAAGTAATTGATTTCTTGACTCTCCAGAACCTACCCACCATTTGCAAGGCACAAGTCAGGAGTGTAGTACAATACTCCCCACATGCCTGGATGGGTGCAGCTCTAACAACACTCAAGCAGCTTGACACCATCCAGGACACTTGATTGGCACCACATTTACAAACATTCAATCTCTCCACCACCAACGCTCAGTAGCAGCAATGTGTACTATTTACAAGATGCACTGCAGCAATTCACCAAAGATCATTAGGCAGCATCTTCCAAACCCACAACGACTTCCATCTAGAAGGACAAGGGCAGCAGATAAATGGAAACACCGCCACCTGCGAGTTTCCCTCCAAGTCACTCACCATTCTGATTTGGAAATATATCGCTGTTCCTTCACAGTCGCTGGGTCAAAATCCTGGAATTCCCTCCCACTGGTATTGTGGGTCAACCCCCAGAGCATGGACTGCAATGATTCACGAAGACAGCTCACCACCACTTTCTCAACGGCAACTAGGCTTGGGCAATAAATGCTGGCCAGCTAGCGATTCCCATGTCCCATGAATGAATAAAATAAAATTACTGCAAATACAGAGTAGCAGAAAAAGCAGACAGAGATCATGGCTAGAATGTTACCACTGGCAGGTTTTCCCCATTCTGTTGCAGTGAACAAAGATTTGACTAGGCATCAAATTCTCTAATCTCACTGCAGTGGGAACATGGCATGAATGGTGAGAACATGGAATGAATGGCTGGTAAGATTGCACCCAATGTAGTGGATGTAACACATTCAGATTTTCAAATGATCTTTAATAAGGCACACGCATGGTGGACTCATGACCCACATCAGAGCATGAGGAGGGATGGCTAGGTAGCAGAATAGATGGCAAACTGGCTATGAAACAGAAAACAAGACGAGAGGTTAAGGTGAATGACTCAAAATGGCAAATGAAGAAAAATGATCCATTACGGTTAATACTGGAACAATTTTCATAAATAATTTGAAATTGAAGATCAGAAGATGTGTGACAAAAACAAATTGAAGTGGTTTGATTAATTCAAAGGAAAGAGATGAACATCAAGGCTGTGCATCGTTGCTGATCAATGCAATGAAAGCCAGAAAAATTTGGATCTGCCATCATACAGTATTCAAATATAATTTTACTTTTCAGAAGACATGATGTGACAAGACTCTTTATATTCTCAATGGGAGAATAAGTTATTTCACCTCTCGTCGAAGAAGTTGCAAAATAATGTAAAATGTTATTTCGCCCACTCTTTTGAATACTTTCCATATAAATGCAACTAGCTTCACCAAGGATTGATGAGCGAGAACATCTGTTGTGTTAAACAAGTGTTTAACACTGCATATGAACGCCACTTGTACTACTGGTTCCCACAGCCAGCTGCAAGCAAGATGTAAATCTGACCAGACCTACTGAATAGAAGTTGAAAACACCTGCCAGTCTTTGTGAATCCTGCCAGTTTTATATTCAGTTTGCAGCTGTTCACACAAGAATCACTCTTAGGAGTTGGCAGCCCTAGTGTGGATCCTTTGCAGTGCAGTATCAGCTGAAAAATATTAATTCAAGTAAACAAATCTTTTACTGGCTGGATGTGCTTGTAGGTTTACTTAAGGGAAAAGAAGTTAGATAAGTACATGAGAGAGAAAAGAATGGAAGGACTTGTTGATAGAGTAGAAGGAGGCTTAATTGAGTGGAATATAAACATCAGTGTAGACGTTGGCTAAATGGTGTTTCAGAGTTACAAATTTGATGTAATATTTGGTTGTGTTTTAGACATACAACAGTCTCACAGTCTCATAATTAATTTATTTCATTCCTGCAAGAGGCTGCCTCTGGAGATGTTAGTGTGGGATATTTGAAATGTGAAACTCAATGGAGGTTGGAATTAAAAAATTGCTGCCAGCACATCAAAAAACTAACAATCAGATCCATTGCTTTTGTGGCATTGCAAATGAATTGAGAACTGCACTAGAATATTGTGCAAAACATTTATTACCAGAATAAGACTGATTATTACATTTTGATTTGATTTATTATTGTCACATGTATTAGTATACAGTATTGTTTCTTTGCACTGCACAGACAAAGCATACTGTACATAGAGAAGGAAAGGAGAAAATGCAAAATGTAGTGTTGTAGTCGTAATTAGAAATTTTAAATCATTTTCCTGATGGAAGGAGTTGAAAGAAAGTATGTCCAGGGTGCATGGGGCACTTGATTAAGCTGGCTGCTTTTGTTGAAAATCAAACATAATGTGAGTATTAATGATTATTGTCCTACTTGCAGGCTACCTTTCTCAATTTGATTTGTCCAATCTATATGTAGATTAAAGGTACCTAGCATTATTGCCAAGTCTTTCTTACAAGCAGGCAATATTTCTTCCTGTATACCCCATTCTATAGTGTAGTTACTATTAGGGGACCTATATACCACTCTGACCTTTTATCTCTGCTGTTTCTTTTCTCTATGCAAACTGATTATACATTTTAATCTTCAGTATTAAGGTTATCTCCTACTATTGTACTAATGTAATTAACTGACCTACCTATTGCTCTTCTTTAGCTTTGTATCCTTCTCAAATGTCAAGTAATCCTTGAGGTCCCAATCTTGGTCACTTTGCAGCCACTTCTCTCATGTAACACATTTTTATTTAAACTGCCAATAATCCATTTTGTTATGATCTCTATGTACATTCAAACACAAGCCTTTAGTTTTGTCTTTATACTAATTTTGCAAACTCTAGACTTACCTGCTGATGCACTTTTAAGTTTGTATGCTGTCTCCATTCCTGCCATGCTCTGATTATCATTATCCTTGTTGAAAACTTGTTCTCTTGCTTTGTCCCTTGCCTTTAATCCACCAAATCTTCCTTCACCTAATCCCTTCACCCAACTAATTTGGTTAAAGCCCTCTACTGCCCAAGTTATTAGGTTCCCACAACATTGGTCCTGGCCCAGTTCAGATGAACACCATCTCAGTGGTACAGCTCCCACTTTATCCAATACTGGTACCAGTGCCCCATGAAATGAAACCCATTTTTCCACACACTAACCTTTGACCAGCATATTCACTTCCCTGATTTTACTTACCCTAAACTAATTTGCTTGCATCTTGGTTAATAATGCAGAGATGATTACCTTTGAGGTTCTGTTTTTTATTTAGCCCTCATGAAACGCACCTTTCCTAGTTCACTCTATGTCATTGGTACTTGTGTGCACCATGACAACTTGATCATCTCTCTTAAAACCCTAGCAGTAGGCAGGGCAATACAACCTTCAGTCCTCCTGTGCTTGGCAACAGTGAAATGTGTCTGTCTCTCCAGTCTGCACTGTCTTGATAATCATAGAGTTTATAGCATGAAAACACGCCCTTCGGCCCAACTTGTCCATGCTGCTCTTTTTTTAAAAACACCTAAACTAAACGCAATTGCTCGTGTTTAGCCCATATCCCTCTATACCCATCATACCCCTGTAACTATCTAAATGCTTATTAAACCTTAAAATTGAACCTGCCTCTACTACTGTGTCTAGCAGCTTGTTCCAGACATTCACCACCCTCTGTATGAAAAAATTGCCCCTCTGGACACTTCTATATCTCTCTTCTGTCATCTTAAACCTATGCCCTCTAGTTTTAGAATCCCCTATCTTTGGGAAAAGATATTGACGATCTACCTTGCCCTCAATATTTTATAGACCTCTATAAGGTCCCCCCTCAACCTCCCACGCTCCAGAGAAAAAAGTCCCAGTCTATTCAGCCTCTCCTTATAACTCAATCCATCAAACCCATTAGCATCCGAGTAAATCTTTTCTGCAATATTTCTGTATAGTAGGTGATCAGAATTGCTCGCAGTATTCCAAGTGTGGCCTTACCACTGTCTTGTACAACTTCAACAAGGCTTTCCAACTCCTGTATTCAATGTTCTGACCAATGAAACCAAGCATGCTGAATGCTCTTCATCACTCTGTCCACCTGTGACTTCACTTTCAAGGAGCTATGAACATGTACCCCTATATCTCTTTGTTTTGTAAGTCTCCCTAATGCCCTACCATTAACTGAGTAAGTCCTGCCCCGGTTCAGGCTACCAAAATGCATCGTCTGGCATTTGTCTAAATTAAACTCCATCTGCCATTCGTCAGCCCACTGGCCAAATTGTTCACGATCCCATTGCAATTGGAGATAACCTTTCTCACTGTCCACCATGCCACCAATCTTGGTGTCATCTGCAAACTTACTAACTATGCCCTCTATATGCTCATCCAAATCATTAATATAAATGATAAATAACAGTGGACCAAGCACTGAACCCTGAGGCATACTGCTAGTCACTGGCCCCCAGTTTGAAAAACAACTCTCCACAACCACTCTCTGGCTTCTGTCAAGAAGCCAATTTTGTATCCATTTAGATACCTCACCCTGGATCCCATGAGATTTAACTTTATGCAACAACCTACCATGTGGTACCTTGTCAAAGGCCTTGCTAAAGTCCATGTAGGCAACATCAACTGCACTGCTCTCATCTACCTGCTTGGTTACCCTTTCAAAAAAACTCAATCAATTTTGTGAAACATGATTTTCCACTCTCAAAACCATACTGAATGTCCCTAATTAGTCTTTGCATCTCTAAATGCCTGGAGATCCTGTCTCTCAAAATACCTTCCAACAATTTACCCATCTTTATGTATTTGTAAAAGCTCTTTGGATTCTTCTTTGCCCTATCTGCCAAAACAATTCTGTGTCCCCTTTTTGCCCTCCTGATTTCTCTCTTAACTCTACTCTTACACCACCTATACTCTTCAAGAGATTCACTTGATCCCAGCTGCCTATGCATGTCATGTGCCTCTTTCTTCTTCTTGACCAGGGCCTCAATAACCTGAGCCATTCAGGGTTCCTGACTTCTGTCAGCCTTGCCCTTCACTCTAAGAGGAATGTATTTACCCTGAACCCTGTTTAACACAGTTCTGTCCATTTTCCTTCCCACAGACTCCCCCAATTAACTTTTGAAAGTTCTTGCCTGACACCATCAAAATTGGCCTTGCCCCAATTTAGAATATTAACATTTGGGACACATCTATCATTTTCTATAACTATCTTAAAACTATTAGAATTATGGTCGCCAATCCCAAAGTGATCCCTCACTAAGACTCTTTCACCCGCTCTTCCTTATTTCCCAAGAGGAGGTCAAGTTTTGTCCTCTTTCTATCAGGCCATCCACATACTGAATGAGAAATTCCTCCTGAATACACTTAACAAATTTCTCTCCATCCAATCCTTTAATTCTATGGCTGTCCCAGTCAATGTTGGGAAAATTAAAATCTCTCATTATTACCACCCCATTTTTCTTGGAGTTATCTATAATCTCCTTACATGTTTGCTCTTCAATTTCCCACTGACTATTTGGGGGCATATATTACAACTGATTTCCCTCTTCTAATTTTCAGTTCTACCCATATAAACTCAGTGGCTGAACCCTCGGATATATCTCCTCTCAGTACAGCCCTGATGCTTTCCCTAATCAAAAGTGCAATCCCTTTCCTCTCTTACCTCCTGTTCTATCTTTCCTATAGCATCTGTCCCCTGGAACATTAACCTGCCAGACCTGTCCCTCCCTTACCCACGTTTCAGTAATTGCTATAATATCCCAGTCCCACATACCTTCAATGTCATGAGTTCATCTGCCTTGCCTGTCAGGCCTTCTGCATTGAAATAAATGCAGTTTAATTTGAATTTCCCTTGCTTCTGTCTGGTTTGTCTGGTACTAGGATTACTGACACTGCCTTTACTAAACAATGGGTTCTCTTTAATTTCTGTGCTGTCCTCAAACTTCTCTTCAGTCTCCCTACTGCTTTGGGTTTCACACACCACCCCACCCCTAAAGTAGTTTCAACCCTCCCAAGTGGCTCTAGCAAGTTTTCCTGCCAAGATGTTAGTCCCCCTCCAGTTCAAATGTAACCCATCCCTTTTCAACAGATAACCCCTTTCCCAGAAAAGATCCCAGTGATCCAACAATCTAAATTCCTGTAAAACCAGGCTGTAAAACCAGGCATTCGTCTACCTAATCCTCCTATTCCTATTCTCACTAGCACGTGGTACCAGTAGTATTTCTGAAATTACTACCTTCAAGGTCTTGCATGTTAGCCTTCTGCCTAACTCTCTATATTCACATTTCAGGACCTCATCCCTTTTCCCACCTATGTCGTTGATACCAATATGTGCAACGACTTCTCACTGGTCTCCCTTCCTCTTAAGAATTTCCTGCAATTGCTCAGAGATGCCCTTGACCTTGGCACAGGAGAGATAACACACCATCTTGGAGTCTCATTTGTGGCCACAAAAACGCCTGTCCGTGCCTGTAACTAGTAAGTTCCCTATTACTACTGCTCACTTACTCTTTGCCCGATCCTTTCGGGCAAAATCAGCTGTGGTGTCTTAGGCCTGGCTACTGCTGGTGTCTCCCGCTGACAAGTTATCCCGCTCAATAGCATCCAAAATGATATACCTGTTTGAAAGGGGAATAGACACAGGAAATGCCTGCCTCTCCTGACAATTACCCATTACCTGTCTGAATCTGTGATGTGACAACCTCCCTGTAACTAGTGTCTATCACACTCTCTGCCTCCTGTATGCTCCACAGTACATCCACCGGCTGCTCCAACTGAACAATGCAGCCTGTGAATAGCTGCAACTGGATACATTCCTGCAGACAAAGTTGTCAGGAAGACTAGATTGCTCCCTAATTGCCTACATCTGGTAAGAGGAGCATGCCATTGCCCTAGCTGCCATTTTGCCCTCATACGGATAGAAAAAAAACTGTCCCTTGATAGCAGCTTCTCCACAAACCACCTTCTGGTCACAGTGACTGCAGTTATGCAAATGTGATTTGCAACTGCCAATCACCTTTGCTGATAAGTTAGCTTTATACTCACAGTTACACTCAGCTCCACCCTCCGACCACTCCTTCAGACTACATTCCAATTTACTGCTTCCACCTGAATGAATTCCTGTACCATTACCATACTGACAAGATCAATTCACTCATCCACCCTGCAATCTTCCATTTTCTAGAAACTGGTAATATATGCTCTTACATCATTACTTTCTTCAGCATGGAATGATTGCTGACTTAATTTGAATATTACTATCTTAAAAGATGGGAACTCCAACAATTTGTTCAATAGTTCATGGCTTGGTAAGTTTAAATGGCTGGAGTATAATCATCGATAAAATTACTTTTATCACAGGCTGGAGAAAAGAGCTGATGTTGTTTACGCAACCAGTCTTTGACTGTCAAAATATTTCATTTTATACTAATAGATTTTGATTTACTGTAGTATACTAGATTAATTGGTACCTGAGCAATTTATGTTTTTGGCTTTACCATGGAAGATTGATATCGATCACACATGCGCCATTAGATAATAGTACATTCATCACTTAAGTTACCAGCTTTGCAACTTTAAAAAAGTCACCTCTCAACCACTCAGTTTAATTCATTATTTGGGCTTTCTAATATAACTTATATATTGATGTTTTTAATGTATGTAATTAATAACAAACATTTGGACATTATTATTCATATGTTAACTAGTATCTGGTTGTATTAATATTGTTTTTAGGTAGCATGACATGTATCTTAAAAAACCATGAATTATATTGATATTGTGGAGTTGTGTGAAACTGTATTAATGTTAAAATGCTCAAAGTTGTATTGTATAATATTCTTGTATAAATGCTAGTATCAATTTTTTCTTGTAAACTATTTTATCTAATTTATTTAAATTAAGGTTAGTGACTCAGGGAAGAAATTTCAGACCAACGTGTTAGACTTTTGTATGATATTTGACATTATATAGGGGGCGATTCTCCTAGTCTGCTGCACTGCTTTAGCCTTAGTCATCAGCCTCACCTACTTCAATGAAAGCAATGAAGTACAGTAAAGTGATTCCACAAAAGTAATACATACTATGAGTTTCAGTAATCCCTAAAAGCAAGTAAGGATCATGAATTGCAATTAATCTGTGCTGTTGCTTCTGATACAGGCACCATGTATTATCTGGTAACATAAATGATTGTAGCTTGCAGCCAGCATCAAGAATGCTGCTATGTATAGTGAGAGGGGAATATGACTCAAAATTAGCCTCCATGATCTAAAACCATCCTGTACCTTTTAAAGAGGAGGTGCATTCTGTCTGAAAAAGATGCTAAAAGTCATTCTATAACTAATCCTGACCTGTGAAAGGTACAGGAATGATACAAGATGTCAGCAAGCTGGACTCAGAAATCTTCTGCACTGCAGAGGAGATCTTGGTACAGAAGGATGGGAGGAGGACAGGTGTCACCATCTATAGATATCCAAGGGACCCTCCAGACAAACTTTGGAAAATCAGTTGGCCGAGGCAGACAATGGCAACACCAAAGCTCCAAGGACTTGAATGCAGTACAACAAGTTGTTCAATGATTTCAGGCGTGTGGTTAAGGCCAGAGAACTTATCTTCAGGTATCATATCCCAATAGCTACATCACATGCCTCTCAGAAACTGCTGAATCTTCTGCAATCCAATACTTGCCTAGCAATTTCTATCAAACGTGCCTCCTACCTAACATTCAAATGCACCCTCACACATTTAGCACTGCTGAAGGCTTCATATTCTCATTTCACACCTTTCACATAATGTCCATGAATTAGCCATCATAACGATATTACTCAAGCACACTGCACCATACTCATGAACACTATTTTCTCTCCCTCTTACAGGTTAAGGTGAAAAAAATGACAAACAGTTGCTTCTAACTTGTAGGGTACAGATGTGGTCATATGTTATTACCCTCATAGAGGAGGTAGTGGCCGCCAGCATCAGAGCAGTGGTGACTGAAACCATGGCGAGCAGTGCAGCTGGAACTATCAAAGCTAATGGTACCTTCATACCTGATTGTCTTCCTCATATCTCCCTCAACCCAAAACCATCTCCGATTTACCAGCTGCAGATATTGTAAGGATGCACTTTATGTCTCCCCCCACCTTCCCCCATCCCCACCATCCTGTGCATCCTGTGACTTCACTACATGTGGTGAGAGTCAGCTGGCAACTTGTGTGCATGTAACAGGATTACCCATTATCCCAAAATGTTTCAGAAGAATTTGGTTTTGGTTTTTGAAATGCCATTCTAGACCATTGAGATCCTTGAGCACTTTAAAATATACATTACAATACAGTTAACTTGCATGTATCACAATATACTAAATAACATCATTGTGCTCTGGAATCCAGTTGGGATCAGTTATACAGTCACATTTACATCACTGCACAGTTAAAGTTGCTGTGTAGCAATGTAATTGTGATTGTACCATTTCTAGGGGAAACACCTATTTTGTTTTCAATTCACATTGTAATGATATTGCAATGGTTCATGGAGGTGTTTATTAATTAAAAGTAAAAGTTATACTGAAACAATGAATTCAGCAGTTCATGGATTAAAAAAAACAAGGACTCACGTTTATATAGTGCCTTTAAGACCTTTGGACATCCCAAAGTGTTTTTGGGCCAATTAAATACTTTTGAAATATTATAATTTAAGAAACATGGCAGCTAATGTGTATAGAGCAAATTCCCACAAATAGCACTGTGATTGTGACCAGGTAATTTTTGATTTATTATTTACTTTAGCCTTCACTAATGTTGATCAAGGGATAAATGAATGCCACGACACTAGGGAGAAGCATCTCCCTCTTCTTCAAAATAATATCTTGGTGTGTTTACGTCCAACTGAGTTTAGTAAATTGCCTAAAAAATGTTGGGCAGAATTTTTCAATTTTTAAAAACAGATTTTTTTCATTTTGAGACCATGTGCCATGGTGGGGATAAGGACATGAAATGTTTCCCACTCTGGAAGCTGGCAGGAAACATGCCAAATTTCTGGCCCTAATCTCATTAATTAGGTACCCAGAGGTTTTATCCATATTCAGTGTCTGAGCAGACTTGGTCCGCATATAGTCCATCAATGTGATTTGGTACCACATTGAAAAGGGGTTCGACATCTTTGACCTACTATTGAAGAAAGAAGATAGACCTTCTGAAGATGAAGATAGATGTCCAGGAACATTCTGAGACTGGATGATCAATGCCTTCCAGGACACCAATCTGAAAGGTTCACCTACAGATTCTCCTTCAACCCAGTGATGTGATTCTTCAGGTCCAAGGATGTGGATTGCCCCACCCTAAATTCTAGAGACAACCCCAAGCATTGTTCAGATCAGTCCTGACATCTGCAAAAGCATGTTGTCCCAAATGTTTTTTATGCCAGCGTGTTTTTTTGTGGGCATAGTATACAATTGAGGGGTGGTGAGATGCAAATGAGGTTCACAGCTGCCTGTGGTGGGTTTTCTGGCCCATCATGGCATGCACCAGCAGAAGATCCCACTGTAAATTCACAACGATATAAAGCCAATTTCTGAGCTTCCTGCCATATTCACCACTCTCCTCCATGTTCACCATTGAACCTACTGGTGGAGATATGGGAGAAAACCAGCCTTGTCTTCAAAACCATTGGCACAAACTGAACTGGTTTTCTGAGGTGCAGTTATCATTCAAGTTTCATCCAAGCTCATTTGCATAACCACAAATGTTGCAATCACAACACAATATAATGGAACATATTCCTTTTTCCTTGCATATAAATAGACTGAATGATATGTTTATGAGTGGTAACCCAATGCATTTTTACAAAACTGCTGGAAATGGAAATGATCACAGAAATGAAAGTTTTTGATCAGAATGTCCAGTTTTCCATTTATGAGTGATATAGGGCTGCCAGGATGTTTTTGTTGTTGTATTTAAAACTATCAAGTAGCCAGAGTCACAGAGTGGTTCAAACTGATTTGTAGCATGACAGATCCCAACAAAGTCATTCAGACCAGGCAGAGTGTACAATTTAGAAAGGCACAAGCAATTATGGTTCCAAATTCAATTATAAATAATTAGCATATACTAATAAAAGTAGTTATCCCGATTCACTCAAAGTTATTGATTAAGGTTTCATTGTGAATGCATAAGAGTATAGTGTCCAATTATGACTTGTTCATGTTATATCATCAAGAAATGATATCTGTGTCTCTGATCAATAGTATATCAACCTCCCTTTCCATTTTGTGTGTTCCAGTGGGCAAACCTAAGCTGCAGCTGCACATCGTTCAATTAAATGGTCCTTGACTCTTATGTGGGTCTTCTTTAATCTAGACCTATAGTTTTTACATAGCTTTCACTGTGCGACTGAGATTTTTAAACTTATGTGATTATTAACCCTTTCAAAGAGTAATTTGACATCTTATATCTGGAACAACTTTAAAAATATATCCACTAAACCATTTATCTGTTTCATTGGTGCACATAGTCACTTAAACATTTTAATATTGAGAAACAGTTATGACATACCTACTCATGCCTACATGCTCATTTTGAAGAGCCTCTTTGAATGGTCACAGATGGGCAAAATCAACAGAAACATGCCATACTCATTATTTCAGTCTAGGGATATGACCATTTTATGGGTGAGGCATGATGTTGCTGAACCAGTATTTTTGATCATGGACATCTTTGTCAAATCTCTCCTGGCTCTCACCTACCCTGACCTTCAAACAGTTTAAAATCCATCACATTTTCATGCTCTTCATCTCTGGAAAAGAGTCATATGGATTTGAAACATTAATTTTGGTTCTTCCTCAGCAGATGTTGCCAAATCCTACTGAGTTTTTCCAACATTTTCTGGGTTTTTTTATTTATTGGATGTGGGCATCACCAGCTAGGCCCATCCTTAATTGTTTTTGTTCAGAGGGCATTTCGGAGTTAACCACATTGCTGTGGATCTGGACTTCAGGTAAAGATGGCAAATTTCCTTCCCCAAGGAGCATTTGTGAATCAGATAGATTTTTACAATAATTGGCAATAGTTTCATGGTCATTATTGTACTTTTAATTATAGTTGATTTCAAATTTCACCATCTACCATGGTGGGATTCAATTACGGTGAGTTTCTAGATCATTAGTCCAGTGATATTACCATTATGCCACCATCTCTTTTGTGGAAACTTGATTTATGCTCAACTGAATTTGCACTTAAAATTCTTTGGTGTTTTATGCTGGGTTGGCCAACTTCAGATAAATTACCAGTGCAAATTGTAGGCCATGGTGAATAATCCAGCATGCTCCAGCTGCCTTTTAACTAAATTTAACTCCCTCCTACATTCTGCCTCATAATACATCAATGTGGATTTTACCGTCAGTGTCAAAACAATTTGCATATCACAGAACTTGGAACAATCCAACACAAAGATCTAGTGATTGCTTTGGCGGGAATTTCTCCTTTTCTCACGGTAGTTTAAATCTGGCATCCACCCAAGGGAATGTTTTGGTTTGCAACAGCAATGACATCAGCAAGCATGTTGGAAACTGATCAAAGTGATGCATTCAGTCAGCGACCAAGCAAGCTAAAAATTCTTCATGTTTAATTTACGTTTTCACTTCAAGAAATATATGCATGATTGAGCTAAGATAGAAGCTGAAATAAAAATCAGTAGTCATTTTTAGAAAGTCCCTTGTTTTTAAAAATGTACAGGGTCTTCTTGAGAAGAAATTTGAAATTTCGTAAATATCAAATTGGCTTTTCAGAGCCAGGAAGGGAGTCTGATAATAATTATATAGTTAGTGAAACATTTTATTCTGGATTATTTTTCAATGGGGTGAGCAGTATTAGAGTGAGTTCTGGTCAGTTCATGATTGCAATGGAGACATCTAGAACACCCCATGGAGGAGAGTTGTCTCGTTGACAGCAACCTCTGGATTTCCACATTATTCTGCACTTGTCTGAACTTCCAAAGTTACTGCCAGTTTTGGTTGATGAATGGAGGTTAGAGTTGACAGATTCAAAGTCATTACCTCAGCAAAATCCAGGTCATGAAGCTGCCAGGAAACTGCCATAAGAAGGAAGCAACATTGAAAAATGCTTTTCAGTTTGAACTAACCACAAATAATTTGCCCAAGCTTGTCCTGAAAGTCTTTTGTATCTGAACAGTGATGCAAATGCATTAATTCCTGAATTGTGATGCTCATTATCCATGAAGTGAAGGCAAACTGGGATATATTATGATCAATATTGTCAAACTACTTCTTATGCTCTCTGCCAGAAGGCAGATCCTTGCTGATTATTTGCCAGACTGTGGCGAAGTGTTGACTTTTTTTAACTACGATAGGGTGAGGAGGCAGGCCCTTAGTCTACCTCAGCTAGACCTGGCATTGAACCCCATGCTACTGATATTAATCTGACCCACAAACTAGTCACCTAACCAACTGAACTAACTGAATTTGAAAGAAGTAAATGGAATAGTTGTAATAATACTAAGATAGTAAAAGCAGTAATGTAATAATAGCAATAACGTGGTAACAGCAATGTAAAATGCAAGAAACTGATAACAAAATAAGGCACAAAGTAAACTTATGTAGCTCTATGTACATTGGATGGAGAGGTGTCGAATAATGGTCTGGCACATATAAGGTGCCAGACCATTATGCAGCATGGTGGCACAGTGGTTAGCACTGCTGCCTCACAGCGCCAGGAGCCTGGATTCAATTTCAGGCTTGGGGGCACTGTCTGTTTGGAGTCTGTATGTTGTCCCCATGTCATACTTTTCTGGGTACTCTGGTTTGCTCCCACAATGCAAAAAATACCATGGTAGTTAGGTGCATAGGCCATGCTAAATTCTCCCTCAGTGTAACCAGACAGACATCAGAGTGTGGTGACTAGAGAATTTTCACAGTAACTTTGTTGCAGTGTTAATGTACGGTTACTTGCAACTAATAAACTAACTAACTAACATTGGACTGAGTACATTACTGCCATGCCGTGATGTAAGAAAGCACATGACCCAGACCCAGGGTTCGGTACGGTGCTAAGCAGAAGTGGAAAAATACTTAAACATGGAGATAACTCCTCACTTGTATCCTTTATTGTACCTTTGCAAATAGTTGTGCATGCTTAGTATTAGTTGACTGCTGAAGACTATGAAAATTCCTTTAAGAGATTTCATTCTGTAACTGACACCCTCCCAACACCCTGTAACTCGTAGCTTACTTGGTAGTTGTGCGTGTCTCATCAAGTGAGAGGGGTTTCTTCTTCTCCTCAAGGACTTTAGCTCGCTGTGTGATTGTCAGATGAAATGGCAGGGTTAAAGTGAGAGAAAAGGGATAAACCAAGAGGTGCATGGCTACATCACCTGCAGACTGTGGGCTGAGGGTGAAGTAAGAAGTAAAAAGGTAGATAAAGCAGAAACATGGTTATATTTTTAATATGGATACAGGCAGTAATGTCAGCGAGCAACACCCCAGTTATTTCCTACAGCATCTCCCCCCTTGGGCATGATGACGTGCTGTCATGCCTGTCGCCTGCTTGTTAGCTGCTTCTGCCTCTGATCATGGGCCACTTTATACTGCAAGAGAAAAGTGCCTATGAGTGTGGTGAATGTGTTTGGGTGATGTACCTGCCACAATTATACAACTGGCAGTGTCTCCGAGTCATGAGATGCGATGCTTGCAGCAGTGCTGAGCAGGTGAGGATGAACTGAGGCAATGGTGTATATTTTGAAACAAATTGTTAGTAAGTGAACATGTCAGTATGTGAGATTGATAGAACAGGTGGCAACAGAAAATACATGAAGATGCATTTAGTGACTGACCATTTGTATAGTCACTAAACCCTTTGGCTGTAGTCATGTTCTTGAGGCCAGACTGCTGGCATTGATCACAAAAGTTATAGTTCCCACTGCTTTCTTAGTATTTGCCTGGGGCACTCCTGAATCCCTGAGGGAAGAGATTCTGTCTCCTATGCATTTCCTGAACACAGTAAGAAGTCTCACAATATCAGGTTAAAGTCCAACCAGTTGGTCTTTAACCTGATGTTGTGAGACTTCTTGTTGTGTTTACCCCAGTCCAACGCCGGCATCTCCATGTCATTCCCTGAACCGCAATCTCCAGCTCTGCCTTGGAGAAACTGTGGGCACGTTCTCTGGCCTGCTACACCATTTCAGTGTGTTTTTGCAGCTCTTACCACTTTTCATCCCTGCTGCGTCCAGAATGCAGTTTGCTTTCTGTGGCCCACACAGTAAGAAATCTCACAGCGCCAGATTAAAGTCCAACAGGTTTATTTGATAGTAACTGCCACTAGCTTTCGGAATGCTAGAGAGAGGCAGAACTCTCCACTCATTTGACGAAGAAACAGCGTTCTGAAAGCTAGTGATGTTTACTACCAAATAAACCTGTTGGACTTTAACCTGATGTTCTGAGATTTCTTATTGTATTTAACCCAGTCCAACTCCAGCATCTTCATATTCCAAAGCCCAGGCATGTTTTAAGCTTCACATATATTTGGAAGGCTGTATGCTTCAGCAGGAAGCCCAACTGTTTATCTGCTGCCTATATCATTTTGAATAGGGACATCAATTTTGTCGTTAACTAAGTTAGCCCCTTGGCTTTTATGTTCACTATGCTTGGGACTTAGCAAAGCTCTCATAGTTACTGGTCTTTAAAGAGAAGACCTTTAGTATTTTGGTGATGAAATGAAATGAGGAAGTATGTTTGTTAAAGTGCATTCCCTTGTTACTCATTTGTATGTAAAGTTCTCTGGAGGTCAAAGTTTAGATTTTCTACTTGATAACTCATTATCTTTTTGACTTTTGTTAGTTAAATTTCCTTTCCCAATATTTGCATAGCAGCTACATTTGCCACATATAGTTATCAAAATTTGGCCAGTACCAAGAAGAAATTTTTGGCAGTAGAGGTAAAATTGCAAGAATTTGGGCTTTCCTCTTTTTAAAATTAGTATTACTTTGATATGGACCCAATGATATATGAGGGATGCTTGAATGATTTGAAGGATTAAGATTTCCTACCTTGAAAATGTTTCATTTTTTGAATAATAGCAATCCATATACTCCAAAATTACGAACAATCATGTTTTCAGACCTTACTGGGTTCATTTGTTTTATGGATAGGGCCTATTTAACAAATGACATTACAGGATAGAATCATAGAATCCCTACAGGACAGAAGAAGACATTCAGCCCATCAAGCTTGCATCAACAATAATCCCACCCAAGCACTATCCTGTAACCCCAAATATTTATCCTGCTAATCCCCCTGCCACGAACAGGCAATTTAGCATGACCAATCAATCTAACTTATGGACTGTGGGAAGAAATTGGAACACCCAGAGTAAACCCATGCAGACACTGGAAGAATGTGCAAGCTCCATACAGAGAGTCACCCGAGGCCAGAATTGAACTGGGGTCCCTGGCGCTGTGAGGCAGTAATGCTAACCACTGTGCCGCCATGCCGTAGTGTAGGTCAAAAAAAGATTGAGTCATCATACATATTCCAGTCATTATAGAAGAAAGGTTTATTTGGGAAATGAATCTGATGAAAAAGGGACAAACAACAGCAAGACTGGAAAAGTTCCAACAGTGTATGAGGAATACTATAAGATAATATGATTTCTCTTGTGCTTCTCCTGCATCCATTAATCTTTCCAAAATGCTAAATTATCATGCCGCTCCTATCATGTTGAGCAGCAGACAGCTGCTTTATTCACATCATGTGGCTGTTCTAAACAGTGTGATAGGAATCAAAGGGATGTGAATCAATTAAATGAATAAACCAAGAAATGCTAGTTACATTGGAAAAGGAATAAATGAGGAAGAGCTGGAAAGTTGGAAAGAAGTTTAGCAACAGGTCAATGACTATTCTTTGAAAATATTCATGCATCGTGAAACTGTTGTCAACAAAATTAATTATACACTGGGACATTTCCGAAGGATATTTTAATATGAATTGAAGCTATTTATTTTAATCTTGCATGGATCATTATGCAATTTTGGCCACCTTATCTTCAAAAGGATATTGATATTTTAAGAAATGCTGTGAGTTATGGAACGTGACTCAGCATTAAACAAAACAAAATAAAATCGAGAGCAGAATATGATACAAATTTTTAAAATGCTGAGAGGAAGCAACACAGATGATTTCACTTGAATTGAACGCAAAGGTAGAAAACATTAGAATATTACAAATCTTAAACCAAGACTGAGATTAAAATAAAATGTTTTGCTCTATGAAGTTGTGAACGTATGATATTTTAAAAATAAAATATGATATTTTAGAAATAAATAGAATAATTTGATAAGGATGCAACAAGATATTGTAAAAAAATACAAGTAGAGCACAGTGTGAAAAATATTCATTTTCATTCATGCAGCACAAATGTATGGACCATTTATGACATTAAAATTCATGTCCAGGAACTTACACATATCTCCATCTGCTGATATTCATTGTTATGAATATTCAGGATTATCTCACCAGTGAAGCATTGGATGAAAATAGAACCTTGCAAATCAGCACCCCAGGAAATTTAGACAAGAAAACCATTGGAGTGAGCAATTTAATTCTGTATGGTAACTGAAATATCTGGGCTTTGTCAGGTTGAATAACCAGGGCTCATGAACAACTTGGCACTTGAACCATAGTTTCAACATCCTAAATATGGAACAGTCAAATGCTCTCTGTAGCGTAACAATTCTAATGCTTCTGAAACTACAAAAGTGTTACAACTGATCAATGAAAAAAACAGCTTGTATTATGATTCCATTTTTGATGTCTTAAAATGTCACAAGGTGCTTCACAGGAGCACTACAAAACGAAGTATTGCACCGAGCCACAAGAAGATATTAGGTAAGATGACTAAAAGCTTGGACAAAGAAATGTGTTTTAAGTCTTAAAGGAGGTAACTAATGAGAGAGTCAAAGTGGTATAGGGAAGGAATTCCAGAACTCGGGGCCTCAGCAAAATAAGGCATGGCTGCCAATCATGGAAAAATTGTCATTGGGAATGCAGGAGGTCGGAATCAGAGAAGCATGAATATTATTATAAAGCATTGTGGGGCTTGGTGAGACTACAAAGAAAGCCCATGGAAGACTTCTACAGAAAATGCAGATGTGTGGAATAGAGGGTGATTTAGCTAATTGGATTAGAAATTGGCTGGCAGATAGAAGACAGAGGGTGGTGGTTGATGGGAGATATTCATCGTGGAGTTCGGTGACGAGTGGTGTGCCTCAGGGGTCTGTTTTGGGGCCCCTGCTGTTTGTAATTTTTATAAATGATCTGGATGAGGGTATTGAGGGATGGATCAGTAAATTTGCAGATGATACTAAAGTTGGTGGTGTGGTAGATAGTGAAGAGGGGTGTTTTAGTTTACAGAGTGACTTGGACAAGTTGCAGAGCTGGGCCGAGAGGTGGCAAATGGAGTTTAATGTGGAAAAGTGTGAGGTAATGCACTTTGGCAGGAACAATAAATGTGTAGAGTATAGGGCTAATGGTAGGGCTCTTAATAGTGTTGAGGAACAGAAGGATCTTGGTGTATGTGTCAATAGATCCCTGAAAGTAGGCAGTCAAGTGGATAAAGTTGTTAAGAAGGCTTATGGAGTCTTAGCTTTTATTGGTAGGGGGATTGAATTTAGGAGCCGCAGCATCATGTTGCAGCTGTACAAAACTCTAGTGCGGCCGCACTTGGAGTATTGTGTGCAGTTCTGGTCGCCACATTATAAGAAAGATGTGGAGGCATTGGAGAGGGTACAGAGGAGGTTTACTAGGATGTTGCCTGGTATGGAGGGCAGGTCCTATGAAGAGAGGTTGAAGGATTTGAGGTTGTTTTCGTTAGAAAGGAGGCGGCTAAGAGGGGATCTTATTGAAGCATATAAGATGATTAGAGGTTTAGATAGGGTGGACAGTGATAGCCTTTTTCCTAGGATGGAGAAAGCTAGCACGAGGGGACACAGCTTTAAATTAAGGGGTATGAGTTATAGGACGGATATCAGAGGTAGGTTCTTTACTCAAAGAGTGATTAGGGAGTGGAATGCCCTGCCTGCAGCTGTTGTAGATGCGCCAAGTTTGGTGGCGTTTAAGAGGTTAGTTGATAAGTATATGGATGAGAAGGGAATGGTTTAGTTAGGAGGGGCATTGCTTTTTATTTTGGTCGGCACAACATCGAAGGCCGAAGGGCCTGTTCTGTGCTGTATTGTTCTATGTTCTATGAAAGGAATGGTCGTGGAGAGATCTGAAAACAAGGATGAGAATTTTAAAATCAAGATGTTCCTTGACTAGTAGCCACTCACTGAAGGTCAGTAAGCACCAATCTCTACAGAGAACAATTATTTTATAAAAGATATGTGAATGTCAGTGACAGAAAATATCACACAGCAAGATTTCAAGTTTTAATACTTCTACGATGAAAAAAAACCAAGCAACATTGACTAACACTTTTTATTGCAATTTATACTCCATATTATAGAAAAGATCCCTTTATGATCCTTGGCATGACCAGCAACCCGACACACATTAGCCACAATTTTAACAAAAATGATCTTACGAAAAATAGTATCAATGCCAAATGAGCAAGAAAATAGGAGAGAATGGCATTGGTTATTTTGACCAGTTGCAATACTGGGTGTGATCCAGTTTGCACCATTAGAAAGGGACCAAAATGATTATAAGCTATTCAGTGCAAAGCATGAAACCAATTTTTGACCTTAACTCTATTTTCTGGGATTGGCGCGATTTGTGCCAAGTGTGGTGAGGTCGGAGAATCACTTCCTTTGTCTCTTAAATGAATACTTTATTCTCCCAAAATTAATCCAAAGCTTTACTTTGCTCCCAATAGCCTACTTTATTTTTCCTTTCACAGACTGATAACCTTTAATTCCCAAACTTTCATGTTATGGGTTATGCTGGGTGTTCCTCCCTCTTGCCATTACTAGGCAAATCTTCCAGCCTCTGTTTTAAATTGTGGTAAACCTAGTCTGTTCAATCTGTATATGAGCTCCCACCTACCTTCTGTTGGTTAATAATAAATACAACATTTTATCCACATCGGGTGCAGAAATGTCTGTCTTTATCTCTCTGCTATCTTGCAAGCTGACTTGTCCCTGTCGGGTTCAGTGATATCTTCAAAACTATTGTATTACAATGGTTTGCTATGGACTCTTCCTCTCTTAAAGTCTATCTCGATGGCAATATAAATCACATGGGCCTTATACACAATTGGAAATGCTAATCCCCAATTTGATTATACCCTAGAATTAAATAGGCAGTTTATAACCTTTATGCACCCTGATATTCCTAATGCCCCCCTCTAAAAAGTGAAAGTTGGGAAATTCCTCAGCTCAGCATGCAAAGCTGGGATTTTCATTCTGGTGAAAGGGCAAATGGAGGAAGGACTGGACAGCCAGTGGTAGGTCCATGCTCGAGTCAGGCTCATCACCTCTAATACTGTGGAGTGCTGAGGTGGGCAGGTTAAAAAGTAGAACTCAGTGCTTTGGGACTTTGCTTTAATTTTACTTTGTATTAGGCTTCCTTGCCACCAATTTTCTCACCCTTGCACACATTTTTCATTCTCCAGCAATGCTGTCCCATTCCGTCACAGACACCCCACCAACAGTCCTTGGTGCTTTCCATGCCAACCTCCAAATTGCTGCTCCTCCATCCACCCCCATAATTCCCACACCAACTCATGCCACTTCCATGTCAATTCATCCAATATGCACTTCATGTAGAATCAATTAATCTTATAGTAATAACAGTGTATATGGAAAAGCTTTTAAAAAACAGTAATTCCTCGATAACTTTTTTTTAATAAAATGTCTTTTAATAGAGCTGAGCCAAAAGGTGTAAGTCAAACAATGATCTCCCTTTGGTGCATAGTTTCAATAGACTAATGAATGCTTGAGTTTTCAGCCAGGCCTCATTATGCGTAGTGAAAGAAAATACAAAACACACTTCCCATAAAATTTCCACCTAACATTAATGAATTTTAAGCTAATTATCTGAAATTCAAAATGAGATAGGTAGAAAAATCTGTAATTTTGCTATATTTTAAAATTTTATTTGCAAAGTTCCTTTTCATTTTAATATGTTTCAGTAAAAATATATCTTTGATTTTTTTCATCTTCTGACTATAACCAGATAAAGTACATGACAAAATGGCATGTGAAAATATAAAAATTTTAACCATGTGCCAATATTGTTAGCGAATACAGAATTATTTGTATAAGGAAAAATAACCATATTATGCAATAAAAAAACAAAATTCTACTAAAAAGTACCAATAATTCAGTCTGTTTCTATAAGCTTGTAGAGGGTTTCTGTAAGACTGTTTAATTTTGCTGATATATTTTGCTGTTTGGAAGTTCAGAAAACTACAGTTAGTAGTTCATGGTTTAGCTTTAACATTTTTCATCTTTTTAAT
Source organism: Sphyrna mokarran (assembly GCA_024679065.1). Taxonomy (NCBI): domain Eukaryota; kingdom Metazoa; phylum Chordata; class Chondrichthyes; order Carcharhiniformes; family Carcharhinidae; genus Sphyrna; species Sphyrna mokarran. The sequence goes on from JAGIQG010000003.1 coordinate 92,854,356, forward strand.
TTCTAGCCTTTATATATAGATATGAAATTGTAAGAAGGTTCAGTGTGAAAGATAATACAGGGATATTACTAACATTTCATAATAACTATGAACAATAGAACTATGACAACCTCTTAAACTCAACATGCTTAAGAACAGAAAAAATACTTATTTAATAAGCTTTTTCACTAGTATTATGTGCTTTAACTATAATTAAACTTTAAATTGGGGAAGTCAGGATGTGAAAATAAATGAAAGCCATTGTAAGGAACAGTACTGTATTAATTATTGACAATAATGTGTTTTGTAATCATCTTCTTAGATATATATTCTAGAAGAATATATTCTCAATAACAGGCGGATCTTTTGAAAGTTGAATTTAAATAGTTGCTGGTTGTAATGGAAGTGGCTGCAGTACATTTGCATTTTAAGTCTTGACTTTTCCCCTTTAAGCAATAATTTACATTCTTAATTTAGAAAATCCAAGCATACAGATGTCTAATGAACTGTCAGCTCTGGGAACTGTGAGCTAACAGTGATGCCAAGGCTGTTCTCTCTCTATACATAATAACATTGGACCCCATTTGTCTCATAGCGCTGCTGCTCTCACACATTCACTGAAGATCGATGTTCGTCTATTCCTGGGAGGCCTAACTACTTGGACAGGAATCAAATGTTGATTGCAATTTGTGGACTCAAAGGCAGAAGTAAAATCCAATGGGCTTTATATGTTTACACCTTATTACCAATTAAGAACTTAAAGTAGTAGAATCAATTCTGAATGAAGAAGGATAGGCATAAGTGTATTCAGCAAGACACCATCAAAATTTTAACTATGAAAGAGCTCACTCGAGAGGTGGTGATTAGTTGAGACCAATCTATTTAATTTATTCTTGAAATTTGGGCATTTGTGAAACTGCTGACATTTATCTCTCATCCTTGGTTATCATTAAGGAAGTTCTGCTCCTTGAGTAGCTGCTGTTGAAGTGTTGAAGATGCTCACATCCAGCTGTTGGATGGGAAATTTCAATGATAAAGGAACAGTTATATATGTCTAGACTAGTTGTATATGACTTGAAGGTGATGTCCCAGGAACCTGCTGCCCTTGTCTTTAAGGCGGTAGAGATTGAGTTTCAGATAGTTTGAGTTGAGTTTGAGATAGAGTTTGAGGTGCACAGTTGGAGAAGCCTCAGTGACTTGCTGTGTGCATCCTGTGAAGTATGTACATATTAATACTCAGGCATAACATACTGTTAGAGCAGAGAGTGAATATTTAAACTAGTGGATGGGATGGCAATTTTGCAGCTGCACCCAGCATTGCAAGTTGTGTATATTCTATCAAGGTCTTGTCTTGTGCCTTGTTGTTTGTGGAATATCTTCAGTGAAACTAGATGTGAGCCACTAGCTGCAGAATACCCGGTTTCTCACAGCCCAACTCATGATGAAGATCAACTGTTGAGCTCTCTCTTGTTGGGGATTATCATTGTGTTTGGCGCAAATCTTTCTTACTATTTAGCAGCCACTCTCTGGATATTGACTAAGTTCTGGTGCATGTGGATATTCATTACCTGAAGATTTGTGAATGGGGCTGAAAATTTTGCAATCATCAGACAACAGCATCACCCCTGACATTATGTTGTGGAGAAAGACATTGATAAAACAGTTGAGGGTAGTTAACCTTGGGTGACTGCTCTTAATAACTCCTGCACTGATGTCATAAGTTTGAACTGATTTGCCTTCAACACCTATTAGTTACCTTAATTTGAGCTAAACAAGACCATCAACGGCAGACTTCCTTCAATTCCGATTAACGTCAGTTTTATTAGGGGGCTTTAATGCCTCGCTAAGTTGAATGTTGCCATCATGCCACAAACAGTCACAATCTGTGAATGAATGATAGAGAGTGAAGACATGGAGCCAATTGGTCCTGGCAGAACCGAAACAGCATCTGTGAGCAAGTTTTGGTGAATATATGCCAGTTAATTGCACTGCTGATGATTCATTTCATCACTTTGCTGATTGTGAGTAGGTTGATAATTGGCTGGTTCGATTTGTCTCTCTTATGTGGTCAGGCCAGACATCAGTCATTTTCCACATCATTGGGTCATTGCTTGTGTTGTTGCTTTATGGTTCAGCATGGCTAAACGTGTGATTAGTTCTGGTGTGTTGATCTATAGCATTGCAATCTGGAATCTTAGCTTTTGTTGTATCAGTTGTTTATTGATTTTGTGTAGAATGTGATCAAAGACTGGCATCTGTGATGGTGAAGGATTCAAGAGGATGCCAAAAAGCTCATCTATTTGGGACTTCTACCTATTTGTGAATCCGAACACTTTGACCTTGCCTTTTGCACTTATTTTAAGTACCACTGTTGCTGAGGATGGGAATCTTCATTGAACTGCCTTCTGTTATTCATGATGTGTTTCAACATGATCTGTTAGTTGTGAAATCAGTTTGTTTTGTCGATAGCATGCTGCTGTCACTGTTAAGCACTCCTGTAGCCCTTTGATATAACTTGATAAACTGGCATCCCAATTTTAGGTATGATGTAGTGAGGAACATACTAGACCATGTGGTTGCAGATTGTGGTGAAGTACAATTCTTTTGGTGCTGAAGTTGACAATTCTCATTGTACCCAGTGTAAAGATAATAAATCTCTAGTCATTATCCCACCTTGTACAGTTGCCACTCCTATCAATGCCATCATGGGTAGATACATCTCTGGCAAGTAGATTGGAGAGGATGTAGTCAGGTGAATTCTTTTATATTGTTTCTTTCATCACCTTCCACAAATCCTGTGATTGTACTATGGTTAATACTTGATGATGGATATTAAAGTCCTCAACCTAGACTATACTCTGTAATTGCCTACAATTAAGGCTACTTCTAAGTGATGTTCAACATGGAAATGTATTAATTTATCAGTGATGTGATAAGCAGGAATTTTCTTTTCCTGTGTTTGACCTGAAGTCATGAAGCTTCATGAAATTTGAAGGTAGTGTTAAAGACAATTACGGCTATTTCCACCCCGACAATTATACTGTTCTTTCGGCTCTAGTTTGTCCTGTTTGTTGGACTGTGTAAAGGTCATGTGATTTATGCTGTCTATATATAAACAAATGTTAGTAGTTTCAATGAACTTCATTAGACTTCATTTGTGCAGAGGCTGCACAATCACATATTGTGTTTAATGTTTTTGTATGTAATTCATCTCTGTTATTTGAACAGAAGCATTAATCTATTGTCAGGTGCAAACCTTACGTGTTGTCTTCTACTGCCCATGATCAATATGTTTATATGCAAGGAAGTGTGTTTTTTTTGTCCTTGAGCAACTGTCCCAATTAAATAATCCTACCAACAGGTTTTTGAGAGTTTTAAAAATAAAGAATGTTATGTATAATCACAAACTTGCGCTAGATGTTTACAACACAATGTGACACACATTCATCTCACACACCTCTATCACACATACAAAGATTAGATACAGATGAAGGTGAAACAATACAATTATAATTTAAAGGCAAAATCCTGAAACAAAAACAGAAAACAGAGCTCTGATGAAAATCACCAGACTTGAAACATTGGTTGTATTCTCAATCCACAGATGCTGTCAAGCTGGCTGAGTTTCTTTAGCATTTTACGCAATTCTAATTTATGATTGTCTCAGTTTCCTTCATCTTGGATGAGTTGATGGTTTAGTTAAAGTACATTTCCTGGAAAGCAGATGACTCTCAGTTAGCTGTGATGCTTCTTGTAGTTGAATATTCAAAAAACTAGTTTTTCAGCTGAATTCAAAAATTAGAAGGGGTTGGGGATATCCTTTTCCCACATGCAAGATATTGTTGTTTATTACCTTGGCAACTAGTTGATGGCTTCCTGCTAGAATCCTGTTTGCAGACAACAAAATGGTTTCTTCACCACGTGACTTGTACAGATTCAAGATCCTTTCGCCAAAATTGGATGGCATATTGATTACACAACCTGTATTGTCATTTGGCACCTTGAAGTTCACTCTGTATAGTTTGCATGAGGGACCATCATAACACAATGGAAAATTAATGGGATCTATTTTCATGACCCTAACGACCATTTATTTTCAGTGTTTCGTTTGTCCATGGTGAAAACAAAATGTTGCTATCAGGAATGCAACATCTTGTTTGTTGTTGGCCCATCCTTAAACAAAGGAATGTGTGAATTTCCCAGATGGCCATGAGCATCCACATGTAATTAGATATTTTCTTGAGACTCGGGACTGTCTGAAGTCAAAATACCGAAGATCACATGATTTGTAGCAGCCATTTTAATAGTCTGTGTTCAAAATGTTAAAGTGTTAATTGAAGGTTCTAGAATATATATTGGAATTTGACAATATTTAAAATAAATATGTTGGTTCCATTGAAAAGCATACAAAACAAATACATTAAGCATTTGCTTAATAATGCACAGTGTAATTTCCTTTCAGATGGGTGACTTAAAATGTGAACTCCTTCTGTTGGATCACTGTTTGGCCAATGAAATATTACAGAGAAAATATTAAATAATAACATGAATCCTAGATCATTTCATTCATTTTGATGTCTCACTTCATTACAAAACTAACAAAAAAAAAGCTTTGCTTTTTACTGTTTGTATGTGCTAGTACTGGAAACTTGCAATCTGGATTTCAATCCCCAAGTAGTAATGATTTTAATTATGTATGTCAATACCACATGTTGTACTTTCAAGTATAAAATTTGCTTCATCAGAGATGTCGCACCAACGAATGCAGGCTCAAATGTTGATGGGCAAAGTCGAACCAATTTCAAAATTTGCTGGAAAATATTTTCTCACATGCCAGACGACTGGCAAGTACTTGTACTGGTTCTGGCTACTTTTAAACAACATCTGTTATTTATGCTCCATTAAGCTATACACATTTGAGGGAATCAGCTGAATTCTCTTTTGGGTGATAAATGTGGCTTGTAATTATCCTTGCTATGTCTAAATCCAAAGAAATTTCCTCCAGTTCCAGTATTCGTTTTTGGCCTGTTCTGAATGGCTGACAGACATATTGACAAGATCCTAAATGTAGCCAGAATGCCATGTAAGGGAGACATATGCCAACCGCCTTGCGCAGGATTATCTGTAAAGCTGTTGCAAAAAAAAGGAGGCAATTAATATCAGTATCATTATAGCTAAATGCTGAAGTAACAATACTACTCATTAGGATCAAAACTCCAGGTGTTACTTACTAATTTCGTTATCTATACTAAATCATATTGTATAGGTTATATTATACCAACTATGTAAAAATGCATGACTTTGGGCGTTACTTTTGTGTGTGTGTTGTGAGTGAGTGAGTGCATGCGTGTTGTGAGTGCATGCGTGTTGTGAGTGCATGCATGTTGTGAGTGCATGCGTGTTGTGACTGCATGTGTGTTTGTAGGAGGTCAGTCATTTGATAACTGTTTTGCCTATAAGGAAAGTCAAGAGAAGAAAAAGATAGGACAGAAACCCAAAGCAAGCGTGAGGAGATTAAGAAGGCAAAACCTTGGTAAATATCTAACAAACAGAGATGGGATGCAAAATAACAACCAAAATTTCGGACACATTGAACGAACTTCTGTGAGGTTGTTGGATTCAAATACACACAACAAAACAATAAAATAAAAATTACTCCAAAGAAATATGCATCTCTGCCTCAATAATAACAGTCGTCTGACAACAGAATATAAACATTTTGCTTTGACAAAGGGTCGTCTGGGCTCGAAACATCAATTCATTTTCTCTCCTTACAGATACTGCCAACCTGCTGAGATTTTCCAGCATTTTCTCTTTGGAATATAAACATAAACCAGCAGATGAAAAACTCGCAGGTTGAGAGAAGACACATGCCAATGGTGGTCAGTGGAAAAGTGCTGTGCAGTAGGCCCATGCTTTTTCTACACTTGTATTCATCCTCTTTCTTCCTACACAATAGGCAGTTTTATAATGATCTAAATTCAAGTTTCCTGGTCACAAGTTTGTCTCAGTGTGAAGTTGAAAATGATTTTTCTTTTACTAAAATGCCATTGCTTTATCATGACAGTTTAACTAAATAACTTCTGTTTAATTTCAGTCACAAAAGGAAGTATATTCCATAATTGAATTTGAAAATACTGAGGCCTGGATTTTCCAATCCCTTTCACATTAGTTGGTTGGGCAGTGAGAGTGGAAAATGCACAAGAAAGCCTTAGATTTATTTCACGTCGGCATAAATGCAGGAGTGATCATCCCTGCCCTCCATCAGTGGTGGGTCACATTTCCTGCTCAACATCAGAAACTTCATTGTAATAAATTAGTATATCATTATTGGACGCACACTCTAGGATTATACCCCCATATCCCAACTGCACTAGATATCCGGCACTCAGAAACCACGCATGGCGGGAATGCATGCGCAAATCCCGCGAGTAGTTCCACACATAACTCTCCCAGTCCACTGTGTTAAAATTTTAGTAAGAGGTCTGACAACACCAATTTTAAATCCAACCGATTTATTTGATAGTAAACTTGCAAGCTTTCGGCCTTTGTAGCCTTCGTCAGGCAAATGAGGTGTTCTGGTCTGGCAGACCAGAACACCTCATTCGCCTGGGATCGTGAGTTTACTATCAAATAAATCAGTTGGATTTAAAATTGGTGTTGTCAGACCTCTTACTGAATTTACTCCAGTCCAACGCTGGCATCTCTAAATCATTAAAATTTTAGCACAGCACAACAGAGAATCGCCCCCTATATTGCCATTGGCAGGCTCAATGCCACTCTTCCCGCCTGACACTGCAGAAGAACAGGTGGAATATCACGTCCTTTATTTTTCCACATTTTATTATTCTGCTTTTTAATACCTATTTCTTGTATTCCTCTCTGTTCACTTACCTTTATTTCAATCTTCTTTCATTATCTGACACTTTCTATTATGAATTCCGATTTTTCCTCTTTGTGTCCCAAACTTATCATATCTTAAAATTTCCCAATCTAAAGGTACAATTCCACTGAAGCTCTAGAAAATTATGACAAATGAGCCTCTTTATTTGAATACCTTGGCTAAAAACCAGTCCATCCCAAATAACAGTAATCATCAAAATTACCATGTTGTCACAAAGCAATTCCACCAAGTTCCTCCCCTTACTGAATTTTGTATCCATTGTATAGCTCGTATTTTCTTTTCATGCTTCATTGTTAAAACAGACAAAAAGTATTAATTGAACACCTGCCATTTCCTTGTAAGGATATTTCCCAACCAGCATATGCCAGAGTCCTGTTTATTAGGGCTGATGATATTGCTACTTTCATTAGTGCATTAGCCAGCTACTTACTGGCTAACGATAGATTGTGGAATAATTTTCTGCACTGTAGTTTGGGAGTTCGTCTGTACTTGATTCAGTCTAAAATGCCCCAGATAACTCCCTTGCTCCTTACTCCTTGTTCTGAGTGGTTAGAATCAGGCAGAAAAGTTCCATGTGAACAGGCCTGGAATTACTTTCAGTACCTTCCTTATGCCCCAACTCTGGATCTCAGTACATAGCTGGTGTCACAATAAGTACACCATGCACAGAAAAGCCAACAACTCTCAAGCAGTCAGATACTGTAGAATCTAAGCAACCAGAAACTTGGCAGTGAGCAGCAGTCTGCATCACAGAACAGAAAGTCGGACTTGGGAAAAATATACATATGCCCTAAGATATTCACTCTCATTTTCATTTTTTTGTAAATGTGTCATTTACAGAATCAGAGGAGCTTTATTATAATGAATGAATACTTTGCGTCAGTATTCACAAAGGAGAGGGGCTTGTTGACAGCTCCTGTTCTGAGGGAGCTGTGGACCAGTTGAGGGAAATATCCATACTGAGGGAGGAAGTGTTACAGCTTCTAGGTAGCATTAAAACTGATAAGCCTGATGGCATTTATCCCAGGCTGCTTAGGGAGGTGTGAGGTGAAATTGCTGGGCCTCTGATACAAATTTTTGTCTCTTCCTTGGACACAGGTGAGGTCCCAGAGGACTGGAGAATAGCTAATGTTGTACCGTTGTTTAAAAAGGGTAATAGGGATAACCTTGGAAATTATAGGCCGGTGAGTTTGACGTCAGTGGCAGGGAAGCTGTTGGAGGGGATTCTTAGAGATAGGATGTATAGGCACTTAGAGCGTTGCGATCTGATTAGGGATACGCAGCATGGATTTGTTAAGGGGAGGTTGTGCCTTACAAATCTGGTAGAATTTTTTGAGGAGGTGACGAAAATGGTGGATGAGGGGCAAGCCGTTGATGTCGTCTATATGGATTTTAGTAAGGCGTTTGACAAAGTCCCTCATGGGAGGTTAGTTGAGAAGGTCAAGGCTTATGGGATACAAGGACAGGTAGCTAGATGGATAAGTAACTGGCTTGGTAATAGGAGACAGAGAGTAATAGTGGAAGGATGTTTTTCTAGCTGGAGGTCAGTCACTAGTGGTGTGCCGCAGGGCTCAGTACTGGGACCTCTTCTCTTTGTAATATATATAAATGACTTGGAAGAGGGAGTAAGTGGAGTGATCAGCAAGTTTGCAGATGATACAAAGATTGCTGGACTTGCGGATAGTGAGGAGCATTGTCAGGCAATGCAGCAGGACATAGATAGGCTGGTAGCTTGGGCAGACAGATGGCAGATGGAATTCAATCCTGATAAATGTGAGGTGATGCATTTCGGGAGAAAGAATGTAGGGGGGAGGTATATGATAAAGGGTAGACCTATTCAGAGTATAGAAACGCAGAGGGACCTGGGGGTGCAGGTGAACAAGTCTCTGAAGGTGGCAGAGCAAGTGGAGAAGGTTGTGAAGAAAGCATATAGTATGTTAGCTTTTATAGGAAAGGGGTATAGAGTACAAGAGCTGGCCTTTAATGTTGCAGTTGTATAAAACGTTGGTTAGACCTCATTTGGAATACTGTGTCCAGTTCTGGTTGCCTTACTACCGGAAGGACTTGGAGACTCTGGAGAGAGTGCAGAGGAGGTTTACCAGGATGCTGCCTGGTATGGAAGGTCTGAGTTACGAGGAGAGGTGAGGCAAATTGGGACTGTTTTCCTTAGAAAGACGTAGACTTAGAGGAGATCTAATAGAGGTGTACAAGATTATGAGGGGTATAGATAAACAGGGTTAAGCTTTTTCCTAGGATGGATTCGAATAGCACGAGGGGTCACGGGCTTAGGGTGAGGGGGGTAAGGTATAATTTGGATGCTAGAAGGAGTTTTTTCACACAGAGGGTGGTGGGGGTATGGAATGCGCTGCCAAGTAAAGTGGTGGAGGCAGGTACTCTGGAGTTATTTAAGAGATAATTAGATGGGCACATGAACAGAATGGGAATGGAGGGGTATAGAAAACTGATTTAAAATAGGGATCGTGAGCCTTGGGAGTCCCGGGGAAGTGTGTAAATAGATGATGATATTGATGTACTTGTTTTTATCCTACAGGTGCTTTGGCCCACCTTGTTGTCTAACAAGGGTTGAACTCGAAACAACCTGATCAACTATGATTACAATGAATGGCAGAGCAAGCTTAAGAGGCCAAATGGTCTAATTCTGTTCCTTTGTCATATGTTTTTAATATTTGAATGTTCATATTTTTAAAGCTAAGAGAGTCTGTAATAATAATGCATCTCAGTTACCCATATAAAATACTAGCAACTTGGACTGAATGACTTACAATTCTTAGACTCAGGTTCTTTTTTATCAGGTCAGCAAACAGGTGATTGATTAGTTAAACAATTTGAAAGCAATTTATGAAATTCAACACTAATCTATAGCACATTGAATTATTTTCTATTATGCAATACTATAAAATTCAGCTTCTGGCATTAACTTTTTTATAGAAATCAATAATCTTTAAAAATAAATTTAAGCTTTCAGTTAATAGCTGAAAGGATGGTACAAGAAAATTTCATATTTTAAGACCGTGACTGTAGCAAAACGTTAAAAGACTCTCAACTAAACACTATCTTTGGAGGCAACTTGTACTTTAAACCACAAAACAGAGTGTTCCTCTTTTCCTTTTGGAACTGCCCCCCAACTGTTCCTGTGCTGGCAACAAACGAGTAGTTTAAACTGGTTGTAATATTTTGTAAATAAGTCAACATGAACTCATCACAATTCTGAGTGATGCCTCACACAAATTGAGTGCAACAAATTTCATTAAAGATGTGTTGTAATCTTTGTCGCTCACTTACACATCACGCTGCTTCAAGAATTTTCAACCATTAAGAAGGTAAGTGAATGTTCACTCTCATGTGAACATTCTCATGTTTTTATTTTTCACCTCTGGACAAGGTGGCAATGTCTGCTGTGGCTGGTTTTGAGGCCATTAATATTTATCTGGTGATTGCAAGGAAGATTTGATTGTTTAGATTGTATCAAAACTGCAGAATCCTTTGTTAAAGTTCTTCAAAACATTAGCATTATTGCACTGATCATCAAGGTGGTTGGGGGAGGCAGTGGGGGGAGACGAATCACTGAATGTCTTTGGCAATGCTCCAAAATGGTCTTCCATGATGATGACAGTCTTCTCCCAGTTATTTGATCTTGGATCACAATTAAACAATGCTTCAAGTGGACAAATCATGACAGGATACATGCAGTGTTTTCAGGAATGAATTACATAATTCTACCGTTGTTATTAATCACACATAATGCAATTGCCTTTTCATCCTGAGTAACAATACTGAACTATTTTGAGATGAAACTGTTACATTTTAAGTTTCACAATTCAGATGATCTCAAATGATAGCAAAATCAACTTGCTAGTAGCAAATCAAGTTGAAATAATGCAGTATCAGAGTGCGGATTTTCTGGGTTGTTATGAGCCTGGACAGACTCCCTTGTTCTGGACACAATCTGAAGCTTTGTGTCTAAAGCAGACAAAAATTGTGATTCAAGACAGTTGCTAAGGGATAAAGCTACAAAATTCCATGGATTTTGCATAACCAAAAATAAACTTCACAAGGTCAGCAAGATAAAACAATTTATGAACATACATTTTATACTCTAACATGCAAGGTTATTATAAGGTACTTGTGAATTAACAGTAAACTGTGGTTGAACACAAGACAATGCACATTAAATGATACTTGCAACCAAGAGAGATTCCACAGATTTCTCAACAACCCACCCAGACATCAGTAAACACTGTGAATCAACCAATCTCATTGAAACTCTGTCACTCTTTAGGGTAACACAGTGGTTAGCACTTCTGCCTCTCAGCACCAGGGACCTAGGTTCAATTCCAGCCTTGGGTCACTGTCTGTGTGGAGTTTCCTCCAGGTGCTGTGTTTTTATCCTACACTCCAGGCTTGTGTGAGTTAGATTGATTGGCCATGTTAAATTGTTCCTTAGTGTCAGAGGGATTAGAAGGGTAAATAAGTGGGGTTGCGGGGATAGGACCTAGGTGGGATTGTTGTCTGTGCAGGCTCAATGGGCTGAGTTGGCTCCTTCTGCACTGAAAGGATTCTATGATTCTCAGATTCCAGTCTTTTCCTTTGAAGATCAACCTGGGGATTCTCTCCAAAAGTCCCATCAACTTGTACAGCCTGAAGAAGAGCCTATCTTACAGGGCTTCAATCACATCTTCTGCAGCTCTACTCCCCGGATTCCATATCTGTACTCCAGCGCCAACTCACAAGCGCAACTTCATCTCTCCAACTGCACTGAGCAGAACAGTTCTGCATGAGAGGGGTACTTTGCTCCAGCATCTTGCAATGTGGGATCATCAGTCTTCTGCTGCCTTTTTAGGTCTTCATGGTTTCTCCCAAGACATCATCACAAAAGTGTGCCAATCTTCCCTATTGTGTCTACTCCACCATTTGACCATAGCTGATAAGTTTCCCAATTCCATTCTCCTGCCTTTTCCACATAACCTTAGATCCCCTTACCAATCACAAGCCTATTTATCTCTGTCTTAAATACCCTCAATGTACTGGCATCTGCAGCTTTCTGTGGCAATGAACTCCACAGATTCAGCACTCTCTGGCTGAAGAAATTCGTACTTAACTGAGACCTTTCCTTATCTCTCGCTTGTCTGTTTCGGACTCTTCTCAATTATGGTGCACCACTCCCAGTCACATGATCAGGGGTCTCCATACTGTTTTCTTTCCACACAGGAGCACTGCCCTTTGCCCAAAGAAACTTGGATTGTTGTACTGTGCATGCTTGGAAACTCCTGAGGCCTTTTGGGGTGTGAAGTAAAGTAAGTCAGATCCCATAACAAGGGAAGGAAAATTAAATCAAAATCTTTTTGATTTTGATTTTGATCTTTGATTAGCAAAGAGCTAGGAGATGTTGGGGATCTAGAGAAGTATAAGGCTTATAAAAGAGAGCTTAAAAAGGAAATTAGGAGAGCCAGAAGGGGTCATGAGAAGGCCTTGGCTGGTAGGATTAAGGAGAATCCCAAGGCCTTCTACAAATATGTGAAAAGTAAAAGGATGAGAAGAGAAGGGATAGGACCTATAACAGGTGAAGGGGGAAAAGTCTGTATGGAACCGGAAGAAATGGCAGAGGTGCTTAATGAGTACTTTGCCTCAGTATTCACGGTGGAAAGTGATCTGGGAGGATGCACTACAAGTTTGCGGCAGACTGAAAAGATTGAGTATGTAGATATTAAGGAAGCGGATGTGTTAGAACTTTTAAATGCTATCAAGATAGACAAGTCTCCGGGACCAGATGGGATGTACCCCAGGTTATTGTGGGAGGTGAGGGATGTCATTGCAGAGCCCCTGGCGATGATCTTTGCGTCGTCGATGGAGACGGGAGGGGTTCCGGAGGATTGGAGGATTGCGGATGTGGTCCCTATTTTCAAGAAAGGGAACAGGGATAGTCCTGGAAATTACCGACCGGTGAGTCTGACCTCAGTGGTTGGTAGCTGATGAGAGGCTTCTGAGGGACAAGATTTACGAGCATTTGGAGAAGTTTAGGTTGATTAGAAATAGTCAGCATGGTTTTGTAAAAGGCAGGTCGTGCCTTATGAGCTTAATTGAGTTCTTCGAAAATGTGACTGAACACATTGACGAAGGAAGAGCAGTGGACGTGGTGTACATGGACTTCAGCAAGGCATTTGACAAGGTCCCACATGCAAGACTTCTTGAGAAGGTGAGAGGCCATGGGATCCAAGGGGCTTTGGCCTTGTGGATCCAGAACTGGCTTGCCTGCAGAAGGCAGAGGGTGGTTGTGGATGGCTCTTTTTCTGCATGGAGGTCGGTCACCAGTGGAGTGCCCCAGGGATCTGTTCTAGGACCCTTGCTGTTTGTCATTTTCATAAATGACCTGGATGAGGAAGTGGAGGGATGGGTGAGTAAGTTCGCAGATGACACGAAGGTCGGTGGTGTTGTGGATGGTCTGGAGGGATGTCAGAAGTTGCAGCATGACATCGACAGGATGCAAGACTGGGCGGAGAAGTGGCAGATGGACTTCAACGCGGATAAATGTGTTGTGGTCCATTTTGGCAGATCCAACGGGATGAATGAGTACACTATCAAAGGTAGGAGTCTTAGCTGTGTGGAAGAGCAGAGGGATCTTGGGGTCCGGGTCCATAAGACTCTCAAATCGGCCTCCCAGGTGGAGGATGTGGTTAAGAAAGCTTACGGTGTACTGGCCTTCATTCATCGAGGGATTGAGTTCAGGAGTCACACTTGGAGTACTGTGCGCAGTTCTGGTCGCCTCACTATAGGAAGGACGTGGAAGCTATTGAAAGGGTGCAGAGGAGATTTACAAGGATGTTGCCTGGATTGGGAGGCATGCCTTATGAAGACAGGTTGAGGGAGCTGGGACTGTTCTCCCTGGAGAGACGAAGGTTGAGAGGCGACCTGATAGAGGTTTACAAGATGTTCAGAGGAATAGATAGGGTGGACTCTCAGAGACTATTTCCCAGGGCTGAAATGGTCGCGACGAGAGGGCACAGATTTAAGGTGCAGGGAAGCAAGTACAGAGGGGATACTAGGGAAAAGTTTTTCACTCAGAGGGTGGTGAGTGAATGGAATCGGCTGCCGTCGGTGGTGGTCAAGGCGAATTCGCTGGGGTCTTTTAAAAGACTTCTGGATGAGTATATGGGATCCAATGGGATTGGGGGTTATAGATAGGTCTATGGCTGGGTAGGTTTTGATGTGTCCGGCACAACTTGTGGGCCGAAGGGCCTGTTTGTGCTGTAGTGTTCTATGCTCTATCTTTGGTATTCTAATGAGGTTTTATTCATACTGTCTACATGTCTACAACAAATACAGAATTCCTCATATTTGTCTGTTTTTAAAAAAAATTGATCACATTCTTTGCCAATGCTATTCACCACTCCTTGGGCAGAAAGGGATCATTATGCAACCAGCTCTCCATTCACTCTGAACATAACTCTTCAGTCAAGTAAAATCAAATTGGGTTGAGCCTCCTGTGTTTCCCATCAAAAAAGAAAATCTTTGTTAATGGTTTCTCTGTGTTAGAGGCATAGAGGTTTACAGCATGGAAACAGGCCCTTCAGCCCAACTTGTCCATGCCACCATTTTTTTAGAAAACCTCTAAACTAAGCCCAATTGCCTGCATTTGGCTCATATTCCTCTATACCCATTATATCCGTTTAACTATCTAAATGCTTTTTGAAAGATAAAATTGTACCTGTCTCAAATACTACCTCTGTGTGGAAAAAATTGCTCTTCTGGACATGTTTGTATTTCTCCCCTCCCACTTTAAATCTTTACTCTCTAGTTTTAGACTGGCCTGCCTTTGAGAAAAGATATTGACCCTGTCTATGCCCCTCATTATTTTGTAGACCTCTATAAGATCATCCCTCAGTCTCCTATGCTCCAGAGAAAAAAGTCTTTTTCTATCCAGCCTCTCCTTATAACTCAATCCATTAAATCCCAGTGTTATCCTAGTAAATCTTTTCTAGTTTATTAATATCCTTTCTGTAATAGGGTGACCAGAATTGCACGCAGTATTCCAAGTGTGGCCTTACCAATGTCTTGTACAACTTCAACAAAACATCCCAACTCCTGTATTCAATGTTCTGACCAATGAAACCAAGCACGCTGAATGCCTTCTTCACCATTTTGTCTACCTATGATTCCACTTTCAAGGAGCTATGAACATGTATCCCTGGATCTCTTTGTTATGTGACCCTCCCCAATGACCTACCATTAACTGAGTAAGTCCTGCCCTGGTTCTATCTACCAAAAATGCATCACCTTTAAGAAATAGAACTTTTGCACAAAATTGCAAGTCATGCAGTGTTCACTGTAATATATTGCAGTGTTGAGTTAATACATTGCTGCCCCAGCTTTCCCTGTGATGAAATAAGTGAGATTAAAACATGTTTTAAGTAGTTATATTGTCTTCTTTGGTTCAGCTGGTTTAAGGCAGTTACAGCCCAGATTGGCTCTCGTTATTTGATCACAGTTGAGGAATAAATGATGCCATTGCCTGAAGTGACCTTGGGTTAGGAAGGGGGGAACGAATCAGTTTTCTGCCTTGATTGCTTTTTAGCTTGCCTACTAGAAAGGTGCATAGCAGACATTAGATGAAGACAAGGTCAGGCCTGAGTGTGAATGATCCTAATGGCTGATAAGGCTGCAGGCAATCACCATCTAAAATCACATCATCAGAGATGACTAATTGGATGAATTGCTGGAAGATGAATGACATAATCCAGTGTAATCCAATCAAAGAAGGCAATAATGGTAGTGAATAATTAGAATCAGCTCTGTGAATAGATGTGTGAAAGAAAATTGTGTAACATTATAAAACATGTGCCAGAATGTATCTATGGGAAAACAACTATGAATAAAAAAGCTTTTTAAGTATGCTAATTCCAGTTTTAGAGTAAGGATAACCATAGCTTGATTTTGAACAGAATCATTCAGTTTAAAGTTAACAATGTGGCTCACTAGGAATAGCCATAATTATGGCACCATGCAGGGAAAACAGAATGAAATCAAGACAGAAAACAAAAACTTGCATTTATTGCAGTACATTTTATGGTCACCAGACATCTCCACGTGTTCAAAATAAAAGCAAATTACTGCAGTTGCTGGAATCTGAAACCTAAAGGGAAAATGTTGGAAAATCTCAGCAGTTCTGGCAACATCTGTAAGGAGAGAAAAGAGCTGATGTTGTGATTCCAGATGAGCGTTTATCAAAGCTAAAAGGCATAGAAAATGGGAAATATTTATACTGTTGGGTGAGGGAATGAAAGATGAGTCATAGCCACAGAAATCAGGGGAAAGACTGCTAATAGTTGTCCGCAGAGAGAATAAAGGTATGAATGGCCAAATGGCAGAGAAGCTGAAAACTGTAACAGATGAAGATTTTGGGGGAGGGGGGAAGGATGGGATAGAGATAAAATGTAGAAAAGGGGAAGGGGGGAGAAAAAGTAAGGGGAGGGGATAAAGTAGGAGAAAGAGTGTGGGGGAGAAAAATGAAGAAACCCAATAAAAAAATAAAAGGTAGAGAAAAGTAAAAAATTAAACAAAATAGAATGAAAACAAAGGAGGCTGAGGTGGGTTAGAGCTAATCATCTGAAGTTGTTAAATTTGATGTTGAGACTAAAGTGCAGTATAAATATCTCCCTCTTTCAATGCCTTTTAGCTTTGATAAAGGTTTATTTGGACTCGAAATATCAGCTCTTTTCTCTCCTTAAACCAAGCGTAGATTGGGTAATTGGTTTGGTAAGCACCTTTGTTTGTGTGCAATCAGGACCCTGACTTTCTGGTTACTTGTCATTTTAACACATGATCCTGCTCCCACGCACACATGTCTGTCCTTGGCTTGCTGCAATGTTCCAGTGAAGCTCAATGCAAACTGGAGGAACAGTATCTCAATTTCCAGCTAGGCACTTTACAGCCTTTCAGTCTCACCATTGAATTCAGCAACTTTAAATGATCTGCTCTATCCCACTTCAGCCTCTTTTGTTTTCATTCTATTTTATTTATTTATTTTTACTGTTCTATCTTTTATTTCTTTATTGTCTTTCTTTTTCCTCTCCCCCCCCCACTCTTTCCCCCTACCTTATCCCTCCTTTCTCCACGCCCACTTCCCCTTTTCTACATTTTACCTTTGCCCCATTTATCTCCCCCCACGCCACCCCACTCCCAACATCTTCATTTGTTACAGCTTACAGTTTGTCTGCTATTTGGCCATTCACATTCTTTATTCACTCTATGGACAGCCATTAGCAGTCTTTTCCCCCATAGTCACCCTTTTGGTGACTATGACTCTTCATTCCTTCCCTCATCCTGTAGTAACATATCTCCCACTTTCTATGCTTTTTAACTTTGACAAAGGGTCCTCTGAACTCAAAACGTCAGTTCTTTTCTCTCCTTGCAGATCCTGCCAGACCTGCTGAAATTTTCCAACATTTTTTCTTTTGATCTCCAAGTGTTCTATCCCAAATGAAGTACTTTTGAAATGTAGTCACTGTTATAATTCTAGAAAAAGCAACAGTCACTTTCACCACATCAAATTCTCACAAACAGCGATATGATAATTATCAGATAAATATTTTGTGATGTTGTTGAGGACTAAATATCAATCAAAACACAGGAGGGAAAAATGCCATGGGATTTTTTACCTTCACTGGAGCAGACTAGTGGGGCCTTGGTTTAATGTCTCATTCAAAAGATAACATTTCCGATTGTGTAGCACTCCTTCAGTACTGCACCGGAGATTCAATCTGAGTTCTGTGTTTGAGCCCTGGAATTAAACAGCCAATCTTGACGAAAGGTCGTCAACCTGAAAGGTTAACTGTTTCTCTCTCCACAACTGCTGCCTGGCCTGCTGAGTATTTCCATTATTTTCTGATTTTCTTTCCAATTTCCAATGTACACAGCATTTTGCTTATTTATCAAGAAGCAGAATCAATTAACATTAATTTGTTTTAAATTTGAGAATGTGGGTGTAATTTCTGTTGCTTGCCTCCAGATGTTTGACACCGATTAAACCATTGCATTACTATGATTTTCATTTTCTGTCAGCAAGTAATCAATTTTTAACAGTAGTCGATCAACCGTGCTTCTGCTTGATGCTAAACTTACCTCTAATTATGTGGATATTGTTTGTAGAGGCTAATAGAAGATAGCACCAATTATGAGCAGAATATAATTGAAAAAATCTTTGACCATGCATTATCTTTCCCTGCTTGTGAGAAGGGATACTTGAATGATACAATCTATTAACATTTTTCATGTATTTAGATCTTAGTGTCAACAGGATATTGTTGTACAAAAAAGGGAAACTCCATTGCACTTTTGAGCAACATTATAATTTGTTTCAACATAACATTAACTTTGCCCTACTAAAAGTGCCACAGAAATTGCTTTTTTTTTGTTATAATTTTTGTCTACATTCTTGAAAAGTATATTCAACAAGTAATTTTAAATTTAACTGGTGTATGTGCACTAGAGGTGTACAAGGTTTTAATATTGTAGTTGTATATTCAATGAAATCATATTTATAATATTTGGGCATAATTATTTACTGAAACTAGACTGGAATATTTGATCTATTTATTAAAATAGAAGACTGACGCCTTTTATGTTAAAACATTCGACTTCTTAAATTGATAAGCTAGATTGCTTTTCCAATTTGGTGTGAGGATGATACACATTATCACCAGTTACAAGAGGTTTGTTGCTTCCTAGAACATAATCACAAACTAATATACAAAATATCTGCAAATTAAATTTTTCTGTGTTGTGCAACCGGCTGTTCTGAGTGGTGGAATCGTGACTGGAGTGGCTAGAAACTGTAACAAAGGTATCTGAAATAGTTCTATCTTTGTTATCAATTGCGCACAAAAGATGATTTGATTGAGTTTTTTGCCCTTGGTGACAATATTGCATAACTTGGTGGGGTAGGCAGGTGGTCAGTTCATGGTAATAGAAGTCAACTGATGGATATAAATAGGATAGACTTTTGTCATGTCTCATAAAAAATAAAATATACCTTGCATCTTTAAAATTAAAATGCGTTTTAAAATTGACTAATTTTATTCTTCAAAATTATTTTTTACTTTAAGGAAGTAAAATCGTGAGTAATCAGTTTGAAGATAGCTGTTGATTTGGGAGGAGGTAGCTAGTCAGTTTGCAGTAGTACCTTTCCTTATGAGTACTTAAAAGTTAATTGCATCAGTAGTTACCATACTTTCCTAAAAATAAATATGAGATACAAACGATTTTAAAACTGTCTGGGGTCGTTCTCAATCAGTTTGATATGCAGTTCAAGTGTGAAACGGATGTGAAACCAACAATTAACAAGAGGATGTTGTTTCTACACTTCAAACTGAATAGTAGAAGTGATTAATAACATAATTGCTTTCCAAGTGGGAAATCACACTTTTGACCTTGTGTGATATATTCTGCTGTACTAATGCAGAAGGATAGATTTTCCATGTTTCGTCAGTTCAGCACTCAATCTAGCTTTTAGCTATGTTTCAATTTCTGTAGTTGACACTTTGATATGTGGCAAGCAGGAACATCACCTTGGCCACACATTACATCATGAAATTTATTTATGGATATTTGTTTCCTCCAAAATACTTTTAAATCATTGGACTCATTAAATATAATTGGGAGAACTTATTTATGTGTTTGTAGTTATTCTCAATCCATTTTGTTTTATAATTATTTACAGGATGAGTGTATTGTGGCAGCATTGTGCTCCTTAACAGATATGTTTTAAGAGGGGACAAGATTGAATGGTGAGCAGGCCATAAAACTACTGATGCAAAATATTGTGATTTTTAAAAATAGTTGGTAATATTGTGGTGTGATACATATTCCTTGCCTGCATAAAGATGGTAAATAGATTGTCGCTGTCTGAATATTCCTTCCATATTCTAAGGGCAATGCTTCTGCATAAATAGGTAGGGGTGGGGATGGGGGCAGCGAGTGTTTCCAGCTGCAGAGGTTGATAGGAAACCATGTGATATTTCCTGGTCCTGACCTCATTAGTTGTGCATTCAGGAGTATAGTGCCATATTCTGTGGAGGGGTGGGTTTGATTGTTTGTGTCCCACTGTTATGTCTAGGTGCCATATTTAGAAGGTAACCAGCATCAGGACCTCATGGATCTCTAGGAGCACTAAAAGCACTGGAAGCTGGAAGATTGGTCTAATTCATGTTCCTTTCCCTACACACATACAGTGTTGTGGTGTTCCAGGGTCACTGGTGGTCTCCATTATGAAACCTAGAGGCAGCCCCAGGCATTCTTCAGGTAAGTCCGACTGCCACATTTTCCCACCGGCATTGCAGAATATCAGATGTGGGAGGAGGATTGGGCCTTCGTAATATCGCATTAGCAGGGATGCAGACAGTTTCATAATAACCTTCAGTTGGTCTCTGGTCTTCTGTTCTGAAAGCACATTTCTCCTCTATTCTGGATACACACTGTTCCAAGTCAAGCTGAGACACATTTGCTGATGATATTACAGGTTTACTTTAAATTTATTTATAACTGTCACAAGTAGGCTTACATTAACACTGCAAAGAAGTTACTGTGAAAATCCCCTAGTCACCACATGCTTGTTTGGGTACACTGGGGAGAATATAGCACAGTCAATAAACTAACCAGCAGATCTTTGGACTATGGGATGAAACTGGAGCACCCGGAGAAAATCCTCACAGAGAAGAGGAAAACATGCAAACTCTGCACAAACGATGACCAAAGCCGGGAATTGAACCTGGGTCGCTGGTTCTGTGGGGCAGCAGTGCTAACCACTGCACCAACATGCCGCCCTGTACAATCTTGGACATCGAAATACTGGAACACTAAAGGAGCTGAAACCTGATTCTTGAGTTTGTTAAATCAGGTGTTCCTGATAACATTTTGTTTTATAATTATTCACAGGATGAGTATATTGTGGCACCATTGTGCTCCTATTTTAAGAGGGAACAAGATTGAATGGTGGGCAGGCCATAAAATTTCTGATGCAAAATATTGTGATTTAAAAATAGTCAGTAATATTGTAACATGATACATATTGGCCGCCTGCACAAAGATGATAAATAGATAGTTGCTATCTGAATTTTCCTTCCATATTCTAAGGACTACTATGTAACATTTGCTCATGATACAAATATTGGAAGTGCAATGGACATTGAGGAAGATTTTCAAAGCTTGCAGAGAGATGTGGACCAGCTAGAAAAATGAGCTGAAAAATGGCAGATGGAGTTTAATGCAGATAAATGTGAGGGATTGCATTTTGGAAGGACAAACCAAGGTAGAACATACAAGGTAAATGGTAGAACACTGAATAATGCATTAGAACAGAGGAATCTGAGAATACAGATACATAATTCCCTAAAAGTGATGTCACAGATAGATAGGATCGTAAAGAGTGCTTTTGGTACATTGGCCTTTATAAATCAAAGTATTGAGTATAAGAGTTGGAATGTTATGGTGAGGTTGTATAAGACATTGGTGAGGCCAAGTTTAAAGTTCTGTGTGCAGTTTTGGTCACCTAATTACAGTAAGGGTCTTAGTAAGGTTGAAAGAGTGCAGAGAAGGTTTACAAGTATGTTGCCGGGACTTGAGAAACTGAGTTACAGAGAAGAGATTAGGACTTTATTCCCTGGAGCATAGAAACATGAGGGAAGATTTGATAGAGGTGTATAAAATTATGATGGGTATAGATAAAGTGAATGCAAGCAGACTTTTTCCACTGAGGCTAGGGAAGAAGATAACTAGAGGATATGAGTTAAGGGTGAAGGAGGAAACTTTAAAGGGAATATTGGGGGGGGGGGGGGGGGGGGGGGGGGGGGGCATTCTTTCACACAGAGAATGGTAGGAGTGTGGAACGAGCTGCCTGATGAAGTGGTAAATGCAGGCTCACTTTTATAATTTAAGAAAGACAGGTACACGGATGAGAGAGGTGTGGAGAGATATGGTCCAGGTGCGGGTCAATGGGACTAGGCGGAAAAATGGTTTGGCAAGTCAAGAAGGGCCAAAAGGCCTGATTCAGTGCTGTAATGTTGTATGGTTCTACAGTTCTATGGTATGTAGGTGGGGATGGGGATTGGAGCAGGGAGTGTTTCCAGTTGCAGAGGCTGATTGGAAACTATGTCATATTTCCTGATCCTGATCATCCTGGACGAGAAATTAGCGGAGAAGTGTAATCACTTTGCTGTGGCATGGAATGAACCTTGATAGGTCATTTGTTATACCAAGGAAATGCTGCAGCATATGTTTGTCATCAAGAGTGAGGATTTGTCATACAGCCTTTGTTTTGCCTGGGTCTGGTTTCACATCATTGGCAGTCAGCAGGTGGCTCACATTGGGCACCTCACTGACTGCATTTTTGTTTGGTAGAATTGAGCTTCAACTGCGAAATTCTGATTCATTAGAGGACCAAGCACAAATGTTAGTCATTGTCCTCTATTATGCACCCTCAATTTAGAATGTTACGAATGATGATTTTGCAAAGTTGGCCTGTGAACAACAGTTCCATAGGGCTTTGGTGACCTGACTACCAGCGAAAATGCCATAGGGCATGTGTGGGAATTTCTGTCTACCTACTGGTGACATGAACATCGTAAGTTTTGAGGATTCTTCTTCAAACAGGATTAGCCAAAATCTGCATTTTGCATCCAAGATGCTGAACTTCTTAGGTATGCCTGCTATAATCTGATCAGCTGTCTTCATTGAATGATAAGTTCTCAGAAGTCAGGTGAATTGGCTTGATATAAATTCTGATTCTCATTTTTCTTCACTGTAGCTATTATTGCAGAGACCCATTCCGTGGCCTCATCTATCGGGGCTATAACACCCCGTCTTGTCATTCTGTCTTGTTCATCTTCTGTTTCCATAGAATTCCTACACTGTAGAAGGAGGCCATTTAGTTCATTGAGTCTGTACTGACTCTCCAAAAATAACATCTTATCCAGGCCCAGAGTTTAGCCAAGGCTATTTCTAAATATTACATTTAAATTTATGTCTCTTCCAGATCCTCAACATGACTGTTTCTAATTTTGTTTCCCATCTTCTCATTTTAAAAGAATGTGCAAAATTAATTATTAATCTATTTCAACAAAAATAAATGAATTTTGCAAGTCTTCCTTCTTGCTCATGTTAACTGGTACTTGTGAGTTGAACATCACATAAAAAAGGCCATTCATTCCCTTGAGCCTGCACTACCATTGAGTAAAACCATAGCTGAGTTCTGCCCTGAACCTTTTTATTACATGAAACACAAAGATATAACACTAGACACTTCTCCAATTACTGACTGCTTGAAAGCCAGTTAATAGTTAATGTCAGCTAATTTTGCACTCTGGGGCTAAAACCATTTGGAGGTGAAACAACATTCCATGAATGGCTAACAAGTCTTCAGTAATTATGCTCTGCAATACTGCATGAGAGCTGTCTAGTGGCCACTCTTCAACTAATTTTCCTTTTGTGCAACAGCAGTGTAGCTGAGATTAGGAACGTGAGTGAGTTGAAAACTAGACATAAATCTAGTTGAAAACTAGACATAAATCTCACCATTCTGAAATACGCATATGCTCATTGACTTCTAAGCCATGTGAACAGCAGTGGCCTGTATCATCTTTACATTCACGGTTGGTCGAGCATAGAGAGGCTGTTGAGTCATTGTTTCACAAGAATAAAGTTGGTGATATTCCACATGCACTTAATTCTCTTTCAAGAAGCACAATAGCATTATCTTGCTTTTCAGAGCCTGGATGAGCTGAATGGAATTGACTCTTAACAATGAGCAACTTCTCTAAAGAGAATTTGTCAACCAAAATGTTACAGTTGTAGCTTCCCCTGCGTAGCCATATTTACCTGATAACTCCGTACAGAATCAAAGGTGGATGAATTACAGCCAGAATCACTGTAGAGGATACAGAATTTGGCAGAGATTTGAAATTAACTAGAATCCTTATGCTTAAAGATTAATTGATAGATGGAACGACTGCAGGAAAAAGGCTGAGCTTTGAGGAGTTGTAAGATGATGGGTTACATTGCAATTTGCATATCAATATTTTTCTTTAGTCATTGTTTGGAAATTTTGGTAATTTGATAAATTGGATAACATGAATTACAGAATCATGGTTAAAAAAATCTAAAGAATAATAATGCTCAATCTTTTAAGAATACTTCAAGTGAATGGCCTATCTTACTGTATTCAGCTAGAAATAATATCCAAGCTTCCAATTTAAAACAAAAGAATAAATGCTGGCTGGCTTCCCAATTGGGAGTGTTAACTTCCTGTTGTCTCTGAGGCTTCATGCAAAAAAAAATGTTTTATTTATTAACTATGCATTTTAATAACCCCATGCTGATTGTATTTTAATGCTATTTTCATATGAATACTGAAGCTCACAGCCACAATTGAGCCTTATTGTAGGAGGCTCAAATAATTTAAAGAATTGAGTCAATTTTGCAGCAGCCCTATTTTCCATTTTTTAGATTGATGAAACTTGCAGTTGATGATGTGAATATTTTCACTGCTGAAAAACAATTAAAGCCAGATCCAACTTACTGTAACCATTCAAAAAAAAATCTATCATTGGCTTTTTTCATAGGTTCTGTTCATTGTTAGAATAAGATCATCAATAAATGAATTAAATTATTGTTGTGTTCTTAAAATTTTTAATTCCAACTTATTAATATTTAAGTGTCACCAAAATTGCCCCTTTGCAAGTTGCACCACAAATTCTGTTCGTTTCCAGATGGCAGATTGATTTTCATTTAAAAGAAATGAATTCTTCCCACATTTGCTGAAAACTAAATTTATTATATTCGTGTTATCTGAGAATCAGATTCTAAGTTATGCATATAGAGCTAGCCAACATCAGTATGCATACTGGGCGCTGTGTGCCGAGAGATAACATTGTTCAAGCCAATGCACACATGCCTGGGCATAGCTTTCATCCAAAAATCTTGGAGGTTGGCTGTTTGTATGATAATCGCCATTCACGGCAGATTGCTGCTGTACTGGACAAGGCAGCATTGACAAATTTTTGTTATCTACCTGACATATCTACAGCATGGTGAAGTCACATTGTAATTCCATGAGTAATACATTGGAATTAGCTGGATGCTGCAGCTACAATAAAACATGCCGCGTAAGCAACAATTCTTCTGTCGATTATATGGTTTAATCTTTGGATTTTTTGAAATAGTTGTTTTAAAGGAAATGGTCAGGATCTGTAAATAATTGCAAGTTGCATTATCAACTCTGTCCTTTTTTCTAGTCATTTCTTTGGATTTGCACAATGTCTATAGTGAATTGTTATTTTCTTCTTCCAATTTTATCTGAATTTTGCTCATCTTTTTTAGGGTGGATATTTTCCCTTTGATTTTCTCCCAATTTATGATAGACCAAAACAAAATTCTTACAAAACCCATAAAACATCCATAGTTTTAAACTGGAAATAAAAAGCAAATGTGGTGATCCATATTTATGGTACATGTAAACTTTGACTATCAATGTTTCATTATGGGTTATTTTTAACTTTTGCAATCATGACAGATACTTCATAAGATGAGTGTGTTGATGACCACATCTTGGAACAGTTGATAGAATGCTGAGGGATTAAGATAATTGTATCACTCTCACAAACTTTAGCGGAAAATACTTTAGTGTTTGTTTCGCATATCTTCACACCCATACTGTTTTTTACCCTTTGGGGAATAGTGCTGAGAGGATTTCTGAACTGATTATCAGCCTGTTGAAATGTATCAAATGCTCATTCTGCCTTTGTTACCAACAAGTCCTGACATTAGATGCAAACCGGGACTTCCTGGTTCAGCGACAGGATCTCCTATACTTTAGGGTGCTGAGATACTTCAATAGTTTTCAGTAGAACCCTAACCCTAACGTTGATTCCCAATTTTCAAGTTAGCCTCCAATATATACTGCAAATTTTAATTAATTGGAAATTTCTTCTGCATGAGAGGAATGTGACTCAAGTGTGACTTCAGAATTCCATCATAAATGTAAACTTAAAATTTAGTATAACACACAAAGGGTGCTCTGCCATCAGAATGGTCACTCTACGGATGAGGTGTTAAGTTTTGTTTGCTTATTCTGATGCTACAGGTGAATATTGCACTAACTTATATCATTAACATGCAACTAATAGTCATTTGTTTTTTGGTGTTCTAGAATTCACAGTACAGAAGAAAGCCACTTGCCCACGGTGGCCTTGCTAACTGTTCAGTTGGAATGGTTTATTCAATTCCATTTCTCCATTCTTCTTCTTCCATCCAAATATGTTCTTTCTATCCAAATATTTATCCAATTCCCCTTTGAATTATGTCCTGGCCTCACCTAATGAAGAAGTAGTGCTCTGAAAGCTCATGATTCGAAATAAACATGTTGGACTTTAACATGATATTGTGAGACTTCTTACTGTGCCCACCCCAGCCCATTGCTGGCAGCTCCAATCATGGCTTCCTTTGAATTATGTTATAGTTTCTGTATCAAGTTGAATCTGTTGGAATGTGTTCCATCTTTCTTGAGACATGAGCAAAATTATTTGTGATTTTTCCTGTTCTGGTGATGATATTGAGTTTGCTTGTTATTGATTGATTAACCGTGGAAATTGTTTTCTTTCATTAACCCTCTGAACATTCATCAGTTTGAAAACTTGTCACAGGCTTTCCCTTAATCTTTTCCATTCCGGTATGGTAGAGAATTATTTAGCCTTTTGTTATATGTCAAACTTTAATTACAAGATGGGAATTTATAATTATCTGGCACTTCTTATCATCTCAGGACATCTGAAATTGCTTTACAATTAACAAGATATTTTTTGAAGCATTCACACTTCTGTAGAGGAAGTAAACATGACTGCCAAATTGTACACAGCAAGCTCTTACAAACAGCACTAACGTCAATGACCAGACAACATTTTTAATGATAAAAGCAAAATGCTGCAAATGCTGGAATCTGAAATAAAACCAGAAAATGCTGGAAAATCTCAGCAAATTTGATTGCATCTGTAGAGAGTGAATAGAGCCAATGTTTCCTTAGTCATTGCCAGGAACTGCGATTTGGGATCTTCGAGAAGCATTCCCTTTAAATTTATTTGGAAATCTTCAAGTAGCTTCTGGCACTTTTACCTGTACTTAGGTGGTGTAGTAAATAGCCTGCTGGATTTTGCGGGTTGGCAGTAGTGAGCAACTTCAGTTAGGATATTACTAAAATCACAGCTTCTACATTTAATAACCACAACCTAAACAAATGGACAGAAGTTAGTGTTGGAAAACTAAGTCTGACTGGTTCTGGAGTATTGCATTTCATTGTTATTTTTCCCAATACTAATCCAGTCACTGCACTGACCTGTTTACATTATCATTTAATTCCCAACATTCAGCTTTACATTTTTGAGGGGTATGGCGATCTTCAATATAATTTTTCCTTCATTTAATATATAAAACTATTCTACAAACACTATTATTTACAACCTGCCAATCTCAGAAATATCCTGGCCCCCATTTCATTGTTTTTGCTTCCAAGACATCTTCTAAATTATGCTCTGTTGCAGGGTCATCCAGACTCAAAACATCAGCTCTATTCTCTTTCCACAGATGCTGTCAGACCTGCTGAGGTTTTCCAACATTTTCTATTTTGGCTCTTAATTATGTGCCTATTTTTCCTTTAATACATGTGCCTTACTTTTCTTAGAAGGCATCTTGTATAAAAGCAACAGAAAATACATACATTAAATACCCACCACATTGTCTTCATTCCATATATTCTATGATTTTCTTTAAAATTTCAATTAAGTATAGCTTGAACATTGTACAAAGCATCAGTTTCACCCTGTATTGTGAACTCCAGAATTTACTTCCTAACAGCCAAGGTAAAACTACTAAGCATGTAGATCCCTGTTTTTTTTTACCAGGTATGTAGAACTTGTTATTCTCTATTCCTTTGGTACAATTCCCATTTCCAAAACTGTTCATAAACTCTGGTTTGTGTCTCCGCAAACTCATTCAGTATCCTGAGGTGTATGTTATTTGGTGCTGCTAACTCGTTTTCAAACCAAATTCTTTTGACTGACTCAAGATGCCTCCTTCATCTTTAAATGGTCCTGTAGACCGGGTCGTCATGTAGGTGCTGGCATGAAACACAGGCATGAAGGGATCATGTGTTGGTAGTGTAGGAGTTCTCCCCAGAGACGCATACTATGTAAGAGCTGTGCAGAGTTAACAATAAACTTTTATTGTTCTAACTCCTTCGTTGTCAGTCATTGCAACCTCGTATTTCTATAGATCCAATCACTTCTTTAACAAAAAATTCAATTCTTCTGTGCTTATAAATACACTTGCTGTTTGTGTTCACATTTAAGTGGATCTTCTTTCATTATTCTTCTTTGCTTTCAGTTAGACATTGTCTGATTGTATTTTTACCTCATATCTTTATCGTATTCATCTTTTAGGATGATATTTTTATTCTAACCTGCAACTTATCAACCTGATGTTAAGGTTTACCTCATTGCTGATATGCTGTTTGATGTGTCATTCTTTCAACTAATTAATTTGGGTTGATGCCACTTAAATCAACTAATTGGTAGTCCAAAGGTTGTTATGTTCATTTACTTCCAATGCAAACCTAATTAGCTGCTGGTCATTATTTCTGAAATGTTCTTGCTTTGAGTAATTTACACGTTCTGCTTCATCATCCAGACTAAGATGAGGAAAAGCAGCCTTTTTTGTTGTACATGCATCGCACTGATTGAGGAAACTAGGTTAATTAAATCCCCCAATAATTCTAATTTTATCGCAGTAAGCCTCTATAAATAGCATGCATCTAACATCATACCAGTTATTTAACCTATTCTTATCCATATAAAAGCACACTTGTATTCTAAGTACCATCGATAAAAGGGCATCTTTTCTTCATTATCACTGAAGATCTTATTGCTGTTTATTGTAACAATGACTTGTATTTATATGGCAGTTTTAACATAGTCAAACATTTTTAGTGGCTTCACGGGAACATTATCAAAGTTTAACACCGAACTACATAACAGAATCACAGAATTGTTACTTGCACAAGGACAAAAACCATTTATATGAAAAAAGATATTCTCATCACATTTGCTTCTTTTGCAAATCACTTTAAATTGTGCTCACTTGTTCTTGGTCCTTTTACAAGAGGAAGCAGTTTTATTCTATCTACCTTGTCCAGCCCCTCCTGATTTTGAACATCTCAATAAAATCTTCTCATGGCCATCTTGTCTATAAGGAAGACAGTTCCAAACTCCACAATATATGCTCAACTGAAGTTACTCATCCCTGGGTTTAAATTAAAACATTCTGAAGAAGAAGAGAGCGGCAGAGAGGCTTCAGCAGGAAATTGTAAGACTGGGTTGAAAGCAACTTAAGATATGGCCACCAAAGGTGGAGAGATTAAGATCAGAGGTGGGTTCTTTGCCACAATCTGAGGACTGCAAAGTTCTTCACCTCAGAGGGAGTTAGGATCATCAGAAGATGTAAAAAAAATTGACGAAAATTTTAAAATTGAAAACTTGCCAGGAAGGAAAGCTGTGTAGGTGGACAAACACAGAGGTAATTGGTGGAAGGCACTTAGTGTGAGTTGGAATGCAGCCAGAATTTTAGGTGAGATGAAGGATATGCACAATGAAAGATGAAAGGCTGATCAAGAGAGCTTAGAATAGTCAAATCTAGAGGTAACACAAGCATGGATTAGAGTTTTGGCATTTTTTTATTCATTCAAGGGATTCGGTTGTTGTTGACTAGGCCAACATTTATTGTCTATCTCTAAAAGTCCTTGAAATGTTGCTGGTTAGCTGCCTTCTTGAGCCGCTGCAATCCTTATTTACTTTGTCCTCCTTATACACCTATGACTGTGAGGCCAAATTCCTCTCCAATTCGATTTTCAAGTTTGTTGATGACACCACAGTAGTGGTTCGGGTCTCAAACAATGATGAGACAGAGTACAGGAATGAGATAGAGAATCTGATGAAGTGATGCAGCGACAATAATCTCTCTCTCAATATCAACAAAACAAAAGAAATTGTTATCAACTTTAGGAAGCGTAGAGGAGAACATCAGTCCCGTGAATGAATAAAAAAATGCCAAAACTCTAATCCATGCCTGTGTTACCTCTAGATTTGACTATTCTAAACTCTCTTGGTTAGCCTTCCATCTTTCATTGTGCATATCCTTCATCTCACCTAAAACTCTGGCTGCATTCCAGCTCACATTAAGTGCCTTGTCTACATAATGGGGGCGAAGTAGAAAGTGTCAAGAGCTTCAAGCTTTTAGGTGTCCACATCACCAACAACTTATCCTGGTTCCTCTCACCGTGTCAACATTAAATTCAAGGAAGCTCACCAACACCTCTACTTTCTCAGAAGATTAAGGAAATTTGACATTCAGCTACGATTCTCACCAACTTTTACAGATGCACATAGAAAGCATTATTTCTCATTGTATCACAGCTTAATATGGCTCCTGCTCTGCCCAAGACTGCAAGAAACTACAAAAGATCATGAATGTAGTCCAAACCATCACACAAACCAGCCTCCCATCCATTGACTCTGTCTACACTTCCTGCTGTTTTGGCAAAACATCCAGCAGAATTAAGGACTCCATGCATACTGGTCATTCTATCTTCCACCTTCTTCCATCGTGAAAAAGATACAAAAGTCTGAGATCATGTAGCAACCAACTCAAAAGCAGCTTCTTCCCTGCTGCCACCAGACTTTTGATTGGACCTACCTTGCAGTAAGTTGATCTTTCTCTTTCATCCTAGCTATAACTGTAACACTACATTCTACACTCTCTCATTTCCTTTTCTATGAATGGTATGCTTTGTCTGTATAGCACACAAGAAACGATTTTTTTCATAATAATAAATTGAATCAAATGAATCCACCTAGTGTAAATACATCCCTAGTGCCGTTAGGGAGGAAGTTCCAGGATTTTGACCCAACAACAGTGACAGAACAGAGATATATTTCCAAGGATGGTGTGTAGCTTGGAGAAGAACTTGCAGTTGGTGGTGTTCCCAAATATCTGCTGCCCTCATTTTTCTAGATGGCAATGGTTGTGAGTTTAGAAGGTGCTATCCAAGAAGCTTTGCTTAATTGCTGCAGAGCATCTTGTAGATGATACACACTTCCGCCATTGTGCATCAGTAGTACAGGGAATGAATGTTTCTGGAAGGGATGCCAATGAGTGTGCTGATTTGCCCTTACCTGAGGCAGAGAAGTGCAGTGAGTGAGATGGAAGTAGGTGATTTTGGTGACGGCGTGGTTATGTGCTCAAAAGCTCATTTCAGGATGTGATGTCAAGGTTGCAAAAATTATAATGCAGCTTCAGATGGTTGTCAAGGAAAGGGATTGGGTTTGTGACCATTGAATGGAGTGTGTGGTAGGGAACTGAAAATAAATTCTTTGATTCATCCAATATTCTGTCGGAGAAAATGCCTGTCCATCCAAGTCTGTGTGTCAATCCAGCAATCTGACAAATAAGAAACAATTCAGTTTGCAGAATTACCTTGAGTTGAATCAAATTTTGATCAAGGTTATAATATCATGTTCTTTCATTCTTAATTGTGTTTTTTGTTCCCTAATTTTATTTCTGAACTTTACATATTCTCAGTATTTTGTTGCATAAGAACTCTATCATTAGAAATAGGAGCAAGCAGCAGCTCATACAGTCTTCAAATCTACTCTGCCATTCAGTAGATGCCTGCAACCCTTGACTCTCCTGGTTGAATGATTCAATCCACAGATTTCAACGGGTAGAGAATTCCAGAAATACATGACCCTCTTAGAAAATAAATTCCTTTCTTATCTGTGTCTTAAATGGGAGGCCCCTGATTAAGGAACAGTCACCTTGTTGGGAGTGTTCTGCAGGGCCCCTAACAATCCAAGAAAAAAAGAATGGGGGGAATTTTTGGAAAAGCATAAAAGTAATAGGTTAGTGATAGTAGGGATTTCAACTTCCTCAACATTAACTGGGGTAGGTATTAGAGTGAAAGGTTTAGAAGTGGCAGCACCCTTTCCACAGCCATTCACTCTGTCTATTACTGATGCACAGTGGCAGCAGTGTGTACCATCTACAAGATGTTCTGCAGCAACTTAGCAAAGCTACTTAAAAGCCCCTTTGAGACCCATGATCATTACTATCTAGAAGGATAAGGGGAGCAGGTGCATGGGAACACCATCACCTGCAAGTTCTCTTCCAAACAATACATCATCCTGATTCTTACAATATATCCTAAAGAACTTCCTAAAACACCACGCAAAAGGTCTTGGACTTAATTTTAGATAACAAAGCCAAGTAAAAGGTAAAGTATAAGTCGGGGGTGGGGGGGAGCAGTTTGCAGACAGTGATTATAACATTAATAGATTCAAGATTGTTATGGAAAAGTACAAGGATGGATCTGAAATCCAAGTTCTAAACTGGGGGAAGGCCAATTTGAATTACAACAGGTATGATTTAGCCAAAGTAGACTGTTGGCAGACATTTTTATGTAAATCTATGACAGAACAGAAGGAAATAGAGACAGTACAGTGCCAACGTGTTCAATAAAGAAAAAGGGTGAGAACAATAAATCCAATGAACCCTGAATATTGAGGGATATACAACATTGGATAAAGAGAAAAAGGGAGGCTTATGGCAGATATTGAGGGCTAAAAGTAGCAGAAGTTCTAGAGGAGTATAGAATGTGCAAGAGGGAACTTAAAAAGAAAATTAGAGAGCAAAATAGAGACATGAAAGGATACTGGCAGATAAAGGAAAATCGTAAGTTGTTTTACCACTACAATAAGGGTAAGAAGATAGCTCGGAAAAGAGTAGGCCCATTAACGACCACAGTAGTAATGAGTGTGGAGCCAGAAGATTTTAAATGAATAGTTTATGTCAGTGTTCATGAGTGAGAGAGATGATATGGGTATATAAATCAGGGAGAAAAACTATGATGCAATTAAAGAAATTAATTTAGAGAGAAAATTATGAGTGGTATGGCAGGCTTAAATGTAGAAATATCCCTAGGGCTATTTGCTGGCTGACCAAAAGTCTTCACATTTTATGACTTTTTCAATTGATACCATTCTTACATTGCTTAGCCAGCCACTAATGGTTCATCCTTTTTGCAGAGTCTTTCTTTCTCAATTGAATATTTCTTTATCACCAATAATGAAATATTTCTTTAAATGTCTGCCATTATTTATCTACCATTCAGCCTTTCAATTTATTTTCTAAGTCCATATTAGACAACTCTGTCAATTACTTTGTAATTGCCTTTATTTAAGTTAAAGACATTAGTTTCAGACCCAAAATTCTCACCTTCTAACTGAATGTGAAATGTAACCACTTTACTAGATATCCTTTACTATAAGAGCTTTGATTAATTATGCTTCTTTGCATATTATCATGTTGAAAATAGTCTCTTTATTTGGTTAATTCCACAGTTTGTTCTAAGAAACAGTCCCCAATAAATTTGTCCTCAACACTACCTTTGCCAATTTGATTTGAATAGTCTGTCTGAAGCTTAAAGCTATTTGCTAGTGTTGTTTGCAGATTCTCTCCCTTCCTGATAATTGGTTATCCTCACAACCTTACTTTGTGCTTTCTCTTTAACTTTCTAAATTTGCCCTTCCCTGAATCCTCCCCCCCCCCCACAACTATTTAGTTTATCTTTCTTATATGTTCCTGTTATTTCTTGATTTATGTTCTGCCCTGTCATGCAGCTACTATTGGAGGCCTATAGTCTGCTCCCATCAAAAACTTCTTTCCCTTGCTATTTCTAAACCCTGCCCAAATTGATTTCATGAGTTGATCTTCGGAGCCAAGTTCATTAGAGTACTGTATTGATCTCATTCTTCCTCAAGAAAGCTGCTGTACCCTGTTTTCCTTTCTGCCCATCTTTTAAAATGCTGAGTACCCTGGATATTAAGTTTCCAGTCTTGGTCACCTTGCAACCTTGTCATTATAATGATTAACGGATCTATTTATTTTAGGCAAGATTCTGGCGTACAGGCATTCAGTCATAATCAGCTTTTTTTCTCCTCTTCGTCTCTTTTATCTCTCCCACTTGCTCCGTTCATCTTTCCCCTGACCCTTCTGTTTCCTCCTATCACTCCAATTTACCCCTATCTTTACTTTATTATTTTGTGCTACTTTGTACATGTACTATACTTATTCAATGCCCTCTTCCAGTTATTTGCAAAACAGCTGTTGCCATCAATACATCTATCTTGTTTTGCATACTGCTACATTCTGATAAAGAGCCTTTAATTTTGACTTTTTATGATTTTTCTCTCCCCAATTCTATTTGCAGATATTGTTTTATGTTTGTACATACTGTCCCTTTTTGTGATCCTGGTTATCATTACCAATATCACTACCTTGTTTTGTCCTTTCTCTTTTAACTTGCCAAATTTTCATAGCTGAATCCTTGTATAGCCCTAGTTATTTGATTCAGCAGAATGCCAGTTTTGGCATGATTTAAATCCTTCCCAATAGAACAGTTGTCACTTTTTCCATCTAAATTTCTGAATCATTTCTTTAGTATGCCCTCTTGGACTTCCTATGATTGGCCTTGCCCTGTCTCTCTACCCCCTTACTCTCTCTGACCCTGTCCATTCTACTCCCAGTCCCTACCCCTTCTGCCCAATCCCATCCATCCCAGCGTTTGCCCTTCCATCTCTCCCCCTTTCCCATTTCTTTTCTCCTCTTTGTCTCTTTTGTCTTTACCACTTCGTCTCTCCCCGACCATTCTGTTTCCCCCATCACTCCAGCTTACTCTGTTTTTGCTTTATCATTTTGTGCTAGTTTGCACATGTACTATACCTATTCTGTGACCCTTTCCAGTTGTTTGCAAAACAACTGCTTTGACTTTTTACCAGTGCTATATCCAGTGTCTACTAAGTTGCTTCTCTTTTTTTTTCTTTGCTCTCTGTCCTTGTTCCCCAATAGCAAAATAAATGAGAAGTGGAAAATAGCATTACAGTGGTATTTCCCATGACCCATTTTAAATGTCAACATCTAAATGAGACAGTGCACATTACAAATTAAATGAATCAATCAATCACAGGTTTATGAAAAATAAAGTGTAATGTTATTTTCCCTTCAACCCATTGTTGGGGTTTGTAATTTATGTTTTTAAGTATTATATGGGTTTATATCTAATAAACTAGTAATTCCCATTTTTCCATTTACATTGTATTCACATTCTGGAGTGTCTTCAGTTCTGTTTGTTTGAGGCTTTCATTGAGACTTTTTGCTTCATTTCATAGCTTCTTTTGGATTGGTGGCTAACTGCATTGTGAAGCTGTAACAGATTGTCTACACTCATATACTACTAAAGAGATAGATTTGCGCTGTGATGTTGAAGAGCTGAGAAAGGATGATTGAAGATACTAGCCTATTCAAGTGCATTGCCAGGAAACCATGCAGGCTGAGAGATAGTTGTAAGGTATCACTTTGGATTCCAGTTTATACTCTATAACTGCTTAAAGATGGTAAATGAAAAATCCAAAAGGCAGCAATGAGTAAATCTGATAAAAAGAAAATCACGGAAGCAAAATTTGGCGCTTTTCAGCTGCTTTTTGTGGAATAAACCTATCTTACTTAGCCAAAATTAGATTGCAGTGTTAACGTTCAATCTTTATAAGCACTTGCTTGAAATGTTGCTAAATTTACTGGTGACAAGTCAGTATTACCTCTCGAAGGGACCCTTCCCTCTGAAAGGACAGCAGATTTACACAATTAAATTGTGCCAGCTTTATTCAGGAGTTTTCTCCCTGAGTAGTTTCAAAAAAGTTAACAATGGCCTTTAAGATCTGGAAACATTTGGCATTTCAATAATCTGCCATATACTCATCAGTATGGTGTAGTGTTAAACACAAATCATCACAGGCTAAAGCAGCTGACGTACTTATTTCAAATTACATGTAAAAAGAAAGTAAACAAATTGATTGATACAGCAGTACAATAATAAAATATGGCTATAGTGAACATTTAAAGTTAATGATCTATTTTATTAACTACACACTGATTTTGAGAATGTCCCTCAGCATTAATGGCCTCCAAATGGATAAATACTGCTTGATGTTGTTGTTTTTCATTTTTTGTGATACGGAATGGATTTTGAAACATAATCTATAAAGCACCAGCTTTACCATGATTGTGTTTGCCCTCCGACTCAGCCTTAGAATTCAAAATGAACTTCAAGCGCTGCAGAACAAAATCAATTTTAAAATCTGAAATACATTTATTGTGAAGTGATGGCTAACAAAACATGACGAACAGAGGATATTGTTTTTGGATTCTTGAAAGGCTCTTTCCTGAACACAGGCATGTGACAAGAATTACGTAAATTCTACAGCTTGTACACCTTGTGTGTTTTATAACAAAAGAAGGGATTGTTTAGTGCACTGCAGCAATACAGAGATTGAGAGATAATCAAGATAGGAGTGAAAAATACAAGTTTTCGGGAGATTGTTAAATTTAGAGGGAGCAGAGATCAAGTCAAGTAAGTTCCATATAATTCGCCAATGAAGGGATGAGCATTTTAACAATCAGAACAAATACATATAAACTTGTCAACCAGTAGAAGACTTAACGCATGCAACAATTTTGTTCAGTTTACTAATATTTCTTGCTTGTGCAGTTTTTTTTGTAGTGTCTCGCCCTTTCATTCCCACTTTCTATCATTGCCTGACCAAAATTGCTTATGTCTCTTAGAATTTGTTTATTTTTGTGGTTCCTTCTCTGTCATGTCATTTCCTTTGTTTTGCATTTTGTCTATGTCTTTTGCATTGGAAGTTATGGCTGGAGCCCAGGGGATCAATCCAGACAAGACCGCAAAGATCATAGGCGGGGGCAGGATTCAGGCCAAGGTGCAATGGAACAATGGAGAGCAATTTGAAGAAGGAGGCTTTCAAATGGTTTGGCTAAAGGTCTGATCCTCCAGTCCTGCATTGAATGTCCTGCATTTTAATGAAGGAAGCTACCTTCCCAATATGCCCACATGATTGTCTCTTTCTTTTGATTTTGATTTGTTATTGTCACATGGATTAATTTACAATATATTTGTTTCTTGTGTGCTACACAGACAAAGCATTACATTCATAGAGAAGGAAAGAAGAGAGTGCAGAATGTAATGTTACAGTAATAGCTAGGGTGTGGAAAAAGATTAACTTATTATGAGATAGGTCCATTCAAAAGTTTGATGACAGCAGGGAAGAAGCTGCACTTGAGTTCGTTGATACAGGATCTCAGACTTTTGTATCTTTTTCCTGATGGAAGTAGGGCCCTTGATTATGCCGCCTGCTTTTCCAAGACATGGAAAGTGTCAACAATGTCAATGGATGGGAGGCTGGTTTGAGTGATGGACTGGGCTTCATTCACAGACCTTTGTAGTTTCTTGTGATCTTGGACAGAGCAGGAGCCATACAAAGTTGTGGCGCAACCAGAAAGAATGCTTTTGATAGTGCATCTGTAAAGGTTGGTGAGTCTGAAGTTTCAAAGCTGCTGTCATATTCTGACTGATCTAATCGCCTGATGGTACCTTGCTCCTTGTGCCCCTCCACTGTTCACAAATCATTAGTTTTCTTTCCCAGTTCTGACTCGGGATTCAGGATCTCAGTTCCTGGAAACACTTCATCTGGTTCCCCTTAGCCCATCTTCCTCTGTAATTTAACATATTTTGTCTATTTGATACATTAAAATGTGTCTTCATAGAATTCCTTTAGTGCAGAAGGAGGCCATCAAGTTGGAATCGATTTTCCAACAGAGCATCCCATCCAGGTCCTTTCCCTGCAACTCCACATATTTTATCCTGCT
This sequence comes from Sphyrna mokarran, assembly GCA_024679065.1. Classification (NCBI taxonomy): domain Eukaryota; kingdom Metazoa; phylum Chordata; class Chondrichthyes; order Carcharhiniformes; family Carcharhinidae; genus Sphyrna; species Sphyrna mokarran. The sequence goes on from JAGIQG010000003.1 coordinate 92,892,121, forward strand.
AATGTCTAACCTATACTTTTGAAGACATCAATTTAGAATGGTCAATTCACCTAACCTGAACTGCTTTGGAGTATGGGAGCAAATCAGAGCACCCAGAGGAAACCCACAGAGACATGAGGAAAATGGGCAAACGCCACGCAGGCAGTTACCCAAGACTGGAATTGAACCTGGGTCCCTGTGCTGTGAGGTAGCAATGCTAACCATTGTGCCATCATGCTGACCAACTCTTAATCATGCTCTTTTTAAGATTAAGTCAACATAGGAGTGACTGTATTTATTATACAAGGTAATCAAAGGATCTTTTGAATGACTTTGTGCGAAAGAATACCAGTGTATTTGGATGATTGTTGTTAAACTAAAGCACAAAACTGCGAATGCTATTGATTGTAGATCTCATTTTCTTTTTCAAAAGGGCTCCTAAAAAAGTCATCAGTTAACTAAATTACCTTTTGTGACACTTTTGGAAATCATATGTATACAAAAGGTTTCTTTGAAGATTATTTGGCAGAATATCTAGCATCTGCATAAAGTCACCTCCAAGATTACTTCCTCACCATTACTGTGGCAGCCTATGCAATTGTGACAACCCTTGTCTGATGTTGTGAATTCTATCTTTCTGGTCAATGTCAGTTAAGACTGAAAATATACTATCAGATTATTGGTAATAACATTGCAAATGAACTATAGAAGCAGCCTTTTTTATCCATTGTGTGAAGATGTGTGTATGTGTGTGTGTATGTGATTGGATTGCATTTTAGATGGTGTACGCACACTGATACTTTGTTTGCGAAAGATCCTTTTATTATCTTGCTTTTTTTTGCAGTCATTCAGAAATTGGTGCCATTAAAAAGCAGAATTGCCAGCAATTATTTTAAAAATGTCAAACAACTGTAGTTAATTATAGTTTTATGTATATATTTTCATTGTATTAGAATGATGCCTTTACTACCTCCAAAAACAGTTGGAGAAGTGAAATGCTTGAAAATCCTCTGATCTTTTTTGTTTTGCTTCATGATCCAAGTTTATTTCAATGTACAAAAGCACAGCATAACTCTAAGTCTGTATTATTTGTACAAACTAACATAGTGAATGAAAATGTTTCGGCTTTCTTAAAAAGGAAAGAAAATAACTTAATCAAGAAACAATTTTAGAAAGCAAGGAATATTTAAAGTGCAGCTGGTCCTAAAACTATACATTTTCAGAGCACCATATTATCCACAACTACAATTTTAAGTCATACTTGAACATCTTTTCCAGCTGTGTAACTTCTGTTAAATTTGCAGATAAGACAGACAAGTAAAATGGGTACAAAATATGCTTTGAAATATATCATTTATGCCAATAAGCAAACATTTATAAGAAAGGATTTCAATGCATCAAACAGGTTGCATCGCTGAACAGTTCTTTGTGTTGTGCAATGAATAGCATTCAAGGAGAATTAAAATAAACATGACTGAATACAGTATGACAGTGCTCTTGATGAATGGGGATGTGGTGCTCCCTAATAAGGGTCCACTGAGCTTTGATAAAAAACATGCCACATTGTCGAAGAACAGTCTGGTATCATTTCCTCCCCAGCGACGCAACTTCTATCCCTCTCAGTCACTGATGCCAACCACTTGAGAGTTGTGTGTACTTGCCTCCTCCCAGCCTCCAAACAGAACATTAAAGCATTTTCTCTGCCAGCTGCACAACAGTGTGATTGTTGTGTTTTTTTTAATCTTCTTTATTTCCTGAGTCATTATGTTGCTGAAATAAATTGAGTTTGACTATCAGAAGTGGATGGCTGTCTGCCACTTTTCCTCTTCTTTCACTTCTTTCCTATATTCCACTCAGCCACCTTTTCCCTTTAGCTTCCACTTTCTCATTTCTTCCTTCATGTCCCTTGTTCCCATTTTTCCTCCTCTTTCCCACTGATGTGTTATTATAACTATCTACTAATTCAGGGAAAGGATTAAGGGAGGGAGCAGGTAGGAAGGAAGAGGGTTTTCAACCTAAGCAGAGCTGCTCTGCAGTCGGCAAAGGGCAGCCCATAAAGGTCGACTCCCTCTTTTTTCCCTCCCTTTAATCATTTGAGATTTTTTTAAAAAGTAGGTTTCCTGCTCCCACATTGCTGCTCACACCAAACATTTTATGGCATTGGCAACAGATTATCAGGGTTAGTTGGCTTTATAACAAGCCTAATTGACCCTAAATTGTTCATTTAACTATAGTGGGTAAGTGCCAAAATCAGCAGCACATCATCCCACTTTGTGAGGGTGAGCTCAGGAATGGCTGGGAAGAGTGTGGGATGGATGACCACTCAGTAGTGGGGAGCAAGATTTATGTGCCATCTACAGATATATAGAATATGGCACTGAAGTAATGTTGCTAAGGGACAGAATGTAAGTGGGAAAGCTGAAGACTTATCCTTGGGGGATTCTCAAGTTAATGGCATGGTGAGGGTGGGGGTGAGAAGAGGTTCTTTCATGATGATTGAATTCTTACAAGTGGGAGTTTCTCCTTCAACTGGAATATAGAAGTGAAGCACTGGAAGATGATGGCATGTTTGACCATGTCAGATGCTGTAGAGGGGTCCAAAAGGACTTGTAAAAGATGGAGTACTATGGTATCATTAATTTGGTCTGTTTTAGAATTGTGATGGAGTATACAACTAATTATTTTCATCTCCAACAAATAGAGTGCCTTGTCAATTTTTCTTTTAAATCCCATTTCATTAACATAAAATGTGCTTTGACTGGTGACTCAAAGGTTAATCTTGCACACTACACCCATCCATAACATCTGCCCAATTGTAGATTCTTACACTGTGTTGCCAACACCCATTTTCCAACATATAATGAATTCATTCATACGGAAATGTTTTCTCACTCAGAAGCATGAAGCACAGTTGCAGAGCTTAGCGCAACTTTCAGAGGAATTGTATATTTGCAGCACCATAAATTGCAACACATCTCCAGAGGAAGCAAACAACAGGAGGAAGGAAACAATCTCAGTTCATGAATCTCCTGGTCTTTTTATCTGGTTGCGTACAGATAGAGGAAAATTGATTTTACAGCAGTCTTAAGGTAAATATTTATTAAGTGTACTTTGCAATATTAAACATCAAGTCTTGCCAACCTTATCTATTTTAAAACTATGTGCACACAGAGGCTTCAGTGTAATGATCAAAGCCATCGCAAATAGCTTTTATTACTTAAAGTTATGTAGTAATGATCAAACACTCATTGAGGTGTCTGGGCAGGCCCACATTCGCACTGCTTTGACATGGATGACACTGTTTTCCTTTGCTTTATTTCACTAATTTCCCCATAGTGGTCTACTAACCACCTCGTATCAAAAACTTCTGTCTTTACAAGACCTATCCTCATCAGCAAGCTTCCAGGGCAATAAAGAACACCCAACCTATTTTCCATGTTGAAAACCATTGATGTCTCCTACACCAGTGCAGGTGGGTATAGAAACTCGGGGAAATGCAGTAATCTAACCTGCATCCCATCACTATTTCATGTCAAATGAACATTGCTATTTCAGTACTTGCTAAGGGGAAGAGCTTTATGCTAATACAGGGTATTTGAAGGAAAACTTGCTCCTAGTCATAATTCAGTTTTGAAAAATACATTAGTTGCATTCACATTATGGTCCATAGAATTTTATTGAACATTTTAACAAGCTGCGGAGGGAATTTAGTCACTTCAATAACATTTTCAAAATTTGTTTTAAAAATAAATTTCACAATGTAGATCTTATTTGTTAAACTTTGGAAAACAAAGTAAAAATGCTACATAAAATAATTTGAGAACAAGTGGAATAGAATACATGATTACCTAACCCTATATGAGTGAAAATCTTTAGAAAGTTTAAAATTAGCCTTCCAAAGTGGCAATATACAATATGATAAGAATTTCTTTTTTCTGTTCCAAGAATTTCAAATTGATTCTGCATGGGAACTGCAGAATGGTGGGTCGGCTACGTATTTGCTACAGCTGATGTAAGAAATATTCACAATAATTGTTGGTGATGCATGAAATGTACCAGAATGTTCATGTTCATTCGGATTTTATCCAGTCAGGCTTGTATGATAGCAATGACTTGGTACACATTGCAGGCATGTCATCCTAAATGTCCATTCTCCGCTTACAATTCTGATTCTGATTAAGCATACTTGTTTAGCCTTATTGAGGAATGGTTTAATAAGAGCTGTCGGAGATTTCATGACTCAGTAATTGAAAGAAGCACACAACAAGAGTACATTTTGTAAGAAAGACCAAAACGCTTGATAATAGTGTGACTGCTGCAAAAACCTATAATCTGTTAAATCCCCAACACAACTGGAAAGAGAAAATAGTTGGGGTTTCTTCATTTGCACAGAGATTTCCACAGCTTGATGCAGTTCAAGCTGTAACAACAGTACATTTGGCATCATAAACAAGTGCATACTGTGCCTTCCACTTGTGCTGTGCTTCTCTTTGTGTTACCCGGCATTCCCACGAGTGCATTTCTATTATAGAAGTTCAACTGTTAAATCTTGTCCATAACAGCCTTGCTTTGAATAAGGTTAAATTCAAGCATTTTTTTTCAGCTGACATGGTGACTGCTATTTTTGTATAGCTGAAGGTTACAAAAATAAGAAACCCTTGTGACGAATCCATTCAAGAAAATGAAACTTCTGAAGTTAAGACTGTTTGCAACATTTAAAGTGTCTTTGAAATAGTACACCAGCAAATACATTATTTCCCAAACAGTATGATTACTGTGTGTAGCTAATGTTAACATTTCCACATCCATGTGTTTGCAGTGACGAATTGAATAAGTTTTAACAGAGGGAACAATTAGAACTTATTAAATTGGTTGTTGACAGATGCTTTTGAAGCTGGTATAACAAGTTTAACATATTTTGTATTTGAAAGGATTTAAAAACGTTTAGATTAATCTCACTAATCCAGGCCTCGTATTTGTAAAAACAAAGACTGGAGACACACATTTCACAGTATAGCAGACCTAATGCTGATACAGATTCTCTCTCTCCTAGTAGATGCTGCCAGACCTGCTGAGTTTTTTCAGCGCTCCCTGTTTGCTTTAATGCTAAAACCAATCTGGTTTTAACCAGGACAGTCTGCATTAACTGGTCATTGCACATCACTTACCTCTGAGTTCTGTTGATCAGATTATACAAAACATGGAACAAACTGATAAACGTCAACTGTCAGAGTAACAACTATTACGTGATTAATAAACCTTGCCTAAAGCCAAATTTTGTGACATCACTTGTTGTGATTTTGTAAACTGTTCTCTCAAGTCAGAAAATCACGCATGCCTGATTTCCAGGAAATCCAATTTTACCAAGTAATTTGAATATAACAAAGGTGTGCTATTCGGCATGTGCAGCCTTGTTTGAAATCTACTTCTACAGTGGGGGATGTTGAATTTTGCATTTATTGGATTGTACCCACGACGTGTATAGTAGAAATGGATTTTAAATTGCACATGCTTAATAGTAGTTTCAGAACCTGAAATAACGTTAACTCCTTCTTTTCCTGATCCATTTGGTTTTCTTGGATACTCCTCCATTGTTGTAATTTCATTTTTTAAATCTTCCAACAATACTTTATTTCATTATAGCTGATCGTTGTTGGTTTTGTCCTTGAACCTTGCTTAATGCTGTGGTTAGATATTCCTTTTAGCCCTATGACTCCTACAGCTTTAATTGATGTGAGAAAGATTAATATGTAATGGTTCAAGGAATATAGACACAACATCCTTTTGAGTATGTTAGCTAAACCCATCACTATCCCAGGTCCTGTACTTGCATGTATCAAAGCAGATCTGTCTTTGCAACTTGATGAGACAGGCTGCCATTGAATTATGCATTCAGCTTTATAATTATTTGTATCTAGTGTCTTGATCTAAGTTGCATATAGATCCTTGCATCACAAAGGAGGCCATTCAGCCTCTTATGGCTATGAAAGAGCTCCTTCTAATGTAATTAAAGGCTACAACAGCAGGAAAATTGTGTTCTACTGGATCCTTCAGAACCACTCAGGAAACAATTAGACTGGCAGTATGCATTCAAGAACTGCAGTGTTTGAAAGAGGAAACACCTTCCATTGTTAAAACAAGGCAGCAGGAATGCTAGCCTTCTCTTTAGGAGAAATAGTCATAATTGGGGATCCCAAATTACTGGGAATCTTCATTAATCACCCCATGGCCCTCACTTACTGGGTAGTGTAATTTTCAGATGGTTTTCTGCAACATGATTTACCATGCACATCATGTGCTATCATTGTGAGCTAATAGTGTGCAGCCTACTTGAAAACAATGAAGATCAAATGAACTTTATCCAATATAAAGTGAATGTAAAGAATAAAAATGGCACAAAAACAACTGAGACATTTGTAAAGAGAGCAGCCAGCGATACTGATTTCTGTACAGATGACCATTTGTCAATGCTTTGACAAAGGATCATCCGGACTGAAGCATCAGCTCTTTTCTCTCCTTATGGATGCTACCAGACCTGCTGAGATTTTCCAGCATTTTCTCTTTTGGTTTCAGATTCCAGCGTCTGCAGTAATTTGCTTCTTTAATGATTTTTGTAATGTGGCTTTGCTGTTTTTGGTGTTTCTACCATTGGTAAAATCACCTCTGAACAAGTCTTTGGATCAGTTTGTAGCCACACTCCATCTCTTCCTAAACTCACTTCTTTTTGTCATCAAACTTGGAAATATTTACCTGTGCACTCTCAAATTCCTAGCTATCTACTTTTTGGCTGTTAATTCATCCTGACAGTCTGGTAACTATTAATTTAGATAATTATATGTTCTTTGCCATCTGTATTTGTCCCAGCTAGAATAATTACATTTGCCAATTTAATTGTTGCCCAGGTGTATGCCCCTTATCCCTGCCCTCTTCAGTCCAAGGGACCATAGCTTGGATACCTTTATTGAACATGTTTGCCACCACAGCTAGGTCACTGAAAGCATTAGTGGACTATGATCTCTTTTCCATTGTCCACTATCAAAAATCATTGAATGCAAAAATGACACCTGGATTCTTTTTTCAGTGCTAACAGTCTTCTTAAACCACTCACCTTGTCTCCTTCACCATCATCTCCAATAGTAAGTTCAGTGAGATCATGGACTTTGATACAGAGATTGAGATCCTGCAATATGGTGCCTTTGCACCTTTCCTTAATGGTTCTCACTCTTCAGCTACTGCCTCCCTTTTTAAAGAGAATCATCATTCTCTTTAAAAAAAACTCTTGGCTCCTCCTTCTTTGCAATCCACTATCCATTTCAAATCCCCATTTTCTTCTCCAAATTTCTTGAATGTGTCGTCACCAAATCTTTGTCCATTTTTCTGGGAACTTCAGGTTTCAATCCCTCCAATTAGACATTTTATCTTGTCACGGTTCAGAAAAGGCTCTTTCCAAAGTCACAAATGACATATTGTAACTGAAGAAAACTATGCCTCCTTGGATGTCTTTCATGTTCCCTTTCATTGTTATCCTGTATCACAAAGGCATTACTCTCCATCTCTTTTCAGAAGATGGTTCTTATCAGCCAAATCAGGTTTTACACCAAAATATTGAACAGGTTTTACTTGTAGATGGCACTATTGATGGAAGTGAGAAGTAAAAGTTGATAATTTGCAATAAACATAACTGAGACTTAATTCATTTGAGATTAAAATAAAAACCAAGAGTCCTTTCAGAATGTATTTTTTATAGGACAGAAAATGAAACAAATGGTCTTGAGAGACTGGCAATGCTTCCTTACGGATTCAACAGAATACAGTACTGATTTTTTAGACAAATGTGAAAATGGGATTGGAGGTGAATGTGCCCACTATTTCCACCACCTGTGGACATGTTCCCACCTTTGGGCCATTTTCAACAGTCAAAGTGGGGCAGGGGATTCATGCCTACAAAGGCTGCTTGCAGATGGCACCTGAAATTTTCCATTTATCCGTCAGCCTTCCCCATTGTTGAGGCTGAATCACAGCCAATGAATGGGGGAGACAATCTGTCAACAGATTGGAGTGCTTCAGGGCCCATCTTTTTTTTAACCTCTGCCTATGGCCACAGGTTCTGCTGTGGAGAGGTTCACCCTTCATGATAATGCTTAGTGGCTTGCACTTCTTTTTATTTTTGAGTCGTTGGATGTTCTTGGAGGGTGCCTTCATCTTGAAGTGCTCCTTTTCTCTCTCTCTCCAATGTTGACAGCAATACCTTTGACGGTGGACACAGTAAGAATCTCGCAACACAGGTTGAAATCCAGTAGGTTTATTTGGAATCATGAGCTTACAGAGCACTGCTCCTTCATCAGATGAGTACAAATTAGTTCATAAACATGTGATATATATATATATTGTATATATAGGCAAAATTGCAAGATAGTTACATGAAGAATGGTTGGAATACACGTCTTTATAGGTACAAATAGTGCATGGAGAGAGGGATAATCACAGTTAAAAAGGTGGAACCATCACTTTCAGTACTAAAGGGTCTCCTATTAGCTCTCCAGCTTCAGCACTCTGCCCATCTTCCTTTGTTGGATGGCTGGTCTGCTGTTTAAAATATCATGTCAGGTGTCAGATATGCATTCAGGTAAATGCATTCCATTTCAGAACCCCAACCCCATTATTTAGAGGTGTATTCAGGTAAAGCTGCAGTATTGCTTTTATGTAATTCTGTGGGCAGATTAAGTAAACTGACCAGTTATGGACAGTTTTCAACCATGCATGTAAATGGTTGAGCATTGGTCTAAAAGTGTTTCATTGCGCGTGATTCTCGGCAGCGAATTCTTATGAGATTAGAAGGCGAAAATATTTATTGAAAACCAGGCAGACAAGACTTCAAATAACATCCTGACAGATATAATTGGGCTACTGTGCAAATAGAAGCCAAGAAATATTTTGTAAGGCACCTTGGTAATTAAGATGTTATTGATATATCAATGCTCCTGATTCTGGCATGGCACTCAACAAATTAACTCTTAAAGAATGAGTAGCATTCATTTAAAGTATTGGCAGTTTAAAATAACCTATTTTAAATTAAAAGACAATAAAAGAATTCAAACATCAACAAAATATTCCATTTCAACACTGTTGTATACTTAGAAAGTAGTATACAATTTGGGACAGTGTATGTGTTGACCTTGCACATTTTTAAGTTGTTTTTTGTGCAGCACTTAGGAGCTAAGTGGTGAAAAGCAACACAGTTCGGTACTCAATTTTCAGTTTAAATCCCAAGGAAGAAGTTACAGAACAACTTAATGTAGATTGCAGTCTTCAGTTATTTTTGAAAATTGTACATAGTTGGTAAAATAACAAATCAATCATTTTAATCCAATTCTCAACCTGATCTCTATTTAAATGTGTATGGGATGCATAAAAATACTAAGAGTAGTTCATTTGCCTGTGTGTGTGAACTGTGGCAGGAGAAGGATCTGCTTTGCTTCAAGTTGCAAAATCTTAGTCATATTTTAATCCTATTAATTTTAAATTAATGGAGAATATTTAAATTATGTTGAACGGACTAAGGCATTCAGTAGTATTGGGAGGCAATCAATGAGGCAAACAACTCTGAGAGGCATTTTGTAGTTTAATATCACTATTAAAAAGGGAGTTTTTAGCCAAGAGGAACTCTGAGATTTTCAAAATAAATTTTAAATGAAATAAAATTTAAAATTACAAATTTCACAATAACACAATGAAATTTACTGAACTGAATTACCAGATATGCGTTTTATACCTGCAATTTTTTTTATAAACTCAAAGGCCCTAATTGTGTCAAAGTCAATGTTCTGACAGCATATTTTACCCCCCAAAAATGGAGAAAGATTTAAATAATTTTAATGTATGCTGACTATGAGCAGCTTGCAAGTTTCCCAGCACACTTACAGGCATCAAATGAAGTTGAAAGTTAAAAAGTTATGTGTATTCATCCTGTGAGGATTTAAGAGTCTCTGTTTTTTCTGTGAATATTTGGAAAAGACTGGAAAATTTGTTTTCTGATTTTATTTCAGGCAAGTAATGACACTTCTATCACTGGGAAAAGCAGTAAATTATGTTCTATGTTCTGTGTTCTAAATTAATACCAACTGCCATGGTTGAAGTGTGGAAGAGATAATTGATCCATTTCCTGGACAGAGGAAGGGATAGAGTAAGAGAGAGAATGGAGAAGGAGAGAAGTATAGGATAAATATGGGAGATGGAGATGCTGGATGTAAGATGGGGAGTAGAAGGGAGTTTGGCAAGCTTTCAGAGATTGGGTTGGGGTAGTTCCTGCTCTCCCTACTTCGATATGAACTAGAATTCCAGCTCACATGGGGAAGGGGTTTACAGCGAACTTCTCTTAACTCCTTCAGATTCAGATTTTAATGACATTTCAAAGCACTCAGTGACAGCATGGAAAATGAAAGCAGTAAAGATTACATAAAATCAAGAGGGCCACATTTACATTTATACACATTGGCCTGTGACTGTTGAAGTCCTATAATGATCTTCAGTGAAACTAACCAAACTGCACCTTGGTGGGTTTTAAAGGGGTGAGTGTGAAACTTCTTGTTGCCCTGGCCTATGATATTTTAACATTCCCTTTTGTAGCTACATTTTTTCAAAAAATTCTAAAGCCCCATGGATGTGTTTATCAATGGATATTGAAACCTGTTTACTGCTGGAGTGCATTTTCCAGCAGGTCAAACAGAGACCTATTATAACTTGAATTCATTTTTCCCTATGAGATTACTCCATTTCATTGCTCGAAAAAGAAATTGCTTCAAAATGAATTGTAAGGCCCAGGTTCCCTTGAGACGTTTCTATAGATCCTACTGGAGAATAAGGAGACTTGTTCTGTTTCTAGCCAGTGCTGGAGGTTCGCAGCACACCAAGGTGACAGGAGAGGGATTACTAAAATTGTCAGCTTTAGAAGCATCACTTTTAGAACCTGGATTCAGTGTAAGAAATGCTTGAATTATCCCGCAAAAATGGCATGACTTTCCTTCCATTCTCTCAATAACAATGGCATCAATCCTTTTCTCCTTCATCATTGGCTTCTTCCCTCCATGATGTTTTTTCACATGCCTGCAGAAGGCTGCACTGTTCACATTATAAACACACACTCTGCTCATTCTTCCTCCTTCCACTGGAGCAACAAGCACCATTTCCTTCTCACTAACTTCGCACAATCACCAATTCTGATTTGGGTGCTACATGTGAAGCCACAAAGAGTATTCTCATTTCCCCCCATATCTCCTACTTCAATATTAAAGGTCAAAATGTACTTCCTATAACTGTGTCATTTTACTGTTTTGAAAATTAGTTCAATCCAAATAAGTTTATTTGGGTAATTATTGTCTTTGTGTACCAGTCATTTGCTCGATTAACCCCATCAGTGGTGTATGGTATTTGAGAAAAAGCAATTAACAAAAGGGATTAACTTTATCATTTTAGCTGAACTTAAACTGAGCCATATCTGGGCAATTTTGAAAATCATGAATAAATTCAACAGGGTCAAGTTCAAACCACTTTGAATTTCAGTTCCAATTTATGTTCCTTCAGTTACTGCCTGTATGAGCGTAGCTACTTTTGAGTACAGGATTTTCATGGTATTTTGAATAAAACAAAACTGCTTTCTGCCATTATAGCCTCTTCGCACAATTATCATGGAAAAGTGTTTTCAAATGTTTTCTTTTCTGAAGGAAGTTGCAGTGTTATTAGGTTTTAGTAATGTGGTTTGATATGATTTGTGACATTTTAACTAAGTTATAAAAAATAAAATTTGTCAATTTTTATTCATGAAGACAATGCTCCTTTGAGGTTTCAGTGCTGAAAATTATCATAGAAAAGAGAATAAGGATTTCAATAATGAGGTTTCCTTTTGCATCTTAGTCTTTGAAAAATGTGATGAATAAGATCTTTAAAATAATTTATGCCATAATGTGGAAATAGGCAACTGTGTTCTCTTAATCTGTCTTTGTGATATCTTTGTTGCTTTCTCTTTCTCTTTCTCTTTCTCTGTGTGTTTCTTGTTATGTCTTGCTATCACCAGGTTTCTATACTTGTCACTCTTTAGGGTAAATTTAACATATATAATGTCACTCCCTTCCATCCTCACCACACCACTGTTCCCTGTGGGAAGAATGTGGGAGGGGGTTATGATGTATAAACCTTGCTTCCAACCCACTACTTCAACCCCATTTATCTTTGGATTTAAATCAGCCTGAGCTGAGCGTCACTATGTTTACAGTCAATGCCCCCTTCCAAATGGAGCGGAATGGCGTAGTGGGTTGCTGGTTAGCATTTGCGGTGTAATATTACATTTTCTAGTATGTGCGATGTGGATTAAGAAAGGCAACTTTCAACAAGGGTTATAATTCAAATGTTCTCTGTGGTCCTTACTTGAAGTGTAGTATCTAATCTGAACTAAATGATAGGTCCTCACTGTGTTTGTAATTCTGGTTTTGAAGTGTTTCGGTGACATGTAAATATAATGCTATATATCAAAATGAATCACTGTAAACTTTGACACGTTTAAATTGCTTTGAAATGATAAATGTTTTGGACTATAATTCTATTAACAGATCCATTAATGAGTAATGCATGATAAAACACGATGAAATGAATGACCTGAGAACCACCAAGCATGAAGTAAAAGCCTATCAATTACAATATCAGTAATAAAATATAATTAGATAAGCATTAAAATATTATGTGAGCAATAATGGAAAATATAATTATTGCAGAATATACAATGAGAAGCATCCGATTTTTCATTTTCACTGAGGGACTGTTAAAAGAAATTGACTGAATTGGATTGCATTGGAATTCCAAAAGGAATTCCCATAATGAGAAACTGATTGTAACATTCACAGTGGTCCACTGAGAGCCTTTTAAGATGTAAACTGGAAGAAAAGGAAACTGAGACTTTGATTTGTAGCTCTCCACTGAAGAGATAAATTACGTGATGATGAAAACTGACTTAGAACGCAATAGCTTTTGAATGTAGGCATTTGTGTTCTGGCCATGCTTCAGATGGGTTAAACTTAACCAATTACATGGTGAGAAGTCATGCGTCCGAAGTGCAGTCCAAACATGGCAGTCACCAAATTGGTTAATACAAACCAGGTGGCTAACCAAAATTAACTCTACCTAACTGAAATTAACACTGCCTAATGTAAATAGATATAATAGGGTGCTGCACATATAGTAGGACATTTTAGGAAATTGGTGCCTCAGAGTATTTGCTTCACTCATTCTTAAACCTGTTTCAAAAAACATGATGCAAACATTTTGCAAGGAAGTGGAAGCAAGTATATTTAAAGGGGTTAGTTCAAACCCCATAAGTTTAATTGGTTAATTAGTGCCTTTGTGTATCTGTCATTTTCTTGATTAACCTCCATCAGTGGTGTATATTGAGCTTTGACAAAGGGTCATCCAACTCAAGAAGTATCTCTCTCCACAGATGCTGTCAAACCTGCTGAGACTTTCCAGCATTTTCTGTTTCAGATTCCAGCATCCACAGTATTTTGCTTTTATATTTAACAGGATCTCCATTTCCATTAAGCTAAGTCTCAGCATAATCATTCTTGGTGGCTGGAGATTTTGGTGTCAATTTTTGGTTGTTTGGTTGAATTTGAAAAGTTTGTCATAATGAATAGCTGTTGGTTAGTTGCTTTTCGGCTGCAGTTTTCTCTGTCACTGCAGTAGTAGTGGCTGCAGTAGTACTAGAAAAGATGGCAATATTGCTTAAATTGCCATTGAACCTACAACAGCAAAAACCAACATGGCAGCACAGATCTTCATAGGCCCTAACAAATGACAAAGGAGGATTTGTGTCTTTTGGTTTATTTTGCAGCAGGATGTCTTATCTCAAAATAGAAAGAAGTCTCACAACACTAGGTTAAAGTCCAACAGTTTTATTTGATAGCAAAAACCACTTAACCCTTTCTCGACTCACATTGTCTGTGCCTTTATGACTTGATTACCTGTAAAGGCTCACATTCCAGCCATTATTTTGTAAATTGAGTTTGTGTCTTTATACGCCCTGTTTGTGAACACAGCTCCTACTTAGCTGACGAAGGAGCAGTGCTCCGAAAGCTAGTGGCTTTTGCTACCAAATGAACCTGTTGGACTTTAACCTGGTGTTGTGAAACCTCTTACTGTGTCTAACGCCAGCATCTCCATATCATTATCTCAAAATGACAGTGGAGCAATGTATGAGAAATGAATGCTTCAGTAGGCCATGTCCCTGTGTCACTTGTTGTAGCAAAAATTGGAGACATGCACCAAGGCACACAAAGCCCTATTTGTGAGAGATATGGTGACACCCCTCATCCAGGCTGCAACAGATGATAAGCAATATTTGTCAGTTTTTTTTATCCACAAGACCATTGAAAGCTGAGAAATTAATTTTCCTATGGTTCTTATCGCAATGGGTTGGGTTGCTCCTGCAATATGACTTCCATATGATACCAGCCTGAGTTGTTTCACATGTCAAACTTTAATGTAGATGTTGACAAATAAAGCTATTTCTCTTATCCAAATATATTATGTATGTTAAATGAGATGCAGATACTGTGGGTGTATCTTCATCATACTGACTGCAAAAGTTAGAGAAGATGAGAACAATAAGGAATTGCCAATAAATGCCAGTCTCACCAGTGATACCCACATAAACACAAAAAAAGTACGATTTGGTCCTAAGGCTCAGAACAATCAGCTCTAAATCTTTTGACTGGCTGCATGGCTGTGATTTTCATTGAATCATAGAATCCTACAATGCAGAAGGAGGCCATTTGGCCCATCAAGTCTATATTGACCACAATCTCACACAGGCCCTATCCCCATTCCCCCATTCATTTACCCTGGCTAATCCCCCGACACTAAGGAGCAACTTAGCATGGGTAATCCACCTAACCCGCACATCTTTGGACTGTGGGAGGAAACCGGAGCACCTGGAGGAAATCCACGCAGACATGGGGACAGTGTCCAAACTCCATGCAGACAGTGACCCAAGCCAGGAATCGAACCTGGGTCTCTGGCGCTATGAGGCAGTAGTGCTAACCACTGTGCCACCCCTTTTCAACTGTCCCAAGATTAATCTAACATTCAAAAGAGAAGGAAGCTCCATCTTTATATTATTCATTCACCTTAGGCTGCATGTACACATTCCTGCTCTAGTGTGAATGATCCCATCTGCATTAACTAACTGATGCACAGCTTCAGCTCTTCCTTTGCCTGAAAGTACAGTCTGTGGCCCTCTGGAATGTGCAAGACTAGATTAGCAAATACTCAGTACTTGGTGAAAATCAAATCCCATAAGACACAGTGGTTTCCCAAATCAAGTGTGTGAATCTACGGGCTTTTCCCAGATAATAATTACTTCTTAACATGGGAATTATAGCCAAGCTGCTTCAAAGTTTCCAAAGCAACAAGATCAAGAATTCCCACTGCTTCCTTCATGTTTGCCCAGCAAAAATGCAGCAACTAAGTATGCTGAAATACTTGACAATTTAAACTATGTTAAAATATTAAACCAGCCATCAGCAGGTGATGACTACTTTCTTCACAGGGAAACAGCTAATATTTGACCTTCCAAATGCAAGTTGATGATCAAGAGGAAAGAGCTTTTGGATTTTCCCATCACTATTATTTCCCGAGTACAAAGTATCATTGTCTGCATTTACATTGTGTTGCATAGTCTCCAGCCTTAATCCCCCATGTTTGGTCGCAAGAAGTGGTTCCGGTCCCTGAAAGCTCAAGTGCTCTGTGAACACAGGCAGTGAATAATATAGGTCTGTGCCTAGTTTGCTGGCAGTAGTTTTGATGCCTTTATTCTGTGCCAATCTTAATCTGCCTTGTCTTTTACCTAGCCCAGCATGTGGCAGGCTGGATCCTGGGAAACAAGGGGTATTCCCTCTACACTTGGCTCATGACTAATGGCTCTGACTGATGCACAGATGCTAAGTGCTGTTATAATGAGGATCTCATTTTAACCAGAGCTTTCGTTGAACGAGCTTGAGATGCCCTTAAACAGAGGTGAACTGTTTGACCCAATCTGGAGATATATTGCAACATTGGCCAGTGCAGACCTCTCCCTCCTAAACTCTAAAGTACATGTCATGCCAGTGTCTGTGCTTGTGCTTATTGAAGTAAGGTTGAGTGAAGTTGTTTCATTATGGGTGTTGCTATCTTTTAAATCTTTAGTTGTCCAGCACTTTTCATAAAAAAGAGAGGCATTCAGCAATAACGACAAACAAATATGGATGATTGGCTGCAGACAGCAACTGCACATTGTCAGATGCAGTGTGAGATAGCAGTTAAATGGGTTAAGTCTGAGATGATGCATTCTCCACCTTGCCACACTTCGCTCGCATTTGTTGTCTCACTTCACTTAAACTCCTGGCAAAATCATGTTCAACTCCAGTGCACTGTCAGAGCAAATTCAGAAAATTCCTCTGGGCATCCTGGGAGTTTTATGGACTTGGGTTGAATTTTAGAGTTATATTTTGGGAAAGCAGACACAACTACTGGTATAATCTAAATATTAAAATTGTACTAGTTGGGAGCAGTGATCTGCCTATACATAAATCACATATGCCCGCCGCCCTTGGACTGCCAACACAATGGAATTGCAACATGAGATGTGTTATTTGCTGTACACCTACTGAACTGTCAAGTATTAACATGATGAAAAGTCAAAAGTTATGACTTATATCCCACAAGGAGATAATTCAAATGCTGAAGTTATAACCCAGTTATGTTTGGAACTATAAGTCAAGTAGTGATCATATCTCATGACTGCTTGTCAAATGCCATGTCTACATTGCATAACATATTTATAATCAAAGTTGAAGAGACATGTTAGAAGCACGTACAATGTAAACAAAAACTTGGATGATGTGTAGAATGTACAATGGTTGATAAGAAACAAGGTTATCTCATAGTGCTATCTTTAATCAATTATTAGTCCCATGAACAAAGGAAATTATTTTCTAAACATGGCTCCAAGTAATTGCTATAAAGTATATGCATTTAACTAGTTCACTTAACAAATCTATTATAAGCACAGTTTAGAACAGTGCTAATTTGTTATTGTAGGTAATTAAATTTTAGTTTACAAATGTTGATGTGGGCAATACTGATATGACCAATGATATTACTGCCTTCTAAGTATTTTGTGTTTAGTGGTAGTGCCAGAATACATAATAATGATGTGCTTTTGGCCAAATACTGATTTTTAATCCAGCAGCTGGAATCCTGCATTGAACTTTTAAAATGGACAACACAGACTGACTTGAATTCACAGCAGAAGATGGATAATCCCAATTAGTATTACAAATATACAATATCTTAATTGGAGTGGAGTCAGTCTGTCTGCAAAACCCATCAAAGAAAATGGCTGGGATTTTCCAGTCTTGCCCAGACAATCTTCGCAGCAGGCAGGAGTGGAAAATCCCAACCAATGGCTTTAAGGGATTGAGAATGACTCACCTTGCTAATAAGACAGGAGATGCACCATCATGATCACCAAAGATATCCAACTGTTGGAGATGAACAATTAACACTAATCATTTGGGCAATGGGACACTGGCTAAATTAACTTGTGGGCATGAACCACTCAAGTCACCTTTTGAATACATGGACAATATATTTTGTTTTTGAATCCCTGGTAGCTGGGGAAAGAAGATCACATGACAAGCCAACCCTTCATATATCTTAAACAGATGTTTTCTTAGCAGCACTGAGGCAAACCGTTTAGGGAGAAGACCTAAATAAGGACCCTCCTGCCTCATTTCTGTTTCTACAGCCTGCCTGGTAAGCTTCCAGCTCTGTTTGCAAACTGTGATCATTCAGAATTATCCTGCTGCAAGGATTTATTTAAAAATCCTATCCACCTCTCCTGTCTCCTGAAGAACAACTAACTTAAATTATTTATATTGTTAAATTGGATGCATGAAGACCATCAAGTTCAGCATGAAGCTAATTGAGTCACCAAGTGACAGACTGTAAAATTTTTAATGGTCTTTAATTTGGCAAACCTATTCTTTGCCATTCTGTAATCTGTATTTGCATGTGTATGTGGACTGTGAGTGTAGGTGTGTGTGTGTGTAAATTGTTTACATATAATTGAGCTAACCATTTTTTTGATAAACTGGGACGGTATGGCAGACTCAGTGATTGGCACTGCTACCTCAGGGACCTGGGTTTCATTCCTGACTTGAGTCACTGTCTTTTCTCTGTGTCTGAGTGGGTTTCCTCTGGTTGCTCCGATTTCTTCCCACAGTCTGAAAGGTGTGCTGATTAGGTGCATTGGCCATGCTAAATTCACCCTCAGTGTACCCAACCAGGCATCAGAATGTGGCGACTAGGAGATTTTCACAGTAACTTCATTGCAGTCAGCCGACTTGTGACAATAATAAATAAATCAATATTTGTCCTGTTGGCTCTTTTCTGATCACAGCGACTATACAGTTAAGTACTTGCTCATTTGACAAGTATATCCTCTTCAATCAAAAAAAAATCTGTAGATATCAAAAGAAGACAGAGGAAAATGTGTGCCCTTCTCATCTAATCATAGAAATATGGCAGGGGAGAGGATGATTCTTCCAGATCATTGTGTACAATAGGCCAAGAGAATCAGTGGAGGCTGTTTTGTGTGGGCTCCCTGTTGAGATGCCCACACATCTCTGGGGCCAAGATTTTTAGCATCATCAGCTCTACGCCAGAAATCAGTGCTGAGCTGATTTCAATATTTAAATCTGGATGTGCATTTGATTAGCGGACCCAAACAGATGTCTCAGGATCTGCTAGTGTCTCTCCCCCACACCAAGAATGGTTCAGTTCAGAAGGATTTACAGTAGCTCCACATGAAGGGGAAACATGTGGCCAACCTACTGGAGGGAACAGAGGCAACTAAGACCAACACCACTACCCCTCTCCTCCCTCCCAGTGGTACGTGAGTAAGGAGATTTGGCCTCCCCAGCACTGCCCAAGGGGCAAAGTAACAATGCCCAAGGGACACCGTGGTACTGCCCATGGGCATCAGGCAATGCCAGAGGGGCTGGGGCCCATTGTGGGCAGGGAGGGAGTGGGGACATGGGGGTAGGGAGTGCGATCTGTTGGGATGGACGCATCCCACTAAAACTCTGCTGGGGGGAAGGATGGTGATTGTGGCTGGCCATTAGGTTGGGCTGGGGGTCGGTGCTACGGGGGGAGGAGTTCAGGCTGCAGGGGTACGGGTGTTAGGAGATCAAGGCTGATTGGGAGGTGGAGACATTGGGGCATGCCAGGAGAGGCCCAGGAGGCCAGCTTTTGGATGGGATCGGAAGGCGGAGTTGGGGGGTTTTGGGGGCAGACCAGCGATGGGGAGACCTGCAGTGCAGGGCCATTCTGCATGCACTGATGAAACAGCGGAAGTTACTCCCAGTTTCAAGCAAACTGGGGGCTTTGAATTTTTTTTTGGAGAATCCCAGCCATGATTTAAAAAAAAACACTTCCAAGTTCAGATCAAATATTTCCTTCAGCCTTCACCTTCCTCCATCCACATTCCTTCCATGTGAGTCATGGATAGTTGTCTAGGTTACCTGTAAAGACCTCTGCTGATGATGATTTTAACATGGCTGTTAGTGCACAAGACTACGGCAGATTGACTTGCATTTCATCTTTTCAAGTTTTTTTTTAACCTCCCCCTGTATGTAGGAAAGGAGCTCATCCTGTTTGTCAATTTGGCAAAGAGTGGGCAATGATTGTTTTGGGAGTCATGGATGCAGATTCGTAATCTATTTTTCTTTTCTGTGAGTCACCTTAATCAAGAGGGTTTTCCTCAATTAACATTTTAATAATTCATTTTAATAAAACAAACAAGGAAATGCAAAAGATCTGCAAGAATTTGGTCTCTAATTTGTTAGGGGGTAACCTAAGGTTGGACACTAAATATACAATAATGTATCTCACACATTAGTTAACAAAGGACAAAAGGCAAGTTGAAAATTAACATTACAATAAGCTATACATTATCTCTAAATTGTAGCACAAATAATTTGGAGTTGTATCACTTCACAAATATTTCAGAAGTCTAAAGGCCTTTTTGAGGGCCAGTTGGTGATTAATTTTGTGCTTTTACAAAACAATGTCAAGTGAGGACTGAACAATCAAGCGTGCCTTCCTTTTAAATCAGGAATTAGACTAAGTATATGGGTGGAATTTAATGTCCTCGCTTGTCCCAAATCTATAAAATTCTGCCCAAGTCAACGGACCTTTCCATAACCTGCCCCTCTCCCACTCCGATTTCCATAGGACAGGAAATTCTGGCTAATGTCTCTAGTGAATGCTAAGCAACACAACTCTGAAAGTAATTGTGAAGAGTAGTGTAATGGACATCTATAGCATTTTGGCATGCAGTTCCTCCAAAATGAATTTTTAAGTATACAGTTGCTGTATTTCTTTTGGCTCAGCATGATGTGTAAGAACATTCATTGAAATGGGTCAAAATCCTCAAATAAATAAATAAAAATATGCTAATTTTGTGATCCTAAAAATCTTAACAGCACACTGATATTATTTCCCGAATTACCATCTGTGATTAGAAAAGGAAAAGTGTATAATGATACTGGAATGAAGAGAATGTAAGACTTTCCTTATTTACCTTTACAATAATTAAAAGGCTGTTCGTTTCACCAGCATGGTGTACAAATAGATATTAATAACATTTACCCGGGATAATATTTTATTGTCAAGCATGCAGCAGGTTATATTGTATTATGAGTTCCTGATGAGTGAATTTATATTTACTGCCTTTTTTTTTAAACTATTTACCTTATGTTAGCAATTTGTTTAACAAGGTTGTTTGCACATAATTGCACTTGTAAATGATAGCACCTCATTAAACTATGACTATAAAAGTACAACATGGAAAAACAGAATATTCTCAGTTTGTAATAATTAGCTTTTCAACTGATTTGCTTGTGCAAATTAACAAGCAGAAAGGTCACTAGTTCTGTGACTGTCCAGCGAGTCAAGGTCCTGCCTGATGTGCATCATTAAATCAAAACCATGAGGTTCCAGATTCAGTGACTTTGGTGCTGTGTTATTGCATCTCAGTTGATGTAATAATAGAGACAGAAAGAAATCCCAAAACACCAGCTTAAAGTCCAACAAGTTTATTCTGAACTCCCAGCTACCTGACGAAGGAATGTGTTCTGAAAGCTTGGGGTGTTTGCTACAAATAAACTTGTTGGACTTAAACTGGTGTTGTGGGATTTCTTTCTGTTTTACCCCAATCCAATGCCGGCATCTCCACATCATAATACAGAGACCATAGTGGGCTAAAGTCATCCAGATTTTTTGAACTTTGTTGCTATCCTATGACTGCTGCTGAAAAGTAGAGATGTTGGGCCAAACTCTGTGGACCACGTCCAGCATAACTTGACCAAGTATTTCTGTGCACTATGTTAGACATAAATTCATACATCTGGTTAGGTGAATCTGTAGATGAACCAACACATCGTGATTTTGAAAATTGAGGATGATAAAGTGAGATGAGGCCACATCCCCTTTTTAATAGTCCTCACTGCTGTATAAGCTCAAAAGTCCTAGCCAGGAAGAAAATAAATGTGTAAGGTAAGTCAATGTGCGGTTATGGTGGTTGAGGGGATGGAGATTTGTGAAGTTTTGTGTATATATGTTGCGGGGAGGGAAGGGGTGGGTGCTGGAGATGTGTGGGTACTGGAGATGTATAAGCAGTAGTGAGGAGATCAGATGGTTAGGGGAGGGGTTGGAGTGGTTGAGAGTGCAGGCAGGTGGTCGGGGGTTGGGAATGTAGTTGGCAGTGTTGGGGGGGTGTTAGTGGTGGGGTAGTTGTCAGGGGATTGTGTAATAGGGTGTGGGTGGGTGTGGTAGTGCAATCCAGTGAGACTAGTGGTATTGTTACCCAGGAGTTAAGCGTAGCTTTACTCCTTCTAACCTTTCCCAGGTAACTATTCTTCCAAGAGATTCAGACCATTCAAGTTCAGTATAGTTTGTGGTGCAAGGTATTTGACTATTAACTAAATTTCATGGGCAGTCTTCGGGGGGAGGAGGGACAGATTGGAGGGCAGGGTATCATCTGGGGCACCTCCAAGGCATAACCTCAGAGGAACAGAAGTTTTGGGCCATTGGTGAACTGTCCATGAAGTTCCTGTGTTGTTCTCCGATTCTCTCAAAGCTTTTCTTTTTGAAATTCTCTTTCTCTTCCCAGTAGCTCTCACATGCATTCTCATGTTTAACACAGCACCTATTTTTTAATGTTGTTATGCTCTTTCTGCTTGTGCTTTCTGTAAGTTTGATCCATGACTTACTTGACTGCATGTTTAATGTTGTCTATGAATGCACTTCTCGTGATCAGCTAATTATTACTTAATTTCTAAGTCATGGTGCTTTTGATAAAGACCTGTTGCTGCTTGTTTATATTTTTAATTTTTGTCTTCATGGTAGTTCAGCTTTGATTGCTGATGTCAGATTTTGTTTAATAGTGGATTCAGCCACAGATAATTTGAACATGAACCACAGACATTTCAGTTTTAAATGCCAGTATCTTTAAGGGGTGATTAATTTTGAGTAATTGGCTGGTGATCACACAGTAGGTATTGTAATTAATGACAAATTGCTTAATTAAGCTATGAGTTATGTTTTCAACTTAATGCAACTGCTTATAACCTATTGCACTATTGTTCAATATTGTCCAACTTGTGAATGCTGGTGACCAATACATTGTATTATTATAACCTGACTGTAACCACAATTGTTATTGACTACATGAAGAGCTGTCCATAATTTCTATTGTGTTGCCATCGATGAAATGTATTCTCGTATTATTCTGATTTTTATAATTATTTTCTGTCTTCTCAAATAACTAAAATCAGTTTGCAAACAATTTATTCTGTGATAAGTGGACCTATTAAAAGATTATTCTTAGTTTGAGAATAGAATCAAATTCCTTTACTGCAACAACTCAGGCACAGTATATTATACATTGGGAAGATTATTTCACAGCAGTATTTAATGATAAGATGGTCTACAGTCTTCCCAATGCACATGTTTGGAAGGTGAAACAAAAAAATAATTTTATTGGAATAAGTTGCATAAATAACAACATTTAGAAAATAAGAGGACTGAGTTAACTCAAACAAAAGCTGAAAATTCTGGAGAAACTCAGCATGTCTGACAGCACCTGTGGAGAGAGAACACAGCCAATGTTTCGATTCAGGATGCCCCTCCATCAGAGCTAGCTGAATGCTCCACAAGCAATGGTGAGACAAAAGGGAATGCACAGAGCATTTACCTTTGGGAAATATCCTAATATGTCGATATCAATTAAATCAGATTTCAAAATTTGAGCAGCTGCTTGTATGAACCTCAGTTAAATAAATCTTCACTGGCAACCAGGCATAACTGTTGCGTGTTTAGGCAGGATATTTCCTGCTAGGATAGCAGACAGAAATGATGATCTCATTTTGGATATTTTGCAGTCTTTGACGCATGTTTGAGAGCAATTTCCAAAGCAAAAGATCGCTGTTCTGATAATAAGCATTAACTTGATGTATAGAGTTGAAAGGGAAACTGGATTTACAAACTGGTTTCAAATATTGTGTAAAAAAAATTGTTTTCTTGAGAAGTTGCCGCCCTGAAGTATTTTAAACACCTTGAAGCATTTTAACATTTTATTTAAAAATATTACTGCAAAAACAAGGTCGTTTTGTTTGTATAAGATATTAGGCCATGATTTGGAGTTCTGTGTGTGCTTGAAGGCACCCTGCTATGGGAAGGATATTCAAGCAATAGAAAAACAGCAAAGCAAACTGAATCCTTGAATTAATGTCATGGATGGCAGGATACAGATATAACCAACAAAGACAGTGCATCCTTCACTGGGTCATCACTATCTAGCCAGGAGAGCAACCTCTGTTCAATGTGAATTATAGAGGGAATATCAGGCAAAGCACCAGTATATCGTAAAATGAGATATAAGCCAAAGGATGCTACTACACAGGCCTACTTGCATGCTATGTAAAAAGATACCAGACTGAGTAAAGGGATCCCACCACAAAAGCTTCAAAGCAAAGCTCAGAGAGCTGTAACATTCAATTGCAAATAGTCATATATAATTCAAAATTATAAGAGTTAGAGCATTCACAAGTATACTTAACTATGGTGAAGCCCAACATATGAGTTCAAGAGGCATCTTTTGCAAGTGTATTTAACCAGAATTGCTGATTGTCTGCTCCTAATCTTGAAGTCCTTGCAATCATTGATTCCTGTGTCTGCCATTTCATGTGATGTTAAGTGTCTTGAGTACAGCAGCCTCAACAAAGTTTATGGCCCTGATAACCCACTGTCTATATGCGTGCAGCAGGATAACCGTTGCCGAGCTGTTTTGAAATAATCATGATAGGGCTTCCATCTAATTATAGATCCAGCCATGTCCTATTCATAAAATAATACAGTCTGACCTGGCCATTTAATAAACTATCAACCTCTTCCCAAACATCAGTAAGTGTTGTAATAAGAACTTATGCATTTTTGCCATTCAGCAATATGTAGTTATCAATAATCTACTTATTGCCCTTGACATCAAGGCAGAATTTAACTGAGTATGTCACTGAGGATCCTGAGCAAAAGTGCAGTCGCTAGAATCCAAAGGGCCACATATTCAGTGACTGCTGTCATGCCTGATACAAAGGAAGACGCGTATAGTTGTCAAATGCTCATAATAGCAAACCTCAAATAACACTGCAGAACTTCCTCAGGGAAGCATCCTCAATCCAACCATTATCAATAATCTTCCTTCATCATAAATTGAGTATGTTCAGCTCTATATCAATATGCAGCAGGACTCAGGTAACACCTACGCTTGCGCTGAAAACTAACAGGCAGTATTTATGCCAAATATGTGCCAGGGAATGACCATTTCAATAAAAAAACCCAGCTATCTTCCTTTGGCATTCAACAGTGTAATTATCACCACCTCCTTCACAACATTTTAGTGGTCTAATGACCAAAAGCACAACTGGAACAAACATACCACCAAGAGGCTTGATACATCAGTGTTTTGGTGCACTGTGATACAAGATTGATTTCTCTCCATTGGAAATTGATAACAGAAAGGCAATAGCAGACGTGAATGTAGAAACTAACAAAAGAGGTAGTGTTGAGCAAGTTACTGGGGCTAAAGGTAGACAAGTCTCCTGGTCCTGATGGAATGCATCCCAGGGTACAAAATGAGATGGCAGGAGAAATAGCAAATGCACTAGTGGTAATTTGTCAAAATTTGCTGGACTCTGAGATGGTTCCTGCAGATTGGAAAACAGCAAATGTGATGCCACTGTTCAAAAAAGGAGGTACACAAAAAACAGGTAACTATAGGCCGGTTAGCTTAACTTCTGTAGTAGGGAAAATGCTTGAATCTATCATCAAGGAAGAAATAGCAAAACATCTGGACATAAATTGTTCCATTGATAAGATGCAGCATGGGTTCATGAAGGGAAGGTCATGTTTGACTAATTTGGTGGAATTCTTTGAGAGCATTACATGTGCCGCAGACAATGAAAAGCCTATAGATGTGCTGTATCTGGATTTCCAGAAGGCATTTGACAAGGTGCCGCACAAAAGACTGATATAAGATAAAGGTGCAAAGTGTTAGGGAATTTATTAGCATGGATAGAGGATTGGTTAACTAACAGAAAGCAAAGAGTAGGGGTAAGTAGGTGTTTTTCTGGTTGGTGACCAGTGACAAGTGGTGTGCCTCCAGGATCGGTATTGGGACTGTAATTGTTTACATAGATGATTTGGAGTTGGGGACCAAGTATAGTGTGTCAAAATTGCAGATGACACTAAGATGGCTGGCAGAGCAAATTATGCAGAAGACGCTGAAAGTTTGCAAAGGGGCATAGATAGTCTAAGTGACTGGGCAAGGGTCTGGCACATGGAGTACAATGTTGGTAAATGTGACGTCATCAATTTTGGTAGAATAACAGCAAAATGGGCAATTATTTAAATGGTAAAAAATTGCATCATGCTGCTGTATAGATGTACTTGGGTGTTCATGTGCAGGAATCTCAAGAAGTTAGTTTGCAGATGCAACAAATAATTAAGAAGGCAAACGAAACTTTGTCTTTCATTGCTTGAGGGATGGAGTTTAAAAACAACAAGGTTATGTTTCAGCTGTATTAGTGCTGGTGAAACTAGACAGGCAGTGCTATATACAGTTTTGGTTTCCTTACTTGAGAAAGGATATACTGGCACTGGAGGGGATGCAGAGAAGATTCACTAGGTTGATTCCAGAGTTGAGAGGGTTGGTTCATGAGGAAAAACTGAATAGACTGGGGATATACTCATTGGAATTCAGAAGAATGAGGGGATATCTTCTTGAAACACATAAGATTATGAAGTGAATAGATAAGATAGAAGCAGGAAAGTTGTTTCCACTGGCAGGTGAAACTAGATCTTGGGGGCATAGCATCAAAATAAGGGGAAGCAGTTTAGGACTGAGTTGAGGAGGAACTCCTTCACACAATGGATTGTGAATCTGTGGAATTCCCTGCCCAGTGAAGTAGTTGAGGCTATCTCATTGAATGTTTTTAAGGCAAGAGTAAAGTTTTGACCAATAAAGGAATTAAGTGTTATGGTACGCAGACAGGTAAATGGAGCTGAATCCACAAAAAGATCAGCCGTGATCATATAGAATATGAGTTCAAGGGGCCAGATGGCCTACTCCTGTTCCTAGTTCTGATGTTCTTATGTTCTTAACACTTTAGGAAGCAGAAAACAGAGGGGTCAGTATGAGAGCAATGTGAACTTTAAAATGACATGCAACCTGAAGCTCAGCATCAGATCTTCAGAATGAATGGTGGCATTCTGAAGAGTGGTCACCCAAATTGCATTTGGTCCCCTCAGAGTCGTCTGCAAGAGAGAGGTGACAGAGAGTTGGAGTTCCTGTCATCAATGTACTCTCTGTGAATTATGTTACTAAGGGGCACATAAAGGGTCAAGGAATGATCCATTCACAACATACTGTGGTTATGATTAGAAAGGTAAGAGCGAACTGAAGCAAAGGGTTCAACTGAGCTGAATAATAGAGATGGGATGATGACTGGTGTCAAAGATTGCCAAAGGGTCACAATACCTCATGTTCACTGTCACAGAAGATGTTGTCTGCACGATGCTTAATGCTGTTTTGTTGTTATGGTGAGGTGGGAGTCTGATTGGAAAAATTGAAACATGTATGAATGATGGGCATTGATTTGGAACATAACATCACAAAGAGTCATAGAATTTTACAGCATGGCAACAAGCCCTTCGGCCCAACTTGTCCATGCCACCCTTTTTTTTAAACCCCTAAGGTAATTCCAATTGTCCATTTTGGTCCATATCTCTGTATAGCCATCGTACTCATGTAACTGTCTAAATGTTTTTTAGAAGACAAAATTGTACCAGCCTCTGCTACTACCTCTGGCAGCTTGTTCCAAATACTCACCATTCTATGCGTGAAAAAATTGTCCCTCTGGATACTTTTATATCTCTCCCCTTAAACCTATGTCATCTAGTTTTAGATTCCCCTATCTTTGGGAAAAGATATTGATTATCTAGCTGATCTGTGTCCCTCATTACTGTATAGACCTCTATAAATTACCCCTCGGCCTTCTACACTCCAGAGAAAAAAGTCCCAGTCCGTCCAGCCTCTCCTTCTAATTCAAACCACCAAGTCCTGGTAGCATCCTAGTAAATGTTTTTTGCACTTTTTCTAGTTGAATAATATCCTTTCTACAATAGGCTGACCAGAATTGTTCACAGTATTCCAAGTGTGGCCTTACCAATAACTTGTACAACTTCAACAAGATGTCCCAATTCCTGTATTCAATGTTCTGACTGATAAAACCAAGCCGGCTGAACGCCTTTTTCACCATTCTGTACGTCTGTGACTCCACTTTCGAGGAGTTATGAACATGTACCCCTAGATCTCTTTGTTCTGTAACTCTTACCAACACCCTACCAGTAACTGAGTAAGTCCTGGCCTGGTTTAATCTACCAAAATGCATCACCTTGCGTTTATCTAAATTAAACTCCATCTGCCATTCATCAGCTCACTGGCCCAATTGATCAAGATCCCATTGCAAACGGAGATAACTTTCTTCACTGGCCACCGATCTTGGTATCATCTGCAAACATAGGAAGGAACTTGTTAGTTTGAATACTGAGAGTGGAGAGAAGGGAACGAATGATGGACGTTTTGAGTGTTAGGGGGAGCAATTCCCAGTGGAATGGAACTATTGATAATGTAAGCTGGAAGAGGGCCCAAGAAGGGAAAAGGATTTGAAAACAAAATTATTCATTGGTGTGTGGGCTTTGCTGGCAAGGCCAGCAATTATTTCCCATCACTAATTGCCTTGAACTGAGTGGCTTGTTAGGCCATTTCAGAAGATTTTTTTTAAGAGTCAACCACATTGCTGTGGGTCTGGAGTCACATATAGGCAAGGCCAGGTAAAGATGAAAGATTTCCTTCCCTAGAGGACATTAGTAAACCAGATTGGATCTTTTTTACAACAATCAAAGACAATTTCATTGTTATCATTAGCTTTTAACTCCAGACTTTCCTGATTCAAATTTCACTATCTGCTATTGTGGGATTTGAATTTTGGTCCCAGAGCATTTCTGGATTATTAGTTCAGTGACAGTACCACTATGCCACTGCCTCAATGCACAAAGCAGTGCACAAATACTGTGGATGCTGGAAATCTGAAATAAAAATAATAATTGCAATAATAATTGCTTCTATCTCCCTCTGTGTTCTGGTAGAAACTGCAAATAGATGCTTATTGATTACAAAGAAATACATCCTAACTGCTGAGTAAGAGGATCACCTCTCAGGGTCCAGCTTAAAAAGAGCATGATGCTGGTCCTTTAGTGATAGCAGCTTCAGTGAGATTAATATTGCCTCACTTCTCAAAAGCTTCACAGAAGTTGTGGGTGGGGATAATG
Source organism: Sphyrna mokarran (assembly GCA_024679065.1). Lineage (NCBI taxonomy): Eukaryota > Metazoa > Chordata > Chondrichthyes > Carcharhiniformes > Carcharhinidae > Sphyrna > Sphyrna mokarran. The sequence continues at coordinate 92,921,134 of JAGIQG010000003.1, forward strand.
GATCAGATTGAATCCCTGACATCGTCCCAGTTGAGGGCAGTTCTCCAAATGGCAGTCAGACTGTGGGATTGGGATCAGCTGATTGACCGTGATCAATGCAGGTTTTACCATTTGCCTCAGGGTGCATGGGTTCCACAGAGTGTAAGCAGCTCAATTGCTCAGAGGTGGTGAGAGCCCATCAGCAGGTGAGTATTGGCTGCAAGTGGCTGTCATTTTGTTCTTCAGCTTGCAAATCAACAGGCTCAGGCCAGGGGAAAAAAAGGTTGTGGTTTTTGATTTGGATGGCAGAATGTGAGGCCATAATGGAGAAATGTAAGTGAACAGGTTCCTCCCAGGTCTGCTGCAGGGAGTGCAGGAATCGTTGGGGGAGGTCAGCATCTGTCTAACCATCAAGCAGTTTAGGCTGTCCATCAACACAAGGATTATTTTGAGACAAGATAGAAACTTCAGATGTATATTTCTTGACTGTTTGAAAGCCCACATGCATTCCTATTTTCTGAAGTGAGTCAACACTTGGAAATTGTTGTTCTCTATGTCACTTTACCCACCCATCACTCAGTGTAGCCCAAAGGGGAGGCTACTGTGGAGATTGCACAACACCTGCATCCACTCAGTGGTCTGCTGCATGCATCTCTCCACTCTGTCAATAGAAGACGCCATGTATTCAAATGCCAGGGGCATGGCATTGATGGACTCCTCCATTGTACACCCATAGGAAGCCAACAGCCTCTGGGAATTCTGCTCATTTCACACTGCTGCTCCAGCATCTGCCACTTCAGCTACCTTACCTTCTGCACTAGGTTCGCATGCTATAATCCATCCTATCTTCATTGTGTCCTCCTCCAAAGTGTCACCATGGTGAGCAAGGCACTCCAGCTCCTGTGCATCTCAGCTGCTTTGCATTATGAGCTTCCTTCTCCTGGACAACAGAAACACCATGTCTCACTTATTTCATGGCCCAGTTGTGCTTTAAATGCCCATTACTGCACCACTCATAGGGCAGTTGAAAGCAACTGTCAATCCTGTACAAAGTGCAAACATCTCTAACAGGTCATGATCTCTCGGTGTGAGGCTACTTTGCTCTGGACTCTGGTCATTCCCTATGCAAGGGTTAGTCACTTTGTCTCACATTTCAGGGATACTATGTATGATATGCAGACTTTGCCACTTTGCCATCATGCATACCCACAGCTTGACAAGGTCCAGCATTGCACCAATTTCATACTGCTGACAGCCTTGGCTACCTCTAGCCATGCCTCCTTCTTCTCCTTGTCCATTGTGAACAGAATTGTTTCCAGTTCCTGAAAGCTTGCAGGTACAGTTCTAGGGAAGTGCTATTGAAATGTGGAGGAACTGTTTGTCTCACTGTACCCATTCTTCACACTTCTGCTGCACTCCCTTCCTATGCCTTTATGCATGTTGGCTGGTTGAAGATGCAGACTGACCTTTAAACATGACAAAATCATATGATGGCATTAACTCCCACCTGCAGCCTTTTATTGGCTGGCGTAGCTCTCATTGATTGCATAGCAGGAGATCATTGGTGAAGCCTAACACTGTTCATGGACCTGAAAATGACCCCAGCATCATTACATTGACTTGTTTGGTAAAATCTAGTCCAACATGATGAAGTAAATGTTAAGAGGGCAAGGCATTTCACTAAATGGTATTTTTTTTTGCCGTGGGATTTCATATGCGCAACTTTATTCTTTGTATATAAAATATACTGTTTAAAAGACAGGTCTGAGCCATCTAATCTAGAGGGCAAAAAGACTTGAACAATATAATCCCTAATATTAACAGATCACTAACTGGGAGGTAACATCTGGAAAAGGTAGAAATTTACTGTGCTTAATGATTATCTTATCCCTAAAAATTCTCATTTGTCAACGTTTATGGATTAGAATGTCCAGCTAAGAGATTAAATTGAAAATTGAGGGGCAAAGTTTAACATTTTGCCTCTATTAATTTTAATTTTCAGAAAACAGTGCTGATCTCTGCATTCTAACATCTAAAATTTACCCCAGTTTGCACATTCACTCAATTGTCTTTTACACAGTAGGAACACCTAAGTGCCAGCAGGCTTATGGCTGTGAAAACTGCATCAATACACACTGAAAATGGTTGATCCTCGGTTTTTTTGCTTGAATCATCCAAAATTAATTCCTTTTTTAAAAAATCAATGTCCTCATGTAATTTTAGTGTATTATACTTAATATCAGATTTCAATGCTTTCAAATGTTGTCTTTCATGATGGTTATGTGACAATGAAAAGTATTGTGTTCCTCAAATTGTTACTCCAGCTTTCACGAAAGACTAGATTGTAATGCTTGGGGAAGATGTTAGTTAATTAGGAAGATAATAAGGTTCCAAACATGCAAAAAAAAATGTAGTTTGATATATCAGAAATTTTGAAGCTTTTATTACAGAATACAAGAAATAAGATAAAACAATGTATCTTAAAAGGGAAATAATTCTCATAGCTGTCGACTGTTGCAGAATTTTAATGTCCATTTAAAGAATAACAATAATATAATTTTTCATTTCTTAGTGTTGCGTACAGTTTTCAATATAACTGTGCATGCATGTCATTGTGATTGGCAGCCAGGAAAGGATATGAAAGTGATTCTTTTCAGTGCCTTCAGAGTGCAGAAACCAATTTATGGTTGAATAAATGTATATTTCCTATATTATAAAATAAAAACAGAAATTGCTGGAAACCTCAATATCAGGCTGTGGAATCCAAAACTGACTCAGCATTTCAGGTCGATGACCTTTCATCAGAAGAGAAAAATGTTGGAGACTAAGAACTTTAAAGCAGGGAATGGGGATGTGGACACTAAAGAATAAAGGGGCAAGATTTGTGATGACACTGGTGGGCAGTCATATATAAAAGAGCAAAGGAAGGATGGTGCAAGGTGAATTGAGGAGTTGATGGTACAGATAAAGAAATAACAATAGGCCTAAAGGACAGAAAAGCAGCAAGGAAGGGAAGTATGGAAAATTTGGCAAAGCAGAGAAGGCTTATGTGGTCCAGGGATCAAGGTGGAAGAAAGGCAGGTAGACCACAGGAACATGGACCACTCCTGCTAACCATGTACTGTGACAGTTCACAGTACCAACACTGGCCCTCATCTCCTCAGCTCTCAATGGTACTCGTACAGTAATCCTCAGCTATCAACAGCTTTTATCCAAGAGAAGATGGGAATAGTGGTTAAGAAAACCTTTTCTCTGATGGAATTGTCGTTTGACTCTTTTAGTTATGTAGCTATTTCTTTTCTGAGCACACTAAATGATTTTTTTTAAACAATCAACAACTGAAAATTGCACGTTTTCTTTTTGCTGAGCTCAGAAATTAAGCCTTTTTTTGTTTCCTCAATAGCTGCAGTACTGAACCATTTAGTGCTGAAAAGTGCAAAAAAAAGTCAATGCTTAGCGAAGGTTGAAATTATTTTTTGTTGTAGCATGTGAATAAAATTGTTGGGTTTAATTAGCTGTTAAGACCTGTAGTTACAATAATGCAGTTTTGAAACAAATTACAGTAAATGCTTGTTACCTCGCACTTGATGAACCATTTTGTTAATCACCCTGCCAGATAATGCTTGGAGGGAAAGCAGTTATTTAAAGAGTTAAATGCTTTACTGGGCATTCTGTGTAAACTGATGGATTCGGATTTTGATTAGCTGCTTTTGTTGGTAGGTTCGCTAAGAATTGTAAGGAATCCAAAATAATCTGTATTATTGGTCAAAGATGTCATTTGCATATAGTTGATAGAGCCTGTTCTCCTGTCAAAACCCCATCATGGAACATCTGTTTGTAGATTTTGCTGAACCACGTCCTGTGTTTACTGTGGTTATTTTACTCTGGTGTCATTTTTAATCCATGAGTAAGATATGAGGGTAGATATTCTGACAGCTGTTCTGCCACTGGAGGAGTGATGGAGTGGAACTTCTGACTGCTTATATCACCATGAACCTACTTTAAAATTCTGAGTTTAAGATTATTATCATAATGAGACAGAGCCCTGCATCCTTAACAGTGCCACTGCAATGTCTAATGATTAGTATGTTGCCTCACAGGCACCTGAGTTCAATTCCCCGCACTATCTGCGAAGTCTCCACATTCTCCCTGTGTCTGCATGGGTCTCCTCCGAGTGCTCCTGGTTTCGTCCCACAGTCCAAAAATGTGCTGGTTAGGTGCATTGGTCATGCTGAATTCTCCCTCAGTGTGCCCGAACAGGTGACTGTTATTTGTCATAAGTTTTACATTAAAACTTCCTTGCAGTTTTGATGTAAGCCAACTTGTGACATCAATAAATAGACTACACTAGGGTCAGTGGGATTTTTAGAGTGGCGCCTTGGCTCTCCCTCCAAGAACTGGAGCAATGAAAAATGTTCAACAAAAGAAATAACATGTTGAAAGACTCGTTGAAGAGGTTACAAAGCAGGCAACAGTTGATCCCTCTGCTGCTCAGAATGGCATATGAACCGACGTGCTGAATATCGTATGGGACTCATAGTGAGCCTGGGCAAACCCGCCTGTTTCTCTTTCCAACCACCTCCACCTGTACCCCTTCCTTCCTCCTACTTCCCCCCCTTCCTCCCTCCTCCTCCTCCCCCTTCCTTCCTCCCTCCACCCCCCTCCTCCTCCCTGCAATCCTCCACTTTTCAGGCACTTTTTTATAAATATATTTGAATCATTGGTTATAAATTAATTCTTCTCAAAATAAATATTGGTTTATCAACAAATATGTCATGGGAGGCATTTGTGGTTGAATGCAAAGTCTGCTGTAAAGTCAGCAGATGTAAAGTGATGGAAAATTGGATTTGCTTGTCTGTGCGTTTGCTTTGGAGTATCTGATGTCCAGATGTCAGGGTGGGCAGACACTGCATACACTCATCTTTTGTTGCAAATTGTTGTTTCTGAATGGTGGAGCTGGCTTCCAATTTAACTATTGATCCCTCCATCAACCTTACACTGAATACTGCCCCGAAAAGCAACAGACTTTAAGATGCTTTTAATGAGATTATTTTAAAGAGATTCAAATAAACAATTTTACATTGTTAAAATAATCTAGAAAACTCAATTTCCTAGCATTTTCATAATTTTGTAAATTTTGCAGGTATTGTGCAAACTACTAATGAAACCTTGAAATATAAAGGCAAAATAATGATTTTAACTTTTATTGCAATAGCCATTCACAGATCCAGAAAGCACCAGAATGCTGTTTGTTCCATTTGCTAAAATGTTTAATCTAGATTTTAGTCACACTTAAGCAGCTCTAAGTTGGCTGATACCAAGCTCCGAGATTCATCATCAATGTACTTTGCTTTGATTTTTCTATCTTATGTATTGGTGGCAACTGAGAGTCATGTGCGTGAAGTGAATTGAGAGGCTACAGTCAGGAAATAAGGGGCTGTCTTGTAGTATTGCTGCATGTGGAGAAGAAACCATGTCAGACATCATTGAAAGGGAACAAATCAGCTGATATGACAAATCTGGCAGATAGTAAGGTTCCACAGCTTGCTCGAGCGGGCATCTCATAAAGTCTTTGAACCAGATGGGTGGAAGCCACTTTTGTGTTTAAACGAATAGTCGTCTGTCAGCAAATATGTTGGAACCAGCAATGCAGTTGTGGAAAAACCTAAATCTGTGGTGATGCTAGCAAATGTGAGATAATATGCACTGGATCCTGCTTGTTCTGTTCTGCGGTAGTGGAGCATATGTGGAAGATTGCAAGTTAAGTATATGCATATCTTGGGGATTGAAAAGCTTTTTTCATTATATTTGGTAAGTCAGCCTAAAAATACCATGCAGTGTTGTCTTTTTTAATATAAACAATACAATCCAACAAGCCCTAAGGCTTAGATACAGTAATATTATGACTCCCTGTCCAAGGCATTTATGATATTTTGCAGATAGATTACAATATTCCACACCAAAAAAAAGCCTCTCAAACCCAGTTATGTGACTGTATGTCAAATGTTAGGCTTTTACTTAAAAACTGCTTGGACTGTTCTTTGTACGAACCATCCATATTTCACAAAGAAAGCCAATTACAGGGCATATGTGCATGAGATACAAAAAAGTGCCATTGAGACTTGAAAAGGTGCTTTATTCATTAAAGTGTGAAGTGCATTTTTATATGAAAAAATATGTCTCATCAATAAACAAGCGTGCAAACATAAATAATGTAGACAAGTGTATTAATCATTTCAGAGTTCTGAATTTAAAAAAAGTAACTTTCTAGATTACATTTTCACAATGTGATAATGCCAGATACAGAATTTGGACTTTAATTTGCTGTAAACTGGCCTTTAGATGTGCATGTGAGCCCTGATTCTCTGGCACATTCTAGTGTGTTTGACAGGTTAGTGTGAAAGTAGCATCAGAGTAACAATAGTTGTCATAAATTTAGTATCACGTCCATTTTTATACTTGAGGTGAAAGGAATTCCAAATCACAATGTTTGCTGTGACCTAATTATTGCCACAGAAGTGAAAAAAACTGTAGAACATTTGATTGTGATCACTTTAGCATTCACTCATTATTAAATGTATTTATTATTTAAATTTAATATTTGGTGTTTTCTAGCATTTTCCATCAAAATGTCTTTTTGAGAAAAGAAATAACTCCTTCATGCAATCTGTCTGGTTCTATCGAAAAATAATGTGGCAATCTGTGGTTTATCAGATGTTAAGCAGTCAGTAATTGGATCAAATTGTGGCACTGAGATATTTAACAAGATGAACTTTTAATTAAAATTTGATGATTTATCATTACAAATGCCATGTCAATTTGTGGCAATATTTTTCAGCAATTTAAAGTGTAATTAAATGTAATTTATAATCTTGATCTTTTGATGGCTCAAGAGGGTACTGTTGATGACTGAAAACAGAATTATGCTAAGTTGTGTTTCACAGCGGTGCAAATTTTATTATTTTCCAATGAAACCTTTGGTGTTCGATATTTGCTGCCAACATGGGCAGCTCAAGTCAGGATAGTTCTTAACTTGGCACACCTGCCGAGGGAAAAAAGTGCCCAAATGGTGCATTTTCACTCCGAAAAGTAAATATTTCAATGCATGTTGTTTTGTGGAGTGAGAATATAAAATCAGGATAGGAAGCGAATAAAATCCCAACAGTTGAGAAGGAGACATTCAGCCCATCCCATCCACACCAACTCTCTGTAAGAATAGCTCACCCTGTCCCACCTCCCCACCCCAACCATGTAACCCCACACATTTACCAAAGCTAATCCAACTAAGCTATATACCTTTGGATATGAAGGGGCAATTTAACATGGCCAATCCACCTAACCTGCACATCATTTGGACTGTGGGACGAAACTGTATCACCCAGAGAAAACTTACATATAGACACAGACAGTCGCTCAAGGCTGGAATCAAACCAAGGTCCCTGGTGCTGTGAGGCAGCAGTGACAACTACTGTACTGGCCACATACTGCCAATAGGTTTTTCTTTATACTGAATGCATCCAATTTCAGAAACTAAGTACCCTGGAAATGACTAGTAATAGATGCATGGGAAGCCTCACCTTCTGTATGTTGCCAGCATGAATCCATGTTGCGCATCTCATTTCTTTAAATTAGCTGGATTAAAACCAAAACTATTCAATTTTTTTCATGTTCAAAGAGCTTTAGAAGCTGAGTTTCACTGTCTTCTTGTACAGCATCAATGATCATACTAAATATCTGTTGAATGATTGATGGAATATACTGTCGGATAACTGTGAAGTAGTTGTAGCCTGCAAGGAATTTATATAGGAAGGATGCAGAATAATATTTCCTCTCCCTAAAAAATGAGGAATGATAAAGATCAAACCCAGAGCTATCCTTAAGGGATCATTTCAGTTACAAATAATCAGGACCTTGGGATCTGAAGAGGTCAGTATCCCACTTTGAGTTCAACTGTGCTCAACTCATTATTAAACATGCTGGCAATTTTTAGTTGTACTGCTACTCCAATTTTAATGCAATATTCTCTGTTCCTCCCTCCCAGCCACACTGCACCCTGATGGACGAACTGTTTTCATCCAATCTTTCAGAGAGAACTGAATTTGCATTGACTGGTGAAATGGAAATGCTTCTGTCTGACTGATTTGTTAATTTTAATTCAAAACTCTTCCGAAAGCCATTGTGAATTGACTGTAGGTACAAAGCCTACATGTAGATTAAAAATATTAACAGTTTTTAGATACAATGTTTTGTTGTTTCAGCTCTTTAATGGCTGTTTTTTTTCTAGCACTGTAAATGCCATTTTGATTCCAAAATGCTTCTGCAGAATGCTTACGTTTTGGGTATTTCACTAACCTGCCAGGGATGGACAGGGGTGGAGGTGCAGCATCTGTAAAATGGCCAGCAAGTCCTTGTTTTCCCATTGTCATGACATTTCATCAGCAGCTGGGAAGGTGATGGATGACCCTCTTGTCCACAGGCAATTGAGCCACTTAAGTGGTCAATTAATTGCCTCTTCCCACCACAGCTGACATTTCACTAATGGTGGATAGGATTCTCTACTGCCTGGTAAACCTGAGTGGCCTCCTTGCAGGCTCTATACTGGGGAAGGAGCATATTTAATTCTGTGTTGCCCGTGGGATGTAGCAGCTAAGCCAGGATTGTAGGATTTCCTTTGGTGCAGAGTGCCATCCATTTCATTTATGGGTACCACATATCAACCCTGAGATGTACCTCAATCGAAACAGATCCCACTTCCTCAGTGTGCAATTGATGTGTAGTCACATGCAATATATCATGCAGATCACTGACCAGTATCCAGGCAGCAGTTATAATGCCTTCATGCTGTGGTACTTTACTGCACCATGTATGTTTGAGATATCACCACAAACCAGCGTGGCTAATGACCGACAAGGGGCTGTTCACTTGGATCGAGACTCCAGTGTGCAATCCATACGGTCAGCAATGCGTCTGATGAAAGTTGTGCTGTCACAATTAACATGGTTGAATAGATCTTTTGTGTGCAAGAAACAATACTTCTGCTGCCTGGATTTTTATGGAGCATTCCTGTTATACACTGTAGAGTTCAAGTCAAAACTCATTGTGATCTGCTGCGTAACATATCTCCGTTTGCAATGGGTTCTTGATCAATTGGGGCAGTGGGCTGGTGAATGGCAGATGGAGTTTCATTTAAATAAATGTGAGGTGATGCATTTTGATAGATTGAACTAGGGCAGGACATACTCAGTTAATGGTAGGGTGCTGGGGAGAGTTATGGAATAAAAGAGTTCTAGTCAGAAATGAACTGTTTTGGTTGTGTCCTTCCTCGTTCTTCTCAGCAAATCACCTCAGAACTGTTGATGAAGACCATTCCCTCATGATAATGAAGATAGAATCATAGAGATTTACAGCATGGAAACAGACCTTTTGGCCCAACTTGTCCATGCCGTCATTTTTTTTTAAACTCTTCAACTACTCCCAATTGTCCGCATTTGGCCCATGTCCCTCTATACCCATCTTACCCATGTAACTGTCTAAATGCTTTTTAAAAGACAAAATTGTACCTGCCTCTACTACTACCTCTGGCAGCTTGTTCCAGACACTCACCACTCTCTGTGTGAAAAAAATTGGCCCTCTGGAGACTTTTATATCTCTCCCCTCCCACCTTAAACTTATGCCCTCTAGTTTTAGACTCCCCTACCTTTGGGAAAAGAGATTGACTTTCTAGCTAATCTGCATCCCTCATTATTTTATAGACCTCTATAAGATCACCCTCAGCCTTCTATGTTCCAGAGAAAAAAGTTCTAGTCTATCCAGCTTCTCCTTCTAACACAAACCATCAAATCCTGGTAGCATCCCAGTAAATCTCTTCCGCATGCTTTCTAGTTTAATAATACCCTTTCTATAATAGTGTGATCAGAACTGCACACAGTATTCCAAGTATAGCCTTACCATTGTCTTGTACAATTTCAACAAGCTGTCCCAATTCCTGAATTCAATGTTTTGACCAATGAAACCAAGCATGACGGAGTCACAGGTTGACAGAGTGGTGAAGAAGGCATTCGTCATGCTAGTTGGCTGATAGGCAGGCACTGGCAAAGGGCAGGAAAATGAATGTTGTCATCCTGAGAGCACTTCTTTGAACAGCTGTATTCCTTGCTGCTGTCAAACTTTTGAATGGACTTAATTTGCATTAAGTCGGTCCTCCTCCACACCTTAGCTATGACTGTAATACTACATTCTGTAATCTCTCGTTTCCTTCTCTATGAACGGTATGTTATGTCTGCGTAGTGCACAAGAAACAATACCTTTCACTGTGTATGTCAATACATGCAACAATAATAAATCAACTCAAAAGCTGTGAAATCAATCATCTGAGCTTGCAGTGCAATAAGATGACTGGGCATGACATGCTTGAGCTTGACTGGGGTATAGGTTCAGTGGTGGGGGGAGGGGGGGCATTTGTTAAATGGCCAGAGAAGTTGGGGGTAGAATCCTTGCTTTCCCCTTGTCAGCAGCTGGGAAGGTGATGGATGACCCTCCTCCCCAAAGGCAATTGGGCTACTTAAGTGGTCAATTAAATGCTTCATTGTATGCCTTCTGATTGCTCATTTTCCAGGACGATCAAAATGAGTTCCCAAAGTTCAGGATGGCGGATACAGATGAAGAAATAGGTGCTGTTATCTCGAATGAGTATTATGCTTCCAAAGTCATTCATGGCTAATTTCAAGTCTCTTATTTTACCACAGAAAATTATGTTACCTTTACAAGTCTCTGACATAATTAGAATATATTGTCCTCCACACTGCTCACAATTTCAGCGTGTTTGTCAAGAAGATTGTAAAGAAACAGCTGTGTGGAGGATTAATGTCATTGTATCTGGGTGGTGAATCAATAATTGAAGTGTGTGTGATTTGTATGCAACTAATTACTGTTGACAAATTGCCATTAAAGGAGCCAGGCTAAAGCGATTGATCTGTCTCCCTTCTTGGATGAAAGAAGTATGTAACAGTGAGTCACTTCATGTGGGATAGAGAAAGATTCCTAATATCCAGCCACTGAAAAATACAGGGCAGAATTTTTCAGAATGTATAAAGTTAACCAACATCACCTTGTGCAGAGGAATGAACAGCTAGTATTGCTGCTTCTTCATGAGAGAGAGTGAGAGCTATCAGTCAGACTTCTTGCTTCCAATCACTGTCAAGTACCTCCTCCTTATTGTGTGAGATGAAAATGAAACTTGATTGTGAATTGATCCAGTATAGACATAATTTAAGTGAGTTGTAGATAAGTCAGAAATGGATACCATCATTGCCACGTATCCAGTAGACGCTAGCAGTCAAGATTCAGGTGAAGAACGCTTGAATAAGTGCGCTTAGAACTTTACACTTTCAGGTTGGTTGGGGAGAGAATTGGTGAAATATTGAAAGATAAGTTACAGAGAGAGAATGAATAGGTTAGGACTTTATTCCCCGGAGCATAGAAGAATGAGGGGAGATTTGATAGAGGTATAAAAGATTTTGATGGGTATAGATAGAGCGATTGCAGGCAGACTTTTTCCACTGAGGCTAGGGGAGATAAAAACCAGAGGGCATGGGTTAAGGGTGAAGGGAGAAAAGTTTAAGGGGAATATTTGGGGGAGGGGGCTGCTTCTTCACACAGAGAGTTGTGGGAGTGTGGAATGAGCTGCTGGATAAAGTGGTAAATGCTTTAACATTTAAGAAAAACATTTAAGAAAAACATGGAGGGGTTCATGGATGAGAGAGGTGTGGAGGGATATGGTCCAAGTGCAGGTCAGTGGGACTAGGCAAAAAAAAATGATTCGGCATAAACAAGAAGGGCCAAAAGGCCTGTTTCTGAGCTGTAATTTTCTATGGTTCTTTGATTCTATGAAGGAAATTACAAAATAATATACACACTTTATAAAGTGTGACAGAAAACTTAGTTTGAAAATGGAAACAGGTGAAATAACATTTATCTCTAGTTTGGGTGAGCACTCCATGAAATGGAGAAAGATAAATTATTTCAATATCTTCAATTGACTCTCTTCAAATTTCTTGTGGGAGTAAGTAGGGATATGAGAAATCATGTGTTCACAACTTGCACCTTAAGTTTGCAAATATATGAGTAAACCCAAATGCATAGTTACTAGAATATTCTCTGCTTCTCTGAACAGCCCCAAACTGTAGTGTAACAAAGAAATGCCACTTCCACTCCTGTTCATCTGTCCTGAAATCCAAATGAACTCCCCTCACTCCTGCCCATGTCTGGGCCTTGTGTTAAAAGGCAAGGCAATAAAGAAAAGCCCAGCTGCTAATGACTAGCAATGAGGCTTTCTGGTTACTGATGAAGAACAGTGCCTAGAAAGGCTTGAGGACTGCCAATGATTCAGGCTCTGACATTATCCTCCCTGGTTTCTTCAGGTGCTCCAAGTGTGTCCAGTAATTACTCAGTGAATCAAACGAGGCCAGAATCTCATGGCTATTGCATTATTGAACCTGTGTAGATAATATGGAACAGGCACAATGGTGCACAGTTGAAGCTGCAGGGGAAATTTCTACAATACATATGGGAGAAGGTTAGAGGTCTTATGTCATGGGCCAAAACCTTGAAACTGCAGGGTGCTATGTTGGAGGTACCCCAAAGACACCCAATAGACCAGCTGGGATACCCCTGTGCTTGTTCCCTCTGAAAGCCATGCTGGTTAGGTGCATTGTCCCTGCTAACTTCTCTCTGTGTACCCGAACAGCTACTGGAGTGTGGTAACAAGAGTATTTTCACAGTAACTTCATTGCAGTGTTAATGTAAGCCTACTTGTGACAATAATAAATAAACTTTAACTTTTAACTTTAAAAATGGTGACCCAGAAAGACAAAAACTAAGAAGTATTAAAACTTGTTTTAACTTTTGGGTAACTTTTTCCACAGACTCAACTGAACCTACACAGGGCAATCTTCTGACTATCCCCACCATCCAGCAAATAGGGTCACTTCCCCCCATTTCCTCCACCAAGTTAGGGCTCACTCCTTCCACACCCATCCACCAAAAGATCCAAACCAACCCAAACTCCCTCACTCTCAAATCTTAACCACTTATCTTCTCCTTGTCCTGTCTTGAATCTTTGAACTTGGTTGGACCTTGAACTTAACAAGTTTACAGTGGCTAGTGCTTTTTTCTTAAAAAAAGGACATGCCTCCTTAACTCTAACAACTATCCTTGATGCTTGGGTCTGAGAACTTTCTGCACTGTCCACATCTTGGCTGGCCTCAATCAGAAGATCAAGCAGGTAACAAACTAAGTGCAAAGTGACAATGTGATTCATGGGAGTGGGGTGTCCTCATGAGGAGGGGATTAAAGTTCCATAGGGATGGGGAATCCCATAGCAGCAGTATTTGGTCAGGGAAAATAGTTGAGAGAGTGGGGGACCAATGGATGTGGGTAATTGGGGGATGGGGTGGGATTCCCTTGGGGTAAGTGCTCAGGGGTGGGTGATTCTTTCGAAGAGTGGTGGTCTGGAATAAATCCCCTGGTGTTTAGGCATGGTGGGAGGAGTCCCCTGGGGGTTTGAGGTGGTGGTAACAGGAGTCCCATGGCAGGGAGCCAGCGTTTCTGGCCTCGGGTGACTGTGTAGACTTTGCACATTTTCCCCTGTGTCTGTTGGATTTCCTCCAGGTGCTTCAGTTTCCCCCCACAGTCTAAAAATGTGCCGGTTAGATGGATTGGCCATGTTAAATCACTCCCTAGTTGTGTAGGTTAAGGGGATTAGTGGGGTAAATATGTGGGGTTATGGGGATAGAGCATAGGTAAGATGTCCTGTCGGAGAGTCGGTGTAGATGCAATGCCTGAATGGCCTTCTGTATTGTAGAGACTCTATGGTTTTAAGTATGTATTGCTGTAACACTATCAGAACCATCTGAAGTTTGTGATCTAAGTCACATTTTCAAATGGTTCCTTGTGAAGGGCAATTGGCCACTGGAAGTTTGCAATTCTCAGCCATTACTGTGCAAACCTTTCCACATCCTGTAGACTAATTGTATTGCTGCCACCTTGAAAAATGATCAAGGAGTGAATGTTTAGTGGATGGATCAAATGCTGATCAAATGGACTGTTTTGCATTGGATAGTAATTAGATTCTTCAGAGTTGTTTGAATCTGGCCTTATCCAGATAAGGGGAGATGACTTCTGCCTTGTAAATGGTGCGAAGGCATTAGAAAGTCTGAAGATGAGTTACTCATTGCAGGATATTTAGCCTCAAACCTGCTCTTGTAGTCACTGCATTTAAATAGCTGGCTCACTTGAATTACTGGTCACTGAATGCCCACATCATGTTGCTGGTAGTTGATTTGGTCATGTCAGGCAGAGGTGACGAGGCTTTGTCATGTTGGATATGTCATTGATTGACATGTGCACGGCATGGATGTTATTTACAAATTATCAGCTCATGTCTAAATTTTGCCCACGTTTTGCTGTGTGCAGCATAAATGACTATATAATTGAATAGTTACGACCGTAACAGAATGCTATGCAATCAACAGTGAACATCGTCACCTCTGCTTGAGCAAAGGTCACCCATGAAATAGCTAAAGGTGTTGGACCAAGGACAGTGCACTGAAAAATTCCTACAGTGATCCCTTGGTGCTGAGACGATTGGCTACAACATCTTTCATTGTGCCACGTATGACTCCAATCAGTGGAGAGTTCTTCTCCTGAATTCTATTGGCTTCAAATTTATTGGTGCAATATTTGATCAAATGCTACCTCCATATCAAAGGCTTTCATGTCTGGAATTCACCACTTTAGTCCATGCTTGGACTAAGCTGTAATGAGTCTGGAACTAAGTAACCTTGATCGCATCCAAATGAACATTTGTGAGCTGATTAAAGCTTATTGGCATTTTATCGCACTGTCAATGGCACCTTCCAACACTTTACTAATGATTGAGTGTAGACTGGATGCAACAGAACTCCTGAATTTTGATCTGATTCATTGGTTGTAGAATCGTTTAGCAGTTTTGAATCCATTTGATCTCATGTTGTAGCTTCACCAGCTTGGCACCTCATTTTTAGGCACGGCTCCTGACATGGTGCCTGTACTCCTCATTGAACCAGGATTTATCTCTGACTTGATAGTAAGAATAGAGTGAGGAATGCACCAGGCTACGAGGTTTCAGATTGTGGTGGCAAGCAATTGTACCACTGCGGTTAGTTGGCAGTGCCTTGTACATGGTAAATTTGAGCTGCTGGATCTGTTCTGAATCGATTCCATTTGTCATGGTGGTAGCACAATGGAGTCTGTCCTGTGTGTGAAAATGGAATGTTGCCTCCACAAGGACTGAAAAATGGTCATTTCTGCAAGTACTGGTATGGAAAGATGCATCATCAGCAAATAAGTTGAGAACAAGCTGAAATAGGTTTTTCCTTTCATATTCGTTCTCTACCTGCTACAGGCAGTTATGGCAATCAAGACTTGATAAGTTGTACACTAGGAGCTGATTTTGTTCCTTGCTGCTTTTAGTGCTTCTTCCAAGTGGTAGCCAATATGGAACAGCACTGATTCATGTGGGATGGTGGGCAATACGTGGTAAGGAGCTGGAAGTTTCCTTGTCCTTGTATGACCTGATTCCATGAGACTTCATGGTGTCTGGAATCAATGTCTGGTCTCCCAGGGCCACTCCCTGTGTTATTTCTGCTGGTTGTCTGCCCTACCAATGAGACAGGACATGCCCAGGGTTGATGCTGAAGCAGTTTGCGACATTTCCATTAGTAAGACTATATGATTGCTGCTTGACCACATTGTGGAATAGCTCTCCCAATATTGGCATACGTTACACGTTCCAAGAAATTAGTGAGAAGGGCTAGGCAGAGAGAATAATTACAGGAACTGAATCTAATGCTTAGGTCAAAAAGAGTGATGTGTCTAGTTTAATTCTTATCATACTTGTGTTATGAGTTTGGTTGAACCAAGTTGTTTTTGTCAAGTCATCTTAGAGAACAGCTGAGAGTCAACTGTGGCTTTGGAGTTGTATACAGACCAGATCTGATAAGAAGGAGAGATTTCCTCCTTGAGAGGACATCTGTGAAGCAGATGGGTTTTTATTACAATCCAGTAGCTTTATTGCCACGCTTGGGACACTGGCTGCTGTGATTTAGATGACTTTGTAAGTAGCAGGTAGAAAAACTGCACCATTTATAAAAGTCTGATGGTAACGTAACTGCAAAGAATGTTTTTACTGATTATTTAAGTAAGTAAATGACAATTCAGAAATGGTATCAATTATTTTTAACATTTGGCTGAAGGTTATTGCGAATGTTTCAGCCTGGTCTTTAGTGTTCATGCTGGGCCAGTGTTGAAAATCAGAATCTTCTTTTTGCCACCTCCTCCCAGTAATTGAATTGTTCTCCATCATTCGCAACTGGATGCTTTTATTTATTTAACATAAATCTAAATTTAATCAGCAGTAAATAATAAAGCTTCTTCTATTTAGAATTTTCATATTTAAATTTAGAAAAAAAGATCTATTTTGCTCCACCCCCTCTCTTCAACAGCATAAACCATGTCACATTTCTACCACCCTTCAGGCTCTGATGAAGAATCATTTGTTCCTTGCTACTTTTAGTGCTTCTTCCAAGTGGTATTCAATATGGAGCAGCACTGATTCATGCAGGAACGGTAGAACAGTGGTTAGCACTGCTGCTTCATAGCTCCAGCAACCTAGGTTCGATTCCCGTGGGAGTTTGTGTGGAGTTTGCACATTCTCCTTGTGTCTGCATGGGTTTCCTTCAGATGCTTCAGTTTCCTCCCACAGTCCAAAGATGTGTAAGTTAGGTTGATAGGCCATGCTAAAATTGCCCCTTAGTGTCCTAACATGCATAGGTTAGAGGGATTAGTGGGTAAATATGTGAGGATATGGGGTAAGGCCTGGGTGAGATTGTGGTCGGTGCAGGCTCGATGGGCCGAGTAGCCTCTTTCTGACTGTAGGGTTTCTACGATTCTATGGACTTGAAATGTTAAAACTGGAAGGAATTTTCTATTCCAGGCTTAAGTCCTGTAGCAGGGTGGGGTATGGGAATGCTTTCCACTGCAGAGAATGGTGGGAATTTGCATTGAATTGTGCAATACAGGCCTAATTAATTAGGCCGTTGGGAGTTTTTCAATGCATTACATGACAGGGTGAGCTCAGTGACATGCCTTTCCACTGTCATATTCAGATGCCATAATCAAAAGGTGCCCAGATATCAACTTTTGTTGTCTGTCCACCATTGAATGAAGAGATGGCCCGCTGATCGCAGTAGGCTCCAGCCGATCTTCAGTGATGCTTCCCTCAAAACTGCAGTTGAGGCCAGGAAGAGGTGTTTTGTACCCCAAAGCTGAAAATGGAGACTGGGCCATGTGGTCGGCATTACATAGGAAAGCGTCACCAGGCTGGTGGTCAGTGCGCACAGTCTTCCCTAGAGGGTTGCACCTTTTACGAGCACAGAGAAACATACCTCGGTGCATACTAGACACAGTATAGGCAGGATCTCATAGTCTGGGGCACCTCAATCTCATTTCAAGTGCCCCTTCTGCCCAAAGAGTTAGGCAGCGTCTCTCAGGAGGAAAAGAGATTGGTGGACACCCCTGAGACCTCCACTAAGGGCTTCTAAATCTCATTTGTTCTGTATGACCACAGACGGAACAGCTACCCCATAACAGAAAAGCTAAAATCTGCTGGGGTTCTGCAGGCCTCGGGCTCTCAGGGTTGTCCAAAACAACAGAGCAATTGGGCAGCAGGCTGTCTCCACTCTTGCTGTGAACGCTAAGAGAGAATGCAAGATGAAGAAGATATGATATCCCATGTGCAGTTCACTGTGATTGTTAACTATATGACATCTTGGTAAATAGACTATACTTGCAATTTGTTGAGGTCTGATTGTGTTTAATTGTGATTCATAGTCTTTAAGTCTATGCACCACCTTCACGCCCCCTCAAACAACTGTAAGCAGAACACCCCAGCCTGGATCTATGACCTCCAGAATCTCAAAAGTGCAGGGAGGCTAGAACTTTTTGCCAGGGCCCTTGTGAACCGTGTCAAGAAGCTCCCTGCACACTGTTGAAATGCTTTAATATTGTGGTTTCTCTTTAGTAGTCTAGTTGAGCTGACGTGCTTCTCTGTCCAACTCTGCCGACTCAATTCTCATGCAGCAATTTCGTGATCTCCACCTTGAGGTTCTGGATAGTTGCAGATGGTTATTGTATATGTGACTTTTCAGATTCAGTCTGACATCTTCCTCCTATTGGGCCTTCTGCTGTGGCCTGAGACCTCTCCACAATCTCCATCACCCTCCATCTGGTGCAGGTGATTGTCCATGTTCCCTACCTTCCTGAAGATCCCACCCCTCTGCCAATGGGCATGCCTCCCCATCTCATCCCCTACTCCCAGTTTACTTCTATGACCCCAACAACAACCCTCAATGTTCCTTTACATTTCATCACAGGATCCTTACACTTCCTGCCTGCTAAGTGAATCATAATCAATGGGGAGGCCGGAGAGGGTAGGGAGGATTGGGGTGGGGGGGGGGCAGTGTTTGCGGCCCATGTAAAGGTCTGTTGACCTCTGGTTTTAGGCCAGCATGACTGGAAAATTGTGCCCTAAGTCTCCCATTGCTCTTTCACTCTCACTGACCCTACCTCTCAACAATTTCCTCAGTATGTCCCTGGGGCTCATCAGTTGACACCACAGATCTCTCCTTTGAAGTTTTTTTTTCTTACCTTCCCCCCACCTCAGTCCAGTTTCCCTGCAAGCCTAATCATAGTGCATAACTCTCATGGCCTTATCTATGTTTCAATTCCACACGAGCTCACCCATTCCATAACCTCTGCAGAATCTCCTCCTGCCAGCCCCCATCACTTCCCCCATCATCCAGTACAGACCTTCACTACCCAGCTGTACCTCAGGCAGCTAGCCATCTACAGCTTGAAGATCCACTTCACCCACCCTTTGCTGCAGGCATTCTAGAGTTCAAGCTTGCTGGAGGCTTCCATCCTAAAATCTCTGCAAACTGCCCCAAGTCTTCTTCCACGTGAGTCCCAACATGTTCATGCCATGTTGGTGCAGATGTGTCCCGGAGCAGTAAAGTATCCCACTGGGAGTGTGGATAGTTGGATAGCAAAGGACAGTTCTGGTCAGGGCATCATCTGCATCCCAATAATGGGATGCAGAACAGTTTCATGTCAGCTTCTTGTGGAAATGGCACATGTTCCCATTGTCATCTTACATGGGCAGGAAAATGATTTTTCCATTCATGCCATGGTAGGGATGGAACAGACTGGAAAACCCTAGCTTTGTTTTTCTCAATGTGGAAATGCAGGTGTTAGACTGTGGTAAACACAGTAAGAAGTCTCACAGAACCAGGTTAAAGTCCAGCAGGTTTAGTTGGTAACTAAAGTCACTAGCTTTTGAATCGCTGCTCCTTCATCAGGTAAATGATTACAGTCCTGACAAAGAAGCAGCGCTCCAAAAGCTAGAGGCTTTTGCTACCAAATAAATCTGTTGGACTTTAACCTGATGTTGTGAGACTTCTTACTTTGTTTCTGTCACCACAGATCTTGACAGAACGACTGAGATTTTCCAGAATTTTCTATTTTTATTATTAATAAAGGTCAGTTGGCCAGCTTATTGATCTAGGCCTTCTGTTGCTTGGCTACCTTTTGTTCAATAAAATGTCACATGAATCTTCATGGTTTTAAAAAGGTTTATTTAAATGTACCCAAATAACACAAAACTTCTAATTTTTGTTCTAAATTTACAGAACTGCAAATTGGCAGGATTATTTTTCCAACTGGCAAAATATTGGCAGAATTTTGCATGAAACATGATGATGGGGTATTAAAGTATTTCAATTCTATTTAAAAGCTATAATGTTGAATTAATTTGGCATCAAAACCTGGCAGTCAGAGTGCTTTCCTGTGGACCCTGAATAGATATTCAGCCATTGGCTCTTGACCTTTAGGGAACAAAGTTGATGCCAATCATGGGAAAGGTTAACAGTGACTTACAGTTTCAAACTCCCATTTAAGATCCCAATGGAACTGAAACTATAACGTAGACTATCCCCAGTGAATCGCTTTTCCTCGGGGAGCTGTCGGCTAAAGGTTTCAAGAATTGAAATGTCAGATAATGTTGCTGGGGTATGCTTCCAATATTTGATTTGGGCTGGATAAAACTACACATATTATAAGGTAGCCTTAGAAATGTGTTGGAGAAATGACTCATTCTTGTCATTTCTCTGTCAGTATAGAATAAGCTCAAAGCAACAGCAGTGGGGCTGTGCAGCATCTGTGTCTTAAGGCCCTACGATCTGAAAGGTGAAAATTATTCAGCACTCATTACTGCTGAGAGTGAAGTTACAGTTGAATCTTGTATGATACTGCTGGTATTATATAAGCTAACATGAGCAGTATTGTCACAGTCAAGTCAACTCAATCTTTTTAGTAACTATTCTTTCTATTGAGCACAGTTTGTATGATAAATAAGGTGATAAGAAGGATGCTAACATACCAGATGGAAAGCATATCCTTTTTGGTAAAATGAATTTAGATAATTAAGGGATTTGCTTGTAGTTTACCTTGATTTATTTTTTGCTCCATTACTTATTTTCTCTTTGCTACCTTCAAGTCAGTTCCTATAATGACAGTACCATCCTCATTAAGTGAGATGGCCTAAGCCATTGACATGTGGAGAAACCCCATCAGTCACTTTTTGATCACTCTACTGTGACATGTGCCAGAAATTTGTAAATAAGCATCTCTTTATCAATCACTATTCATTTCTCCTGAATAATCCATCAAGGGTTGCCATAATTTAACTGTAAGTGGAACTTTGTGTGATCTTTCCATTTAAATGTCAGAAATCTGTTGTTCTGGCGGTCCTGTTGCTTATATTTCAACAAAGGCTAGAATAATTTAAACCATATTGTTGGAATTGTGTATGAATTAATTCAGTTTAATTTGCCTTAAAGGATTCATGCAACTGCAGCAACACAAACTTTCTATTGCACCTTCAACATGGAAATGGCTCACAATTACTCATTTAAAACAAATGGATGCCAAAAGATGGTCAAAGAATTAGGAGTGATAGGGTGTTTGAAAAGCTACACTTTGAGAGAACTTTTGAAAGTGAATGAAATATAGCACAGTGTACAGTTTTAGAAGTTAGATAATTGCGGAGTTAGTTAAAGTTTCTACCATAAGTGATGGTAGTAATGTTCTTGATACTCCATCACCTTCTGTATGTACATCAACCTCAAGAATATCTGATTTTGGAAAAAGCCATCCAAGTTGTCAGATAATTGGAAGTCCATCAACAAAACCAATCTATTTTGCGTGATGAAGTTAAACTCTGATACAGAGCAACCTCTACAGTCCAACTCATAAAGAAACAAAACATCAAGGAGACTCCAGGTAAGGAAAGCAATATCCAAGCAAACAAGATGGTAGCAGATTATATATTGGCCATGGTGCCAAAAGACCTCACACACAGGAGCAGTGTTCACCAATGCTGTGCAGAATTGTCACTGCAACCGTCTGGGACACTTTGGAAAGGTATGTAAGTCCACAACCTGAAGAGATACAGAGAAACATAAACATGTCCATGAGATAGATGAGTCAGATCAAGAAACCCAACAATACTTGGGAGAAATTATAGATTCCAGGTTCACATTTCAGAGTGCTGACAACTATGTAAATGGTCACCTGATGAATTTCAAGTCGGACAGAGGAACCAGTGTGATAGTCCTGTTGGAACAAGAACCATGGCTAAAAGAGCTCTGGCTGTAGACAGACCACACCACAGTACAGTCCCAGAGGGATCCTATTACTGGCCGTAGACATGATTTAAGAACAGCTCTGGTATGGGCAATAAATAATCAAAATCCTGTACGTCACCCATAATCACCCTCCTGAGCAGGAATGCTTGTGCTGCCTTCAATCTCTTGAAGATGTCAAAATGATCACTCTAGTGGACTGTGCCTAATCAGACACTCCCAAGTATTCAATCCGTACTGGTGATCTCAACTGAAACTTCAGTTCAGAATTTCTTCCCTTTTGCAGGGGCAGACATTCCAGTTCCTTTGCAGATGGCAGAAGGTTAAGACCTGTCAAGTCTTCAGATGAGCACCAACATAATTAAAACATAAGGAGCAGCAGCAGAAAGTTTTGAACCCAAACTTCAAACAGTTGCTGTCACAGAAGCAGGAAATCTACAGCAATGAAGCTGGATGGAGCTTCAAGCCCATATGCGCAATATGATGTTGATCCTGGAGCCGGAGGGACAGCAGTCATTAACTTACTAAGACCAAAACTCAGGGAAGCACACATGCACATGAAGAAAAGAGGTGTAGCATTCAAAACTAATTGTAGATTGGACTCAAAGATGAGGAATATACAAACGTATAGGAGGGAAACTTTCAAAATCCAGAAAGAACCTGGTGGACTCCACTGAAAAAGAAAACCTAAGTCCACTCTTTGAATACAATGGATAAGCCCATGATATCAACCAAAGAAGAGATTATTGACAAAGATAAACACAAGGCAAAGGAGCAAATGAAGCAAACCAAATGTTGATACTTGAATATTTGAAACACCAAGTACTACAGTTTCGATTCCAAGTCAACAAATTCAGCCCAGAGCAGTTGAGACAATCACTCCTCCAAAAAGAATAAGATCTGGAAGAGTCCTAAAGCATCCAGATTGTCAGAATATGCGAAGTCAGAAACTTGGTGGGGAGAAGAAGAAGTAACAGCATGTAAATATTATTGTAAATGCATTTGGGAAAAGATTGGACAGTATTGTATTCAGGTGTTAGGAATTGTATGGATTAACGTGGGACAGGGACGACAGTACACTATGATGTGAGCAGTCACGTGGGAGCAGTAGAATATAGTGTTGAATCTCATAGATGTCAGCATAAGAGAGCACTTTGTCAGCATTGTATATATTTTGGTTATGTATTATTAATAAAGAGTTATAGTTCCACCATATAAGCCTTCAGAGTTCTTCATGAGCCAAGTATAACCATACAACATCCTCAATTTAGGATGAAAACACAGTGCAACTGTGCACTGCAAAGACATGAAATTAGGATTGAGTGTAAGATGTTAATCATGTTTCCATTTTAGAGCAAAAGAAAAAGCATACAAAATGTTGAGAATTAGCGGGAAGCCAGAGAATTGGGAAGTCTTTAAAAGTGAGCAGAGGGCAACTGAAAAAGCAATTAGGGAGGAGAAGATGAAATATGAGTATAATTTAGCTAGTAATATGAAAGAAGATTGGAAGTGTTTTTTTTGAATATATAAAAGATAAGAGAGAGGCAAAAATAGACATTGAACTACTAGAAAATGAGGCTGGAGAAATAATAATAGGAAACAAAGTATTGGCAGAGGGACTGAATAGTTACTTTGCATTGGTCTTCATGGTGGAAGACAGCTGTGGGATGCCAGAGCTTCAGGAGAATCAGGAGGCACAGAGGAGTGTAGTGGCTATCACTAAGGAGAAGATTCTGGGGAAACTGAAAGAATAAATCACCCAGACTGGCTGGATACACACTAGGGTTCTAATAAAGGTAGCTGAGGAAATTATGGAGGCATTGGGTGGTGATCTTTCAGGAATCACTAAAGACAGGGATGGTCCCAGAGAACTGGAAAGTAGCTAATGTAACACCACGGTTCAAGAAGGGCGGAAGGCAGCTGATGGGAAATTATAAGCTGGTTAGCCTGACTTAGCAAGAAGTTTCACAACACCAGGTTAAAGTCCAACAGGTTTATTTGGTAGCAAACACCACTAGCTTTGTGAGACTAGTGTGAGACTTCTTACAGTGTTTACCCCAGTCAAATGCTGGCATCTCCACATCATAACGTGACTTAGGTCAATGGCAAGATTTTAGGGTCCATTATTGAGATGAGATTGCGGGGTATTTGGAAGTGCATGATAAAATAGGACTGAGTCAGCATGGTTTTGTCAAGGGGAGATTGTGTCTGAAAAATCTGTTAGTTATTCAGGAGGTTACGAGGAAGTTAGATAGAGGAGAACCAGTGGATGTGATCTATTTACATTTCCAGAAGGTCTTTGACAAGGTGCCGCAAAGGAGACTGTTAAGTAAGCTAAGTGTCCATGGTTTTAAGGATAAGATCCTGTCATAGATAGAGGATTGGCTGACTGGCAGAAGGCAGAGAGTAGGGATTAAGGGATCTTTATCGGGATGACTAGTGGTGTGCCTCAGCAGTCAGTGCTGGGACCACAACTTTTCACAATATACATTAACGATTTGAAGGAAGGAACTGAAGGCACTGTTGCTAAGTTTGCAGATGATACAAAGATATGTAGAGGGGTAGGTAGTATTGGGGAAACATAGAGGGTGCAGAAGGATGTGGATAGGCTAGAAGTGGCAGAAGGAATACAGTATGGAAGAGTGTGAGGTTATGCATTTTGGAAGGAAGAATGGAGGCATAGACTATTTTCGAAATGGGGAAATGCTTAGGAAATCAGAAACACAAAGGGACTTGGGAGTCCTTGTCCAAGATTCTCTTGAAGTTAGTATACAGGTTCAGTTAGCAGATAGGAAAGCAAATGCAATGTTAGCATTCATGTTAAGAGAGCTAGAATACAAGAGCAGAGGTATACTTCTGAGGCTATACAAGACTCTGACCAGACCCCATTTGGAGCATTGTGAGCAGTTTTGGGCCTCGTATCTAAGAAAGGATTTATTGGCCTTGGAAAAGGTCCAGAAGAGGTTCACAAGAATGATCCCTGGAATGTCATGTGAGGAACAATCAGGACTCTGGGTCTGTATTTTTCAGAGTTCAAAAGGAAGAGGAGAGATCTCATTGAAATTTGCAGGATACTGCGAGGCCTGTATAGAGTACATGTGGAGAGAATGTTTCTGCTTGTAGGTAAAGTTAGAACCAGAGGGCACAACCTCAGGCTAAAAGGACAATCCTTTAAAACAGAGATGAGAAGGAATTTCTTCAGCCAGAGAGTGGTAAATCTGTAGAACTCTTTGCCACAGAAGACTGTGGAGGTCAGGCCATTGAGTGTCTTCAAGACAGAGATAGCTCTCTTGATTAATAAAGGGAAAAAGCAGGAGAAAGGGGATGAGAAAAATATCAACCATGATTGAATGGCGGAGCAGAATCGATGGATTGAGTGGCCTAATTCTGCTCCTATGTTTTATGGTTTTATTGTTGAAAGTTGACTTCAAGCAAAATCCTTTTTCAAAAAAAAATTCACATTTTGAAGTTTCAACTGAAATCTATCATAGGAACTTTTCATTGTGGAAGATAAATGGATCAAAAGGATGATGCACAGTGCAATAGTAAAATATTCCCCTTGCAAGTGTCAATGATAATGACGTTTGCAAAATAATTCCATCATGCAATTAATCAGAAAAAAAGGACAGAATTGATTGAATCCAAACTTCTGATGATAAGATGGTTCTGGAAGAGCATGAAATGGCACAGAAGCCATTAATGTTTGTGTAAAAGAGAATTACTGCTCAAATCATTGCTTTCTAACGTCACCAAGCAGTTTACAAATAGACCTTTTTTGCATAGAGCATTGCTGATTTGGTATGATTCATTACTTTGCTAAGGAGTCATGTACGCAATTGCTTTTTTTTTCCCATTTTAATTAAAGAGACAAGAGTCTTGTTTTATTTTGTAAGGCAATGAGATGTAATTAATGAAGAAAAGCTGCCAAATTTTTCTTCAGTGCCAGGGTGCAACTGTTTCTATGACGACCAGTTTTAATTGCTGGTAGCTGGGACTTCTGCACATCTGACATGTGTCAACATGACATTATGCATCAGGTCTTACAGAATCTACTTAATTTCTGATGGCTGGTCATATTGTTTGATGTGGCTATCATACAGAAGATTTTTATGGTCCCACAGAATTAATTTTGGTTGAGTGAGAATGATATTTACTAGTTGCCGATCTTCTGTGAAATTTGAATGACTGCAGAAGTTAATTATTTTAAAAATGAGGGAAGGAACAAATGGAAGGTACAGGAGATTTAGGCACTGGCCATCACCTCCAGAAAAAGCTTGACTCTGCTTAAGGCTAGATTTTCATGGAGGTAGTGGGAATTGGAAGGCAGATTCATTTCCGGGGTTGTAGACCTGATGCAAACTGGGAACTGATTGGCGAGGGGACTAGGCTGCTGGTCAATTAGTTATTGGTGGGATTCAGTGGGAAAGACAACAGGCCATGCTATGGCTTGACTCAGCAGCTTTTAGTATGGCTGCCACTTGTTAATGATTCCTTATTAACGTAAATGTGCCCAATTTATGATGATGGGGACTTCACTTCCTTGCCCTTGACCCCACACACATTACTGTAAGTAGGGTCAGGAACTGGGATTGCATACTATCAGTGCCATACTTTTTGGTCATCTATCTCCATGATGACTTAGTTTGACACCCAAAAATCCAGCTGGGAGTGTCTGAATTAAGAAAACCCAATGCAGATACCCCTCACCTGGATGAAAACCACCAAAAAAAAATACACGTGAAATAAGCATTAGAATCTGTGTAAGGTTTTTCAATGAATTCATTCATGAGAATGCACAACCTATTGGATTAATTTTTTAGATGACTGTGATTATTTTTCATAATGTACAATAAGTGCAAAGTCAATATTGTTTGAATAAAGTGGAACTACTACTTTTGGAAGTGGGGTCTTATGGATTAACACTGAGGCCTCGGTTATAATGATAGATGATTGTAATTTTCCAGCATTAATCGAGACTTGCAGGTGAAGACAATTTATAGATATAGATGGACTTATTAAAATATGTCGAGGATCTTGGCTTAAGATGGTGAGGGAACCGAACAAACGAAGTGTATTATTGAATTTTCAATGAACTAATGAGGTTGGAGGATAAACCATATTGAAAGAAGGGAATATTTGGGGTGTCATAATGATTAGTTTAATTTGAAGCTTGCATAAGGACAGAGCAACTATAGCAATAAGAAATTTTATATCAGGAGAGCAGATTCGTGTTAAAGTGCTGCGTAAGTCAAATGGAGAGAATTACTTATCGGTAACAATGTGAAAGTAAATGTGCTTGAGAGAATTATTTGCAGTCGTTTTGAACCCGATTCAAGGCCAAGGGCAGTGAAGTATGTGTTTCTCAGGGTAGCCTTCTAGAGTAGGTGCATTGTTTCAGCCTGTAAGTGGTCTGTTCTATGACAGTTGATGTGTGGCAGCATAGCTTTCACTGTAAGCTGATCTGATCTTACACTTCAGAATCATTGGCCACATATCAGCAGAGTGTTTATTTTTGCTCAGAAGCTAACCCTTTCTTTGGTGCTTCAAATGCAGTGACTAGCGGGGTTATTATGTGCGGATATGGGGATAGTATCTTACCCAGATCCTATGTCGGAATGTTGGTGCAGGCTTGATAGGCTGAATAGCCTACTTCTGCAGTGCAGGGATTGTATGGACTACTGTCATAAATAACCTGCATGATCCTTTCTGTGTATGATCACACATCACCTGGATTTAGAGGGTGTATATTCCCGTTCATTTTGATAAAGGACAGAGTTGGCATGAAGAGCCCACGAACAATGCATTTGCAATGGCACTCTGTACCGTGGGAGGATTGCAATTGTTGCTAATCTGCAAGCTCATTTTGCCCATCCACTTCCAAGAGAAAATGACATGTAATTAGCTGTGGCAGAGTCGACAGTCAGCATCTTCCCATAATAGACTTGTGGATGAGATGTTGCAAATATTTCCAGTTTAAACTTGGAAGAACCAGGTATATAAAAGTTTATGGCCACAATCACCTTCACAGCCACTGACAATGCAATAATTGTTTTTTCTGAAGTTGCAGTTGTGGCAGCAGCAACTGGCAGATTTAAATGATGACTTTGCTACTAAAGTGCAGATGCATTACCTGTTATTTTCACTGAGATTCAAGTAGAAGATTTGTTCCCTGAACACCATGAGTAGATATGACCGTTTCTTAAGATTTATTCTCCTTTTCCCTCGCCCTGCTTGCTCCAATAATCAGTCCTGTCCTGTGAGCCATTTGTTCATTCTCAATATCATGCTGTAATCTGAGGGGACTGACTGACTGCAACAATGCCTGGGAGCAACTGGCTTGTATGAAAGCCAGTAAAAACATCCTTCAGCACCTGCACTCACACTCCCAGTTATATTTTGCAACCTGAAGCAACTGGACATAGCACCAAGTATTGTTTTCTTCTGGCAATTGCTTAAATTCTACAGTCAACATCTAACCTGTAAATAGTTGACAATCTCTTAAATCGTGCTAGCTGTCCTGCTACTGAATGCATGTTCAACTCTGTGAGCATGCAAGGTAATTTGCTGGAGCATTCAGCTCCAAAATGGCATTGCTAGCATCAAATTCACACTGCATAGTAATTAATATCACCAGCTTCCTGCTCCCCATGCATGTGACCCATTATTGCATAAGTGTTAATTACCTCACCAACATATACTCACAGTGATTCACCATAAAAATATGCACATATGTTGAAGCTGGCATTTTTGTAGCTCTTTGAAAACTTCTTGCACCCAAAAGCTAGTACAAATGATCTTAATTTTTCACCCACTAGCATTAGTTACAGTGATGTCAGGTAGAAGCTGAAAAGAACTTTTGTCATCTGATGACAAAGATGAATTTAACTCATCTTTCAAATCTTTCTTAAGAAGGCTTAACAAATAAAATTCTGTAGCATTTCTTGTTGTTCTTTTGGAAGATGGAGAGCTGATGGAGGATTGAACAAAGCTTAAATGCACTAAAACCTTGGCATTGTTTATAAAGCACTTTTATATTTGAAGAGTAGTGAAGAAGAGTAAGTGCTTGCCGTGGGAGGTAGTACAGTGCAATAAATATTTCACGTGGTACCAAGGGGAGACTTGCAGATTGGGGGAAAATAAGGAGGACTATTTTAAAAACATTTGCATCTTCTTGGTCCTATGTTTGAAGTATTTTTCATGTGCTGTTGTAATTTCTATTTTTTGGCTTTCAGAATTTTCTTCACTTTCTGAATCCAATTTATTTTACCTTCTCTGTGCATTAATTTGCAGAGTTTATATTTGATTGGATTGTAATTGCTCAAACTCTATAATGAGTAAAAGTACCGTTGGCAGGCTCTAGACATGTGCAGCATGCTGGAAGTATGACCAACTGCATTACTCAGATGTCCTTCTTCTCCTGATCTATCATCTGATAGAATCATTACAGATGAAGTGGAAACACAGAAGGTCTGAAAGGTGTTGATAAAAACTATAATCCTCTGAGAGATCTAATTTATCACCAGCTGGGAATTGAATTTGAATGGCTCACTGATTCATTGAACAGTCGTAACTTTGGGCGACAGTGTACAATGAGGTCAGATTGGCCTGAAAGGAAACTAGGTGTGATATAACCTTAGCTAATTTTACACCATAACTCAATTTACTCCATTTCCCAAAGTTATCCTCCACTGATAATTGCAACTTAATAAGAAATAATAATCAAAGTAATTCTTCACGAGCATGTCTGTTGCTACATCGGATGCATAAACGTGTTGGTAAGAGACAAGATATGATCTGCAACATAAATTTTCCACAGCAAATTCAAGGAAACAAATTTATTTGCAAACTAATTGCTTAATAACATTTCACCAATAAGGATTCAAGGAACTTTAGCAATATTGAAGTCAGTGGAATTAGAAGGCTGTGGATAGGTGGGACTGAAGAAACACACTGTCTACCTGCTGAAGAGATATTTAACACACATGGAGAAAATTGTGGCAGTTTGATACCAATGATCTAGGTCATTGCTGCAGGAGTTCTGCAAGTAGTGTCCCAGATTCAACCATCTTCAGCTGCTTTCATCAATGAGACCAGAAACAGGGATGTTTGCTGATGATTGCACAATATTCAGTATCATTCAAGGCTCCTTAAATGCTGAAGCAGTCCATGCCTCTGAGTGAAGTTAGGGGCAAAGAGAACAAAGAAGCGTGCAGCACAGGAACAGCCCTTTTGGCTCATCAGGCCTACACTAATTACATTATCCTATCTAGTCCAACCACTTACCTCTCTCTATTTCCCATCTGTTCATGTGTCTATCCAGATAAGTTTAAAATGTTGCTAACATAACTACCGCACTTGACAGTGCATTCCAGGTTCCCACCACCCTCTGTGTGAAAACTTCCCCTCCTCCCCACACATCTCCACTGAACACCACCCCTCCCCCCCATCTTGAATTTGTAATTGTCATTCCTGCCTTGGGGAAAAAAAAACTTCCAACTGTTCACCCTATCCATATCCCTCATAACTTTCTAAACTTCTAACATGTCACCCCTCAGCCTTCATCTTTCCAGGGAGAACAGTTGCAGTTTATTCAATCTCTCCTCGTAACTAATACCCTCTATAGCAGGCAACATTCTGGTAAGCCTTTTCTATACTCTCTCTAAAGACTCCACATCCTTCTGGTAATGTGGTGACCAGAATTGGACACAGTATTCCAAATGTGGCCTAACCAATGTTTTATATAACAGTAATATAATTTGCCAAGTGTTAAACTCAATGCCCCAGCCGATGAAGGCAAGCATGCCATATACTTTCTTCACCCTTTTCCACCTGTGCTGCCGCTTTTAAGGGTCTTTGGACCTGTACTCCCAGATCTTTCTGTATGTCTATGTCTACTGTCTAGGATTAGACAGTATTCCGGTAAGGGTGATAATGACAAGTAACATAATGACAAGTACCTCACAGATGCCAGGCAGTGACCATCTCTAACAAGCAAAAATCTAATCATCTCTACTTGATGATCAAGTAGCGTGGCTATTGCTGATTCCTCCAGTATCTACATCCTGAAGGTTATCATTGATAAAACACTTAACTGGACTAGCCATATAAGTACTGTGGCTGCAAGGTTAAATGCTGTGAATTCAGAGGTTAGCACTTCTCAACCCATCTCCCCAAAGCCACTCCAAGGTAAAAGTCAGGAGTGTGTTGGAATTTACTCCATTTGTCTGAATGAATGCAACTCCTACACTGATGAAGTTTAGCATCATCCAAGAACAAAGCAACCAATTTGAGATACACCCTATCCATTGCCTTAAATACCCATTCCCTTTACCATCAATTTATAGTGGCAGCAGTGCCTTGCAGGAACTTACTAAGGCTCCTTTGACAGCATCTTCCAAACCAAAAACACCTGCTATCTTTAAGGACAGGACAGCAGATAGATGGATTCACCATCATTTGCAAGTTGCCCTCCAAGCCATACAGCATCCCACTTTAGAATTATATTGTTGTTCCTTCATTATTGCTGGGTCAAAATTTTGGAGCCCTCTTAACAACACTGTGTATATGTGCACCACATGGACATCAGAAATCTTTCAAAAGGCTATAAGGTATAGGCTACAAATCCCGGCCTTGCCTATATCTATATCCCGTGGAGAAAAGTTGATCCCATAGACCACATATTAGTCTTATTCCACTCGCTTTCACTTTTTACCACACAAAACTCATCAGTGTGATGATACTATACCTTGAAAAAATATATTTGTGTCATGTTTCTCGTGATGGATTTTTGTCAGTTCTATTTACCGGGTGCCACTTTGTCTACAATCAGCAGCCCACATTTTGATACCGCATAAGCATAATTAATCCTATTAGTTGTTGGAGTGTTTGTTTTAATCATTTTTGTTACTGTGGTGTTTTCCTCTTTTCAGGGTAAGGTTTGATTAGATTGATTGACAGGAAAATCATGTGATTGGGCTGAACTAGACTTAGAGAGAGAACCAAACACCCAATTATTGTTTTTAATCTTCACAGTACAACAGCTCTCTCAGTCTCTCTCGCACTCTCTTTTGCGCTTTCATAGGAGATTGATGTTTGGGAACTGCCTGAATATCGGTCCCTTTCTCCGAAGTTCTACTGTTTCATGATAGATGATGAGGCTGTTATTTGGAATCAAAAGACAGGTATCTCTTTGTATCTCTGTCCAGAGGTGTTAACAGGATTGGAACCTAACACCTCACATAAGCCTGTGTTTTTGCTAACTGATTCTGAAGAGCAGTTTATGTATATGGGGATATTGCTTAAATTGGAGCTATATAGAGATAGCTAGCAATTAAGAATTGTATCTTGTCATGTTCAAGTACTTCAGTTGGTAAAAGTTATGCTGATTCTTCTTGCTATATTTTCAAGGTGTTGTTAAATAAAGTTTGTTTTAATAAAAGCTTCCTAGTGAGTCAATAGAAATACATTTGGAGCAAAACATGCTTACACTAATGCCAGAATTGAGAAGGATTGGTGACTAGGCTAATTTCATAATATATCTTTAGAGTTTCTGATCTGATCCCTATCATGAGAATTAATGAGAACTTATGGAACCTACAAGTATTTCACTGTCTTATTATTACTAAATGTGATGATATCAATGTCTGAGACATGTACCAACAGACTCAAGAACAACTTCTTCCTTGCTGCCATTAGACTTTTGAATGGACTTTCTTCATATTAAGTTGATCTTTTTCTTCACCCTGACTATTACTGTAGCACTACATTCTGTACTCTCTCCTTTCCTTCTGTACGTGTGGTATACATTGCCTGGATAACGCACAAGAAACAATTCTTTACACTGCAGACTAATAATTCAAATCAAATTTATATGTCAATTATTTTCTTATAACTAAATCATTCGTGTCAGAAAGAAAGTATACATGTTTTCATATTAATAGATATCAACACTACAAGAGTACATGTTCCTTAAACCAATCACAATAGTCTTCTTTTAAGACACTAATACTTTGTTGCATCTATGTTACCAAACAAAATCAACAATAACATAAATCTTGCCAATAAAACATTATTGTTCCTGTGTTTATGATAGCTCATGCCATAGACACAGGAGCCAATCTGGTTGTCAGATGTCATGGTTGAGACGGTGTGAGGGGTCTGGCCTGTTTGTACATACAGCCTCAGCCGTGACATTGCATTTTAGACCAGTCCACGCATTGCACTCTGAGAACCACTTTTGTTTATGACAAGGTTAGTCATTGGCATGAATCAATTCCAGCCTCTTGGATTGCCTGGCTCCACTACAGTTTGACTACCACCACAACAGATCCCCAGCAGACACCATGTCCCTAGCCTTGCACTCAACCCTGGAACACATAGATAATAAAGACACTTAAGTCAGACTCCTATTTATTGACTACAACTCAGCTTTCAACACCATTATTCCCACGAAACGCATCTTCAAACTCTATGGCCCAGGCCTTGGCCCTCTGCGACTGGATCCTGAACTTCCTAACTCACAGAACACAATCAGTAAGGATAGGCAACAACACCTCCTCCACAATCATCCTCAACAACAGTGCCCTACAAGGCTGTGTCCTCAGCCCCTTACTGTATTCCTTGTACACCTATGACTGTGGCCAAATTCCCCTTCAACTCCATTTTTAAGTTTGTTGATGAAACCACCGTAGTGGGTTGTATCTCAAACAATGACGAGACAGAGTACATGAATAATATAGAGAATCTGGCGACAACAATAATCTTTCCCACAATGCCAACAAAACTAAGGAGATTGTCATTGATTTCAGGAGGTGTAGTGGAGAATGTGCCCTTGTCTACATCAATGGGGACAAAGTAGAAATGATTAAGAGCTTCAAGACTTTACATGTCCAGATTACCAACAACTTGTCCTGGTCCCCCCATGTCGACACAATAGTTAAGAAAGCCTACCAACACCTCTACTTCCTCAGAAAACTAAGAAAATTTGGCATGTCAGCTACGACTCTCACCAATCTTTACAGATGCACCTTACAAAGCATTCATTCT
The DNA here is from genome assembly GCA_024679065.1 of Sphyrna mokarran. NCBI lineage: Eukaryota > Metazoa > Chordata > Chondrichthyes > Carcharhiniformes > Carcharhinidae > Sphyrna > Sphyrna mokarran. The sequence goes on from JAGIQG010000003.1 coordinate 92,954,955, forward strand.
GGGTGTATCGCAGCTTGGTATGGTTCTTGCTTTGCCCAAGGCCGCAAGGAACTACAATCCATCATGCAAATTAGCCTTCCATTCATTGACTCTGTTTAACTACCCATTGCCTTGGAAAAGCAGCCAGCATAATTAAGGACCCCAAGCACCCTGGATATACTCTCTTCCACCTTCTTCTGTCGGAAAAAGATACAGAAGTCTGAGATCACATACTAACCAACTCAAGAACAGCTACTTCCCTGCTGCCATCAGACTTTTGAATGGACCTACTTCCCATTAAGTTGATTTTTCTCCATACCTTAGCTATGAACTGTAACACTACATTCTGCACTCTCTCCTTTCCTTTTCTCTGAACAGTATGCTTTGTCTGTATAGCACACAAGAAACAATTGTTTTCACTATATCCTAGTACAAGTGACAATAATAAATCATATCAAGCCACTGGTATAAACGACACAAGCTTTCCTATCATGGGACATGCTCCATGACACTCAAAATGTCATTCACTGACACATTCCCAAACATTATTTCCTCCTTGTTCTTATTTCAATGTTTGTTGCAAAATTTTTTTTTTTAGCATGTTAGTATTGATGAGCGACCACTAACTGCCAGCACAGAAATGGGAACACAGAATATAGTGATGTAAAGGGCACTTATTGAAATGTATCAATATGTATGGTTGATTTCTCACAATAAACTGAATAATTTGAATAGCTGTCTGATTTTTCTTTGCTTGAATGATTGTCAGGGGTATAACGTACTTTCATTAGGCTAGTGGCATGCAGAGAACATATGTTACCTGATTGAATTCTATCCCTGTTGACTAGTCATGTGGTGTTGTTCACTTGAAAACTGGAGTCTTTGACCAATTTTGGCTGCTGTGGCTGGGGCTGAATATTTTATGACAATAGAATTGCAATTGAAAATCAAAGGGAATTTTAAATCAATGTATAGTGAGGTATTGAAGACTTAAGCTGATGTTCTGACAGCATCTGTTGGCGAGTTTACTCAGTAAGATTTTGAGTGCTGTCTATATTTATTTTGAGGCTACTTAATCTGATACTCCAACCAGAAACCATACAAATTCGCTATCAAAATAGCCTCTGTACTTCTGTGACTTAACCGTTGTAAAATGAATCCGATCTGAAAGCAATAACCCAAATTAAAACAATTGCTGAAAAAGAGATCTGCTGTCAAAAGCTTTTTGTCACAGTGTGGTTCTTTTAAGCAGGCTAGAAGTCATTCACAGACATGATCCCATCCCTTTCAGACAAAAGAAACATGTCCACATATTGTACTTTTCAACTAAACAGAAGCTTAGGTAACAGTCATTTCCTCTTCACCTGAGTCAACCTGGTTTGAATTTGAGCAGAGTTGGGCTGTTAACTGTCAATGACAATGCCTCCATCAAACAGAGTCCACTTGCCAACCTATCAGCACTCTCATGCAGTATAAATTGTTATTTTCCACATTACTGTTGGGAAAAGTGCAGGATGAAAAGCTTTGATCACATCTCGCAGTAAGTTCTGGATGAGCAAGCAACTAATTAAAACGATTCTTTCTGTGCCATATAGATGAAGTCTCAAACTATTCGTTACTTCTAAGTGTGAAACTGAAACAAAATTGGAATGAATATATTGAACAGAGGGCGGGTAATACTACATAAACTGCAATGGCTATTATGTACAATATATGGGATGAGAAATGTCTGACAGCAACTGTTGGTGATGTGCTGTCCCATCGTGACTGCAACTTTTCTGGTAGGTTGTGGGAGATGCATGTCGCCAGCCTTTTTCTGGGATTTGTACATGCACTGGGAATGCATGCGCATCTCCCAGAGCCGGTGAACCGTCAGCGGTCCGATCACACTGAACACCAGTGAGAAGGCATATAAGTCATTTGAATTTTTTTTAATATGTTTTAAATGTTGTTTAGGAGTACTTTATTGTGGCAGGATTTATTCGAGGAACTAGAGGGAGACCTGGAATGAAAGGGGGGTCATACCCACGACCATGGGCACCATGGCAGTGCCCTAGCACTGCCCAAGGCAAAATGCCCATGCCTAGGGGTACCTTGGCACTGCACATTAGGCATCGGGCAGTGCCAAGAGGGTGAGGCCTACTGTGCGAAAGGTCTAGTGGTGACCAGTGAGGGTGGGGGATCCTGCTGCAATTCTGCAGACAGAATCAATCTGGGATGGAGAAAGGGCAGTGATTGAGGTGGGCTAGGGAAATGGGATGGCCTACTTGGGGGGGAACCTGGTTCCAGATGGGTGGGAGGTGGGTGTCAGTTGGTGAGAGGGGAATTACCACTATTGGGGGAGGTGGCTGGGCTAAACATCAGGGCACTCAGGGACAGGACTGGGAGGGAGTTTTCCTCTTCCACTCACTTGACCATGGTGGAGGATGAGGAAAGGCCCAAAAATTGTTGTAGGGGCCGTGATCGCGACGTGGAGAGAGGCACTGGACAGGCAGCACTGCAGGGGTCCCAGGCTGACCAATAATCAATCGGGCCAGTAAATGGGGAGCCTGACAGATCAGGACTTCTGTGCATGCACAGAGATCCAGAACTATCCGACTCTGGCACGAATATCGCTGCCACCCTGGATTTTTAATGAGATTCATGACTGGGACCTCTGCAGTACCCAAAGTGCAGAGATTCAGCGTGAAGCTGCACTGATAAAACAGTCAGGATCTAGAACAGTTTTCCCACCAATTCAGTGCTTTTAGGAGAATCACGGCAATAGTTCTGGTTGTGGAATCGAAAGTAAGGTTTTAAATTCTTAGTGAACTGCATTGTCTGCACTTTTTGGAAACATGGAAGCTTGCACCAACTAGGTGTGTCTTTCAATAAGAATAGAGTAGGTGCATACACAAATAATGTGAAAGTAGACTTGCAGTAAAAGTGTACAAGAAAATCAGGAACATTCTGAGGGCACAGCAAAATCAAATACACTTTATTTGTGGGAAGATAATACTTAAATGACTGTTAAGGCAAGGAAGATGCAGTAAAGGAAAGTAAATTGAGAGTAAAGAGTGAAGGGTACGTTTGAATGTTGGAAGTCCAAGATCACAAATTGCTAAATTAGAAGTAATAATGTGCACTGACTGTATAGAAATAATAGGTCTAATGGCAATTTGGTGGGAAGAGCACAAACCAGGTAGGACACTGTAATGTTATAAATTAACTTGAAGTGACAGTTCTGGGTGTGCAAGGCCACATGAGGAATAAAGTAGAGATCTGCAATTACTGTACTGGAAAGGAAATAGGATTGACCAAATCTTTCTGGATATAGCTAACCAAGAGTAATAATAGAAAAGTATTGGGAATTTGCTACACCATTTTCAGTGCCTATATTGAGAGTAAAAGGTTAAGTGTTGCTGTATTTGTCTTATAACCTGTTTTCCTCGTTACATGACACACAAGATGATAAAGCGAGTGCTTAGTAAGGGGAACTTATGTTGCATTCAGCTCAGATAAGTAGCTGGAGTCAGTCCCAATTATAACAATTCTACATTTATACATTCCATGAAAATGTAATGCAAATTGCAGCAGAAACATCTCCAGTAAGCTAGTTTTATCAAAAGCTAATTGTCTGCAATTAAGTCTGTGATGATGGTTGTGGAGTATATCATGAAGTATGTTTTTCATTGGGATATCCTGAAAGTGGTGAATTAACTTGTACCAAAAGTATGATGTTGATGAACAGTAAAGGAACAAAGAAAATTGATTCACACGAATTTACAGATGATTGCATAATTATGTTTAGATTCTCAGCATTAATACAACTTACCAGAATTGTAACAAAAAAAAGTTTCTGAACCATTTGCCAACTTTGTGTTATGAACTCCTATGCTTTCCAACCTATGAATTTCTATCCCTAAAGTAAATGGAAGATTAGTTCTGACAAAGAGTCATCACGATTCATAACATGAGTTCTGTTCTGTCTCCACAGATGCTGTCAGACCTGTTGAGATTTTCCAGCATTTCTTGTTTTAGTGGGAGATTAGCCTCAGGTTAGGATTAAGATACATGCGTAATTTAGGTTTATTTATATATTTTTTTTGCATGCATATCTTGGCTGTCAATCCAGACCTGAGACCAGTAGTTTTCTTCTTTATATTGGCCATTCCTGGACTCAACTTGACTCCATTTTTCTCAGTTTTCCTCTTCCACTCACTTGACCATGCTACCTTCAATCTCCCCTTCAGCAGACTCCCCTGAATCACTTATCTATCTTTTCTGATCATATGTCAGACTGAATGTCTGATGAATGTTCACCAGCCAGTATAGACACTTTGTCCCTGAGAATATTCAATCAAAGATCCGTATTAATATCTTTAAATTCCCCCACAGCCTTGAACCCACCCAAGGATTGCAATGTTATCCACTCTTATATTTAATGCCCCTAGCCATTTATTTCTTCAGATTTCAGCTTTGTGTACATTTCCCTAACGGTACTACAATTCTGCCTCACACACACACACACACACACACCAGGTTAAAGTCCAACAGGTTTATTTGGTAGCAAAAGCCACTAGTTTTCGGAGCGCTGCCCCTTTGTCAGGTGAATAAGAGTTCTATTCACAAACGGGGCATATAAAGACGCAAACTCAATTTACAAAATAGCAATTGGAATGTGAGTCTTTACAGGTAATCATGCCTTAAAGGTACAGATAATGTGATGGAGAGAGCGTTAAGCACAGGTTAAGGAGATATGTATAGTCTCCAGACAGGACAGTTGGTGGGATTTTGTTGGTATGGGGGTTACAGATAGTGTGACATGTAATCCCCATGCCGACTTGTCTGGCCTTGCGAAATCTCACAAACTGTCCTGTCTGGAGACAATACACATCTCTTTAAACTGTGCTTAACACTCCCTCCATTCACATTATTTGTACCTTTAAGACTTGATTACCTGTAAAGACCCACATTCCAATTGTTATTTTGTAAATTGAGTTTGTGTCTTTATATGCCCTGTTTGTGAATAGAACTCCCACTTACCTGACGAAGGGGCAGCTGTCTGAAAGCTAGTGGCTTTTGCTACCAAATAAATCTACTAACTTTAACCTTGTGTTGTGAAACTACTTACTGCGTTTACCCCAGTCCAATGCCAGCATCTCCACATCAGAATCCCATAAGGCCAGTAGGAAATTGTATTGGTCTAAAGCCAGATTATTAATGAGTGGCATGCACAAGATGGTCCTCCGTTTGCCTGAGACTTCAGGATGAGTGCAACAGTTTTCTGCCATGGTATTGCACTACTCCTAATTCACCATTCTTTCAGGGCAGTCTGGTTCCTGTCCTCCATCTTCATGCTAAGCTGGTCTTGATGGACAGCACCATTGTACTAGACCCAAGGACCCTCCTGTGTCACTGTCTTGGTTCAATACTGCACCTGGTTGCAGATAAAAAACATCAGTGTTTATCTGGAAAGCACTACGATGTGGGACTCAGGAAGCCATCGCAACAAAGGTCCAAAGATTGAACTGGGGTGGAATATGAGTCAGAGGCAATGAACAATGGAAGGCAGAGGGAAGACTGATAGGAAGGAAACTGAAGCCAATTAAGCTACATGAAAAAGTCACAAATCAGATGATCAAAAGGATACCACATCATTTACTGGAAAGGGGTACACAGACTCTAGATGTAGTGGGTGGAGGTCAAGTGGGGCATGGGCACTCTTCAGGTAATGGGCTCAGGAGAACCCATGGAACAGATGTCCTCTTGAGGCTGCCAGTTTTTTTTTCCCTAGGTTGTTGACATCTTGCACAGTCTGGTGAAGACAGATGAGCTGGAGAGAGTGAGATGTGTGTATTGGACTGATATTTAAATATGGTGCCAGGACCTTCAAACATTCAAGTTGCGGGCAGCCAGATGAATCAGTTGCCAACCTGTCAGCTGACCCTTGGGTGGCATCGTGGCACAGTGCTTAGCATTGCTGCCTCACAGCGTCAGGGACCCAGCTTCAATTCTGACCTTAGGTGACTGTTTTAGGTGAGTTTACACATTCTCCCAATGTCTGCGTGTGTTTCCTCCAGGTACTCCAGTTTCCTCCAACAGTCCATAGATGTGCAGGTTAGGTGGATTGGTCATACCACATTGTATCTTAGTATATGTTAGATGGATTAACCATAGTAAGTGTGTGAGCTCAGGAGGATAGGAAAGGAAGAAGGCCTGAGTAAGTTACTCTATCAGAGAGTTGGCACAGACTCGATGGGCTGATTGGCCTCCTTCTGCACTGTTGAGACTCTATAATATTCTCTGTACACAATGAGCTTCCGAGTACAGGATCTATCACATGATCCTATCATTCTAGTCAGTGGAAAAGGCACGTTGGATTAGTTTCCAAATGGGAGAATTCCACCTTCAGATTGACCAACTTTGCTATTTGTAAATGACAAAAAAACTCATGATATCAAATTCATGTGCAGTATTGCTGCTACTTTCTTTGGCTGCTTTTCCTGTTTGTTCTGTCCTTTATTTCTGAATGCTTTTATCACTTTGCTGCTGTCATTTTGTTGAAGATAACAGACTGTGGAAGTGATGATATCTTAAATTCCATAAGAATCAGGATTTTGAATCAGTTACAAATCCAGAATATACCCAGTTTTACAAAAGCAAACACTTGGGTGCAGCTGAGCGGTTTTCGCCATGTAGTATTTATTTCTCCCTTCCCCCAGAACACAGACAATAGAAATAAAATGACCAGCCTCATCTTTTATTCTTGAGTGACATCTGTGCAACAAGTAATCAAATTGCCACAACCCATGAACCCGAAGGGAGAATTCAGATCAGCAGGCTTTCACACTAGATAAAATAATTCCTCAAGAAGTGTGTCTCCTTCGACTATGTGTCATTTACTAGAATCAAAATGAGCTAATGTTCTCAGAGCAACATTATTCAAGGCACTAGAGAATAGCTTTCTGCTAATGCCCCAGGTTATTCAAAATGCAGACTCTGGCTTCAGAGGCTGCACTAGGGAGGCAACTGCTTGATCAACCTGCCTGAAATATCTGTGCTAAATGACTGAAGCTTTTGCATCTAACAGTAGTAGAGAGAGCAAAGGGGGGTGGGGGGAGGAAGTCATGGGTTAGAAACCAATACTTTGATGATGAACTGTTTGCACACTTCAATATTTTGGTTCTTCTTATAAAGTGTTTACTAAAATAGGTACTTCGATTTTAATTGATCAGAATGTTTATTTTTAATTAAAAGGGAACTAAATTTTATGCTAAATTAATTCACCAGAACATAAGCTAGATACTAATGAATGCGGCCATACTATATTTCATGGCCCATTCTTCAAAAATATTCCAGTGCCCACCACCTCTTCCCCATCACATTATTGAACTGTTTCTTCAACCAGTCCAGAGTTTGAAGCATTCTGCATTATCCTTGATCAGGTTGGTAAAAGGAAGATTCCTAAAATGGGTCCTGAAGTCTTCATATTTTGAATCTGTGTCTAGTTTTCCTCTCATCATATTTGCACAGCTGTTTCCTTTTGATGCAATGAGTATATATGAGATAATAAACATTCATTTCAAAACTAAAAAGCTTCTTCAGTCTTTCCTCATAACCCAATTTAGTAAGCCATTGATTAATCTTGAGATTCTTCAATACATGCAAGGGTTTCTAAGCTTGTAGATTGGTCAAAACTAAGCTCAGTATTCAATATAGGATCTGAATAAGCGTAACTTCCTCTAATTTGTACTTTGCTAATTTGGTTTGGTTGACTGCTTCTTTACAGTGATGGGACAAATTGAATGAAATTTTTGAGAACGCATCAATTTCAATGTTAGCTATTTTGACAATAATCATAGTATGCAAATGTCTCTCTGCAGTAATTGCACAGTTGTTTGTGTTAATTTTCACCTACCATTCCTCTTACCTTTATTCATTTCCTTTCAGTCCTGAACATCCCAGATTTTCCAGTTGTCTTTTCAACTTCTTGTCTTCTGATACTCAAGTTCAGTTTGTGTCTCTTTGAATACTTCTTTCTGCCTCAATAATCAGAACTAGCTGCTGTACTTTAGCTGCAGTCTGATTCAAGTATGACATAGTTTGGCCAACTTTCCCTCTCTTCCATTTTGGACTCCACTGTTTCCATAGTTCAGAATTCTGTTTGTTTTGTTGAAACTATAAAAAGTCATGAATATAGCCCAATCCATCGCGCTAACTAGCCTCCCATCCATTGACTCTGTTTACACTTCCCACTGCCTCGGTAAAAAAGCCAGCATAATTAAGAACCCTGTGCACCGTGGACTTCTTCCATTGGGAAAAAGATACAAAAGTCTGAGGTCACGTACCAACTGACTCAAGAACAGCTTCTTTCCTGCTGCTGTCAGACTTTTGAGTTGACTTAGCTTGCATTAAGTTGATCTTTCTCTACACCCTAGCTATGACTGTAACACTATATTCTGCATTCTTTTGTTTCCTTCTCTATGAATGGTATGCTTTGTCTGTATAGCGTGCAAGGAACAATACTTTTCACTGTATGTTGATACATGTAACAATAATAAATCAAATCAAAATTAAATTAAATCAAAAAAGTTAAGCAGTGATTAGACATATTGTGTGTCAAGAAGGTTAATGTCCCTAAATCTTTTAACAGCATTTGCATTCTGACATCAGAATTCTGCCAGTTTAAATATTATGTCTATACTGTTTGTTATGGGAAAACAGCAAAATTCCAAGGCAAAGGGTATTACAAGTTCTGTAGACCTTGATTGTGATGGCATTCATTCCATTTTTTGAAGAAAAAAATTGAGCATTACTAAGAAAACATTACTACGCTATATTTCTGGAGGAAGAATTGAAAAGTTGGGAAGTTATAGTGTTTGTGTATTGAACCTTGCTTAGACTACACATAGATTACTGTGTGCAATTCTAGTCATTATATTACAGAAAGGATATAGAGACACTGGAATGGGTACAGAGAAGATTTGAAATAATAATGTTAGAGATGTATAGGCATCAATGTCAGGAAAGGATTTGCAGGCTGAGTATCTTTTTTCTTGAAAAATGAAGACAGAGAGATGACCTTTAATGTTAGATGAGGCTTTAAGGAAGTGTGTACAAAGAGAACGTTTCCACTTGTAAGCAAGAGCATAACTAATGGCCATTAATATAAGACAGTAACCACGGATTCCAAAAAGAAATTCAGATGAAACTTGTTTACACTAAGCATGGTGACAATAATGTGAAATTCATATTTAAGGAGAAGATAAATAAGCATATGAGGGAAAAAGGACGAGAGGGTTATGATGACAAATTTAGATGAGAATAGCTGGGAGGAGGTTCAAATGAACATTAACAGTAGCGTGCACTGGTTAGACTGAATGGCTTGTTTCTGTGTCAAGTGTGCTATGTGTAAATGAAAAAGTATCAGTTGAAGCTTTTATTTAGAGGGAAAGAGTGTAGTTTACTTATGTAAATAATGGCATTGGCTTAAATATTAGACAGAAATGAAGTGTACTATTTACACTTGATGATGTATGGTTTGAAAAGTGTGGTGGCAAAAATAAAACAGCCAAAAAAAAATCAAAGTGAGATAACACATCACTAGATACATTCTGTTCAATGCTCTTGTTTCCGGTTTTAAAATAAATATCACTTCTTCTTGATGTTAAATCTGTTGTGATAATATTTAGCTGAGGATTTTAAATAGAAATCTGTGTCAATCAGACTCTGATTGGCAGAGGTGTTACACATTGTAGCAAGCTTATACATTAACAGTGCTTTCCTATGATCTCATGAAATATTCATGCAGTGTGATTGAGTTGTTTTACCAATTTAACACAGGAAAATGTGTAAGTGAATACTGAACAGCTATGAAGCTTCATGCTGAAAAGAAAGGTTAACACTCTGCATTATCAACTTGATGTTTAGATATTACTGAAATGTGCGTACGTATAGCTTGGATATATAACAGGGCTATTTATTATTTGTAGATCAATTTTATTTTCAATGATGTTTACCTATCATTGAGGATGCTTGTGTTCCATTTCCTTCATTTTCACCCCTTGCCTTTTTGATCTTCTTCTTCTACATTGTATTTAAAACTTCTGTCAATGCCAGTCATGGCTAACCACTGCAAGGTATGTGGCAGCAGCCAAGTGCTGACTTCTCATTTGATTACCTCTAGTCCATAGGAAATGACAACTTCTGCCTGGTCCACATTGCAAGAATGAAGAATTGAATTTGATTTCCAATGCTTTTTACTGGCATGCAATGGTATATTGGTGCGCAGTGCTACTATGCTATCTATTATGCCTCATACTGTTTTTAAACAGTAGTTACTACTGCATGAAATATACTTGCACATTTTATAATACATGCAAAAGTTCTACATTTGGATAATTTCAGTCAGTAGAGTGAATTGAAGTTAAAACTATTGTAATGTAACTAAGACATTATTTATTTACCATAACCTAAATAATGTCATTTTCTTTCAACTGTTCTACCTTTAGGTCAGTTTCTTGAATGCTTTTTTATACCTTTGTTGGACACATGATGTTGTCCCATTTGGAGTATTTTGTTTATCTTACCTTAGATAAGTTTAAACTCTCCATTATTACTAACTTCACGTCATTGTAAATATAAAAATAGTTTTTTATCATTTCTTGCTCTAACCTGACCAAAATCCATCTGTCCATTGTCATTAATAAAGATTTTAATTTCTGCAGCTTGATAAAATCTTAATAATGCCATTCCTCTCTTCTCCATCTCTCGGAAATGTTATGGTCTGATTTGATTCAGCTATTTCCATCATAATTATATTATGTCCCCCTCTTATAATTAATGTCCCCAATTCGGTAATATTACTTAGAAGCACTGTATGCTTCATTGTAAGCATCTTGACCCATTTAATACTTTTCACTATGGCTTTCACTTTTTCTTCCTTTATGTTCACTTTTCTTTTCCCTAACTCTTCTTCCATCCATTCTTCACCTGTCTACATTTTTGATTTGATTTGATTTATTATCGTATGTATTAGTATATAGTGAAAAGTATTGTTTCTTGCATGCTATACAGACAAACCATACTATACGTAGAGAAGGAAAGAAGAAGGAGCAGAAAGTAGTGATACAGTCATTGCTAGGGTGTAGAGAAAGATCAACTTATTACAAGGTAGGTCCACTCAAACGTCTGATGGCAGCAGAGAAGAAGCTGTTCTTGAATTGGTTTGTACGTGACCTCAGACTTTTAATTCCTTTTCCTAATGGAAGAAGGTGGAAGGGAGTATGTCCAGGATGCGTGAGGTCCTTGATTATGCTGGCTGCTTTTCCAAAAGAGCAGGAAGCGTAACAGAGTCAGTGGGTACACCACCTTCATCTTTTGATTTTTGGCAGATTTTCCTTTTTACACCTCTTAATTCTTGAACACACACTTCCCCATATGCTTTAACACTTAGCTTGCTTATCACACTGTTAGTTATTAAAATACATATGGAATTTTAACTCCAAGCCAATTATTTCAAATCCTCTCTTCTTGAAAGAAAGGAACAGACTATCAGTTATGCTCCTTGGCTACTGTCAGCCATAATTCTCTCCTGTCTTTCACTGGGACATAAATAATCTCTACCTCCAAAGTCAATGCAAATTGTTCCTGATTGACAATTACGGAAGAGTCTATTCTTTGTCTGATATCTGTCAGCTAGTATTTTCACCAATCTGTAATTTTAGTTAAAGAAATGTTCTTATTTTTCTTCTATCAAATGCTATGTCAGGAATCAGAAGAAGCTTTAAGTGATTTATGTTTGTATTAATATGGTATAGATGTAAGTGAGTTTAACTTTGTGTTCCTGTGCATGAAAAGGTAAACCTCTGGTTAGATTCATGTTAAACAGAGGTGTTTGCTTGTATGAGGGTTTTTGGTTTCATTTTAAACCATGTCTCTGTTGTGATAGAAAGTTTATGAGGTGAAAAGCCAACAAGACCTTAAAGAAATAAGGAGGTGTTGTTTCGTAACACTGGGCACCTTTAGGGACAATCTTACGAAAACGTTTTCAAAATGTTAATATTAAAGACAGGGTCAAACAGCAGCTCAATAATAAAAACATACATTGTTTATTTATTGTGTAAAATTGGAGAATTCTACTTGATGCCAAACTCCTGCTTATTAGCCTTGCTAAAATTATAAAATGCATTTATCAATGTGAAGAATTTGCCAATACAAACATTGCAAATTAACAAACACAATTGTTGAGAGTTTTATCATTAAATCAAAGCAAAGCAGACAGGAACCTGATGGCCCCCATTGAACCAGATAATTCATATTTAAAGCTTCATCCAGACTTGAAATGTTAGTACCCAGAGTACCCAGCTTCCTCTCCGTGTTCTGGTTTCCTCCCACAGTCCAAAAGACATGCGGATTAGCTGCATTGGCAAGGTTTAATTCTCCCTTAGTGTACCTAAACAGATTCATGAACATAAAAACAGAAGAGAATGTGTTCTGTACAACAGAACAGAAAAAGAGATCTGTCAGTCCCCCACTCCCCCTTCCCTTCAGATAATTGCCCCGACTGAACCCCAGTTCCCATACCTGACAACCCAGGGCTAGTAAGATTGTGGGAGGCAAGAAACCAGGCATGATTCCAGCTCTTTGCATCTCTTATGATCTTACCAGCTGTCCACGCCGATCAACTGGTGGGCTGAGCTGATAAGATTGGCCCTTTTGAGTTGAGTTTAAACTGAATCCAAGGCAAAAGGAGCTTAACAGCTAGAGGGAGAACAGCTCTCTCAGCTCTGCCAGAGCATAACTACGGAATAATTGTAAAGAATGCAAGTCCCAGAAACTATAGAAATGTGAGTTCCAGAAACCTGGGAATGAAATCAGGAATTCTAGGAACTTCGAACTAAAAGGAGCAGAGGGAACTGGAATTGGGACAGGGTTTTGTTCATTGAAGTTAAGGACAGAACTGAAAAATGCAGACTTGGTGAACTTGGCCAACCAAAAGCCAGATATCTGAAGAAGAAATAAGGTTGATGATATCTTGCTACAGTCTGCAAAGCAATTGATGGCTGGATCCCTGAGAGATCATGTGAAAGCTTGAAAACTCATGGCTACTCAAGACAAAGGAATACTGAAAAGAGAGTTAGAAATCCTGGAAGGAAACCTTTGCTGGGAACAGTTGAGGAAAGATATCTTTGGAAGAAGATTCTAGATTACATCCTTTTTGAGAGTGAAGTGTGGAAATGTTCATGCGGAAGCTGGAGTCCAGTGAGATCAATTGGCTTGCAGTGTAATAATCATCTGGGGTGCAGGTGGGGGCAGCGGAATAGATTGGGTGCCATCTACCACTTGGTTTCAGAGTGGAGTATCAGGCTATGGGGACTGTGTTAACTGAGAACATTACGGCATAAGATATATTTTGCACCATGTTATCTCTAAAATCTTTGTTTGTTATTGGAGTTAAGTGGGGGTGTAGCAGAATTGTATTCTTGTCACACTTATCATGTTGAATAAATGTTATTTTTGTTGTTTAAAGCTATTTGGCAATCCTGTGATTCTGTTCATCCACATTTTCTGAAAAAAAGTAAAATCTATGGTCTTTTGAGACAGGGTTCCATTCTGAGACTTTCCCATCAACTAGGATCTGAACAATTCACAAATATGAAAAACGGAATGGAATATATCTTTGTATAGATCAGCATATATCACTCATTGGTAATTCTTTGGATTTAGATTTTAAGTCGATGTCAGGAAACAGAGGTAATTTTAAGTACATAGGTCGAAAGGAACAGAGAAAGTGCTGAGTTGAAAAATTTTTTGACACTTATTAGTATCGCAAGTAGGCTTCCATTAACACGGCAATGAAGTCGCTGTGAAAATTCCCTTGTTGTCACATTCTGGAATCTGTTTAGATACACTGAGGGAGAATTAAACATTACCAATGCAGCTAACCACAATCTTTCGGACTGTGGGTGGAAACCAGAACACAGGGGGAAGGTGGGTGCTCTGGGTGCTAACATTTCAAGTCTAGATGAGGCTTTAAATATGAATCATCTGGTTCAATGGGGGCCACCAGGTTCCTGTCTGCCTTGCTTTGATCTAATGATAAAACGCTCAACAATTGTGTTTGTTAACTTGCAATGTTTGTATTGGCAAATTCTTCACATTGATAAATGCATTTTATAATTCTAACAAGGGATAACAATCAGGAGTTTGGCGTCAAGTAGAATTCTCCAATTTTACATAATAAATAAACAACATATGCTTTTATTATTGAGCTGCTGTTTATGGCCCTGTTTTTAATATTAACATTTTGATTGGAATTTATTCTGAGATAGCAAAGGCATGGTTATTTAAACACCATCTTTGGGATTAGCCTTTGGTTAATCCCCAATTTGTAGTTTGAGGCTAAAAAAGGTATTACCTTCATGCCATTGACAGTAATTTAGGAATTGGCTGGAAACTGTAACTGTGTTAATCTTACTGTGAGCATTTTCTGGTTCCCCAGAAATAACTAACCACCTCTCTGCTATGAACTAAATCACAGCCCAGGCTTTAGGAGCAGTTTAAGAGGTCACTGCTGTGATTGACACTAACATATTCGCTGAGTACAGATACTCTCCTCATTGGGTAGAGCAGCAAATGTGAAAAACAAATTGGTGCAAGGGATTCGTTTGGAAACCTCATGACATTGTGACCAGGCCAAAAAGGAAAGTGATTAGTTTGCTGACTTTTAACTTATTTTTCTTCTCCTGCTGATTGTTCCAGTGTTATTGTGAAGTTTCTGTATGCCATGCCAGTTCTTACTTTCCAATATCCTACTTTCATTAGACTGGACTTGGCTTCTATTCTCCACAGCTTAAACTAATTTTCCAGTGCACACTGCTCTTCATTAATTGGCAATTTTAGAATAATAATAGCAATTTGATTGATGTAGAATGCTTTGGGATTCCACCCCCCACCCAGCACCGCCCCCCCCACCCCACCAATTATCATTTGGCTGTATTTTTGTAATTGGGGCAACTCAGTGCAGATATGTAAATGACAAGTGGTAGACGTGATTTCCTTCACCCCAGAGCGAAAATCACATAATTTGGGGCATTTTTTTCCTTAGGCAAGTGACATGAGCAATCTGCTTTGATGGTGAAATTCCTGCAAAAAGTTTTAGTTAGAAATTTAAATGTTTAGTATGGGAACAGAAACTACTCTTCAACTTTGTGAAGATAAGTTTAAAACACACACCCTGAAAATTTTGCATAATGAGGTTTGACACTGAATTTAAATTTGATGTAGTATCAAGGCACATTCCTTTTCTTTTTGGAATGCACAGTCATTTAAAAAGGATGATTTGTGTCTGGCCCAGATGTGGATTTTTGGATTGCCTGGCAGCTTAGAAGAGACATTAGTATCAAATCCAAGTGGACTGAGGTTGTCCCACTGGAGATGGTATTTTGCACCACAAACACATCTAGGACTAGAGAAAAAGATATGAGTTTTTCTAGTTCAGATTGTCCAAAATCATCATTAGTCAATCACTTATTTTAAAAGTATAGGTACTCTTTAGCAAAAAGCGAATAATAAACTTGATTTGGAATCGAATCTCATTTCAATTTTAAAATGATTTATGGGCCAGTGTGTAAAACAAAAAATCAAAAGAATTGTCCCAAATCTGAGTGTATATTTAGCACCAGTCGTTTCAGCCTTTTCTGATTTCATCTCATGAAAAGAGAAAATTGTAATCTAATAATTGTTATGTGACACAGTGGCACTGCTGCCTCACAATGCCAGGGGCAAGGGTTCAATTCCCAGCTTGGGTCACTGTCTGTTCAGAGTTTGCATGTTCTTCCTGTGTCTGCATGGACTTCCTCTAGGACCAGGGTGGGATTGTGCTCAATGCAGACTCAGTGGGCTGAATGGCCTCCTTCTGAACTGTAGGATTCTATGATTTTATTCTCAGCAGAGACATTTTGGCTGAGGTTTGCATCAGTTTACCACAAATGGTGATGTGTAAACAATATCCAGCAAGACTCAAAAAAATGTGGAACTTACAGGCAATATCTCATGGCTCGATTGTTCTCATCCTTCTCCACTGGCATGATGAGGGTCCCACTCAGGAACCCATTTAAATAAATTATAATATCAATTAAGGACTTCCCACTGCATCGCCATTGAAATCTCCCATCACTTCAGCAAGGCTGACAACACATTTTTAAAAATAGGAAGCAGGTGAAAGGAACCTGTCGGATGTGCAAGTAAGTATAGCTTTGGAGCGGGGAAGGGGATGGGGACATCCAGGATGCTACCCTGGCACAAGTCGCGTGACACTGCCCCAAAGCATCCTGGCAATGCCGGGGTTTGGGGGTAGGGAGAAAATCTAGGGTACGCCATTGAGGAGGGGCTTAGTGGGTTTCCTATGTACACATGGGTGGGGGGAGTCTCACCCATCTGTGTGGTGGGGAGCTGCATCTCCTTTATCAAGGTCAAGTTGTTGCCTTTTCCTGCTTACTCTCTCCCAGCATAATGATGTGAACCATGCCTCCCAATTTGTTTTAATTGAAGTGCGCATAATACGCCCAGAAACATTAGCTTTGCATTTGGTGAGCTGCATGCATCTTTTCTTACCTGCTCTATCACTTGGATAGAAAGAGGGAAAATTCCACCTATGATATTACAAACTTTCAAGTTACACAAACTTTATTTTTATTCATTCATGGGGTGTGAGTATTGCTGGCTGGCTAGCATTTATTGCCCATCCTAGTTGCCCCTTGAACTGAATGGCTTGCTAGGCCATTTCAGAGGTCAGTTGAGAGTCAACCATGTTGCTGTGGCTCTGGAGTCATATATTGCCCAGACCAGGTAAGGATAGCAGATATCTTTCTCGGAAGAACATTACTGAATCGGATGTGTTTTTCCAACAAGTGCCAATGGGTTTCATGGCCACCAGTCAATTCTTAATTCCAGATTTTTTTTATTGAGTTCAAATTTCACCATCTGCCATGATGGGATTTGAATCCTGGTCCCCAGAGAACATTGGCTGAGTTTCTGGATTAATGGTCCAGTGATAGTACCACTAGATTTTTGCCTTCCCAGCATTTAACATGATCTGTTTAAATTTGTCCACTTTTTCAAAGAAAAAGGAAAGTTATAGAAATACTTGTAAATTCAAAGACTAAATCGCTGGCAGAATTCTCCCATTTTGAGACAAAGTGCTCTAGCTGGAGCAGTAACGTGGAGTTTACCATTAACAGGATGCAAATGAGGCTCACGTTTTCCTCTGGTGAGTTTTCTGACCCATTGTGGGAGTACCAGTGGAAGATCCCATTGCAAATTCATACTGGCATGAAATCGATTTCTGGACTTCCCACTGTATTCTCCCCTATGACTGCCAATAAACCCACTGGCAGCGGCTTGAAAGAGTTCCACCCACTGTCTAACAGAGGCAAATGTTTAGATTTGTGTCCCCAGTTTGGGTTTGCCAAATCTTGACCTTTAAAAGTATTTGCCCACAAGTGGGATTTAGGTTAAGAGCTGAGAGATACAGCAGGGTGATGTTTCAGGGTGTTAGTGGGTACACTGAAAAATTAGTTATGCTGAGAGAATGAATGAATCCACCAGCTGCAGTGTGTAGAGATGGGCTGTATGCAATGCATATCCTTCTGCTCCAGCACTGTGTTGAAATAAATTTAAAAAGTCATAAAAAACATACAACATCCCATCAAGCTGTTGTAGTGGAGAATTTCTTGTTTTCCAAGCTGTGATAGAAAAACTAAACCAAGTTTGCTTTGCAATAATAACTAGCTTTTGTTATCACAAAGTTGCATGCAATATATGGCAGAGCCTTGGAGACAGAGAGCAGTCCCTACAAATTGCTGATTCTATACCAAGACCGCGCCAGCTACAGGAATCAGTTCCATAGTTATACCGTTTTTTTTTATCAGTATATATGTTCAATTAGTAATACAAGCAGTAATACATCAACAATTAGGATCCGGTGACCTCTGAGACCTCTTTGTCTCATCGATAATATCATTATCTTATCTCACCTCACTTATCCAGCCCTAAGTTATGTGGAGTCAGCCTTGACTTGACCTTCTCTGATGTTCGTCATGTCTTAGGTTATTCAGAGTCAGTTTTACAGGAGTCTGGCAATTTGGAATAGCTTGGTCAACTCTCCTTTATTTTATACCAATTACTTGACCATTTTTCTCATCATGCCACTGCTTCATTTGTACATTGTCACAAACCCTCACACACACACTCCCTATGCCAACCCATTCCCTCATGCTTCACATAGCCTCTACACCCCTATGCCAGTTTCATGTCAACAGATGCACACCATCACCCTTTTCCCTTACTGCTTTTGTGCCAACTCATCCATATCCCTGGACAGTTTTTTGAAAGCTTTGATGCTGACTAAGTAATCTTTACTTGGTAGCTTTGACATTTGCCTGATAAATTTGTCAGATTTGACAGCTGTACAGTGAGAGTGTTCTTAGACAGCTGAACAGTTCCGATGAGTTTGAGCATAAAACATACATAATGATGTTCATGTTTAACAATCCCAGACAGCACTTTACCTCTTGTAAATGGTGTCTTACCTCTATAAGATCTGCTCAGACCCTATCCAAAAGGGAATCCTGGTTATCCATAATAATCCACATTCAGATCTCCTCTTAGTTTTTCCAGATTGCACACTCCAGATTCCACACGCCTGCTTTTTTAATAGTCCCACTTCAGTGAAGCAGCTGGTGATTTAACTGGCTAGCTGACTCTGAATTACACATGGTTGGACCCTGGCCCAAGTCCAGTATCATATTCCGCATTTGGCAGCAGAATTTAGAATTTTTGGTAAGTTCCCGGAGAGGCTGTCCACCGTGGGAAGAATCCAGGCCTAAAGAAGACATCCCAGATGAAAACATGTCAACTTACATGCATTTGTTGAAAGCTTCAGAAGACATTCCTGAATTGAAAGATAATTGGCTTAATGCAATAAATCAGGATGTGGCTAATCAACCCAAAACCACCACCATTTTTGAAAAACGAACTATGGGAAGTCACATGGTGGCACAGCCATGTTTGTCTCTTTGTTTAATCTTTAAATGTTGACTGCAGGAAATAGAGATGGCAAACACCCTACTCCTTAAAGAACAGGTGGATATAACATTGTAACATCTCCCAGTCTGTTTCTTTTTGAGTCCACCAAAGCAGCAACTAACCAGCATGCACAGAGACTGCAAGTAACTAACGTGTGATCTAATCTACAGAAGGACAATCTATGGACAAAATTTTTTAATTGCATCAGCTAAGATGGAAAAAGTGGGGTGAGCTTCTTGCGTTCACTGCCAGCATTTCCTGTTTTTCTTTGAAACTTAGCTTGGAAAAAATTTCAGACACTAGTGGTTCAGGCTCTGAATGTACTCATTCTATCAGCAGCCTTGACCTTATGACAAAAATGAAAACAAATATCCCTCTCCTACCAACCCCAACTGTGGATCTCCCCAATGGAGGAGGCAGCATCCTGTTTGGGAATGATTGTCTCCCCCCCAAAGGCTGTACTTGCCTATGCACTCCTTGTGGGAATCGTTTGTCAGGTTCAACCCTTCTGTCATGAGTTAGTAGGGGGTGGGAGGGGGGGTGGGGGGTGGTTGGTGAGATGCTGGAGGACAATACAACAGGGAGGACCGATAAGTATTTGATTCTGTATGGGAGAAATCGTGCCAGCATGAAAGCCATTCTGGGACTCCACTGAGATTCTCCTTCTCCACCATCATTCCTGCCTGCCAAAAATGAAAACAGAAAATCCTGCCCCCCCTCCCCTCCCCGCCCCCCCAGTCCCATATCTTTGAGAGGAATCTGAAAATGACTGGCATTTGATTTTGCCTGGTAAATGCGCCTAAACTTCCCTTCAGTAGTGAAGTTGTCATTTTCAACAAGCCTACAACATGTGTTTTCCAGAGTTAAGTGAATATGAACAATTCTTTTGCCTATCATCAGTAGAAGTATGCTATTTGAAACTGTACCTCCCATGACTGTATTTATATGTGAGGGACTTATGTGGGTGAGTTTTATTGTGTTTGATTTGGGGCAAGTGCATAAATAAACAATCCCTTTTCTTTATTTCAGTCCACAAAATTTGCTCTCAGTTCTCAAAAGCTTTCTGATTACAGACAGTTGGGAAGGGAGCAAGGATTTCAGTCGTCTCTCCCACTGTATCGTAACAGAGTGAACTTCAAAATTATGGAAGTGTTTGATAAGGACATAGTAAACTGTTTCTACTTGTGAGGGACTCCAAACAGGGGTGGGGGTTGGGGGGTGGTGTCATAAGTAAAAAATGTTCACTGATAAATCACCATTGATTTCAGAAGAAACGTCTTTACCTAAAGCTATAATGAAAGTGGAACGCACGACCAGAAGTAGTTGAGGCCAATTATATTTTTCATTTTAAGGGAAGCTATATTTATTATAAGAGGGAGAAAGGAAAAGAAGGTTATTCTAATTGGATTAAATAAAGAGGTGTGGACAGTGACTCATTATCATCTGCGTAGGTTGATTGGGACAGTGGTCTGTGTGTAAATGTCTACTTAATTCTTCTGCTTAACATTAAATTTCATAAGTCTATACTAAATAATGTCAATATTTAATGCCCATCTCCCAAAGTAAGAACCGATTTCAGAGACAACATAGCAAATAAAATATTTTCCTTCCAAACAAAGTTGCCAAAATCAGCAAGATTGGTTGCCATTATTCAAGAAATCTGCTGAATTGACTTTGCTGAGGGAATTTGGGCCGTTTAAAAAAAAATTCAGAAAACATATTTCCCCTCAAAATGTTCATTATTTAGAATTAGATCTGTTTCAGAAAAGTGAAACCCTCATGAGTGTGTCCTCATCTTGAAACACACCCAATGACAGCAATGAATGCTTAATATTTTTCCACTAACTGAAAATAGTATGGTTAACTGGGTCAGAATGAAATGAATATTGTTTGTTCCTTTATTATTTGGTAACTCTCAGTTGGAAGTAAATGTGTGGGCAGGAAAGATAAAGCAGTCAAAGAACTGTACTTCAAATGCAAAAGGCCTTGATATTTCATTTGGCTAGCTCTAGCATGAGTTGTCATTTTCAGCATGGGCCAGAAGAAAAACCTTTGGATAGTTCTTGGAATTCTGTGCCAAAAAGAAACCATCAAAAGTATACTTTTTTGATAGGATCAGCATCAGCGTAAATGATAGCATTAATCTCAGTTCATTTGGAGTCAGACCTTCCTGAACGAGGATTTAAATACTGAAGAAACATAAATAATCTTTAGGGTATTCGGTCAAAGGTACTAAGTGGTATATCATCTAGCATGCCTAGAATTTCTTGCCAGTTTAGCTGGAGAAGTCCACATGGACTGTTGTAAAGTTATTACACAAGCAGCTGAATTACCAGAACATCATAACTGGGATGTAATTCATTCTGATAACATAGCTCATTGATTCAAATGGGTTATGTACTCCATGCAGCCTTGAAATAATAGCAGTGTTGCTGAGCACGTTTTGATGATGGAGGAAGGATCTACATCTTCAAACAAAACAACAATTTCTGCTTATTGTTCATGGGATTAATGGAGCAGTGGCAGGATGTTTGCAATATTGACTGAGACAGAAAACAGTAGTGTTGAAGTGGAGGAAAGTTTGCAGTTGCACCTCTAGGGGTCAGTGTTAAGACCACTAGTCTTTTCATAGATATTAATAAAATGGATCTGGATATAATTTGACCATGAACCTTGGAAATGCAGTAACATGTGAGCTGGAGAGAGCCAACGTGAAGGAAACAGTATGATAAGAAAACAGATAGAAGAGAACCCATGCAGAGGGTCACCGAGGTGGGAAGGGCGGGCTTGAGAAAACATAATGTGAGAGGCCAACACATTGAATTGGGAGATCCAGCTCAGTGAGTCAGTGCGAGAAAGCATGAGGGGAAACAAAGAAAAAAAGATTGCAAAGAAGGCGGAAAGCTGGGGAAAAAAAATTGAAGGTGATATTACTGTCATGAAGTGAGTAGATCGGTGAATCACAGGAAAGTGTATGTTTTATTAAACTATTCATATCTCACTACTGAATTTCATTTGATTGTAGCTTGCATTGTGTTTGAGATCTAGTTTCTAACTTCAATGCACTGTTTGCTATTTTAGTATCTGTCTTTTCAACTGAATTTCTTTGAATTTCATTGGCTTTATAATGTAAGAAATTGACATTTAAGTATTCAGTGTTATATCTTTTAGTGGTCAGGATCTTGGTGACTTGGAGCAGTCTAGCTGGAACCGTTTGCCTGCACACCAGGTTCTATGTGAAAATTCCAGAACACATACATCCTGGATAACAATGTTGCAGGAAGTGCTGCATGTTACTCGAGCTTAAGATTTGAGTTTCCAAGCGTGAGGAATGACTAGAGTCACTGCAGGGCATCTTGGAGTCAGAGTTTCCTCAACTCTATGTTTTGGGATTGTGGCTACTCACAGCAACAGAAAATGCAGGAGATGAGATAACGGGTGCCCACCAGCAATGGCAGGAAAAAAATGCAAATAGTGTATAAATCCCTCAAGTCAGTGGAACTCATTGATCAGTTCTTAATTTTGAATACCCAAGAAGATGATGGCTCTTTTAAGGAATGCTGTAAAAATCAGACCTCTGACAATATGGGAGATTAACTGCACACAAGGCAAAAAGCAAGAATAGTAATGCAGCTTTCAAGGGGAGTCAGTAGACAACAGCTTTTGGAATCATAAACATGATTCAATGCATGAACTGTCCCTGATACCAGGGTGGAGGGTACCATTGAGCAGCTGTAGGATATTCTGCGGGTAACTAGATTATGATCCAATGGAAATAGATGAAACAAGTATTGAGATCTTTCAGGCAGCATTTTAGGAATTAGGGAAAAAATGTACATTGACCCAAATCTTGGCTCACCAGCTCAATTTCAAAGTTTGAAACAATAGGAAACTCAACAGTTTTGTGCAGTGTAAGGTAGATAGTGCAGAATTTCAAAAGGACATAGAAAATTGGTAGCATGGGCAGACCAGTGGCAGATGATGTTCAATCAGAGAGATGTGAAATGATTCATTTTGGTAGCAAGAACATGGAGAAATAAGATAAAATAAAGGACACAATTCCAAAGAGGATGCAGGAGTAGAGAGATCTGATGTAGATATGCATAAGTCATTGAAGTTGGCAGGGCAGGTTGAGAGTGTGGTTAATAATCTATACAGTGTGCTAAACTTTCTTAATAGAGAGATTGTGTACATGAGCAAGGTAGTCATGCTGAAGTTGTATAAGACACTAGTTCAGCCTGAACTCAGAGTATTGCATCTAGTTTTTAGGAAGGGTGTAAAGGCATTGGAAAGAAGATGGAAGACATTCATGAAAGTGCTTCCAGCAACAAGGAACTTCAGCTGTGAAGACAGATTGGAGAAGTCAGGACTATTTAAGAGAAGTTTGAGAGAAGATTTGATGGAAGCTTTCAAAATAATGAATGGCCTGGACACAGTAAATGGAGAGAGAAGATCAAAAAGGAGGGCACAGATTTAAAGTAATTGATAACAGAAGCAAAAGTGACATGAGGAAAAACTCTTTCATGCAGCAAGTGGTTAAGTTCTGGAATGCATTGCCTGAGAGTGTGACGGAGGCAGATTCGATGGATTTGTTCAGGCAGGAATTAGATAGATATCTGAAAAGGAAGAATGTGCCTGGTTATGCAGAAAAGGCAGGAAGATTGCACTAAATGAATGGCTGATTCGGGGAGTTGGTACAGACACGATGGGCTGAATGATTTCCTTCTGCACTGTAACATTTCTGTGATTCTTTGATGTTGTGATGAATAAACAAAACTCCAAAGTTACGAACACAAGAGCTCAAGAAATAGAAGTAGGAATACACATGCCACCTGGCTTTCAAGCCTGCCCCATCAATCATTCTGATCATGGTTGATCTAAACCAGCCTCAACTCCTTTTCTGTACCATTTCCGTGTAGCCTTTTACCCTTCACTGTATCTAATATGTATCCACTTTTATTTTAAATATTTCCACACTTTAATTGCAGGAATTCTCTGTATGATAAATATTGAGTGTACCCACAGAAAGACAGTGCAAATGAATACATGGCTGGAATAGTAAAGATGTTTACAAATTCTTCAAGATTGTTTCCAGGTGGAAAGGGATTTGTAAGTTAGTTGAGTAGCTCATACTGTTAATAAAAACTAGAACTATTTTGGCGAAGGTAGGGGAAATGGAGATTGGCAAAAATGAGATCAGACAACACAGAGATATAAACAAAAGCAAAATGAGAAATGTCTTCACCTGGAACCTTTCTGATTGTGGAAATAACAAAAATAATGAAAGAGTTAATAAATTGCACATATGCCAAAGATTTTGGTATCAATAGAAGGTTGATAAACTTTGGATGTAACTTGCTATGTGAAATTATTGTGTGGTTGCATTAATTAAGACATGGCTCAAACATGGTCAGGAATGGGTTATTAATATTCCTGATCATCAGTTATTCAAGAATGATAAAGAGGGAAACAGAGAAGTGTGGCAATATTTATGAAGGATTTAACTATTTTGAATAGAAAAGATTTAGGAGATGGTTTGAGATCAAATTTATTTGGTTTGATTTGAAGAAGAATGGAGTTGTTAGATTATTGACAACTTTTTTAAAGCTCCAAAAGTGAGAAAAATGAGTTTAGTACAGTAGATAATCATATTAGGACACTTTAATTATTTTAATAAAGATGTGGGGTAAAAACAAAACATTGTGCTAATTGTAGGGGCTGGGGGAATGGATGGAGATGTGTGCAAAGGAGGACTTTTAGAATCCATGGACAGAATCTTTGAAGGTTTTCTGAAGTCAAAAGTAGGTTCTGACTTCACTGGTAATACCTGGTCACATTTGTGTGATCTTGAACAAAGATTGCCAATTAAGAGGCTGCCTTTAGGATGACTGTTAAATATAGCAGTTAAGGACAGCAGATGGAGCAGGTACCCATCTGAATCAATAGGTGAGTTCTCATTGATTTCCTGCCAGCAATCCCACTGAGAGAGACAGGTGCTGCTGTGGTATGTGAGGAAGCCTCAAAATGAGGGTGTCCATGGAGGAAGTGTGAAATTAAAAATAACTGTTTGAGGAGCAGCTTCCAGGTCATTCTGTGGCCTGTGACCACAGCTGTGATCCTGTGACTGAAGAAGTTCCGGGAGGTGGTGGGGAGTGAAGATGGAGGGAGTCGGGGGACAGATAACTAGAAGAGGCTTCACATGCCCTAAGTCTATAGCTGAGAAAGCATCATCGGGGACTGATTCATAGACTGTTTCATAGAATCCCTCAAATGTGAAAGGAGGCCATTTGGCCTATCGCGTTTACACTGATCCTCCAAATGAACATTTATACATAGGCCTTTTCCATCCCTGTTATCCTGCACGTTGATTATGACCAGTCCACCTAACCTGCACATCTTTGGACTATGGGAGGAAACTGGAGCACCCAAAGGAAACCTAAGGAGAGAATGTGCAAACTCCACACAATCACCCAAGACTGGAATTGGATCTGGGTGACTATTGCTGTGATACAGCAGTGCCAACCACCATGCTACTATGTCACTCTGCCAGCCTTTGTTCAAGCATGAGAGCTTTCTGTCACTGGGAAATTCCCAGCAGTGTCTTCAATCTGGCCCAGTGTGGCCGGTTAATTGGCACAAATTAGCTACCTGCTGCTGCCAGGTGGATAGTTGTTTCTGTTACTCAACTGCCTCCAGCAAGATCTCCCAAGCATGAGAACATGTCAGGTGGCTGAGGCAACGTGCTATTCTGCAAATTTTTCACCCCTCCCCCGCTCATCTCAAAAGCTGCCTCGGTGCAGATGGTAAGATTCAGTCCAATATTTCTCTGGTCTAACAGCAGTTTTGGATCTGGTTCTGCAAAATGGAAAATAACAGATGGAATGTGTTACAGTCAGAGATCACCTTCTTAACATTGACCCTAACATAATTTTATTTCTATTTGGGAAAGAGACTTGAAAATATCAAATGTAAAAATGCTGAACTGGAAATGAGCACTAATTTCAGTGATTTGAATATAGGGCTGAACGCAGTAGAAGTAAGAAGACAATCTCAGAGTAAAGCAATAACAGAGTAATGGAGGCCATTCAAGGAAGAGATAGTTCAGGTACAAAAAGTTATGGTAGAAAATTGAAACACCCAAGTCTGTCAGTAGCCATAACTGAGACTTTATTCAGAAACAAATTTGAGAGACATAGCCCTACAAAGATATAGCTCTTCGTTTGTTCCTAATTTCTGTTACCCATGGAAACCACCATGTTATCGTATGATTCAGACTAAACTGAGGATAGGCCTTCCTAAGATATTAAATTAGATAGAGGCAAAAATACATTAGGCAAAATAACAATATGGTACTTGAGTTACTATTTAAACTGTGTTCTGAAAGCAACATGTTGGTGATCTGATTCAAAGTCTTACGAGTAGCTTCATATTGGAAGCTCATGCCTCAGTGGTCAAGTTTTTCTTGACCATATTCACCTGAAAATACATTAAATGAAATGGACACCAAACATGCAGGATGAAATCTCTAATATTCCCCTCGGTAGAGGTTCTTTGAGCTTTTCTCCCTCCTCTAATTCCAAACTGGCTTCCAGTGTCGCAGGTGCTAATCCTTCCTGGCAGTATGCCTCCCAATGAATCAGCTCTTAGAGATAATGATGATCTCATTCCAATCATGACAGGGCTATACTGGATTATCCAGGCTAATCAATCATTTTTGAACTACTTGACAGTGAAAGTAAGAGAATGTGTGTTCTGGCTTTGAGATACAGCTAATTATGTTCTTTGGAAATGTAATCACTCTTGTAGTAAAGGACATACTGCAGCTAATTCGTGCATAACAGCATCCACACAACATCAGTGAGATAATAACCAGCTCATCTGGGTTATCTTTCTTTGAAAGATAATTTTTTTAAAGTCAATTTTGGTTGAAGAATGAATACTGACAGCAATGCCTACATTTGACGTATTGCAGCAACAAGATAAAGGATCAGATCATTTATTTTTTCATGTTATAAGTTGAGGGATAAATGTTGACCAGGACAGTAAAAAAACACTTTTCTTGAATAGTAGCTGAAGACTTTTCATGCTCACCTGAGAGAGAAGATGGGCTGCCGTATAATAACTTAGCTAAAAGTTAGCATCACCAACAGTGCAGCAATCAATCATTAATATAATGACATTAGATTATGTGCTTAGGACTGTAACATGGGACATTAACCCCATAACTTGTTGAGTGCTGCCATTGAGCCACAGATGAAACAAATAGATCTCGTCCTTTGGTAATAAAGTTGACAATTATTTGGTTTATAAGTTGTTTCTGCTTCGTGATGACATATCTGTGCAGTATTTCCCTCTGGCATACTCAGGCTAAAAAAATCACCAAAAAGCTATAGCTGCTGCAGTTCCTGCCCTCCTTTTGATTCTTCTTGCCTTAGAAGTTGATACAGTTAAAATTGTCTTTGTGTACTTTTCCCTTTAACACTAAAACTCTGAGGCCATAACCCATGTTACAGCCTATGGCTGGAGTTGATAGTCTTCCTGAATCTATCATTCAGTCAGCTGTAGAAAGTTGTGACTCAGGTATTGCAATTTCCAGGATGTCAGTTTAAGCATGTGCACCAGAGCTTACCCTGTACCTGCAAGACCCTCTTAATGCAACACATCAAAGAACGTCCTTTCTGAGGTTGTAATGATTTGTTTCCCCACAGAATTTTAAAATAAGTTGGAATGTGAACTTTGGAACCTTTTTCTGAGGTGAACTTTGAGAAGAAAGCAGTTTTTAAGTGCGTTGTTTTTGTCTTCAAAAATACAAGTTGATTTTAAGTGTCCGTATGAGCTAAGCATCCTCTCTGTTTTTATTGGGGATTCAACATGAAGCTTTTTCAACATGAAAAGTTATTTACCAAATTTTCAGTACAAAGTCCTTGGTTATTGAATCTTCTATGGACAGCAAGAACAAAGATCATGGAATCATCCTCCACTTTCAATGATTTCCTTTTTCATAGCAGTGACTTATATTTATATAGCATTTCTAAAAAAACAGAGGTGTCGGTGCATAAATCAACCTCTAAATCCTCAAAATATCCCTTCAAAAATGGGATAACTTATTAACAGAAAATTATTGATTGATTGGTGGATATATGTGGCTGTCGGTTTGAAATATCATTAACACCCATCGCAAAGAGTGGGCAAGTTTTAAACTCCGATGCATTTCCTTTCCCTTTATTCTTTCATGGGATGTAGGCATTGCTGACAAGGGTAGCATTAGTTATCCATCCCTAATTGCCCTTGAACCGAATGGCTTGCTAGACTGTTGCAGAGGGCAGTCAAACACATTAAAATGGATGTGGAGTCACATAAGGGATTGACTGGGTACAGATAGCAGATTTCCATTCGTAAAGACATTAGTGAGTTCACTAACAATCAAGAATATGTGTTGCCGTGATCACCATTATTGAGACAAGCTTTTGTATTGGAGATTTATTAACTGCATTTAAGTTCCATCAGCTGTTGTGGGGGGAATGTAATCCACCCCCTCCACCCCACACCACCAGCATCAGTCTGAGCCACTGGATTACTAGTCCAGTGCTAATACCTCCATGACACCATTGCTTCCTGTATTGTATCTTCACAACACAGCCCCTTTTGCCTGTTTGACCCCTTGTATCCAGTTTTAAGGAATCATGCACGGGGTGGTGTGAAAAACTGAGGCTGACTACTAATGAGAATATTGCATATTGTGATTGAAAAGAGGGAATCAGGCCTTATATGCAAGAACGTAATTTTTGGGGTTGGATAAATGGGGTCATCTTTTCTGCTAGGTTGACTTATTTATTGTGTTTTACAGTAATAAAATGTTCCAAGAAGCATGACAGAATATGACATAGAGCCACATATGTAATATTAGGTTAGAAACCAAACATTTGGTAAAAAGAGAGAGGTTTTAAGGAGCGTCTTCAAGGAGAAAACATGAAGTGGAGAGGTATAGGAAGTGTATTCTGGAGCTTGGGGCTGAGGCAACTGAAGACACAGCCATTAATGGTGATTACAAGGGGGAATGTTCAAAAGGCTAAAATAAGATGAGCACATGCACCCTGCTCTGGTTTACAGAGATAGGAATGGGTAAGCCTGTGAGAGATTTGGCTGATGAAGTGCAATGTGGAAAATGGGAGGATACTCACTTTGTCAGGAAGAATAAAAAAGCAGAATGAAAAGAAATGGAAGGAGACTGCTGAATGCTGTGGTACAAAGGTATCTAGGTGTCCTTGTATATGATTATTAAAAAGTTAGCATGAAAATACAGCAAATAATTAGGAAGGCAAATG
This sequence comes from Sphyrna mokarran, assembly GCA_024679065.1. Classification (NCBI taxonomy): domain Eukaryota; kingdom Metazoa; phylum Chordata; class Chondrichthyes; order Carcharhiniformes; family Carcharhinidae; genus Sphyrna; species Sphyrna mokarran. Next base: position 92,984,330 of record JAGIQG010000003.1, read on the forward strand.
GAATATTGATCTTTATCGCAAAAGAGATGGAGTATAAGAGGGTTGAGTCTTGCTACAGCTGTACTGGGCATTGGTGAGTATGATGAATTTTGGCCTCCTTACTGAAAAAGAAATACACTTGCATTGGCCTCAGTCCAGAGGAGATTCACTAGGCTGACTCCTGGGATGAAGGGTTTACTTCATGAGGAAACATTGAGCAAGTTGGACTTTTCAGAAATCAGTGCTGGCTATCATTAATATCTCAAAGCTCTCCAAGTGCCTTTTTTTTTTCTTGAATTCTTGTTTCTTAAACATCATCCACCACTGACGATAAACTGACTGATCTGTTGGTACAAGCTGGTCTTTCCATCCTTTCATGAATAAGGATGTCATATTTGTCACTCCGACTATCTAGGACCATCGCTGTGTCCGTGTAAGATTCTGATGTACCCTACCACTGCCTTTATCCCCACTTCCTTTATCAACCTGGGATTCAAGCCACAATAAGGATATTCAGCATTTCCAGTACATATTTCCTCCCAATTTTTACTCCATCCGTTAACTCACAGCCATCACTATTAGCTCAATAATTCAAAATACTTAAACATATCTTAAAACTAATACTTATTAGGAAACCATGCAATTCAGTCATTTTTCTGAGCAGGATAAGATGAAAAGCTGGTTTTATTCATTATTCCCTACTCCTATTCCCTATCTTCCATTGAGTTCATCCTGTCAACCATGAAACGTGAAGGGGCAAGTTTGTTTATTTGGGATGAAACGATTAAGAACCCAACAAACTCCATAATGTGTCTGTTCCATTCTTGATCAACATTCAACAGATTTATCTTAAAAAGTTATCTTTTGACAAAGCTGTTTCTGTTTGAATTATTGATAATCAAACAAATTGATTTATGATCATATTCCTAGCCATTTAACTTAAACATAAGTTAGATTTAGATAAAGCTCCTTTTCTTCATCCAATCACATGCAAAATTAGCGAAACAATAATAGAACTCTAATTTGTGTCTATGAGAACCATCCCTTCTATATTTATTTTGATTCTTATGTCCATTGTTCTCAGACCTTATTTATTACAAGACTGTGTACAGTAGTTAACATCAATGCAAAGCTAAATGTAAACTATGTAAATCCTGTAACTGTGTCTTGCATCTTAATGTTTATGGTGTTGCATGTTTTGTGGTGAATGCATTTGAAGACAAACTTAATTGTAATGAACAGCTTGATAATTTCATCATGAGCAAATACTGAAAATAATGATGTGGTCATTTAAATTCCTTCTGATAGGTCTCAGTAACCTTGTAGTAGGGAGAGGTAAATTAGCTAGGGATCTTAGTCCTGATTAATATTCAACAACCCAGCTGAAAGTGTGCAAGTATAGTTGTCAGATGAGAACAGGATTGATCTTGACAGTAGACTGTTTGCAAAATCTGCCCACATATGCTGGGTAAGATCATACGTGAGTAATGGGTCTTGAGTGGGGCATCAGCTAGGCACTTGTACTTGAAAGCACTGAAGTATTTTGGGGAGAGTATGGGAGTTCGCTAGAAAAAGATGAAGGAAAAAAATAAACAGTTATTGACTTTTCTTCTGCTTCCTCCCTCTTTGCATTGTGAAACACTAGGCAGATCCATGCCACTGAACAGATCTTTTTTTCTTTGACAAATAAAGCTTTATGGTTTTTAAATTTAAATTTATTTATTAGTGTCATAAGTAAACTTTACACTAACACTGCAATAAAGTTACTGTAAAATCCTCTAGTTGCCACACTCTGGCGCCTATTCGGATATGCTGAAGGAGAGTTTTTAGCATGGGCAATGCAGCTAACCAGCAAATTTTTGGTATTATGGGAGGAAACCAGAGCAGGAAACTCACGAAGACAAGAGGAAAATGTGCAGACTTGATGGTTGCAGAGTTTGGAAATGCTCGCAGTTTCTGAGGGCAATATAGTGAATGCATAAGGCCTAATGCCAGTAATATTCCACAATAATAAAGCAGGAAAGATGATAAATACACAGCAGATCAATCAGCTTCCCAGAAAGAAAGTGAGTTTAATATTTTAACTGTGGTGCTGTGAAATTCCAGCCTTTTCCACTTTTAAAAAAAATTCTGGTTCTCATTTAATCTCTAGTAATTGTGTGGCACTTACCATGCAGATCTGTGCAATCATTGCCACTGTATTAGCTCAGAATGAAAATCATCCTGGAATCCAATGAATTTTAAACCAGTTAGATTTTGAGAAAATATTTCACCAGCCCATTATCAAATTACAGAGAGAAAATGGTGACAGACTTCAAAAAAACAGACTCTGGTAAGATGTTCCATGAACTGACATGGACACTTACACCCCATGTCATAAAGGAGCTCATTATCATAAAAGGCTGGAAAATAAACTGTGCCGAATAATAAAACAGATTATTGTGAAAATGAGTTTTTATGAAAGTCTTTCTCACGAGATTTGAATTGCCTTGTGGATTTAAATGTCAGTATTTCTGAATGAGTTTGAGTGCTGAAAAATGATAATGCAGCTTGTGATATTAGAGCAACATACCAAATTTATTAAATTAATTATTCAACAGTATTATAAAGGACAGAGCTAGGAGAGTTACGTCCTGCAGAGATACATGGTAACTGTAAGAAATTTGTTCCTTTTAGCCCCTTTATATTTCAGATCTTTTGTGTGTTTAATTGAATTCAAATTACATAAAAAACAAATAATTATGCAACTAATAGGATTAAGAGCTCTTATAAAAAATATGCTGGAACACTCAGCAGATCAGAAAATATCTGAGTGAGGAAACAGTAATGTTTTTGTGTTAATCACTCATCAGAACTGTATGAAGGTACTACAAAATGTTAAATCTCGGATGCACAGAAGTAATATGTTTTCAGTATAGGTTTGAGCTGTAAATCTATTGCAAATGCTTTGATAGTTCCTTCTAAGTCTTATCTATAGTGTGATATATTATAAAAAATAAATCATGGACTAGAACTAAAATCTTGTGTATGAATGAGTTACACACATATGGACATTTGAATTAGAAGCTGTAGAAGGCCATTCAGCCCCTTTTTGCTTGTTCTCTTGTGCAGCGAGATCATATTGATTTTAATCTCAACCTCACAATCCTCCCCCGATAAATGTTCATCCTTTTGCCTATCAAGGATCTATCTATCGCTGCCTGAAAAATATTCAAAGATTCTGTCTTCACCACTTTTTGAAGAGAGTTCCAGAGAGTCACGACCCTCTGAGAGGAAGGACAAACTCCTCAGCTCTGTCTTAAATGGGCGAGCCTTTATTTTTAAGCAATGACCCCTAGTTCTAGATTCTCCCACAAGAGAACCTAAAGAAGCTTTTCAACATCCACCTTGTAAAGACCACTCAGAATCTAATATGTTTTAATCAAGTCGGCTTTTATTCAGTGAAATTCCAGCAAATATAAGTCCAGCCTTTCCTCAATAGATAACCCACTCATTCTAGGTCTTAGTCTAGTCATTCTTCTCTGATCTGCTTTCTAAAGAATTTACATCCTTCCTTCTCTTAAGTAGATAACTCCAGATGTGGACTCAGCAATGCCTTGTATAACTGAAGCATAATCTCAATACTTACGCTTTCAATGTCCCTCACAATAAATTATAACATTCTATTTGCTTTCCTAATTATTTGTTATACCTGTATACTAACCTCTTGTGATGCATGCATTAGGACACCCAGATTCCTTTGCAACTCAGAGCTCTGCAATCTGTCACCATTGAGAAAATATCTTTCTTTATTATTCTTCCTGCCAAAATGGACAATTTCCCCACATTATACTCCACTTGTTAAATCTTTGCCCATTCACCAAGCTTATCTATATCCATTTGTATTCTCTTTACAGATTACTTTCCTACCTACCTTTGTGTCATCAGCAAATTTAGTAACCAAACCTTTGACACCATCATCCAATTTATATAAATTGTAGTATTGAGACTCTCGTACTGATCCCCGTGGCACAGCTCTTATTACATCTTACCAATCAGAAAATGACCCATTTATCTCTCCTCTTGTTTCCCTTTAGTTAGCTAACTTTCTAAACATGTGTGTATATTACCCGTGACAACATGAACTTTAATTTTGCACAATAAGCTGTGGCTGCTCATCAATCGCCTCTGAAAATCAAAGTTTAGCACATTCACTAGTTTCCCTTTATCCACATCACATTTCAATTCAACACCATCACTGGATTGACTACCTTGAAATGGAGTTTTACGTGCTAGAGAAGGAAAGACTATTAGAGAAAGAGATTTTCATGAGAAAACATACTATCTGGATAGCCATATGTAGATACGTAAGGAATAAAATGTGATGTGAAAATAAGATTGAAAGTAAAAATGCCGGTGTGATTGAGATTCTTCATTGAAAGCAGTCTGCGAGTTGTAAAGCAGTTATGTTCTTCTGTGTTTTTTGCAACTATATCCAAGACATGGGCTAGGATTTTATGTTTGCTTGGGAGTGCTATTGCCTGCACATGTATAAAATCTGGAATGGTGATGTTGAGTCATGTGTCCCATGTCAGCATAATGTTTTGCCATTGTGCGATAGGCAGGTGGACTGTGGATTTTGATGCCTACCTGCCATTTAAAGAAAATAACCAATTGGTAATTGAGCTTATTCACAATCTATTGACCAAAGTATTACACAACCCATGCCACAATGCAGTTGGTCTGCTGTTTCAACGTAGGAAGTTAAAATTGAGAAAGCAGAGAGGCTTACTTGCTATTGGGGCAAAGGGGAAGGGGCAGGATGGAGTGGTAAATGAGGTGCCCTCTATGTATTTAGGCTGTCTCCTCCATTATCATTGCCTCTCCACCTGGCCTCCTGAACTTTCCCATCCATCTCCTCACCCTGATTCCTCCCCATCCAAAGATCCTGAATCTACCTGAGGCCAGTCTCCAACTTCACTCCGCCATGGGATTGCCTGCAGTCCCAGCAATACTCTTACTGAGCTCTAGTGCTGCTGGGATTGTTGGAGTTGAGGGCTTGATGTTCCATTCTCAGCTTGTTTAGATCACCTGCAGTATATCAATGTTAGTTTGCAACTGATTTTTCCAACCATGTTATGAACAATCCAGCCCATAAAATTAAAAATGTCTTACAGTTGGACACATTGCTGATCGGATTGCTTTGTTCTGCTTCCAAATAAGTGAGTAACCATGGTTTTAAAAAAAAAGCAAAACACTGCGAACGCTAGAAATCTGAAATAAAACAGAAAATGGTGGAAACGTTCAGCAGATCAGACAGCACTTGTGGAGATAGAATTAACATTAATATTTCAGGTTGACAGTGGATCTGACAATGAAGTGGTTATTTGCATTGGTTGGTTTATCATCTTCTGAATGTTCATCATCTGTTTTGGTTTGTGAAACTTTCATTCCTTTCCCTCCTCCCAGCAATAAACATCACTTTCTTTTCGAACCTTGAATCAAATCAATTATTGAGATCCATGAACACTTGATGAAACTGAGGTGTTGGAGATGGCAACACATATATAAGTAGGAAATGATCATGTTAAAAATGACAGAATTATCATAACCTTAAAATATGTTGCCTGAAAGAAATTGGTGACTTCCAGACTATATTGATTTGCAAGTTATTGGAACAGGCCCAATGTGAGTATAAAAGGAGAATAGAAATGGGGCAATATTGCAAGATGAACAGATTTCAAGAACTTGCAACCAAATAGTGAGCAGCACAATTTACGATAAACATGGTACTTCTGACTGCTGCGTGTTTGGACAATGTGCAAGGAAATGTTGATTCCATCAATGAGTACAGAGCTTCAGCAGCAACAATTATGGGCATTGAGCTTCAGCCAAATGAACAGGTGTTCTCGTATTCCTTTCTAGGGTGTTGTCTTGGAGTAGCTGATAACCCAATTCTCAGAATTTCCTTCTTACCTATACAACCATCATCTGTTGTCAGCATGGTGTCAGGGCTGCATGCTGCCTTTTTTGATGTTCTACATGTTTGATGATGTATGCATAAGCTAACTTATCATCAGCCATTTAAGATTGCTGCGTCAAGTGGCTGTGACAAATCTGAAAACTGCGAGGGTGGTTGACTTCCACTTCCATGCAACAATCCATTTGGTGCAAACTGCCATTATCCTTCCCGGAAATATTTTAACTTAAAATATATTTCACAGCCTGGTCCTCAATCTCTCAAATTAGCAAAGGGGTGTCCTCCCATTGCATGTCCAGGAGTTTTGAGGAGGACTGTTTAGTTCCCAGCCTCGTCATCTGTACATGTGGTCTGCAATGTAACTTTACTATTGTTGAAGCAGGACATTGAGATGAAAAAACCAACTGTTAACAATAAAATCAAATAGGGAATTCAGGAGAAACATTTTCACCTCTTTTGAATGTGGAATTCAGTATCACCGAGTTATTGAAATGAACAGGATAGATACATTTAAGGGAAAAATAAGATCAACAGATGAAGGTAAAATAAATGGGAAGGTATGATCTAAAGATTAATAAAGAAAGATGGAAAGCTGTTCATGTAGGGCATAAAGTTAAAGTTAAACTTTATTTATTAGTCACAAATAGACTTACATTAATACTTCAATGATGTTACCGTGAAAATCCCTTAGTCGCCAAATTCTGGTGCCTGTTTGGGTACATGGAGGGAGAATTTAGCGTGGCCAGTCATCTAATCAGTGCATCCTTGGACTGTGGGAGGAAACAGGAGCACCCAGAGGACATGGGGAGAATGTGCAAACTCCACACAGTGACCCCAAACAGGAAATTGAACCCAGGTCCCTGGTGTTGTAGGCAGCAGTGCTAACCGCTGTGCCACTGTGCCACTGCCGTGCTGTGCCGAATACGGACATGGACCAGTTGGACCTAATTATTATACATTCTATCTGATTTTGTTTTAGCAGTATATTATTGGTCTTGAAAAAAACCTCCAAGGAGAAGTAGACAGCCTGAAAAAAGAAGTACCCACCACTAGGTCTTCCCTCCAATCAACAATAACAGAGCTAGGAGCAATGTTATTGGTTAAGATTTCCCCAAAGCATGGCCAATGTGGTGTCGGCAGTTGTGGACACCTGCCGTGGTGGAAGCATTGTAAAGTTTATTACAGCTTTGGTGAAATGAGGATGCAGCAATAAGCCTCCGTCTGAGATTTCTCTTCATTTACTGCTGGTGGACATCGCCATTTTGTTTCATAGCTTGTGATCACATTAAGATGTCCTTACTGTGTACACAATGCAATTTTCCAGCCCCCATGCAAATGGGCCTCTTACCATAACCTGACAGCTCTGACACCAACTCATTATAATTCTCTCTCCAGAGCCCAAGGAGGTTGTTGAGGAGCACCAGACTTGTCAGTCATGGCCATTAGCCCCAAGGAACCTTTTTAACCATGACTGATGGCAGATTTTAGCCAATTGTAAATTGATTTCGGATTTTTTTTTCTGTAATTGCTCACCATAGTGGATGAACCCACTGATCCTGCTTCATTTCCCTAATGAGCTTCTTAGCCTGACAACATGCTGCATCATAATCTATCTTTGGAGCAGCTTTTGATTAGTGTAAAGAGGTTTCAAGTATCATTCTAAATATTCTTTGTTTCATCTAACAGTTCTCCTTGGCTTGTAAACTGAATACTTTGAATACTAATCACGTTACTTTCATAAATTGTAGCCAAAGTTGTGTTCCTGATGAAAAAAATTATAATCCAGCCATAAAGGAATGTCGGATGTCCGCAAAGAATTTGAACTATCATTCTGTGAACTTCAATGAAAAATAGTTCAGGTGCAGTGGAAAACTGGCTGCTAATTCAGTACAAGCCTATTTTCTGCTGCTATCGTCGATCAGTTCCATCCCCTCCCTTATGTCAAATGTTGTTCTGGTATTAGTGATGAAATGTTTGCCAAGGGCAATAGAGGCATCAAGTGTTTGTTGTGGATCATTTTTTTGAATAAACAGTTCCTAAAGCCCTTCTTTCCACTTGTAAATAAAATTTATTTAATCACCTTTGTGAATCTTTTGTTCAGAATGTCTGAAAAGTGGAATTCCCTCCAGTAATAAAATCAAATCCCAGAAGGACCAATGTGAATTATTTTCCTTATGGTATCACTCTGCTGTCACAGTAATCCGATTGCATAAAGTTCAATGTTCTGTTTGTCTCTGTAAAATCAGAGCATGCAGAAACCTGGACTTGCTTTTACAGATCTCCTGTGGGATAAAATGGTTTTGAGAGACACATACTCATCATATTTACTATTCTAAAATTATATAGCTTCTAAAGAAAGAAAGCATTGTTTGGATTACATCATGTCTTTGAGTTTACTTCAATTTAGTTGTCTTGTCGTGAACATAGATTTAACTGATTAATTTTCACCTTTTTTGCCTCTCCAGATTCTGATCAAAGACTCATGGCTGTGCGCTGATTTATACTGAAGCTCAGTGAAATCACACAGAAGAAATCTTAACGTTTCCTTTTTGGTTCTGTTTGATTTCTCCCCAATGCCGAAGATGGCACTAAGCACAGGAACTTTGCTGTTATATTTGCTGTGTTGGGCCAAGTGGAGCTCATCAATGGAGATTCCAGAAGAGGGTAAGACAAGATGATTTAAAACTTTGCTTTCTACATTATGTTCAGAAGATTTGCTTATAGTTATATGCGCTTGAATGTGATACAGGTATTATTCCCCTTCCCAGGCATTCAAAATAAGTCCGATGATACTTAATTTTAGAAAATGTTTGCAAAATTGAATGTTGTTTGTATCTCTATTATCTAGGGCAGCCCTTTAAATCGTGCAACTGGAAATTATTTACATGAAGAACTGGTTTGAATTTGCATTCACTGACATAGTAGTAATTGTCTAGCCTTTTGCACATACTCAAAATGTTTGTAAATAGATGTAATTGCTACATTAAAAATCACTGCATGTATGATATAAAATGTATTTAGTAATTAGAAGTTAAAGTGGTTAAAAAAAACCTCCCGTTTTTGCAAGAAATTTTGCTGCAGAATCCTATCGGGCTTTTGTCATTTTGTGATCCAGTTACAACCAGTTACTGACATGCAATAAATTATTGATGAGACTTGATCCATTATTCAGGCTTTTTAATGCAGCTGCTGGGCATGGCAGAATAAATGTTCATTAACAGGTCTCACCGTATACGCAGTGTAAAAAAAAACAAGCCATTTATAATGCGAAGAATAACTGATCCAGTAATGAAGTGGTGGTTTCATAGATATAATGTTGCCATTGAGTCATGCAGTGTATTACATCCAATACTAATTGGTGGATTTGCTACTAATAATGTTTGAGTTTCTTTGCAAACATACAAGAGAAAAATAAGAAACCCAGTACTTTGTAGAAATGGCTGAATTAAAAAGATGGCATATGAGTGAAGATGCCCATTTTTTTTAATAATTTACTTTTTAATTTTAATAAATTAATGTTTATGATAGGAGCAAACCTGTGAAGAGTGTCAAGTGGATTAATCACTCAGCTGCTTGCAGTGTTGAGTCTGATGGATCTAATATTTGTATGAAGTGGTATAACAATGTAATTAGAGGAAATTAAATTAAATTTTAGCTGTTAAATTATCAGATTACTTTGAACTGCTAACCTAAATTTTACAGCATTGGTCTATCTTCAGTTCCACAAAACAAGGATTTTTGACTTCACTGCAACATATTTTTTCAAAGTAGCTTTTAAGGGGTGGTTCCATCAGAAGCCAAACTGTTGACACCAGACTTGTCAGTTCTGTCATTTCACGTACAACATGTTTTTATATTGTCATTTGTCAGCTCTCAGAATGCAGATTACATGCACTTACTTTCCCTGGAAGTAAAATAGTGAACCAACAAATTCGATATCATCACTTGCCTGTTATCTGATTACGCTTTCCACCAGAAAATAAAGAAAATATAACTCCTTGAATTACTGTAAGCTTTGTTAAAAATCAAGTTCCATTTAGGAAAATAATTAAATTTTAAAATGATTGACAATAACCATTGTATTGTAAGCAGGAAACCCTGCACAGATTTCATATGAATTTACATGAAAATACAGGATTACAATAATTGGTTTAGTTGCAGCTTGAAGTAACTATATCCAGTGGGGACAATAAATCTGCCTATTACCATACAAGTTTCCATTAATTTTAGGGGTAGCGCATCACCATGTGCATCTGGGATGTAGTCTTCAATTAATCCATTGCCTCCTTACTTTTGCATTTTACAATTGGATATGATGTTCATTGGTTTGAAATGCTACATAATATGTAAATTGGTGATAGAATGTAACATTCTTGTTTCCATTTTCCTTTTGCTTACTCTGGATCTAAAGCTTTTGTTCAAGAAAGAAGTAAGTTCACCTAGTGCAATTATCATGTTGAACATTTGAAAATGTGATTGTGTTTTGTCTGTAGTACTTCCAATCCCTTTATCTGCACAAGTGCTGAATTTGAGGGAATTGATTTGTTTTCTCTAATCCAAAAATTATTCTGAATAAAATTTCTGTATAAAATGCAGTCTTTTAATTTACAGTTAGATTAAAAATTATGAAGGTTAGGAGGGTCAGATGCATACAGAGTGAAGCTGAAACAATTTAAGTGATCTGCATCCCAAAAAGAAGTCATAATTTCTTCTTGGCACCCTTCAAAATCCCTGAAATGGGGATTGCACAACACAATACACTTCTTCTCTGATAATCGATTCCCCTTCTACCTCTAATCTTCTCCATTTTGTTCTCTTACTTTCTCTCTTAATATCCTCAGTAATTTGAAATCAAAAGTCAGCACACCATATTCTTCCTGCAGCTCTTTCCTTCAAAACAGCTCTGATTTGTGAAGTTCACTATCTCTGTCAGCTTTTACTTTTGCTTCAATTGTTAACTTGATAGCATCTAAGCAGGCTTCCTGATTTACCACATATTCAATCTTTCTCAACCTCAGTGGCTTCCTGTGCCATAGGTTTTGACCCTGCAGCTGGAGTCTAAGGCATCTCAGTGGTGACTAACGTGAAGGATTAGTATTTGCCAATAACATGCACTCACATCACTTGACACAGATCAATAAAAAGATTCTGAAGTCATTGAAGTCATCACCCTAATTTGATTGTAGATTGTAATGAACACTTATTTAACTACATGGTGAGCATCAGAAAAAGAGAACGACTCCACTGTATTTAGTAGTTGTTTGAAAAATTCTCCTAGAAAGTAGTTGCATTACTTCTCAGTGAAGAATTGCAGGTAGAAAGAATTCTTCTGTCAATATTGATCCGCGTAACCCTTGGATCAGATTAGCAAAGTTTTAGTGATTCCTTGTAGAAGGGAGCTCTATACCAGGATGCAAGAATTGGAAGAAACCAAATTGAGTTGGGATATCTGCCATGAAAATTAGAGACTAGAAATGGACATGTTCTGCATGTGAAGTAAAACTGTTGAGAGCCCTGTAATCTTATCCATCAATATTTAGGAATGTGTATTTATTTTTTAAGAATGCCAAAACTCAAAATGAAGCGATTTTATTCAACTCAAATGAAGTGACTTTCACTCCGGATGATTGACATTCTGAATCTCTGTAATGCTGATCACAAGCTGCAAATACTTTGCCATGTTCAGTGGAACTGCACTGAACAATTTAAATATAAAGTTGTTGCTTTTGTATCTGCGTCACATGGAATTAGGAATTAAAATTGACTAGATACTGCTGCTATACAACAACTGAAAATAGTAAAATTTAAGTGTAATTTTTCTATGTTTGAAAAGTATTAGATAAAAATAACAAGATGTTAGACCCAAATGGGAATTATCAAAGATCTCTTGCAGTTTTGGATTTTTTTAAAAAACTCCTTTCCCATTTCCAGGAGATAAATGGTAAAGAGTGTGGAAGTCCATCAACTTTTGGGGAGGTTGATTTCTGGTAAAGCACCTGAACTCAATTTCCTGTAAATGAATTTGTGTCTAAGAGATAAACAATAGAATAACAAAGGGGCAAAAATAGGTCAACTATACAATAAGTGGATTGTGGGTGTGGTTCTGTTTATTAAGGTTGTGACCTGAGTCCTGGAGATGGTGGAGAGGCTTTCAAAGATCAGAATGTGAGCCAATTGTTTCAGTCTGTGCCGTACTCTTACAGCCATTGTTACGGTGTGGCTGGTCCAGTTAATTTATTTATTAGTGTCACAAGTAGGCTTACATTAACGTTACAATTAAGTTACTGTGAAAATCCCTTGGTCACCACACTTTGGTGCCTGTTCGGGTACGTTGAGGGAGAACTTAGCATGGCTAATGCGCCTAACCAACACATCTTTTGGAAACTGGAGCACCAGGTAGATATGCAAACTCTGTACAGACAGTGACCCAAGCCAGGAATTGAACCTGGTTCCTGGTGCTGTGAAGTGGCAGTGCTAACCACTATGCCACTGTGTTATCCATGGTTAAGCTTTAGTTAAGGCTACCTCTTACCTCCTGTCATACCCTTCTCCTGACGCAACATGATGATAGCCGCTGGGAACTTGGTGATGGTGGTGCCATTGAAAGTCAGTACGAAATGGTTGGACTTTCTCTTTTTTGAGATGTTATCTTTCTGTGATGCCAATGTTACCTGCCAGTTGTCATTCCCAGCCTGGATGTGGCTCAGATACCTCTAAGTTATTTCAATATTGTATAATATGTATCACAGCTGGGCCAGCTTGGCCAGCAGAATCGCTAGCTCTGGTTCACAACCAGTGTGTTGTCAAGGCCTGTAGCCTTTTACTGTCTCTGTGCACTAGACGGTTTGTCATGTGGAACAAACCTCCTTGGTTAGGTAACAGAACATATGATGATAGGGATTTTGGAGGAGGCTCAGTATAATCATCCACTCTACAATTTTGGTTGAAGACACTTGTGAACATTTCATCTGCAGGTTCCACATTCACATGTGCACCATGGTTAAAGCTGGAGACCCGTCTCCAGCTATTAGTCGCAGTCTGATATTAATCCTGTTTTATGCAGCTTCAGTTGGTATCTTCCATGCAAGTAACCCTGTGTGGTAGCATTATTAGATAACAAATTTTGAGATTGATTTTGTTGCAGTTAGCGTGCTCCTCTGTACTGCATTGAAGTATGGTTGATATCAAGGCATGCAGGTGGTCCAGAAGTGTGGGTTGTGCTGGGTTGAGATTACAGATAGTTCAGTTGGTGTAAGCCATAGTGGCTTATGTACACCTGGAGTTTGGGCTGTTAGACGTTGGTCCATGTCATATAGCAAGATGGTAATAAGGTGCATGATAGTAAATGTGTACAGAATGGGGAGAAGACTTTAGGCAAAATTTTCCCATTTTACGAGTAAGTGCTGTGGACTGCTTCCCGCTGCAACGGCCAGTGGGAAAACATACTAAATTTTCTGTCCCCGATCGTATTGATTATGTGCCCAGGTATTTTACACTAATAATTGGTGAACCGGACCTGGATAATACAAATCTGCCGTTGTGTTATGGTGCCATTTTAAAAAGGTGTCTGACATGATTGACCCCACTACTGAAGAAAGAAGGTGAACTGCCTGAAAACGAAGATAGATCTCCGGGAACATTCTCAGGCTGGCAATGGGATCGCTTCCAAGACACCTAATCTGGAAGTTCCATCTTCAAATGCACTCGAGCCCACTACTGTGATATTCCAAGATCTAGGGTTGCAGGTGACCTTCATCCTCAACTCCAGGGACAGTCCTAGACATTGTTCAGATGAGTCCTGACACATTGTTCCCAAATGTGTTTCACATTGGCACCTTTTCATAGAATCATAGAATCCTTAGAATATAGAGGGAGGCCAGTTGGCTCATTGAGCCTGCACCAACAACAATCCCACCCAGGCCATGACCCTGCCAATCCCCCTGACACTAAGGGGTAATTTAGCTATTCAACCTAATCTGCGTATCTTTGGAATGCAGGAGGAAACCCTCACAGACACAGGGAGAATGTACAAACTCCACACAGGCAGTCATCCAAGGCCAGGGTTGAAGCTGGGCTCTGATGCTGTGAGGCAGCAGTGCTAACCATTGTGCTACTATGCTGTCCTTCTTCCACTGGTACCATGGAGAATCTGGCAAGTGGAGTCAGGCCTTTATCTGCAACCCATAAAACCGATTAAATAAAGGTCGCAGTGATCTCTACGGGCTTTTTGACCCACCATGGTGGGCACTAGTGGAAGATCCCAGTGTAAATTCATGCCGGCCAGAAACCAATTTCTGGGCTTCGCACCATATTCTCCCACCATGAAGCATATTGGCAGGATCTTTGGAGAATTCTGCACTTTGTCTTCATACAAACTGTGTTGTTTTCACATCCACCAATGTTGTCATGTTTGCAATAAGTTATTTTGTAAGAGGTAATTAGATTATTTCTGCTTTGGTTCCTTCACCATCTGATGCCGACTCAGTTAGTGGATATTCGGAATATGTTTTGTGCCCATTTGTCCTTCTGAGTTCAACATGAAAGAGCATGACTCAAATGAGTCTTCAGTTGAATGGGGAGGGAGTAGATAGTGACCATTACAACTTTATATTTTCCCCATGACTTTGCGATCTTTGATTCCATAATCTAAGTTGAGAATTTTCACATTCAGGTGAGGTTATATTGGGAGGCTAATCTCCACATTGGAAAATTTCTTGCTTGTTTCTTTTCCTGTTAGCTTATAAGTTAGCAATTGAATCCATTTTCAAAAATTCCTTATATGGGACTTGAACTCATGGCTTCTGGATTGTTCTCCCAGTACCGTAACAAGTAAGCTGCCATATCATACGCTTCCATCATGACACACATTTCTGATTGGATATGATTAGCATAATGATAACATTAGTGAGGCAAAAAAAGAAAAGATGGCTTTAGTCATGGCATCCTATAATTATAATTTGGAAGATTGTGTTCTCGCAATTTTTTGATTGGTTATTATGGCATCACCAGTATATTGTAAAAACCGATTCTGCATCTTGATTTGCAACAGATAACGAATCAAATGGTTTGAAATTAGATTATTCTGAATTTTTACTTCTTTTCCTTCAGCTGAAAGCAGCTGCCTTTGTACAAAGTTCTGCATTACAGCACTGCAGATGAGCTCTAATTGTGCCATCTCTAAGCTGAATTTAAACATTTGAATTGCTGATGCCAGTACTGTGTGAAAATTACAGCAACAAATCTCCAATATATTTCCTTTTTCCAATAATTGCACCACCAATTATGGTACCAATCCATAATTGATACCAGTATTAACACACCTTATCACTACATGCATTATCCATACTGCATGTTGTTAAAATGCTGGGAAAATTTTGAATGTGAAATTTCACCTTTCCCAGAACAAAGCAAATAAGAATCAGATCTTCCCCATGAAGAACAAATCTTTTATCTAATGGGTGCCTGTTTAGAAATTGCATGCTGGAAATTGGCCTTTCTCCACAGCTAGAAATACATCAGATCTGGGGCAAAATTTGGGTATAGGTTTTCAGTTTACTCACGCTACATTCCTCTGACTTTAAGTCCATGTTAGTCCTGTATACGGTGTAGTATAAACCTTTAAGAAATGCACCGATTGCAGAATTGCATATTTCTCTCTTTTTGTACACGATTTGTTAATTGCCCTTGTACATTTTAAAAGAATATTTAACAAATTTGGATTGATTTAACTTAATGGTACGTAGACTAATTACTGGAATCCATACTGTCCCTTTAAACTGATTTAATCTGACAGAGGTGTAACCATCAGAACATTGCGTCATCCCAAAATTCAAAGTGACAGAAATTTGCCTCTGTCCCTGGCCCAGTGAAACTATCATGATCTCTGCACTGACTGGGATCTTGCCTCTATCTCTGAAGATCTAGACTGGTTTGCCTTCACTTGTATGCACAACAGGATGGTTCATGTAAGCTTTTTTGTATCAGAAAAGACGAGCCACCTCTGCCTTAACCATATTTTTTGAAATGGCTAAATGGTGAATAATATTGCAACTAATTTATTAGTTCTGGCAAATTGCATATATTGCCTTATACTTAGCACAAATGATCATTTAAAGATGTATTCCTTTTCTTAATGCTTTAGAAGTATTCCAATGACCAAACTTACTCTGATCCAGTCAATGTGTTTTTGATAGAAAAAGACCCACAGTTCAAATTCTTTCCTTTTCAGTTTCTCTCCAACAGCAGTTTTACATTCTAAGTGAGGTTCGAGGGGAAATATTTAACTATTGATCATTAACCTATCTTTCAATTTGAAACTAGAGGTACTTTTCATTCAATAAAGCATATTCTGCAAAGACCTAACATGATGAACGCACTTGTTATGTACTAATAAGTTGATGCTGTTAATTCTACCTCAACTAAACAAACCCATATATCGTACAATATACTCTGGGAGCAATTTTCAACCCAGGTTAAAATTTGTCCTGTAGTATATAAGTTTGAATTTTTTTTATTTATTAGTGTCACAAGTAGGCTTACGTTAATACTGCAATGAAGTTACTGTGAAAATCCCTTAGTCGCCACACTCCGGCACTCGTTCAGGTACACTCAGGAAAATTTAGCATGGCCAGTGCATCTAACTAGCATGTCTTTATGGGTTTATCTGCAACCCATAAACCGATGCAAATGAGGGTCACAGTGACCTCTATAGGTTTTTTGACTCACCATGATGGGCACCAGTGGAAGATCCCTGTGTAAATTCATGCCAGCCAGAAACCAGAGGAAACTCATGCAATCACAAGAAGAATGTGTAGACTCCACACAGACAGTGATCTGAGAATCAAACCTGGGTCCCTGATGCTGTGAGGCAGCAGTGCTAACCACTGTGCCACCATGCTGCCCAGAGTGCATAACATGGTGAATTGATCATGTTAATTCTTTGCAGAATATGTTTTATTGTATACAAAGCATCTTGATGATGTAAGTGGTCAAATTAATCAAATAGACCAAACCCTACTAATAGAAAATCTATAATCTAAACCAGTTTACTCATGTGACTGCAATGTGTTCCTGGAGCTGGAGTAGCCTTTCAGAAAGATCTCAATGAGGCTGCATATTGTAAGGAAATTGGATTCTTTTACAATTACATTGGAGCATGTTTCTAATAAACTATTTTGAAATTCCCCTTTGTCGTTAAGTTAAAAACTGCAATCTGCAATTTCCTCCCTTATAAGCAAGCAGAATGAAAGTCTTTTCCAGTTAAACAATCATCCACTGCTAACAATTCAATTGCTATATTCTGCTTTTGCATCATCAAATCCATACAGAATGGAATATATCCCAATTTCATGTGCCGTGCATCTTCACTCAAATCACTTATGTCTGCATTGATGAAACTGCATAGCGATATTTTTGAAATATTTTTGATTATAGAAAATAATCATAGAATTATCATCCTGTTTTAAAAACAGCCTGGGAAACAGAAGAATCCATGAACACAGCATTTTGTGGCTTTAGTGAACCAGTGTATTTCCTTGCTACCTATTTCTCTTTCACTTCTTTCACACTTTATCCTTTGATCATCTTCTCCTCTCACTGTCCCTTTGCTCCTCTTTCCTTTCCATGCCTAACTTCCACTGTTCTTCCTCTTTTTGTCCTTGTCACTTCCTTTGCCTTTCCCTCCCTCTTCCTCCTCTTCTCCTTTCTCCCCATTCTCTAAACATTTCTGCATTATGCATGGCCAGGGTGCTCCCAAAAAAAAAACTAAGTGCCCAATAGATGCGAAAATGGGAGAATTTCCGGACTGTTTTTTGGATGTACTTAGTTTAACGATCTCTGGCACTCTGTGCAGCACAGTGTCTCAGGGAGATTCATGCTGGTAAGGGTGGGGGCAAGACCTCATCCTGCTGAATAGGCCGACAGCATAGTGCTGAGTGGGCCAATGCCAATGCACCAATCTGTCAGTGGGGAGATCAGCGTTTGTGCACTGGCTCCCCTATTGCCAGTCTCTCGATCGCTAGTTTGCCCAATAGTTTCCCAACCATCTTTCCCCCATCATCAGCCTATTGATCGCTGACCTCCCATTTGTTCCTCAAACCACCCCCACCCTGGCTGATCGCTGGCCTCCCCAAATCTCCCCCCAACCACTGGTTTACACAACCACCACCCCCCCAATTCTCCCTTGGCCAGAGATGGAGTTTGGGTTGAGCCTTGACAACGGGGAGGATTGTATCAAACCTTGGTGGGATGGGTCAGCTCAGGCCTTAGTGAAATCAGGTTGGGCCTTGCCAGGAGGTGCAGAGTTGGGTCAGATTGAGCCTCAGGGGTTGGTGCTAGTTGGGTTTTAGAGAGGTGAAGGGAATGAAAATTGGGAACTGAGCCTCTGCTGGGTTGGAGATGGAGGTCAGTTCTGGGGGGATGGGCTGAGAGTCAAGAGTGGGAGGATTAGAGGTCTGATGGGGATGAGGGTGAGACTGAGGGGGGGAATGGGGGAGGGTCCAGTTTGGTGGGGAGAAGTCAAGGGACAGGGAAGTTTATATGGATGGCGAATCCCTGGGGGTGGCAACACCTTGTAGCAGGGATAGTTGTCAGTGAGAATGGGGTAGGAGTTTCTCGTGAGATGTGGGTAGTTCCCTGAGCTGTGGGAAAGTTAGTGGAGTCCTGTGGAGGGTCAGTGTTGGTCTGTACAATAGTTATCCAGAAGTTCAACGTGGCTTTAACTTTTCTGTCTCTTGGGATCTATTGATACAACAAAGTTAGAACTATCCAAAGTTTGAGATTTAAGTTGCAATTTATGATGATTCCCAGGCAATTACCAGGCTGATTAGGTTTACCAAGCTGATTCCGGGAATGACAGGACTGATGTAGGAGGAGAGAGCGACTCGGTTAGGACTGTTTCAGTTGGAGTTCACATGAATGAGGGGGGAAAGAGTTACAAAACTGTCACAGGACTAATAGAGTAGGTGCAGAGAGGATGTTCCTGAAGGTGAAGGGAAATTGGGAAAAGAGCAGAGGCAGTAAGTAAATGTTTCAATATTAGTGATTGAAAAAAAATCAGTGAATGTTTAACTTGTTTCTGAATGCAAGGATTGAGTAAAAAGACTTGGGGGGGCGGGTGGAGGGGCGGTTGCTAGTGGTGGGGGAGGAGGTGTAAGTTGTCAGGAAACAGTTACTGATTTTATTTCCATCACTAAATGCTGTTGAAAAGGTGTCGGTAAGACAGTTTATTGAACCACTGCAGTCCATGTGGTGTCACAGTGACAGTGAAGGAACAGTGATATCTTTCCAAGTCAGGATGATGTGTGGCATGGAGGGAAGCTTGTAGATGGTAGTGTTCCCATGCATCCGTTGCCCTTTCCCTTCTCGGTAGCAGAGGTCACAGGTTCAGAAGGTGCTGTCAAAGGAACCTTGGTGAGTTACTGCAGTGTATCTTGTCAATGGGGCACACAATTTCTACTGTGTGTTGGAGTGGAGGGACTGGGTTTTGAAGGTGGTGAATTGGGGGTTACTCAGGCTACTTTGAATGGTATTGACCCTTTTCAGTGTTGTTTGAGCTGCGTTCATCAAGGCAAATGAAGACTATACATCATACTCCTGAATATAAGGAGCGAGACTTCAGCAGGGAGTTTAGGACATAAACACACTGAACATCATGTGCATAGGACATCACACTCTGAGTGCCCAGAACCAGGGGTCACATCTGTGGATTTGGGGTGCACCATTTAGGACAAAGATGAGGTGACATTTCTTCATCCAAAGAGTGGTGAGCCTGTGGCATTCATTATTACGGAAAGTAGTTGACGCCAAAACATTGAATGTGTTCAAGAAGGGGCTGGATCAAAAGTTATGGGGAGAAAGCAAGATTAGCCTATTGAGTTGGATAATCAGCCATAATCATGATGAATGGCGTAGCAGGCTTGAAGGACCAAATGGCCTTCTCCTGCTTCTGTCTTCTATGTTTCTATGTTAAATCTTAGCTGGGAACAATGAGAGGTGGTTCTCATTGTTCTTCGGGGTACCTCCCCAGTTACATTGCCCTGGAATTCAGTGCTATGGTTCATTATCTCTGTAATAGTTCAGAAAAAAGCTGGCACAAAACCAATATAAACATATTGTAAGCACTAATTTAAATCGTGAGCAGATGCACATTTTCATTTTTTTAATTATTTTGCTGAAATACTTTGGAGATTATTGCCAAAATGATACCATAGTCATTAATTGTTATAGGTGAACATCACTTTTGAGAATATTACTGTTAAATAAAATGCTGTAAAGGCAAGTGACCATTACAGGTGGGACTCGATTATTGCAGACCATTAGATTTCTTTGCAAGTGATGTAATTTTCAAATGTACTTGTAGGGGCATCTGCCATTGAGCTCAACTATTTCTTAATACCACAAGGAGCATGCTGGATTCTGAGGCTGGAGGAAGAACTGTGTTTTATCATTAGAGAGACTCTTAATGCTTAATGTGCCCCTTCTATAGCCACTCTCTGGCTTTTCGTCTCACAGATCCTTGTTTGTGTGTGTTTCTTAGTAGTTTAATCTTACCCAAGAAGAAGCAGCTTAATTCTGGCGACTATGAATTTCTTGAAATAATTATAGCCTCACTTCATCTCTTTTATCATTTGTTTATTCTATGTGTCCTCCTCCTCCTCCTCTCTTGATCTCACTGCCTTTGTTGGTTTGATTTATAATTAATACTCCAGTCTTTTCTGTTGATAAACATGCCTACCCTTGTGTTTTGAAGTAGTCAGATAGTCTCCATGGCGAGAGCAAAATTGAAGTGTATTATTTTTATTACTGTTTCATTGCATAAATGCACAGATACAGAGTAATGTAACCTTGTCACTATGAAATATAGAATTTTGAGTCCACATCTCAGTGTGCAAAAATGACAGTGTGCTCAACATCCAGAGACTGTGATTCGTGCCAGCAAGTTTCTGAGTTCTGGTCTTTCCATCCCTCACCAATGGAGTGGTATGAAAAATGCTGTGAGACCACAGAAAGCTCATTTTAATACATTAGCATGTTATTAGTGAGCACGCTCTCCGGGATGTTTCTCCCCCACCTCCTTATCAGATATTAAGCGAGGTGCTGATGTAATGTCACATTGATGCCATTTACAACAGCTGTACATAAACATGAACCTGATGCCTTCACCTCAGGGGGATGGGAAGGGGGGATGCTGGATGTCGAAGGTGGGCACTGAGGTAGCCACCTTCCTCCATGGTGTGCATTGCGCTGTGACAGCATCATCCCTTCAGATAGAAGGCAATGGTACTTCTCCAGTCAGACTTGCTGAGGAAGGATGCTGTCATCCCATCCTTATACTCATGACTTTGCCTTTGCATCTCCAGCAATGGGATGACCTGGTGTAGGGGCACATAATAGGCAAGAGAGTCCGCAGAGTCCTGGCCTCTGGCATTTAGATTATGGGAGAGACAATCATTATGAAGAGGCCATTAGACACTGCAAAGTTACTAGAAGGGTGGAACATTAAATTATTCATAATAAAAATAGTGATGAAACATTCCTAGTCAACTAGAGATCATGGGCAGAATTCTCCCATGCCCCATCAGTGAGTTCGATGATGGAGTGTGGGGAGAGAACATGGTAAGAGATCCAGAAATCGGTTTCACACTAGTGTGAATTTACAGCAGCATCTTCCGATGCCCGCTATAGCAGGTCAGAAAATTCACCAGTTCCCACCGTGAACATCACTTGCATCCTGTTGATGGGATGCAGATGAATGCCTGACATCCCATGTCAGATTCACCACGATGGCAATGGGAAAACACATCAGCCTGAAACGTGTTCACAACAATGTGGTGTGTAGATGTCAGGATTCATTTAAAAATGCCTGGAGTTGCCTCTGGCGTTCAGGATAGAGGCCGTCCATGACCATCGGCCTGGAACACGCAGCACAGGGTTGGGGGAGCATCTGCAGATGGACAGTCTAGATTAAGTGTCCTAGAAGAGATCCAACTTCTAGCCTCAATTTTCCTGGAGATACATCTTCATTCAATAGTTGGTCAATGATGTTGGATGCCTTTTCAATATGACGGCAGACTATGCACCATCAGGCCTATCCTGTCACTGAATATAATGAAAACAGCCAGGTGCATAACTAATATGGTCAGAGCCAGAAGATTTGACCCATTGCACCTGATGGAAATGCTCCATGTTCCTACCTGCCACAGCACTTAGTCTCAAAATGGGAAAATTCTATCCATTAGTCTGACTTCCATTCAATGAAAAATAATAGATTTGATTGTTGCAGCAAACTGATATAGCATCAGTGAGTCAGTGTGTGGTCGTATGTGGAAATTTTGCCTGACCAGCTTCATCAGGTTGAGGAAGCGACACTCAAGTGGACTATACTAAGCTTCAAGATATCATGTAGCTCACCATCAAAAAGGTTTTTGACAGAGATCTGCACGCAAGGCTATCTGAAATGTTAGTATATAGGCTGAACCATGGAAATGGATACAAAACTGCTTGGAGAATAGAACAATATGCGTACTTGTGAAGAATTCCATCATGTTATGTGTGCAATCAGTGGGATGTCGCAGAATTCAGTGCTGGGGCCACGATTGCTTATCATTTACACACATGACACATAATCAGAAATTCATGGACGTGACACTGCAAGTTTCGACAAGTGCAGAACAGCAAGCAGCAGAGTCAATAGGATATTCTGCTACGTAACCAAAACAATGGAAGATAAGCAGATGATCATGATCAGACTTTACTGAATTCCAGTCAGACCAGACCCAGGATATTGCCTTCAGTTATGATTGCCAACAAACCAGAGAAAATCAGTCACTGAGGTCATGCAGAGAAAAGTTACAGAAGTGACCTCCCAGCTCATCAGTATAAATCATGAGAAAAAGCTGTAGAAATCCACACCTCAGCCTGGAAGATGAGGCGGCTGACAACTGACTTTGTAGCAGTGCATGAGGGTACAAAAAAAATAAACTACTGGAACAGACCTAGCAATTCAGATGAGGACACCTATCAGGAAAATCTTCCTTATACAAAGAATGATGAACAGATAGAGCTGTGGAAGCAAAAATTCTGGAATCATTTAAAAACGTTTGTTACAATGGGTGGTGTTCTGATCTGTCTGGATGAATGAATCAAGATAGGTCAAGTGGCCATTCTAATCTGCCGAACAACAAATTTCAGTATTAATTCTGTTGGTCGTATGTGTTCAAGAAGAAGTAAGAACTTGAAAAGCCCGAGTCATTTTTAAATCTTTTGTTTTATTTGTCCCATATGACCAGAATGAAGCTTCATCTTTAGTGCAAATGCTGAAATATTTCCTTTCTGGTGGCTGCAAAACTGTACCTTAACACTAAGAACACTAGTCTAGTTTCCATTCTCTAAACATGGAGCTGGGATAATCTTTAACACCCAAATCATCAGTTAACCTAATTAAATAAATCTTTACCAGTGCTGTCTCACAGCGCTGAGGACCAGGGGTCGATACCCCACTTGGATCACTGTCTGTGTGGAGTCTGCACATTCTCTCTGTGTCTGCATGGGTTTCCTCCGGGTGCTTTGGTTTCCTCCCACAGTCCAAAGGATGTGGTGGTTAGGTGCACTGGCCATGCTAAATTCTCCCTCAGTGTACCCAAACAGATACCAGAGTGTGAAGACTAGATGATTTTTGCAGTAACTTAATTAATATAATTGATTATGTAAACTTACTTGTGACTAATAAACAAACTTTAATTTTAACTCTACTTTAACCTTTTGTTGTGAAAATTGTAAAGCCTCTTTTCTAATCATCGCCTCTCTTCCATTCGGATGTAAGAAAACTGATTCACTTTTCAGCAAATTGGTGACACACAGCAATGGAGCTGAAAGTAAATCATGCCGGGTGTACATTTTAGTGTACATTTATGGGGCTCTGTCATTTCCCTTGTCAAAATGTAACTCAAGTACCATTACAACTAATGTGAGACTGGACATTTTGAATACAATGAATGTCCAGGGAATTGTTTGGTGATCCAGAACATGAATACTGTTGAAAAACAGTCCTCTTTTATTTGTTGAGAGCTAAACTGTTCTAATCAGAGCCAGGCTGCTGAGTTTAAATTTCAAATAATGCTTGGCAGTCTGACATTGATATCCTTGCAAACAGATGGACAAAATCTTGTCACCGTTCACGCTGCTGGGACTTTCCCATCCCGCTGCAGTGAACAGAGATTTGGTTGGCCACCAGATTCTCTGACTATACTGCAGTGGGAATGTTTGTGAATGGAAGAAAGGATCATATCCGATGAGTGCAAGACCAAAAGCTTTGTCAAAATGTCTCTTTTTTTCAGTAATACTCAAACGTTTACATTTCCATTTCTGACTTGTTGGTATTCTAGAAGTATGAAATCAATTCTCATACAAAAACAGGTAAATTTAAATTGTGATAATAAGTCAGACTGATCTATCAAGCTCTCTTGTATTAAGCTACTGCGGTGTTTCATGCTACAAGTATTATGTAGATTATGTTCAGGCATTAAAATCGAATATTCCCATGAATCTTCCCTACCCATAATCTTTGGTTTTAAAATTAAACCCAAGAATTAATCTTCAACTTTGTCGTCACTCCAAGGAATAGTTATGAGAATCATAGTAGTAACCTTACAAGTAGCTGCTTCAAATTATTTTTCCACATCTATAAGATAACTCTGGGAAATGGAATGTTGAAAATGTTCATTAAAACTTCATGACTCCATTCTAGCCATGAAAGCAGCTTGCAACTTAACCTCTGATACCTCAATTATACCCATGGTATTTAAATTCTGTTCACATAAATCTTCTTAGAGAATTATTCCGCTGTTAATGGAACCAGTTAACTGATTTTGAATTATGGTTGATCTATTTATTTCATTATAGCAATGTGATAATTACATACTCGAAAATATTTTTCCAGTTCAGCAGCCTCCAACTATAACAAACCATTCGCCCAAGAGGCACGTTGTATATCCAACAGATGATTTTGTTATCAAATGTGAAGCCAGAGGAAATCCAGCACCTCAGTAAGTATTTCCATCAATGTCTTTGAGTTTTGGCTGTTATTTAGAACATCAAATTATCAGTAAACAAATTTGTGCTGATTTTGCTGTTAGGCTTTTATCCACTTAAAGGCTTTTTAGAAACACAGAAAAACTATAGCGCAAACAGGCCCTTCAGCCCACAAGTTGCACTGAATAGCTATCTACTAGGCTTACCTATAATCCTCCATTTTACTAAATTTCACGGACTTTTCCAAAAGTCTCTTAAAAGACCCTAACAAATCCGTCTCCACCATCACTGCCGGCAGCCGATTCCATGCATCCACCACCCTCTGCGTGAAAAACTTATCCCTGCCGTCTCCTCTGTACCTACTCTCCAGCACCCTAAACCAGTGTCCTCTTGTGGTAATCATTTCAGTTCTGGGAAAAAGCCTCTGAGAATCCACTTGATCAATATCTCATCATCTTATACACTTCTTTCAGGTCACCTCTCATCCTTCATCTCTCCAAGGAGAAAAGACCGAGCTCTTTCAACCTATCCTCGTAAGGCATGCCACCCAATTCAGGCAACATCCTTGTAAATCTCCTCTGCACCCTTTCTATGGCTTCCACATCCTTTCTGTAATGAGGCAACCAGAATTGAGCACAGTACTCCAAGTGGGGTCTGACCAGGATGTTATACAGCTGTAGCATTATCTCTCGACTCCTAAACTCAATTCCTCCATTAATGAATGTTAGTACACCGTACGCCTTCTTAACCACAGCTTCTACCTACAATGCTCCTTTGAGCGTCACTAAACATGTAGAAGTAAACATATAGTTTTACACTCATAAGTATTCAGGAAGAGTTAGAAGGGGAAAAAAAAGCACTTCTAACTTCAAAGAAACTATTTTAAACATCCTAGCCAAGCCACCTGGAATAAGACCCATACCACACTTACCCACCCCCTCCCTCCCCCACCACCATCACCATCACAGAGGACAAATTAAACTCACCTGCATTACAACAGCCAATGTTGTAAAACGTCAGATTGTCCTTCTTAACTGCACTTCTTTTATAGTTCACTGCTGGAGCTCCTGAGCCACTTTGCTGCTTCACTTTCAACTAGCTGGTATCAGGAAGTTGGTTCTTAGCTCTTGTTGCACTGTAGCCATCATGAAAATTCCAACTCACGACAAAATAGCTTCAGTTTTTTTACTGCCAATATTAAATACCTGCTAATGTTCACACGGCTTCTGCAGGGCTTCCCCAGGCTTTAGCACTGCTGCCTCACAGCGCCAGGAATTCAGATTCGATTCCTGCCTTGGGTGATGTCTGTATAGAGTTTGCGCATTCTCCTTGTGTCTGCATGGGTTTCCTGTGGGTGCTCCAGTTTCCTCCCACAATTCAAAGAGGGGTAGATTAGGTGGATTAGCCATGGTAAATGTGCAGGGTTGTGGAGATACGGTGGAGGGGAGGACATGGGTGGGATACTCCTTTGGAGAGTCAGTGCATGCTCGACGGGCTGGGTGGCCTCTTTCTGTGCTGTAGGGATTCAGTAGCTCTATGATAAAGTAGTTGTTTACTCAGTGAATCAAACGAGTCAGGGGAAGGATAAGCTCTCTAGATTTCCTTTCATGTCTGTTACTGACGTTTTTGTTTTTATAATCTGGCCAATATATTTGTGCAATTTGCATGAAAATTGTTTTCAAATATATGTTTACTTCTACATGTTTAGTGTCAATGGAAATAAATGTAATTCTGCTGTTTGAATGACTTTAATTACTCTATCAAAGATATTTTTAGCATCATGAGGCTTGAGCAGAAAACAAATCCGGGGATTATAAATTTCCTTGGAGCTGTAACAATATACAAAGCCAGGAGCAGGAGTAGGCCACTCAGCTCTTTGATCCTGCTCCACAATTCAATAAGATCATGGCAGTTTTGCTTGTAACTTCAACCCCACATTCCTATCTATTCATAACTTTTCACTTCCTTGTTATTTAAAAATCTATCTGGCTCTGCCTTAGAAATGTTCAAAGATGCTACTTCCAGGCTGGCAGTGCCAGGGAGTGGGGGCAGCGGTGACAATGGATGGGAGAAGATTGCCAGGGAAAATCGATGGATGGGTGGGATGAGGCTGAGATTGCCAGTGACGGTGAATGGATGGGGGTTGTTCTATTGTCCGTTGACGGAGGAGGGTCTGTCTCTTAACATTGAGATTGGGGCACCCTTTAAAGATGGCAACCTGATCTCTGTGGAGCTGGCTTTGCCAGCGTTTTTTAAGTTCTGCCCCTGAAGAATGATAGTATAAGATGCACCACCCTGCTTTCTTTTAACAATATGCCAGAAGATCTAGAGTGAAAACCTCATTGTGTTTCTGGGGAAGACAATTCCGCTCCACATGTATACATCAGAAAATTCAATGTATGCTTCTTTCTATTTTAGGTTTACATGGACTAAGGATGGCAAAGAGTATGATCCATCACAAGATCACCGAGTGACCACAGTCAGTAACTCAGGAACATTCATAATCAGAAACAGTAATGGAAATTTGAAGGCTTTTCAGGGAAGATATCGTTGTTACGCTAGCAATGATCTGGGAGTAGCAATATCTGAAGAAATTGTTTTTATGACTGCAAGTAAGTTCTTCATGATTTCAGTTGTTTGGTTTATTGTGTGAAAACCCATGAGTTGAAAGAATTGCTTGGAATTTGTGTTGTGATCAATATTGACATACAAAAAATTATTTGACAACCTATAAGTGATGTCACTTTGTGTCCGAAATGGCTCTGAAGCTTTACAATTGATGAAAAGAAGTTAGAAAAAAGTCAAGCCTCTGCTGTAAGTTTGTTAATCTGACAATCTGAGTCAGGTTGGTCTGCAGTATTTTAGGGCACTGTTAATAATAGACAATCAGGTTAAAGCCCAACAGGTTTATTTGGTAGCAAATAAATCTGTTGGACTAGAACCTGGTGTTGTGAGACTTTTTACTGTGTTTACCCCAGTCCAATGCTAGCATTTCCACATAATAATAGACCAGCCATCATCGCCAATTAATGGATTTATCCCACTCACTTTGAATCTTGAGGAATGCAGCCATCCTCAATGTATTCCTAGCTAGAGAAGCAAACAAAAGCAGTCCTGATAGGCTGCATAGCTTTAGTCATTAGAAACCAGGAGACACTGGAAAGGTTCCCAAGCATTGGCTTTTACTTATGTTCAAAGTTTTCTGAACTTACGTAAGTTGGATTATCCAATGGGAATCAATGTTAAGCAAACAAAGTTTTCTCCACAGCTGATGTGCAAATTTTCATTGTTTCTACGTATGTCACACACCTGACCAAAAAGAAATTGACAACTTATATCACTATTTGAACAAATATGTACATCTTACATGTGCTTAATATTGCCTCGTGAAAAATCCTTTGAAAACACATGTCTGTAAGCATCTTGGATCACATTTTTCCAGTAATCAGCCAGAGCTATCCCAATTTTGCTTGACAATCTTGCCTGTGAAACTTGTGCTTAAATTTTCTGCTGAGCTCATTTACTTGCATTAAAATTTAAAAATAACTGGGATGAAGTAAGTGCAAATACAGTGCTACCAATAGTGGTGCTGGCAAATGGTTGCTGTCATCTGCTTTGTATATCCTTCTCAAAATTGCTTGTCTTTTCTCTGTGTCTCCTATTATCATTCGGAGCAGCGGTACACTCATTGGAAAGACCATTCATGCTTCTTCTGAACATACTAAGGGTGAATGAGGGTCCAAATGGTTGTAGCTGCATAGTAATTTGGCTAAATCTAGGATACTTACATGAACAAATCTCTCGAATGCGGAACTGAAATTTGTAAATAAGTAGCAGAGGTTTTCGGTAAATTTATTTCAGATAAAACATAAACTGTTAAAGAAATGAGTGTGAAATGGTATTTCAATATAAAACGAATAGAACTCAATCACATCAGTATATTTTAAGAAAAGAATTCTGCAATGCTGCTGTTTTACATAAAATTGTGCTTAAACTTTCCAAGAAGTTCTGGACCAAAGTAATCCTTTATGTAAATTAGTACTGTGCAAACTTTTCAATAGTTCAGTAGCAGTTACGTGGATTCATATGCAGTATACCAATTCAGAAACATAGTGTTAATCTGAAATATCACAATGAGTATCCATTGGGCCAATTCAATCCCAAAAGTAATTTTATTTCTACATTTAATGAATCTTCATGGATCATCTGGGAATCTCCTAAACCAAATGTTGGATTTTTGATGTAAACAGTGAATTTTGTTATATTGTGTGAATGCATGGGTGTCAAGTTAGCAGCCACGGAGGGGTTCCGGGGTCGGGGGGGGATCTCACTGAATACAATGGCCATTTGTGTTGCTTTCAGTGGGATGGGAAGATCCTGTCAGTGGGAATAGTTTTCTAGTCTTCCCTTCACAGGGATTCTGGAGTTTAAGGTGGCTTACACTTTAAGTAGCCATGTTATCACACGACCACTCAGAACACATCTTCACCATTTCAACTGGGACCACCTGTGGTACTGAGATGTAACCGTGTGCACGAACATGTGCATGAACACTGCGTGCAAACAGTTTTATACCATGCAGGTTGAACATGTTAACAATACATAACTGTTTATATTGGGCAAAACACAGACAAAGCTTTTGCATAGCCCAGCTCACCACCGCACCCCCGCCCCCCCACCCCAGCCATCAATGCTCCCATTGTGTAAAGCAGAAAGATGAAGGCCAGTTGTGGACCGATTCATTATATTGCCCTGGTCCTTGTGTTTCCTTGTATGTTCTGAGCGGATGTCATCAACAATGATTTTGCAGGGTTGGCCTGCAAAGAGTTGCTTCTTGCACTGCTGGAAGACCTTACTGCCAGTATCCTATAGGGCATACAAAGGAAATGATATCTGCCTACCAGAAATATGAAGTTTCGAGGATTTGCCAGAACCTGCATTTCTTATCCAGGATGTTGAAAACCTTAGCATTGGGCATGTCTGTTATCACCTGTTCCACTGTCTTCAGAGGGTAAAGAGGCCTGACAGTGTCTTGTTCAAGTGCATTGGGTCAGTGCATATCCTGACTGTGCCATCTTTCTTTACTGCAGCCACCATTGCTGAAACCTGTTCTGTGGCCTTATCCATTGGAATTATGACACTTAGTGTTGTCATATCAAGCAGCACATTGACTATGTTCTGCTTTACGGCTATTGGTATTCCTCTTGGATCGCAGATTGTTGGTGATACTCAATCATCAAACCTCATGTGCTATATTACTGGTAACTTATAAAAGAATTTGCAGTTGAAGAGGTCATTTCTGGGGCCTTGTGTTGTCAGCAGTGTACTTCTGGATCAAGGTGGATGGCCCCTGTGTGATGCAGTCCCAAAGACCAAGAAGTGGCCTTATATTCTGGCCAACACTATGAAACTTGAAACTGTCCTGTGTGCAATGGAGCATGGCCACATCTTTGGTGTGGATAGTTTGGCTGCTATTAATCATGAAGTCCACCGGGGTATTGGGATCCGATGCTGCATATGGGTCTAGTTCCTGCAGCATTCGCCTGGACAACATATGATGCTTTGTTCCAGTGTTAGTCTTCACCATGTGTTTTGTTTCTTCAGAGTGATGAAAATCTCACTTTTCTCTGTGATGGTGTCGACACTCCCAAAGTGTTAATGGAGGCACGGTTGCACCGGCTGACTTAATTTACCTTGCTCACCCTCTTAACTTCAGGGAACTGACTGGCTGCAATGTGGCTGGTAGTAAAGAAAGGCTCTTGTGGTTTTGATCTGCAAGATTTTTCAAAATAGTTCCACTTGCCACATTTATTATTATGTTTACAAAACATCAAACTTTTCTGATCAGAGGGTAATGACCAGGATAGTGGGGACGCCATTTCCCATCTAAACTCCTCGCTGTGTTTTTCAGACTGTTTGTTTAGCCTGCAGACACTGATGGCTGCTTGCAGTGTTATATCTTTCTGTCATAGCAGCTGCTTACAGAAAACATCACTGTGAACCCCACAAGTTACACATCCTTGACTAATTGGTAAGGGTGTCAAACATACATCATTTTCTAAAATTTTTAAAGTTGTAGCATACAACTGTATCTATTGATCAAATATTTAGTTTGTAGTGTTAGACATATGCCAGTCAAGTATTATGTTCTTCCCTGCCAAACAAATGTTCTCAAATTTTATTAACAACATCCCTGAATCCTCCTCCTCCATTTGAATGGCAGTTTCAAACTTCTCGATGACATTGAGGCCTATAGATTTAATAAGGTGCAAGCTTGTACCTTTTTAAATTTGCCTGATAATCTGTCACTGCAACAGATATGCCACTCCTTTTCAAACTTGGCCCAGTTGTTTGTATTGTTCTTATCGATCACGACCAGATCGTTGCAGTGAGATTCTTGTGCTGTACTGCCAACCCCTGACACTATGTTGAAGTGCTGTGTTCCAATGACTGATGACCAAGGACTAATAACAAGAATAGTTTATTCACTACACTGAGCAGTTCTTACATGCTTCTATTCAACATGCAGTCTGTGGAGAACTTCGTAGTACCATCACGTGAGCCTTTAAGGAGCTGCACCATCACATTATCACCTGACCATTCGGTCCTCAAAAGAAGGTCAAAATTTTATTCTCCCGCCTTATTTTCTCACCTTCACCAGAATTTGACTCATGGTCAGGGAGATATCAGGCCAGTCTTAGCAAAAGCGGGCCTAGCTTTATGCCGATTTCCATGGTGTTACCACGCCTGCCGCACAGTCTGTTTTAACCCTTATACGGTGGACTAAGAGTTGTGAGTAAATTTAAAGTTAAAAGTAAAATTTATTTATTAGTCACAAGTAGGCTTACATTCATACTGCAATGGAGTTACTGTGAAAAATCCCCTAGTCGTCACACTGCGGTGCCTGTTCAGGTACACTGAGGGAGAATTTAGAATGGCCAGTTCACCTAACCAGCATGTCTTTGGACTGTGGGAGGAAACTGGTGCATCTTGGCAAACTCCATGCAAGACAGTGACCCAAACCAGGAATCAAACCCAGTTCCCTGGCACTATGAGGCAGAAGTCTAACCACTGTGCCACGATGCCACCCTTTCTTGTTAACACAACAGTATTTATTTACACAATTATTAATCACCCAACAATCAACATCTTATTTTACAGAAGTTATCTTACCGAATACTAAAGTCAAGTTCAATACTAGATCCTGACTTAACTTTTGTGTGACTGGCAAGTAGCCAGGCAGATTTTAGCCTTTATCGGCATGTTGGTCTGCGTAGACCCCTGTGTAGTCTGGCCCTTTGCTCTGGTATGACACTCTGGCTCTTGTCTTCCTTCCTTCCTTGGGTGTGGTGGGTCTTTTTATGCTGTTTGTTGCTGATGATGGTCACCGTTGTTGGCATTCATTTGTTGGAGGAGAGAGAGAGATTCTTCTGTTGCCCAGCACCCTTACTGATTTTTGCCTCTTTTTGGCCATTGCCAATTGATCAATCAGACTTGATCACTCTGATCAATATGGCCCAATCAGGTGTTACCACACTGATCTCTGAGTGTGTACCCAACACCCATGCCTGTTGGTGCTGGAGGCACTTGGGTCACATGCCTCCTTCTCAAATAAGATTAAGACACCCCTATATCTGGTAAACAACTCAGTTTGACCAGCAAGTGTCCTTTGTTCTGGAGATGACCTATATCCTGTGTATTCCAGCTCCTGCATCTGCTTCCTGTTTATCTCTGTCAAATTTCTTTTGAGGCTGTAGTTTGCCTGTAGCCCATTTGCCCACAGTCCCTTCTGCTAATCCTGAATGCACATTATGATGGATCACAGACTCAGGACCAATATCTGTCAGGAATTCTCCAGTCACTCAACAGTCAAGCAAGGCCCAAGCATTAGCATACACAGTGACAAATCCCTACAATGCATTTATATTTCAGAAGCCACACACAGCAAACATTCTATTGTTAAAACAGCCACACATTCTAAACACCTTCATTACAATAAGCCAATTACAAACTAAAACATTCAAAACCAACATTGCAATAAAGCATTCATAAATGCAGGGTACATTTCAACTGTCCATTAGTGCAGGTAGTAATAATCCAGAAATTTTCCTACAAGCATTGCTTTACTGAATTAGAGGGAATCATGATTCGAGAGCGAACTCTATGTCTTGCCTCCACGTGATCCTCTTTTTCCATCGGCTGAATTGAACTGTGAGGATGATGAGATTTTTCAGGGCGAACAAAATCAGCAATACTGCTAGGTGTGACATTATGCGAACAAATGTGTGGATTTGCATGTTTGAGCCCCAGTTCCAGAAATCATTCCACCAGAAGGTGGCCTTAATTTATTTAAATTTCCTTTTCACCTCTTGGCTCTTCACTTTGGTGAAGGTTCTGTGGGCTGTAGCCAATTTTATCCAAAGCTAGTTTAACTCCTCCAGTAGGGGTTTTAGGCTTGTGTCGTATTTCTCATCGTACTCCCCTAGAGTCTGTTGGAGCTCGTCAGTGGCATTCAGATCTATTCTCTCCTTCATTTGAATATCTATTAGTTGAGTAGACCCACTCTGCCTGGTATGTGTGATTTGATGCAGAATGCAGTGTTAGTAATGTCACAATGTGTTGTGCCATATTGATATTGTTGTAGAGAGGTGGTGACATAGTATTTCTTTACTCCATTGTAAGTTATCCAAGTTATGTCTATGTCCAGGCAATGACCATCTATTCAGTATTTAGTCTAGTGTTTGTTGTGAAGCCACATACTGCATGATCATTTAAGTAAACTGGGTACAGGCATGCGATTATTTTGTCGCTTTGCTGACATCTGTGTGGAGTGGTGCCTTTGAGTCTCCCTTCTTTCTCCACTGCGTATGGTAAAGTGCTGTGATACCCTATCCAGATATCCTCATGGATGTTCCCTATATTTTCTACTTCAAAAGCCCTCAATGAACCTGGTCGTCAGTGATTATGGGGAGCCCTAATACCATTCACAGGGTTTTCCCTGGAGTCCTTTTGCAGTTGTCATTGATCCAAACCTTGGTCACATCTAGCATCTAGATAACTTTGCGTGTTTCTTACCCGTGAATAAGTGTTCCATCTGCTCATCACTAATCCAAAATGGAACCTGTCCACTGCAAACCTGCTCTAGGTCTTCCCTTAGCTGCTTTATCATCCACTGCCCACATGTTCTGCATAAAGTCCAGTTCTGTTGTCAGTCATTATCCTCCAATTTTTCTCCAATTATTTACTTGATTGTCTTAGCATGTCCTTCTAATACAGCAACCATGTGGCTGTTGGCTTCATTTCCAGTCAGCTCCCCTTCAGCATCTTGCTGATTGTCCTCATGAATGGAATTTAGTGTCTGTTTAACCTGTTGTGTCACAATCCTAAGCTAATTGTCCAGTTCGGCTAAATCAAGGGTGTTAATGGTTGCTACTCCTATATGCTGTTGCCATGTCATTGACAAAGCTCTCTTGGATCTTCTTTGTCTCTCGTCCATTCCTAATAGTCTGCGAATCAAGTGGACATATAGTCTCTTAATTTGGGGAGAGCATCACTCTGGCAGTTGGGTCTCAGCTATATCCACCGCCACAGGTATCAATTCGTGGTGGATATTGTCATGTAGGGTTTTCCCTGTGTTTTAGTATCAATCCATTCTGTGGTCCGGGGGTGACTTCAGGACAAATAGAGTGGAATGGTTTTGGGGATGACTTCAGCCCATTTCTTATTTCATGCAGGGCAATGTTCCCTACTATGAGCGTCCTGGGGCACTGCTGCCCTAGCTCTCATCCTTTCTCTGGGCTGTTAGCCAGACATCCAATTTCAGGGCACCTATTATTTGAAAATTCCCACCAATCCCCTGCTACGGTGACACTCAAATAACATTCAGCTGAACTGCCATTAGGTTTTTTTGGATATCAGCCACTGATTGTTACACCCAAACATTATACTGTTCTTGGGATGCCCCCGTAACACACCATCCTCACATTCCCCCGCATCAAGTGGGGCAAACCATAAATAGCCAGGATACAAAACATTCATCTTTGTCCTGCGTGCTTATCCTGTTGATGAGTCCGATGAAGTAGATCCCAATTTGCATCTTTGTCGTTGTCCATTGTTGTCCTGAGGAGATCAATGTAATTTCTCTGTTGTCATGATTTAATGAGTATACATATATTGAAACTGTACATGGCCCCTTCCATCCCCTTTTTTTAAACTATCGACAGTGGTGTGGTCAGGAGGACCCGAGTGTATCAACTTTCACTTGTTTTTTTTCTTTCAATTGCAAACCACTGCTAAGCAAAATTTTGTTTGGATTGAAACGTGTATGACTTGAGGAGTATTTGGAAAAGAGCTTGTTTAAACTGGCCGGCAGAATCAAAGCAGCTTGTTTTATTTTAGGAGAAGTCACCATTGGGCCTAGAGATTCAAATAGCATTAGAGTCGGTCTGTCATGACTTGAAGTTGATATCGATATGTTCTGCGGTACATGGGTTAGATAAGATATCCATTCCCTGAGTGCCTTATGGGCTTGAAGGCAGAATGAATTTAAAATTTAGCACAAGTGCCTCTATGAATTTAAAATGTAGCTCAGTTGTCTTTACAATTTTAAAATTTAGCACTATTGCCTTGATGATTTTTAGAATTTAGCTCCATGTCCTTGATGAATTTGGAAGTTTAGTGTCATTTGGCTGGAAGTCTTGCCTTAACTAGAGGAAAATGGCCAAAGAGCATGGCGTTGGACTGTGTAGGTAATCCAGTTAATCACATTAGCATTATACAGACAACATGGGGATAAATTGGTTGCATTTAACCAGGGACATTTTGACGTAGATTGGTCACAGTAGACCTGCAGATTGAGGGATTTATAAGTGGGTGTTTCCATCAGAGGTTCTTGTACCTAGCATTGGCCTGTATTGTAGGCTGAATTTCATCATTTGGGGCATCTTAGATTTCATCACTCAGCATTTCCATGAACAAATTGTCCAAAAGAGACTCATCTTCTGAATCATTTGTCTCATGGGGCGCCATTATTACCTCCTCACTTGACTCCATACCCATATCTGTTTGTTGGACTGCACTGTGGGGTCTGTTTTGGTTCTGGTTTCGGAGGTCCTTTATCCTCACCTTCCATTCTAATCAATCTGTGTCTGGTCCCTTATCCAGGTGGGGGATGCAACATTGGGTGTACCCATCAAAATAACCCTTAGTTAGGGCCTCACTACTGGGTCTTGAGCTAGTAAGGCTTATGTTTATAGCTGGTTATGCTGCAAAGGCCAATATCTAGTGAATCGCACCAGTCTGATAGGGTGCACAAGTCTCCTGTTATGTCCAGGTCAGTCAGTACAGGTAGAGGCACTACAGACGTGCAAGAGGGTTTTGGCTGTAGCATGATGGGATATGGGTTTAGTTTAAACCTGGAAGTGCATGAGAAGGCGTCTGGGGAAATACATTTACTGGGCAAGGCCATTCCATTTGCCAAATGTCATCCTCCCCTATCTCTAATGTGAGATGCTGAAAGCAATTATTCTGAGTCCCGTAAGTTTTTAATTGATTTACATGGAGTTAACCAGTTTTCCCGTTGGTGATAAGGATCTTACACATTGAGGGGCTTATTTTGTCAGTGATGGTGTGTGGGCCTGCATGTCTTGGGGCAAGAAAGGACTGGGATTGTAGAGAAAAGTCATTACCTGCTGGCCAACTGTATATTCTACAGAGTGTACTCTTTTATCAAAATATGCCTTGCTTTGTTTCTTTTTAACTCCTAGTCAGTCAGCTGTGGCTAACTGGGCTCCTGTAATGCTTTTGGTTATTAGTTGGATGGCTTTCTTGTGGGTGAGCATTGTGATAGCAAGCTCAATTAAATCAAATCCCAATAAATATTCAGCTCCCCTCATTAGTCAGCCAATCATTAATGTGTATGTAGAGCTGGAAAAGATGTTGCATACCGTCATAAAAGCAAAGAGAAGCACTGTGTCCCATGTCACAGTCATGTCCTATGTCCCATGAAGCACTGTGTCCCATGTGCGGCCGCACTTGGAGTATTGTGTGCAGTTCTGGTCCCCACATTATAAGAAAGATGTGGAGGCATTGGAGAGGGTACAGAGGAGGTTTACCAGGATGTTGCCTGGTATGGAGGGCAGGTCCTATGAATAGAGGTTGAAGGATTTGAGGTTGTTTTCGTTAGAAAGGAGGCGGCTAAGAGGGGATCTTATTGAAGCATATAAGATGATTAGAGGTTTAGATAGGGTGGACATTGATAGCCTTTTTCCTAGGATGGAGAAAGCTAGCACGAGGGGACACAGCTTTAAATTAAGGGGTATGAGTTATAGGACAGATATCAGAGGTAGGTTCTTTACTCAAAAAGTGATTAGGGAGTGGAATGCCCTGCCTGCAGCTGTTGTAGATGCGCCAAGTTTGGTGGCATTTAAGAGGTTAATTGATAAGTATATGGAAGAGAAGGGAATGATTTAGTTTGGAGGGGCATTGCTTTTTATTTTGGTCGGCACAACATCGAAGGCCGAAGGGCCTGTTCTGTGCTGTACTGTTCTATGTTCTATGTTCTATGTTCTATGTCCTGTTGTTTTGCTGCACTGTTTTCCTAATGATCCCTTTCCGTGTTCAGTTCATGTGCTCTACGATTCTACTGGATTGTGGGTGGTAGGTGATGTGGAATTTCTGCTTGATGCCAAACCTAACCATAACGTTCTGCATCACCTGCCCAGTGAAATGTGTCTCTTGGTTGGAATCTATGTTGTGGGGAAGACCCCATAGTGTAAATATCGATTGGGCCAATATTTTTGTGGTCGCCTTAGCTGTGTTGGATCTATGAAGAATGCCTCCACTCATTTGGTGAAAGTATTTATTATTATCAGGATGCTGGGTGGTTTGAGAGCGAGTTCTATTAGTGGTTGTCCCTGTTGCTTTTCCACATAAATGCCACATTTTATGATCCTGGTCCCATCCTCTGTAGTGGATGGACCATCTACATAAATTCCTCTGTCAAGTGGCTATCTTTTTTGTCCCGGGCAGTGCCTCCTATTGTTTCAGAATAAATGGACCTGTGGGGTCCTTTATGGCTATAAGCTGACACTCATGTGGGCCTCCCCCATAATTTAAATTATCTGCCAAGAACATGGGCACTTTGGTTGGCTTTACTGTGATTTCCTTGCAGTAGTAGTGTCCCACAGGCACTCCTTGCAGTAGTAGTGTCCAACGTATTGTTACAGACTTACACCAAAGAGTAGTGTATGACCTTATTGGATGAATTGCTCACACTGCTCCACTCATTAGGCTGCAAAGTCAACCTGAAAAAGGCCCAAATTTTGCAACCCAAGATCATATGTCTAGGCACAGTGATTACCCATGGGAAGAGGGAGATTGAACAGAAAAGGATAGACTCCATAGTGCACCTCCCACTCTCCAAGATGTGAATGCTGTCCGAACATTCCTAGCTCCAGTAGGGTACTGTTGGAACAATATAGATGGTTTCACCACCAAAGTAGCTTCGCTGTCTGAATTGTTAAAGAAAAAGGTAACCTGGAAGTGGACTACACAGAACACGGCTGCAGTAACTGATATAAAACACGCTGTCCACACAGCACCAGCCTTACTCATCCCTGACCCAGATCTACCTTATGCCTTAGAGGTTGCAGCCACTGGCCACACACTTTCGGCAATATTACTGCATCCCTATCTGACCATGTTATTGGGGGTCCCTGAACTTCCTGTTCCCAGACTGGAGTAACCATCGGAGAACCCATGCTTCATTGTGTGTGGTCTCTGCGGGGTCAAAATTAGCGCAGGCTTTCTTGCCTTCCTCTGTTGTGGGCAACACACATGTCCTAGCCCATTTGGATGAATTGGCTTTATTTAATCTATCCCGATCTAATTCTTCATACGCTCCCATGAAGTGGATCCATAAATGATTGGCAAAAGCAGTTGGACATTCCTCTTTCCTCTGTCTGCATTTATTTAACCCAACTACAGGGTCCCCTTTATTAAACCCTATCATAGTCAATATCACTTCCTTGCTCTCACTTAAGGCTCTTTCCCTGATATTTTGAGGGACTGGGCAGAGCAGAACATACCGACTTGCTTGAGCACATGACTATTTGCTTTATTTCTTCCCCTTCATCCAGTCCATGCATTATCTTTAACTGCATAACCTCCTCAAAGAAACTCTGTGGGTCAGCTGATGGCTCAAAAGTTGTGATTTTATTTGCGATTTGACCAATTGTGCCACTGTAAATGGGGCTGTGTATGTAACAGCTAGACCCTGAGCTTCTCCTACCCGACGTTCAATTGTCACTGGGTGCTTCAGTACTGGAGCTGAATATGGGAGTGCGGAAGATATGACTTCCTCTAGTAAAGATAGTGATGGACTTCGATTCTTGGTTCACATAACTTATAGTTTTGCATTTAACTCTCCACAATCTGCATTCTCTATCTCCTCTTCCTCTACTGCCCCAAAGATACACATAAATCCGTTTTGAACTGATAATAGGGCTTCCAGCCGTGAAATTTCTCACTGGCATTTGGCGTGGTCAGCAGTTGCCTGTCTCTGTTCCTTGCTGGCTTGATGTAGCACTTTTATTGCCGCTTGCAGATCGGTGCACTTAGCTTCCAATCATGCTACTGCCTGTTCGGTTTTACCTTTGGCCAAGACAGTGAACTGGGCATCTTGCTAGCTCCCTCATACCGGGTCTGAAAATTGCACAGGTGTAATAAATTTGCCTGGTTTGTTCTTTTTAGTTCATCTACCTCTCTGTGCTTTTCTGCTTTAATTAAATGGCTGTGGAGCGTCCAAGCAAGGTGGAGCTGGGCTCACCTCTGACATTACAGTTGGGGAATTGCAGGGCAATAGGATAGGGGAAAGGTCCTCAGTAAGCTACTCTGTCAGATAGAGTTGGTGCAGAGTTGATGGGCCAAACGGCCTCCCTCTGCACTGTAGAGATTCTATGAGGTAATGCCACTGGCTGTGCATAAAATACTGGCAATCCATTATCCTGATGTAGGTTTAACAAAATGCAGTTCGTAATATGTTAGAAATACACTTGAAATATAAGTCTTCAGACAGCTTTCAGGAATAAAATGCACTGAAGTATATACTCGAGTAAATAGGAAATAATATTTGCTCTGCTTGATACCAAAACATTGCTGTGCTATCTATTCCTGAATATGTTTCTTAACAAGAAATGTTTAATGTTGGATAACACCCTGCAGGGTACAAAATTACATTTTTAATCTAATTTGAGATGACTGAAGCGTATTTGATTTGGCATTTTAATTTCTTTGGACAAACATTATCATTAGGTTGAACCTATAAAATTTTAGTTTTTCTACATTCTGTTCAATGTCTTATGTTGTTTAGGCTGCAGAGAGCTGCAATAACAACAGCTTGTATTTGCATATTGCCTTTAACATAGGCAAACAACTCAAGTTAAAATCTACAGCTAAACAATTAGCAGAATGCAATAAAAACAGAAAATGTTGGATGAACTCAACAGGTCTGGCAGCATCTGTGGAGAGAAGCAGAGTTAATGTTTTGGATCTAAATGATTCCACTACAGAAAGCTCATTTTGACTTGAAACATTAACTCTGTTTCTCTCCACACATGCCCTACAGACCTGCTGATTTTATTCAGCATTTTCTACCCTTATTACAGATTTCCAACATCTGCAGTATTTTGCTTTTATTAGCAGTCTGCGTTTGGTAGTAATTTTCCAGGCATCTCTTGACTTAGCATAATTTAAATGTCACCAAATTGAGAAGTTCTTAGTTTATGTACTATAGCTAAGTGTAATTAATGCACTAAAATATAGTTTTAAGAAACTGGATTGCTGTTCTTTCTTCTTTATGGTTATAAATCCAATAGCTATAAACAGTTATAAATCCAATATGTAGTGCCATACTGAGCTGTTCAAAAATTTATTTCTGGTCTCTGCTGTGCTGATCAACTTATATGACATGGTTCATTATTACAGTTTCTATCGGTGTAGCTAAACTGGGCTGGGGTTGAGATTTCCATTCCTGATTTCCCTTACTGAATCCACTAAGGAGAAACTGCCGTTGGTTCTTTTAGCAGGTTTCACTCATGAGGAATGGCAAATTGGGAGAGTGACCAACTGGCTGTATCTGTCTATTGGACGTTAACTTTCCATCATTCATGATGTTGAGCATTTGAAAGGTTACGAAGTAGAGGAAAAAGATTAGAGAAAAAAATTTATGAAGCTGTCAAGGAAAGCTGGAGTTTCAGTGATCCTATAAATAACTAAGCCAGAGCCAATATTTGAATAGTTTGCAGTTATTTGAATTAAAGCTTTACAGAATACCTTCAAACTCAGTAAGTCGGGAAAATCCAAGTTTTGAATCGAGGAATGGCATGGTTAGAATGCAATGTGATAAAGAGATTATATTACACTCATATTAATCATTCCTATGCAGGAGGCGGTTGGCTAGAATGCAACTTGAATGAAAGAATTATGTGATACCTTTACTACATAAGTCTGTGGATTAGTCCTATACAAATCAGTTTCTGAGGGGATGGAAGGATAAAACCTTTAGTTCTACAAAATGTATTTTTGTTATGTGTGTGACATTGGCAAAACTGCAGTTATTGCCGATCACTGGATATTCTGAAAAAATAAAGATAGACCATTCATTGAATCCTTCTGGTGATGATGCTGAAACAGTGGTATTTGGTAAAAATTCCCTGGATTCTATCCTCATAATGATGAAGGATTGATGGATGTCAGATGCCTAAGTCAGAATGTGAAGACGTAAAGGCAGTGTATGAGGAGATGATATTTCCATGACACTGCTGCTGTTGTCCTTCTTAATGATAGAGGCAAGAAGGATGAAGTTCCTGTCAAATTAGTCTCAAGTGAACTTCTTTTTTGTGTAGATTCAACATTTTACAGCCACAAGGCATTATTGATGGAGGCAGTGAATATTGAGTTAAGTGGTGGGGACATTGATTAAATAAATTGCTCTGTTCCTGATGATACTGAGCTTCTTGAGTGATGTTGTCACTGTGCACATCCACACGTGTGCTGACAATTCCATCATAATACTTACTAAAGTCTTGTACGTTAAAGAAAGCAATTTGGAAGCAAAAGTCGAGATGCTAATTCTAGTTTTATCCAGCTTATTCTATGTCTTTATAGCCAGTGCTAATACGCCTTGTCACTGAATGTTGATGTTCTGGGCCTTAGTGATGGTGGTATTGCCGTAGGTTAATGGAAGGTGCATGAGTTCTTTTTTTAGCTAATGATCATTACTTGCAACATTTCTGTCACAAATATGATGCCTTCTGAGAGCCCAAGCCTACTGGAGGAATGCAAATGGAGTGAATGCTGTGGGAATGTTGACAAATGTTTAAAAAGCATTTAGATAAGTACATTGATGAGAAAGGATTAGAGGAATATAGGCTAAACACAAGCAATTGGGACTAGCTAGGAGGGCACCATGGTCGGCTTAGACCGGTTCAGGCGAAGGACCTGTTTCCATGCTGCGTTGCTGTATGACTCTAAACAGCACAAATGCTGACTTTTATGATTGAAGGAGTTCATTGATGAAGGTGATTGCGTTAATGCCTGCCTTTTGAGCTCTTGCTGGATGATTGTGCTCTGAAAGCTGCAAGAATTTTTCATTGTGTCAGATATGAGTCCTTCTACTGAAAGGTTTTTTCTTTGGCCTTCAGTGATGGTCTCAGTTTTGCAAGGGTTCTTCAGTGCAACGTTCAGTCATGGGTTATGTCAATGTCCAGGGCAACTATTGCTCTGGAATTCAATTCTCACTCTGGGTGAAGGCTGTGATAAGGCCTGGAACTGAATGGTTCTGATGAAATCCAAACATCGGTGAGCAGGTTAGAGAATGAAAAACACTCACATGATGGCATTATTAAAGAGTTTGTGAAGTTGTGTGCAATGTGACAAGATATGTGGTAGAGTAACTTTGTGCCTGTCATGGTTCACAACTCACCAAGGATGCCTTGATTTGAACTGCTAAGACTATCTTTAATCTATTTCAGGATGAAGGATGTTCTCAAGGTGGTGACATCAGGAAGTATAACCTGGTGGAATGTACATTTGAGTATAGATGCCATGTAGATGGAGGGTTAAATCAACAAAAATACAGGCAAGCCGTGTGCCAGTTCTAACTTACTGATTGTCACCTTCAATTGTGGTGAGCTGGTTGTATACAATCACCTCAGGAGAGTCAGTTTGCCTAATAACAAATGGTGATCTTAAATTGCAGTGATGTTTTCAATATATTTTTAAGTTCAACGTTGCATCCATTGGTTGTCTGCACTCCCTGAAATCTCCCATTGTAGATGTAGAAGAATGTTTTCTTCTGACTGAATGCATGATATTCAATATAATTATTTAATATTAGAGGTGTAATTGGGTTCTATCTAATTAGTTTGTTATAAATATCTAACTACTGAGCAACAAAGTGGAATGATTAAACAACAGTCAGTGAGAAGTATTAGAGCTCTCAGGTGTCTCCATGTGACACCATTTTTAAGAGGCTAGAGGCCAAGTACTGAGTGGTTCACAATTGTATCTGTGTTTAAGTCTGAATATTCTGCAGCTTTCTACTTCTCACTACAATATATTTTCAATGTCTACAGTGCAATACAACTTGATTATATTTTA
Organism: Sphyrna mokarran; assembly: GCA_024679065.1. Classification (NCBI taxonomy): domain Eukaryota; kingdom Metazoa; phylum Chordata; class Chondrichthyes; order Carcharhiniformes; family Carcharhinidae; genus Sphyrna; species Sphyrna mokarran. The sequence goes on from JAGIQG010000003.1 coordinate 93,027,957, forward strand.
ATATCGTAAAAAACTCATAAAAAGCACTAAGGTAGGGTGGATAATAGGTAATTGGATAAAAGGACATGATTGAAGTCAATGGAAAAGATTATTGAGAATCATGTGCGACGTAAAACAGATTACTGATTCACTATGAGCCCATTACACATTTCCATCACTTGTCAGTTTGATTACATGCTCAAATATGTCGTGGGCTTTGCAAATACAAGCTTCTGACTCGAGAGCTAATAATACTACTCCTGAGGTAAGCTGTCATTTGAAACGCATCTGTTACAATAAAGTTTTGGACTGAAATCAAATATTTTTCTATGTAGGGAAATGTTTTGAACATTCTAATATGCTAAACCTTTCTGATAAACATTGCTACTTTAATTATATAAGATATTCTTTGGTGCCAAATTCTTACTTTACATTTTTTAGGTGATTGTTGTTTCAGTTCATCAAGTTGTGAGATGATAATGAAAAATATATTACTTGCTTCTGACAGTGTGACAGCATCAAGTAGCTCAGGCCAGCAGGAGAGAAATCATGTTCCCTCTGCCAGAACAAAATACTTGAATGCTGACCTCCAGAGATGTTTACATTCTTCTGCTTCTTGATGAGCCCTGCAATAAATTTCTCCCCCATTCCCTCACTAAATAATCTTGTAAGGTGATCAACTAAATGAGATTTTGTCTTACATGTAACATGGGAACCTTATCCTATTGTGTCTCAACTACTGGGAACTGTCTCCATGGAGGCAGTTTTACAGGTAGTATTGGGAAACAAAGAACAACTTAGCAAATGTTTGGGCAGGATTTAATCAGCATTTCAAAGATGAAAGCATAGGTTGCAAATGCACAGCTACAGATGTCATAATTCTCAGTGTTTAATATAACATTTTTGTATAGTGAGAAATATGATAAGTTCCAAATTGCCACCTCAATTCAAACTGATATTTGTCTCCATATTTGTTTTTACTGTTGGAAAAAATGCAGCAGAAAGACTTACATTGATAATAGCTTATATTCTCAGAAATTTCTAAATCATCTTGTGTATAATGCAGTACTTTTTTCCTAATGATGACTCAAACTCAACAGCAACCCATTTAGCCATTCACACCCAAGTATAATAAATCCTCGGACGCGAAACTCTCTTCACCATAATTCCTTTATTTAAAGATCCAACAATACTATACAGAATGCTGTAACCCACCTCGGCCCTCTTTGTTTTCATTCTATTTTATTTAATTTTTCACTGTTTTCTACCTTTTATTTCTTTATTGTCTTTCTTCATTTTTCTTCCCCGTCCACTCTTTCCCCTTACTTCATCCCCCTGCCCTTCCCTTTTCTCTCCCCTCGTTTCCTCTTTTCTACACTCTACCTGTCGATTACCCTGCCCCCCCAACAACAAACACTTCCACCTGTTACAGTTTACAGTTTCTGTGCCATTTAGCCATTCACACCCTTTATTCTCCCTGTGGAGAGCTATTAGCAGATTTTTCTCCTTGTTTCTATGGCTATGACTCAACTTTCATTTCCTCCCCCTGCAGTATAAATATCTCCCACTTTCTATGCCTTTTAGCTTTAACAAAGGGTCATCTGAACTTGAAATGTCAGCTCTTTTCTTGCCTCACAGATGCTGCCAGACCTGCTGAGATTTTCCAGCATTTTTCTCTTTTATTTCAGATTCCAGCATCCACAGTAATTTGCTTCTATACAGAGTGCTCTCAGTCTACATCAGGAGTTTAAAAGAACTGATACTTCTGTTAAGTACAGAGCCTGGCATTTCCTGATTGTTCCGTCAGTTAGGCCCTTTAAATAGGAACATCTTTTTATGTTCAATCAAATAAGTAAAATCAACCTCAGGACAACTCAAAAAAGGCAGCTCTCTAAAAGGAGGGGAATCACCCAAAACAAAATACAAAGCAGGAAGAAAACTTAAAACATCAAATTAAAATGTGATTAAAGAGGTCAGTAATACACCTTGGTCCCTGCGATGCCCAATGGGCACAGAAGGTGTTAACTCATATTGCACACTCCCTTTCCAGGGACACCTGGCCACGAATGTAGCTTTGGTAGAGGGACAGAGAGCAGGTTGGATAATCCCTTCGTTCACCTGCTTCCTGAACCTGCCATGCCTAGGAACAGGTTCACGAGGAGGTTCTCTTCCTTCCCTACCCCTCCCTATGCACTAAGTGTTCTTTTAAATAGTGAGTTCATATTCAAGTAGGTTAACCTCAATTGCCTGGTAAAAATCAGTACATGAACATAACTCCTGATGAAGGGGCAGCATTCCAAAAGCTTACGTTACCAAATAAACCAGTTGGATTTTAACCTGGTGTTGTGAGACTTCTTACTAAAGTCATTACACCAAGCAAAACCAGGTGAATGCCCCCAACAAGGGGCTTTAATATTCACCAGAAAATAGAGTTGGGACTTTCAAGTAATGTGGAAATTTTATCAGTTAAAAATTGGGCTTAAGTGAGGTGTTACTTTTTTTTTCAATATCTTCAACCTGACGACAATCCATCTCCTATTTGACAAGGTTGTGATAACAAATTGGAACCAAACATATCCCAGGAGGAAGACTGGCTTTTTAATTATGGGAGTAAGGCTGGCAGCCTGAGATTTAGCCTGTTTTTGAGGATGTTCGATGACCTGTCTGCTCAAGCAAGGCAAAGACACTTTCTGGGAGAGGTTAAGGTGTCAAAGAGTGGCACGATGGCACAGTGGTTAGCACTGCTGCCTCACAGCGCAAGGGACCCAGGTTCGATTCCTGCCTTGGGTCACTGTGAAGTTTGCACGTTCTTGCTATGTCTGCGTGGGTTTCCTCCGGGTGCTCCGGTTTTTTCCCACAGTCCAAAGTTGTGCCAGTTAGGTTGATTGGCCATACTAAAATTTCCCTTACTTCCTGAAATGCATAGGTTAGAGGGATTAGTGGGTAAATACGTAGGGATATGGGGGTAGGTCCTGGGTGGGATTGTGGTCGATGAAGGCTTGATGGGCCGAATGGCCTCTTCCTGTACTGTAGGGATTCTGAGTTATTCTAATAAATAAGCTTTGTTGAGCACTGCTTATGGGCCAGAAGGAACAATAGTGCTTTTCCCCGAACTCAAAGCCTGCCTACCTTACTTTGGTTTAACACCCCCCTATCAGCTCTTCCTTCTAAGTGAAGAATACTCCATCCTAAGGTTTGGAACCACCATCCACCCCATCTCCCTGAACCAGGGATCAGATTATCCTGCCCCCAAGCAATCTTACTGCCACTGGCAGCTATAGGCTTTTTACATGGATCTGCAACCTCATCCCGAGTGTGTCCCACCAAACTGGAAATTAAATTTGATGGGTAAGCTGTCTTTCCAGCAGGGGGATCCTCCTGCAAAATAATGCATTTTAATGCCAACCCTGCAGATTGTAAACCTGTCCCCATTTGGGGCCAATGTCTTCTGCAGCACTCTAATCTGCATTCCAAATTCATAACATCAGCTAAGATGAAATGTTTTGACTAGTCAACTTGTGCTCAACAAAATCCAAGTATAACCAAATGAATCCTCCATAATTCTTTAAAGGCACCATGGGGTTTCAACATTGACAGGCACCTCAACTGGTGACTGTGAACACTTATGTTCAAGAGCAAAAGTTTTCTTCCACCTTCCACCTTTTCTACCTCTTTCTTTTCCACAATTTGCCTGCCAAGTTGCAGTTTCCCTGTGTCCAGCAGGAAAAGGCACCACAGTGCTAAAGAGAAAAGATCAAAGCAAGGGATGGTTTTTTTAACACTGTGGCTTTGAAATCAGAAGAAATTGGGGACTGAAGGGGAATTAGAATGTGAAGAGGATTCAATATAATATCATCTTATTCAATAGTTTCAATCCCAGCACTGGCCCCAGTGATGGCCACTCGTAATGTTCATGATGTGGAGATGCTGGCATTGGACTGGGGAAAACACAGTAAGAAGCCTGACAACACCAGGTTTAAGTCCAACTGATTTATTTGATAAATTTATTTGATTTATTTGGTACACTCGTAATGTTGGCAGTCATCTTCTCCATTAGAATACAGACAAGCATTTGTGCCTGTCCTCTGCCAGTTAATATCTGAAGCCTCCATTTATGTACCAAGTTGTCGTGAAAGAGTGAAGAAAGTCTCCTATTGAGTGTGGTGTAGTGTGTTCAGGTGATATGGCTGCCCTGGTTGAACAGTTAGCAGTGCATACAATCTGAGATATGTGGGTGCGAAACTTTGCTAATTGTATGATGAAGTTACAAATATTCAGTTGAATGATTGTTGGAGGTGATTGATGAAGATGTGACACATTGAAGCATGTTTCAGCAGTGTAATTCAGTTGGTGAAATATTTGGAATTTACTGACCTTGACTGCTCATGTAAGTTTTTTGACTTTTTTGCAGTATGCATCTAGGTCTTCAGGACTGTATACTTCTGGCATTGACTAACATAGCTATCTTGTTTGCAGAACTTCACGGCCCTGTGGATAGATCATATCTCTCCTCTTTGCCCCCTCGTTCACTAAGTTATGCAATACATCCATGGAGATTGTCGCATTTTAATTAATTCTCCTTCCTGCTAGCATTTTCTTCCAGAAAAATATTCCAGTACCTGTCCAGCCTGAGTGCAGTCAGATGCAGGCTAGCTTTAAGTGGTGTGAGTCTCGCACAAACTCAAGCCCTTTGCTAAGCTGTATAGCCACTCACAATAAGTGTTCCCTTTATTTTGTGAAAATGGGCAGCATTTGTTACCTTTTCCTATACTGTTCTTGAAATGAATGGCATGCTCGACCATTCCATAGGCAGCTAAGAGTCAACACATTGCTGTGGTTCTGGAGTCGCATGTAGGCCAGATCAGGTAAGGACGGCAGATTGCCTTCCCTAAAGGTTCTCTTTGCATAGATGTGTTTTTATGGCAATCAATGATAGTTTTGTAGTCATTATTGCTTTTATATTCCAGGATTTTATTAATTGAAATTCCACCAGCTACCATGGTGGGATTTAAACCCCTGTCTCTAGCGGCCTCTGAGTTATTCGTCCACTGACAATGTCACTATGCTACATCTCCCCAGTACTGATTCAGGTAGCAAACATGAGATTAACATGCAGCAACAAATTTTCATGCTGCCGGCATCAGAATTCACAGGCACAGGTCAATTGTGCATTGTAGTCCCTGTGCCGTTTTCAGGGGCTGTGCAACCTAATCCCCTTAGTGTCTGGAACATAATTTCTAAAGAAAATATTGCATGAATATAAGAAACCAATTTGCAATTTACATCTTAATTCCTCACTAATTCTGAAAATTAACCTGGGATTGAAAACATTTAAAATTATAATTTTCTGAAATATGAAGTTATTATAGCAAGACAAAATGCTGTTATTTAATATGTTGAACATTGACAAATGGATGAGTGAATAATATATTCTGTGCTTTTTCACTTCTTATTTTAAAAATTATAGCATTAGGAATAATTAACAATTAAAGAAGAAAGTTTTGAGCATCACAATCTATTCTGGTTGTCAAACTGCACGAGCCAGCTATATATTTTGTAACAACTAGCTATTACTTTCGTGCACAGCAGTGAGTCTAACTTGAACAGGTACTCTTAAAGTCAACAGTCAATAGTTTTCTTTCTCTTGAGCAGTTACCTTCAATTTGGGTTTATGTGTTAACTTTGGTCAAAATTTTCCTGTCTCTTCCACCGCAGGAATCTTAGCAGGCAAGACAGAAAATTTGGTGGATTATTTAAAGGTTCATTGAGCTCGGACAGGAATATCTGGCCTTGGGACACACATGGATGGAGAAATCTGCCCTTTGTTTTTCAAGTTTTATGCTGTCTTGCTGAAATTTTTCTGTCTGGCTTATGCTTTTATTCCATTATTTGATATCTGAAGAGAGCATTTGCACTCACTTTACGTATTATGACTGATGTTTTTGTTCTTTTTCCAGCTATCCCTCGATTTCCAAAAGAGAGTGCAAAACGAATTGAGGTTGAGGAAGGGGATCCTGTGGTGTTACCATGTAATCCTCCCAGTGGGCCACCTCCATTAAATATTTATTGGATGACCAGGAGTAAGTACTGCCTATTATATATTTATGATGGCCAATTCCATCTAGTTGTTAAACTAAACTGTTAAATTCAGTCTGTATGACACTTGGAAATTACCTTTTATCATTGCTGGTCTTGATGGTGTTTGCTTAAGGTGAAAATTTCACCAATGCAGAATAAAGATACTAAAGTGTGAAAGGAAAGGTCACTGAAGGTAAGCACTTTTGTATTTTGCAGCCCTTCTGCTGTAAAAAGTGTCATTGTAAAATTGTATTGATGACTTAATAGCTTCTGTTAAGACTATGTAAAATATTACAGTGTAGAGGCAGAATATACACAGATTCTTTTGTCAAGTAAATATCAAAGGTGTGAATGCAAGGACCGAGGCAATATAACTCTAAAATGTAAATACAATTTCTACAGAATGTTGAATTTAAATTGAAGATTGACTTCAGTTAACCAGAAATATTAAGGAAAAGGGAGCGAAAGTGGATGCATGCAAGCAGGTTGCTGATTAGCTATGATCTCATTAAAAGGTGGAACAGGCTGGATGAGCTGAATATCCCTATCTCCTCCTGTGTTCCAATGTTCCAGTTTAAAAGGCAATACCTACTTCAGGCAAAGTCTAGTTCACACGTCTTAATATTACAGTTAATTCAATGACATGATTCTGGAAGCAACTGGTAACAATTAAGAATATGGGGTTTGGGAGCAGGAGTAAATCATTCAGTCTTTGGAGCCTGCCCTGCGATTCAGTGAGATTATATATTCTATCACTTTAGCTCCCTTTTCTGTCCACTCCTCCATAACCCTAAACTCCTTGTTCATCAAAAACTTATCTAACTCGGTCTTCAATAGATTCAATAACCAAGCCTCCACTGCTTTCTGGGGAAGAGCATTCCTCAGAATAAATTAATGACCATTTCCTTCTACCTGTCTTGAAATGGGGAGCTTTTACTTTGAAACTCTGCCCCCAACTTCTCACATCTCCACAACTTCAACATCCTCCCGGTGTTTATGCTCTCGAGTCCCTCCCAGGATCTTATGTGTTTCAAGATCACCTCTCATTTTCATAACCTTCAATTTTGCTAAGCCCCAGCCAGTTCAACCTTTCTTCATAAAGTCAGCCCTTCATCCCAGGAATGAGTTGAGTGGACCTCCTTTAAACTGCTAATGCAATTATGTATATTTTTCAAATAAATAGGCCAAATCTGCACACAGTATTCCAGAAGTGGTTTTGTCAAGGCCCCAGTACAGCTTCTGTAAAACAACTCAAGACAATTGAATACTGTGATTTTCTATTTGATTTAAAAAGACATTGGTTACCTACTTTTTTGATCTTGTCATCCACTATATATAACAAACAAAGTATGTTTAAAGTAGCAGCTCACTTGGAGCTTGGCTTTACCTAACACAATCATTGGAGTTCTTCGAAGTGTAGCTGTATGCCATGATGAGAGCATACCAGAGGGATGAACTTAATTGACCAAATGGCATTTATTGTTGTTGATTTTTAACTGTATAACTAGTCTATACTATAACTGTATAACTCTATAACTATAAATTGTCGAAAGAAAGTTAAAAAATGTTGCATTTTGTTCACAAATCACTATTTTCAGTAAAAATTATGATTTCATAGAAGTTCTTTATTTTTCAGAGATACAACGCATACAGCAGAGCAGTAGAGCTTCCCAGGGACTTAATGGAGATCTTTACTTTTCAAATGTCCAGTCCAGTGACAGCCGGAATGACTACCTTTGTTTTGCACATTTTTCCAGAACGAGAACAATTGCACAGAAAGAACCCATTAGTTTGATTGTTAAACCATGTAAGTTTACATTATTTTCATAACTTAACATAAATAGATAACAATACATAGATCTATCATCTCAAGACCAAGGGATGTGGTTATTAAGAAATGAACATTAACAAAAAGTTACAAGGTGAAGATATCAGAAATGCCAACTTAGTCAAATATAATTGTTAATAAAACATTGTGCTCTCCATAAGCTTTCATGCTGTCAGTTCTTGATGTCTTGTAGAACTGCATACATTCTGTTTTGAATACATTATGTTCCTTCCACCTAGACCATTCATGAAACCAGTTGACACTTACATTCTGTTGTATTTCTTGAACGTGCCCAACACTCAGCACATCTGCTCTCTTATTGAGTCATCCTGAAACTCCTTTTAGCACATAGCTTTGAGAATGATTTTCAGTTGTTGAGAGTTATTTATTTTAGATTCAAATGGACTGATGTCTTAAGTAGGCATAAATGATCCCTAGGACTACTTGGGGCAAGGATTCAAAATTCCACTATTTCCACAATTATTTCCAGTCAGATCTTCCAGACCTTTGAGATACAAAGGCAAGCTTTTAACATGCAAAAAGGTGACATATCAATCGTTATATTGCCTGCGCTTGTGTGTGCAATCTGTGTTTTTCTATGCAACCTATTGTTCAGCATACCTTTCTAGAGTACCTTCTACTGGATAACTTCAAGACAACCATCACACACTAAAGAAGTTATTAGCTCTGTGCAATCACTTCTTCTTTGCTCTTGTGTCATTGGACCACCCTTTCCTCCAAATGATCCCTGTGTAAAATCTCATTCATTGCACAATGACTAATGCTTTGATTGTTTCAGTTTTTAGACAGTTTTTTCTACATTGCTTTTATTCGGTTGTTATTACTAATTTTAGGACACGTAAGTACAGATTTTAGCCTAATAGATATATATAACATATTTATTATATGTATCTGTATGTAGATAGGTATGAACAATATAGATGACTTCTCCTAGCTGTGACTCCAGAATATTAGTCTTTTTAATTAAAATTGTACATTTGAAAGTTAGTCTTAAGAACATGGATCTCTCACCTTTAGCAAGTCAGCCAAAAAAGCAGTGAAACTTGGGATTATCAAGCAGTGGAATTTTTTTTTGCTTCACCAAATGTCACTTCCAGAATATAAGTTTTATCTCTTGAAAAGAAAACATCCAAGCCATTAGTGGTTGCTTTTCCCCACATAAGTGCTCTCTGCATCTCGTTTATTCCCAGGTTCCCACTAAGCTGTACAGATGCACAGCCCCCAAGTAACCAAAAAGTAACATACACTAGAAGAAATGGGCTGTGCACAACAATTTTTTTTTTTATTGAGAACATTGGTGAGGATTTCCTTTCATGATATTGAAATATCATGAAAGAAAATTTTCCTTTCCTTTGCAACTCCAGCTATTTGAAACAAATCAGGTAGCGGATGAAGGATTTTCATCACAGGGATCTTTTTTTTCGTTGACCTTAAAATGCAATAATTTCCTCAATTCTGTAAAGAGGCATGCAATTGACTCAATTCGAAAGAGTGTTTACTTTGAGGTGAACAAACCGTTAAAACAATCATTAGAATATAGCTTTTCTCTACATGTCTACTTAAACACAGCTGGAGATCTCCACCCCCCACACACAGCTTACAAAAGAGCCTTTCCAGTCACATAGTGATGTGATCAACCTCATCCAAGAATGTTTTACACTTCCACTAGGGAACATTACACTAACCAGTGTGTCTTGCTGCAGACTGCAATTGCAACATGTCCGGCTTTGCATATGGAACAGTGTGACATGCATCCTGTGCACTGTGAATAAACTAGAGACATTTTCAGCATTTAGACCTTCTTTGTTCCTTCATACCCGTTTCTACTCCAGGGACACAGAGAAGAGAATATCTTATCTGATATTCTCTCAATCTTTTATCTCACTCTTTGTCTGCATGTAAATGCTGGGCATCTTGAAACCAATTTTAATCCTTAGGGGAAAAAAGGGTCTATCCATTTTAAAGACATCTGCCGAGAGATAAAATGCAGTTTATTGACCTGTTTCACTTGAGGACTGAGAATTATTACAGCAAAAAATATTTGGTATGATTACATTTGATTTCTCTAATCTTTGAATCTGAAGTTCTCAGTAAAGATTTCTTTTTCCTGATTTAACATACTTCCACTTTGAGGGAGGAGAAATCTCGGGATCTTCAATCTTTTTCTTCTCTTTTTTCAGCCAAATAATTCTACAATTGGTCAAAGTAGATGAAATCCAGTTGTCTAATATTGTACTTTTATTGCTACAATAGCTTATAAGTTATCATTCAAGATTTTCAGTCAGAGTCTTGTGCTCATTAATTTACTGAAAATAAATTTTCCTGTCTGAATTTGTAGCTTTACATTTTAGAATATGTTATCCTGTGCCCTGTAGTTTTGCTTCCCTCATCAGCACAATTATCCTGCTGCTAAACAGACATCACAACAAAGGTTGTCATATCCTGTTTCTGCCAAAAATTGGCATTAGAATTAACCTTAATTGCTGGAAATAAAAATATTTCTCCTAATATTTCCATTGCATGATTGTAATGAAATTTCATATCTGTAAAATAATTATGTCCATCTTATCAGTTCCCTGTTTTCTTCCGTTACCTTTCCATCTGACAATACATTAACTTCTGTCCTCAAGCAAGTGTGTCTCTGAGGGCTTGAGACTTGAAGTATTAAGCTTCAACACCATGCACAATTGGCACATCTATTATCTCACAAATATGAAATGTGTTAGTCCAGGATAAGATGTGGCCTTTTCCATTTGGGTGGTAAATATTTCTGCTGGCTGGCAGCTGCACGAAGGAACCTTCATGAAGAATGTTACAGAGAATCAGACTGATCAGTACAGAAAACAGTCTTGTTCAAATAATAAACTATTAGGTCAGCTATGTTCACTGTTTCAGTGACCTTCATTTAAATCTGTAAAATTTAATTCCCTGCTGGAACTCTAACAAGTTCCTTCAGACTATTCTCACTCAAACTGTGTCAGTGCCCCCCAAGTATCTGTCACATATCCTGCTTCAAACATTTTCCTTTATTGTAAGAGATACAATGCTATAGTTCTGGCATGGCAGCCAGAGATGCAGTTAGAATTCTCTTGAAAGGCTGGGGAAAAAATGTAGATCTCGGGTGATTCAATGCACCAAATATATTTGGAGGGTTGCTGCTTGCTTTTCAAAACAAACATTTGATGAGGAAATCAACCATCTTTTTAGCTTTACATAGTGACTTGTTTTTTGAGGTTACATGGCTTCACTCCAATAATGTGATCATCTTTATCAGAAATGCACTCTGTCATGGGGTAAAATCAAATGATCTGACTATTCAGAAGTTGCTTGGTTTAGTTTCCCAGGATATCTCTGCCATGTTTATTTGAAGCTATTTATTGTCACCGCTGGTTGTTTTAGCAATTAGTACAATTTAGATAATCTGCATAATTATTTGCATTTTGTTGGTCACCATGTGAGGCTTGCTATATCGCTCGCTAACAACGAGACTGGGAATATCAGTGGAGAGATAGGTCTGTATGTTTCTCCCTGTACAATGCACGTGCATTGCAGTGTGAAAATGAGATCTCAAGTTCATAACCTACTTCTTCACTTCTCATGCAGCATCATTTTCCAGTAGAAAATCAGAAACATAATACATGGTGACATTTTACCTGGAAAGTAATGATGAGGCCACCAGCACTTAGCTGATTTGTGCAAATTTCTGGTGACCGCACGTGTACTTAAATATAAAAATCCAGAAGTTGCAAGTACTACTTGGTGCTACAAATGGCAGTCAGTGGGGTTAAGTGCTACGCTTGCGAGATATGGGAGGTCTGTGATGCTTCCAGCCTCTCGGATGATTACATCTGCAAGAAGTGCACCAATTTGCAACTCCTTACAGACTGCATGGATAGGTTGGAGCAGCTGTTGGATGCACTTAGGAGCATGAAAGTGGTGGAAAGCACCATAGCTTTAGAGGTGTGGTCACACCCAAAGTACAGACATATGGATGGATGACTGCTAGAAGGGGCAGGCAGTCAGTGCAGGAATCCTCTGTGATTGTCCCACTCTGTAACAAGTATATAGTTTTGGGGCGATGGCCTATCAGGGGCTAACAGCAGCAGCAGCCAGAGCAGTGACACCGCGCTAGCTCTGTTGTTAAGCAGGGACGGACAAAGAGCACTAGAGCAATACTAATGGACTATATAATTAAGGGTGCAGAAAGGTGCTTCTGTGGATGTGAAAGAGACTCCAAGATAGTATGTTGCCTCCCTGATATGAGGGTCCGGGATGTCTCTGAACGGGCAGAAAGCATTCTGAAGGGAGAAGATGAACAGCAAGTGGTTGTGGGACATATTGGTACTAACAACATAGGTAGGAAGAATGATGAGGTCTTGCAGGAGCAGTTTTAGGGAGTTAGGTAGAAAGTGAAAAAGCAGGATCTTTACGGCTGTAACATCAGGATTACTCCCTGTGCCACATGCCAATGAGGCTAGAAATAGGAAGATAGTACAGCTTAACATGTGGCTGAACAGGGAGGGTTTTGGTTATCTAGATCAATGGGATCTCTTCTGGGGCATGTGGGACCTGTATAAGAAGGATGGGTTGCATTAAACTGGAAGGACATAAATATTCTGGCCAGAGTCACACAGGAGGACTTAAACTAGTTTGGCGGGCAGGGAGAAACCAAAGCAAAAGTGAATTAACTGAAGGGAAACCAGAGAGTAGAGTCAGTAAGACTTCAAGAAAGAGCAAGCAGAGTGCGGTTGCTAATCAAAGAGAGTCTGGCGGACTGAAATGTATTTGTTTCAATGCAAGAAGTGTAACGGGTAAGGCAAATGAATTTAGCGCTTAGATTTGTACTTGGAACTATGATGTTATTCCTATTACAGAGACTTGGTTAATTGAAGGACGGGATTTGGCAGCTTAACATTCCAGAATACAAATGTTTCAGTTAGAATAGAGGAAGATGTGAAAGGGGTGGGAGAGTTGCACTGCTGGATAGAGAGAATCTCACAGCTGCATTGCGAGAGAACACCTCAGCTCATATAAGGCTCATACAGTGGGGCAATATGAGTAGAGCTCAGGAATAAGAAGGGTATGGTCACAGCCAGTGAAGATAGAAGAATAGATATGTAGGCAGATTTTGGCAAGATGTAAAATTAACAGGTTTACTGTGGTGGGAGATTTTAACTTCCCCTATATTGACTGGGACTCAACATTTGTAGGGGTGTGGATGGGGCAGAGTTTGTAAAGAGAATCCAGGAGGGCTCCTTGAAGCAACATATAGATAGTCCAACTGAGGAAGGGGCCATACCGGACCAGATATTGGGGAATGAGCCTGGCCAGGTGGTCGATGTTTCAATAGGGGAGCAGTTTGGAAACAGTGATCACAATTCAGTAAGTTTGAAGGTACTGATGGATAAAGATAAGTGTTGTCCTGAAGTGAAGGTGTTAAATTTGGGGAAGGCTAATTACAACAATATTAGGCAGGAACTGAAGAATGTAGATTGGAGGCTAATGTTTGAGTGCAAATCAAATTCTGGCATGTGGGAAACTCCCAAGTATAAGTTGATAGGAATTCAACTTACAGCAGGACTCCCACCCCCACTGATCTCACCTAAGCCCATTCCTGTAAGGCTGAAGGTTAAGTATGGCAATGAGCCTGGCAAAGGGTATGTTGAGGTCAAAAAGCAGGTAATGGGGTTCTTGAAAAATATTAAGGTAGACAAGTACCCAATGCCTGTTGGGATATACCCCAGAATACTAAAAAAGGCAAAAGATGAATTCACTGGGGCCTTAGGAGAAATCTTTATGTCAACACAGCTACACAGGAAGTACACACAGAAAGAAATCTCACAACATCAGGTTAAAGTCCAAAAGGTTTATTTGGTAGTACAAGCCATTAGCTTTCGGAGCACTGCTCCTTCATCAGGTAAGTAGGATTCTATTCACAGACAGGGCATATAAAGACACAAACTCAATTTACAAAATAATGGTTGGAATGTGAGTTTTTACAGGTAATCAGGTCTTAAAGGTAAAGATTTCTTTATTTCTTGATTACCTGTAAAGATGTGCATTCCAACCATTATTTTGTAAATTGAGTTTGTGTCTTTATATTCCCTGTTGTGAACAGAACTCCCACTTAGCAGATAAAGGAGCAGGGCTCCGAAAGCTAATGGCTTGTACTACCAAATAAACCTGTTGGTCTTTATTAGTGTCTCACTCACTTCACTGAGTTTTTCGAGGAAGTGACGAAGATGACTGATGAGGGAAGGGCAGTAGATATTACCTACATGGACTTCAGTAAAGCCTCTGACAAAGTCCCTCATAGCAAACTAGTGCAGAAGGTGAAGTTGCATTAGATTGGAGTTGAGCCGGCAAGGTGGGCACAGAATTGGCTCAGTCATGAAGACAAAGGGTAGCAGTGAAAAGATGGCATTTCTGATTGGAGGGCTGTAACAAGTGGTGTTTCTCAGGGATCACTACTGGGATCTTTGCTGTTTGTAATATATATAAATGATTTGGAGGAAAATATACCTGATTTGATTAGTCAGTTTGTGGATGACACAAAGTTTGATGGATTTGTGGATAGTAATGAAGACCATCAAAGATTACAGCGGAATATGGATCAGCTGGAGACTTGGGTAGAAAGATGGCAAATGGAGTTTAGTCCAAACAAATGTGAAGTAATGCATTCTGGAAGGTCTAACGTAGATAAAAAGTATGTAGTAAATGGCAGAAGTGTTAAAAGTATTGATAGCAGAGGAATTTGGGTGTACAGGTACACAGGTCACAGAAAGTGACAATGCAGATAGAGAAGACAGTCAAGAAGGCAAACAGCATGCTTGCCTTCATCAGCCAAGACACTGAGTTTTAAAAATTGGCAAGTCATGTTGCAGATTTATAGAAGCTTAGTTTGGCTGTTCTTGGAATATTCATCCATTGCGACCCATAACTTTTCTGTTAGTTGTGATGGGAGATGTGCATCTGCGATCTTGAACAGGGATTTGCACATGCACCAAGAATGCATGCGCATCTCCCAGAACCGACAGGGGAGGGGGTGGTGCCCCTAGGCATAGGCACTGTGGCAGTGCCAGCCTGTGCCCCCAGCACTACTCAAGGAGCTAAGTACCCATGCCCAAAATGCCCGTGCCAAGGGAGGGAGGCCTATTGTGGGCAGAGCCTAGGGTGATCAGTGGGGTGGGGTTTGCTGCTGCCACCCTGCTGGACAGAATCGATCTGGGATGGAAGGAGGGCAGTTTTTGGGGTGGGCTGGGGACTGGTCTTCTGGGGATGGGGGGAATGCATCTGGGGAGGTCTGATGCCAGGATAGGGTGGGTGTCAGCGGGGAGGGGGGTACTGCCAGGGTGAGGGGTCGGGGATGGGAGGGCTCGCCACTGCTGGGAGGTGGGGCCTGGATTTCGGGCACTCTGGGACATTGGGGTGTCAGGGCTGGCCCAGGAGTTGCTATGAAAGGGGTCACAGGGGGCACTGGAGGGCAATTGAGCTGACCTGACAGTT
The DNA here is from genome assembly GCA_024679065.1 of Sphyrna mokarran. Classification (NCBI taxonomy): domain Eukaryota; kingdom Metazoa; phylum Chordata; class Chondrichthyes; order Carcharhiniformes; family Carcharhinidae; genus Sphyrna; species Sphyrna mokarran. The sequence goes on from JAGIQG010000003.1 coordinate 93,043,369, forward strand.
TGGGGCCACTAACTATTGTGCAGAGTTCCAGAACTGTCAAACTCTGGTGCAAATAGGCCCTGCCTCCTTTGGGTTTTTAATGAGATTCATGATTGGGACCTCTTTAATACACGGTGCAGAAATTCAGGCGAGAAGCTGAACTGACAGTACAGTCAGGATTTAGAAGAATTCTCCCACCAATTCAGCAGGAGAATCACCCCCACAATGTTTAATTCTAGTCACCACATTACCAGAAGGATATAGCGGCTTTAGAGAGGGTGCAGAGGAGATTTACCAGGATGTTGCTTGGTATGGTGAGTGTTGGCTATGAGGAGAGGTTGGAGAAAATGGTTTGTTCTCACTGAAGCATCGGAGGTTGAGGGGAGACTTGATAGAAGTCTACAAGATGTTGAGGGTATGGACAGAGTGGATAGTCACAAGCTTTTTCCCAGGGTGGAAGAGTCAATTACTAAGGGGCATAGTTTAAGTTGCGAGGGACAAGATTTAAAGGAGATGTACAAAGCAAATTTTTTACTCCTGCTGTATTACTAGATTTCCATTCCAGTGAAAGTGGATATGATAGCAACTTTTAAGGGTCATCTTGACAAATATATGAATAAGATGGGAATGGAAGGATGTGGTCCCAAGAAGGGTAGGAGATTTCAGTTAAATTGGGCAGCATGGTCAGTGCAGGCTTGGAGGGTGAAGGAGCCTGTTCCTGTGCTGTAATTTTCTTTGTTCTACTTCTTTGAAAGTTGCACAAGAACACTGGGGGCGATTTTTCCAGCTGGTGCAGCAGGCCGGGACAGATCAGTATAGGCCGCTCTGCCAGCTTCCTGCTGGGCACCTGGGTCTTGCACATTTTTCAGCCAAAGATTTTCAGTGTCCTATGCTCCGTGCCAGAAATTGGCATGGAGCTGATTACAATGTGGAAATTTTCATTTCCATGTGATTAGCAGGCCTGGGAATCATTCACTCCAGCGGGATTTTCAACTTTTCGCCACATGGGGAGCAGGAGCTGACCCCACTGGAGGGAACAGAGGCCATTGAGACCCCCTCACGAGGTTTGGGTAATGAGGGGTGCCCCTTAGGCAGTGCCAGCCTGGCAACTTGGCACTGTCCAAGGAACAAACTGGCACTGCCCACCTGGCATTGGGCAGTGCCAAGAGTGTGGAACTAGAGGGGTGCGCGGTGGTGCCTATTGGAGGGGAGCGATCAGTGAGGGTGGGGGGTCCTGCTGCCACTCTGCATTTGAGATTGCTGTGATATACAGATGCCAGCGTTGGATTGGGGTGGTAAGAACTCAGTAAGAATTTAGCAACACCAATTTATAATCCAACCGATTTATTTGATAATAAAAAAGTGAGCTTTCAACACTCTGTGTCTTCCTCAGGCAAATGCAGTGTTCTGGTCTGCAATAGCACACATCAGCACAGACAGTCAGAGATTGCTGATTAGAATGCGAATCCTTACATCTAACCTGCTATTCAAGTGTTAAAGTGGCTAACAATGTGTGTGAAGGGATCCTGAGCATTGTTAGAGAATTGTGTATTTTCTCCAGACAGCACAGTAAGTGAGGTTTTTTGCTAACCCAGGCAAGTTACGGGGGTTACAGATAGTGTGTCATGAATCCAAGATCCCTGTTAAGACCGTCCTCATGTGTGCGGAGCTTGGCTATCAGTCTCTGCTCAGCGACTCTGCGCTGTCGTGTATCACGAAAGCCCCCTTGAAGAACATTTACCCGCAGGTCGGAGGCCGAATGCCCATGACTGCTGAAGTGTTCGCCCCCAGGAAGGGAACTGTTTTGCCTGGTGATTGCTGAGCGATGCTCATTCATCCGCTGTCGTAGTGTCTGCATGGTCTCCCCAATATACCATGCTTCGGGACATCCTTTCCTGCAACGTATTAGGTAGACAACGTTGGCCGAGTTGCAAGTGTATGTACCGTGTACCGGGTGAATGGTATCCTCACGTTTGATGATGTCGTCCATGTCTATGATCCGGCATGTCTTGCAGAGGTTGCTGTGGCAGGGTTGTGTGGTATTGTGGTCACTGTTCTCCTGAAGGTTGGGTAGTTTGCTGCGAACAATGATCTGTTTGAGGTTGTGCGGTTGTCTGAAAGCAAGAAGTGGGGGGGTTGGGATGGCCCTAGCGAGATGTTCATCGTCATCAATGATATGTTGAAGATTCCGGAGAAGATGTCGTAGCTTCTCCGCTCCGGGGAAGTACTGGACAACAAAGGGTACTCTGTCCACCGTGTCCCGTGTTCGTCTTCTGAGGAGGTCAGTGCGGGGTCAGCTCCTGCTCCCCATGTGGCGAAAAGTTGAAAATCCCGCTGGAGTGAATGATTCCCAGGCCTGCTAATCACATGGAAATGAAAATTTCCACATTGTAATCAGCTCCATGCCAATTTCTGGCACGGAGCATAGGACACTGAAAATCTTTGGCTGAAAAATGTGCAAGACCCAGGTGCCCAGCAGGAAGCTGGCAGAGCGGCCTATACTGATCTGTCCCGGCCTGCTGCACCAGCTGGAAAAATCGCCCCCAGTGTTCTTGTGCAACTTTCAAAGAAGTAGAACAAAGAAAATTACAGCACAGGAACAGGCTCCTTCACCCTCCAAGCCTGCACTGACCATGCTGCCCAATTTAACTGAAATCTCCTACCCTTCTTGGGACCACATCCTTCCATTCCCATCTTATTCATATATTTGAGGTCGTCTTCTGAGGAGGTCAGACACCTCCAGACGCTGAAGGATGCCCTCGTGAGAACAGGATATGGCGCTCGACTCATCGATCGACAGTTCCGACGTGCCACAACGATAAACCGCACTGACCTCCTCAGAAGATGAACACGGGACACGGTGGACAGAGTACCCTTTGTTGTCCAGTACTTCCCCGGAGCGGAGAAGCTACGACATCTTCTCCAGAGTCTTCAACATGTCATTGATGACGATGAACATCTCGCTAGGGCCATCCCACCCCCCCACTTCTTGCTTTCAGACAACCGCACAACCTCAAACAGATCATTGTTCGCAGCAAACTACCCAACCTTCAGGAGAACAGTGACCACAATACCACACAACCTGCCACAGCAACCTCTGCAAGACATGCCAGATCATAGACATGGACGACATCATCAAACGTGAGGATACCATTCACCCGGTACACGGTACATACTCTTGCAACTCGGCCAACGTTGTCTACCTAATACGTTGCAAGAAAGGATGTCCCGAAGCATGGTATATGGGGGAGACCATGCAGACACTACGACAGCGGATGAATGAGCATCGCTCAACCATCACCAGGCAAAACAGTTCCCTTCCTGTGGGCGAACACTTCAGCAGTCATGGGCATTCGGCCTCCGACATGCGGGTAAATGTTCTTCAAGGGGGCCTTCGTGACACACGACAGCGCAGAGTCGCTGAGCAGAGACTGATAGCCAAGTTCCGCACACATGAGGACGGTCTTAATAGGGATCTTGGCTTCATGACACACTATCTGTAACCCCGTAACTTGCCTGGGTTAGCAAAAAACCTCACTTACTGTGCTGTCTGGAGAAAATACACAATTCTCTAACAATGCTCAGGATCCCTTCACACACATTGTTAGCCACTTTAACACTTGAATAGCAGGTTAGATGTAAGGATTCGCATTCTAATCAGCAATCTCTGACTGTCTGTGTGGATATGTGTGCTATTGCAGACCAGAACACTGCATTTGCCTGAGGAAGACACAGAGTGTTGAAAGCTCACTTTTTTACTATCAAATAAATCGGTTGGATTATAAATTTGAGATTGCTGACAGAGGGCGGGAGGATGAAGATCGGGTGAGATTTAGAAATTTTGGCCAACAGTTATCAAAAACACTCCATCAACCTGACTTACAAACCTTGGTGAGAAAGAGAAGAGGGGGAGGTGGTGGGTGGTGCAGGAGGCACTGGGAGGCTGCTGACTGCCGGTGAAGGAATATCAGGAGATCGAGGCTGGCTAAGTTGGAGGGGGGTGGATGGGAGGACAACGACATAGTGACTGACCCAGTGAAGTCTCGGAGGCCAGAGATTGTGGGTGGAGCAGTGGAGGGTTTGGCACGGAGAGCAATGGGAGGTTGCTGGGTTGCTAGTGATTGGACTGGTCAGCAATCGGGAGGCCAGTAACATAGGGCCACTACGCATGCGCCAATCTTACCGCTGACAGACTGGTGCATGCACATTGGCATACTCAGTGCTATGCTGCTGGCCCTACTCTCTGATATTCAGAGGGAATCCTGCTTGGACTTCTATGTGATACATAGAGTGTCAGATATTCATTTTGAAAATCATGCAAATAATGGATTTCGGATTTTTTGGAAGAATTCCGGCCAGTATCTCAGTCTAGCGTTCAATTCGGTTGCATTTGACAGTGTAAATTTCCTGTGCTGACATTGTAGATATGGAATAAAATTTCTGTACAGCATTCTTGCCTAAAATCCTGGAATAAATCTTAATTACTGCCAGACTACCTTTCCAACACTAAATACTAACTTTTTCCAAATTCAGAATCTTTAAATTAAATTGGGGATTTAAAAAATGTGTTGAAAAAAAATCATCCTCTTTTAATTTATTCTTATTCAATCTTCACACAATTTTTGGCTTTCTGTAGCTGATTTGACATTCAGTTATCTAGGTGAATTTAAGTTCTCTGGTTCAGTTTTAATCATGTTTTGCAATTTGATGTTTAAAGGAGATACCCAGTTACGTGCTGTGTGTTCATAGAGGCCCCAGATGCCCAGTATAGGGTGTCATGACATTTGAATGTTCTGCTCACAGTAACTTGCAGTGAAAAACCTACAGGCACTCTGGGTGCAAGTGCAGGTTGAATGAATGGCTGTTGTTGTCCATTCGATGCAGAGATTCCTTCAGTTACTACTTGATTCCGCATTTGTTCTGCATTGTTGAGAAGCCACAAAGGCTAATATAGGACCCTGCTGTTAGCTGTGGAATCTGCTGATCATTTTGGAGAGGCTTTGCAAGGCCTTCATGTAAGTTTGTTATTCTGCAAACACCCTCCCAATCACATTGGCACCCTGATATTCTTCAAATGCTATAGAGCTAAAAGTTGTCATTTATTTGGCCTCCACTTGGGAATACTCTTTACTTACACTTCTTTCTTTGGCTTCCTTGTATGTTGTGAAATGTCAAGTTTCCCACACCACATTAAAACTATCCATATCCCTCCAAATGATAATTCAGAGTGATGATGAATGGTAATGGGGTGAATTTCAGCTATTTGTCCCTTCCACTAGGTACCAACTAGGTTTTGTTGACTCATTCGCTCCTTCTGCTGATTCAATCCTGTTTCAAAATTTCTTGGAGAGAAAAACAATTTCATGCTAGCTGATGTTTCCTTATTCTTGTAATGGATGAAAATGTTCAATTAATTTGAACCCCGCTGTAGCTCAGTATGCACAAGATTCTCCTTTGTTTTTCCTGCTGGTATTATTTTACCTTTTGGTTATAAAAGAGTGATTTTCAATGGGTTTAAATAATTAAATTTATCGACAGTGCAAATGTGAACCAGTCTTTCCAAGACATGATCCGGTACTGACCACAATGTGCAGGAATAGGTTCTTGTTCTATCTAGTTTTAGTTTTCCAAACTGAAATGACTATAGATAACTACAGGTGGCCTCTGTCTCAAATTATTGAGGAGATAAAAATCAGTTCCCATTCCCACTTTTGATCATTATTCAATGATCGCTTTAAGCATAAGCCAGGGTTTAATGATAATATTCATTGCAACTCTGACATTCATATGATTCTGCAGTTGCTAATATTTATTCAGTAGGTTCATCGACAATGAAAGATTGAGCAATATGACAAGGATTGACATTAATGCAAACATTCTCTAGCCTAAGTCATTAAGAGAGACACATTTGATATGTTGATAACAAGATTTATTTTACAAAGTCTGCCTTTACAGTGAGCTTGTGCTAAGCTTTATATGTCTCTAGTCATGCATGTTGTGTGTATAAATCATTTTTCTGTTAATCATTTTTACTCCATACTTAAGTTTTTAATATATTAAAATTACTGGGTTTTTTTCTGTTGCCTTTTTGTTTTTATTTCTTGTTAACATTGTTTTATTTGTTCCAGTTGTTCTTCCCAATGACACAGAGTCACCTGGCAGTGACATTGATTTGTCCGCTGGTGAGTTCTATTAAATATTGAGTGAGGCCGCTTGGACACTATTTCTAATAACTGCGTACTAACAGCTGCTTATACTTTCAGCGTTGTACACTATGCATTAAATGTTATGACTGTATCTGTCACTGAGAATTCAGAACTCACCATCAGGAATAATGTCATCCATCTGACTTTGAAACTTTGATTTAAGCTAGATGTAACGCAAAATCAGGCATACTCAAAACATAGATGCAGTACAAGTAATGCCTGTTGAATTTCAAGCTGGAAAATAGACAGTGATGGCGCCATTCCAGGGTGTTTTTTACTGCCACTGTTCTACTTTCTGTGCATCCCAAATTTATTGTCCCACTTTATTATAATTTTCTTTAATGGTTATGGATGGACCTTCTTTTATTCATTCTTGCCTTATTGACATAATCAATATATTTGAGAAAGCGTACCAACTAAGTTTTGGTAACAGAGTAGCTTTTTAATGCAGCACCCTAACTCCTTCTGCATCACATTGGACCAAGAACATTGAATGTCAGCAACATTCACAAAGCAATGCTAAATATTCCATGAATGTGCCTTTCTGTTTCCCGTGTTCTCCATCATTTAATCGCCAATATAAATAGTAGTTTCAAAGTACCTCATCTTATTCTGAGAAATTAAAAAAATTGCAAATGATAAGTAGGTTTCCATAAGCCTTTTAAACAAAACCTAAAAAGATACTTGCAATCTATTTGGTGTCTTTGTTCAGCTACTTGTCCAAACTAACCTGGGATAATATTCCATGATATAATATATTCCCAATGTTCATCATTTGATGTATATTTGTAATACTTGAGAAATTAGTTGAGAATAGTAATAATTGAGAATGACCAGAATAATAACTTTTTTGTCCAACCACTCTTATCACTTGACTGATTTAAGCAAGTATGTTAACAACATTTATTGACATTGGTGATAGGATGTTTTCCCAATAACATGCACAATTTTTGTATTGCCACTAAGTTTGGTTGTTTTTTTTTGTGCGTGAAATATCTTACAAAAATATTTAACTTTAGGCTGCTAACAAGTAAAGCTCTTGACTGTTAAAAAACCAAAAATAGAATGTTATCTTAAATATTCAACACAAATACCATCTGTCTGTGCGTCTCTGCTATCCATCTTGAAAGTTATACATCTCATTCCTAGAATTTAACATCTTTTTGCAGGAGATAACACATTTTGTGTTTAAGATTCTGCATAGCCTAGGGAATGCTTTAAACAGAATTAGAATAATTACAATCCCTGAGTATGCATGTAAGATGTTTTCATATGAGCATGTATAGCCTTTGGCTCAGAAACCATGCTTGCATTTGCCAGGGTCTTACACAAGGAACAGTAGAGGGCGAAGCGAGTTACATTCTTACATTCTTTAACTTGTTCATCCAATGTTTCTCGTGTAGATTTGAATATTTTTATAGAACATGAGTTTTTGTCCAGGTTTAAGGACATTAGGATTGATTTTACAGCTCGCTGCCAATATATTTGAAGGTGGCGGGCAGTGGGGAGGTTTGCACAATTAAACAAGTAGTCTGCCCACCATCATTCTGTCTCCCATTTTACTGAATACCAGGAAAATGTCAGGCAACCTGCCTGCCCTTGGGCCTATTAAAATCCTTAAGTAGTAAATGAATGGCCACTTCAGGGCATTGCTCTAACTTCATCCTACATTACATGTTGCAGGGGAAGGTGGAGGCAAGGAAGGCAGTCTGATAGCTTTCACTCAACAGGCTGCTGTCTGGCAGGAAGGTTCGGTCCCTAAGAGCCAGCCACCTCGTTGCTGGGCAGGCCTGTTTCAAAATCCCTGGGCTTGCTGGTGCTTCCTCTTTAGGGTCTGCTCGTAATCCCAGCAGTGGCCACTATTATGGTGCTGTTGGAATGGGACTGGATGAAGGACGAGGTTCCAATTTAAATCTTGCTGCAGGCCACCTGGGTTTCAGGGAGGTGCGCTGCTGATGAACGTTACAGTCAGGGAGGCAAAAGACCAAGTTGCTCTGTCGAATCCAGCCCATTGTGTAATTTTGTGTAATGTTGCGATTTGTTTTGATGTCAACACATTGACTGAGAAAGAAACATCTGTTCACCAAATTCACTGTCTCTGTGTAGTTTTAATAATATAATGGTATTTCTGTTTTTTTTTAATACATTATTCTGAACCTTCAGAAATGATCTTGTAACAGGTAAAACATTTTTAAATTAGCATAGTCTTGCAGCTATTCAGTTAGCAATCATGCCAACATGCATGCAAGCATAATGATGTTCAGCACACCTGCTGTTCGCATTCACAATCTCTCTAAATAACAGCTTTTGAAATATTCAAAGGCAAAGTCAATTCACAGGAATACTCTGACTTCCAGTAAATTGATGTTCTGCTTAATGATTGTCTGGTACAAAAATTAGGAACAACACAAACACTTTATTTTTAAAACCATTTCACAATGCAGCTAAATATTGCTGTGCAGTGTCATATTACAATGCCATTGTGAAACACAGTATTAGAATGTGGAATATTAGTGGTGAAGTACTACTGACTCAATATTTTGTTTGCCCTTGTAAACTATTTGCATTCTGAATAGTGCACAGTAAGGTTAATTTTTTTAGCTGTTGTTTTTATCTATTTTAACCAAACATTCGTTATAACATGAGTTAAAAAAAATCTGAAGAACCACAGGGGCAATTCTCCCCAAAAGATGTTGGATTAGGTAAAAATGAGAGTAAATCCTGCTGGCCTTTCCAGTGTGATTTTCAGATCGAATCTCCCACACACTACCAGCATGAATTTCACAAATAAAATCAGTGGGCAAAGCCTATTTCTGCTGGAGAAGCCAACAGCATAGCACTGAGCGGGTCACTGAGATCAGCGCATGTGCAGTGGCCCCACACTGCCCCACACTCCAATTGCTGGCCAGTCTCACAATCCCACAATGTTGCCTCTCTGACCTGCACCAGCCCCCCGCCCACCCCCTCCCTGGTGGCCCAATAGCTAGACCCCCAAGCATGTCTGGGCCAGCCTCACACCCCTCCCCCCCACCTTCAGCCCATCTTGATTCTCCCTCAACGCCCCCACGGCAGTCCTGATCTCCCAAGCTGGCTAATCAGATGTAAATTACATTGAAATCAACATTTAAATAATTTCAGTAGCTCCACGCAGATGCTAAAGCAGCACAGCAGGCTAGGAGAATCACCATTCACATCTTGTTATTGCTGAAAAAAGAGACATGTCAATGACATTTTTCATCTTGCACTCGTTAGGACAAATGCAAGAATGCCAAATTTCAAATGATTATAACAATTTATACAATACGAGAAAAGGATGATGATTTCTAGTCAACTCTGATTAAAGTGCTGCCATGGAGAAATCAATGGCAAACTATAGTCTTCTCAAGCTCCCCACTAATTCAAAAATTGCAAAGCTTGAACATATTCCTATTGTTTTCAGAAAACAGGTCCCTGCTAATGAATTTCTACTGCTTCCAGCAATATACATGAGCCACATTATGAACTTGACTGATCATCTTTCATTTTTTGACTCTCAAAGCAATTTGATTTATTAAAATTCCTTTGACAAAATACTTGAGTTACAGAAGAGCAAAGACATTGTTGGCAGTGACTGTGAAGTCATCAAGGCTAGTTTTTTTAATGTCTGGCTCCTTTCATTGTTGGAGTCAAGATATTGGTGACACCTCCCAGTTTGCCATCCACTGTGGTTCAGGGAAGTTCTCTGAGACTGTTTAGTAATTGAGAATTTGATTCAGATCAAGTGAGTGGCTTCATTTAGATTGCAGGCTTTGCCTCGACAGAGGGTGTGCACATGTTACTTTGCACAGGCAGCATGACAACTCTGCCCAACATAAGAACTGAAAAGGATTGGACACTCTCAGCATCCAGGTTGTGTGTTTCCCAAAGCATTGGTGGCATGTAAAAGGGATAATTAGACATGGGAATCTTTGGTTCAACACTGTCTTGGCAGTGGGCACTTCAACACTGACCTCTCCTTAGAGATTCAGACCAACAAAGCTGTATCTATCCCACTCTGATTAGCTACAGCTGCTTCCAGTTGTGAAGTGCCTCATCCTGAAAGAAGAGGAAAGTGAGAGTTGGATAACTTCTTTGGGTAATATAACCATCCAAGTTGAAAATAATTGTGTAAGCTGTCACTTATGCATGTGTGAGACACAGTGGTTACGATTTTACTCCAAAATTCTATGTGCCAATGAGTGGGAAAATGGAAGATTTTCCCATCCATGTTTTGGGCGTACTTAGTGGGATGAATTTGTGGTACTTCACACAAATGGAGTGCCACATTGGTGAGGTGGAGGAGGGGGCTTTATCCCATCAAACAGGCTGGAATTAGTGAGCTGAGTGGGCCACTGAACCTAGGTCGATCTATCAGTGGGGAAATCGGTGCGTGCGCGGGCCTCCCCCATGCACGCCTCCTAATCACCAGCTTCCACGATTATCTGCCTCGCGATTGCATCCCTGCCAACTCCCCCTTCACCCTAACCTCATTCCATGCTAGTTCTGACTCCTCCATATCCCCCCACCCATGGCTGATCCGATCTTCGATTGCCCTCCTCCCTTCATCTCCTATTGATCCCTAATGTAGAATGCATAGCGCCCTCCGTACCCCCTTCATATCACCATTGATTGGTCCCTCATCCTTGGCTGCCCAGTGGGCAGTGCCAGGGTGCCAGGCTTACCCCGACATCCTGGAGCAGGGGCTTCAATAGCCTCTGTCCACGCCGGTCGGGTGATGACGCCTGATCCCCATTCATGGGGACCAGCTTTAATCCTTGATGGTGGGAACCTCTCCTGAGGGGCTATGGGGGATTACATTAGCCCACTGCAGTTACAGGACAATTCTCCTTATTACCTCTCCACCAAGATGTCCGGTGCAACATTTGAAAATGTTGGAGTCTAATCTTTGCTATGTTGTGTCCCTGGTCATATATACTTTCTGCAATACTGCTGACACCTGCATTAGCCAGAATGCAAGTGGTACAGGTTAGCTTTGAATGGTGTTAGCCCCTGTCAATATGTCTAGCTAATAAGCAGTAGAATCAATGCTGACTGTACATGGCAATCGTTGATGTAAGCAGACACAACGAAGTTACCTTCCAGCCTGAGTTATGATCGAGAGCTGCAGATTAGTTGTGCACCATGTTTTATGCACATATTTTCAGAGGCTACCAAATTTACCTCCAATTAGTTAAAATAGTGACAAAGTACAACTAAAGGTTTGAAATACAAAATCTTGGAACACAATGCTGCATCTAGTTTCAATTGACACCTCAAGGTAGTTATAGGGAAAAAAAAACATTGAAAAGCATGAGTTAGTTGGTTTGAGGTCATTCCAATGATGTTGGAATGGCTGAGACTAGTAAACCTAACCGCTTTCAGAAGTGTATGTAATCTTGTGAAAGATGAAAAAATATTTTCGCTGTTATGGTGATATACCTAAATGAAATCATCATTTCCCCACTGACAGATTGATGCAGGTGCAGTGGCTCACTCAGCACACTAATTCCAATTGTTGTGGTAATATGAATGAAATCATCATCAGTCAAATTTAGCTTATTATTTCAAAATTGCATGTTTGTTGTTTAAGAAGGAAATCAGGATATCATTTTTTACAAATCTAGAATTCTCAACCATAAAGTACTGTGGATTGGAGCTTCAAGACTAAGATTGCTTGTTTTTCTTTTAGTAAGAGATACAGAGCTAAGGCAGGTAAACAGGATTAAGGTACAGATCAGCCATAATCTGATTGAATAGCAGAACCAAGCGGCTGAGTTGCCCGCGGTGTTTCCTACTTTCCCGTCCTTTAGCTGAGGTGATAATCCAAATCAGCCTGTTCCAGTAGTTTGACGGGTGTTAAAAAACATTTGTACCGTATAAATGTAATCATAATTCATAAAGCTCAAAATTTGATATTTTAATATGTATTCCTATTTTTGTCCTCAGTTATATTTTCAAGATAATGGGTGCCACTTGCACAATGCTTTTTAAAGTTGATTTGGCAGGGTGTGCATGGCTAGCTTCATCATTTGAAGCCTCAGCTCTGTTTTTAGTTGGATATTTCTGTATGTGGTCAGAGATTCATCGCAACAATAAGTCCAGGAAGACAATTTATGCCCCTTTTTTTTCAGGGCACATTGCACTTCAGAATTGTTATATACCAAAACACTGAGACCACTAAAGCTGCCTTTACTTTTTCAATGTAAGAATGTGTTCATGCTTTAGCTAATGGTCCAACTGTGACAGAATTTATTCCTACTTGTCAGCGTATATATGGGGCCAGACTTTGACCTTGATTTTTGGTCCCCAGTTATTAACTGAATGTACCAACATTGACCGGATTTCTCTGGTCAGTTGCTCACACTTGGCTGCTACTGCTGGCAAGAACAGAGAATTTGGTGCTTAGCTGAACCTCTGTTTAGTGCAGCCGGATGGGAGAATCCCAATTGTGGGTGAGGTGGGAGAATCCAGCCCATTATAATGATAGTCTTGCGTCCCACTCTGAATGCTGTGAAGCAGAGATGTTCTTCTTTTGTAACTTTAATGTAACACTTCACCGTGGGAAAAGGCATATAATACTGCAGGTTGACTTTTGTTGCTATAGTATGCATCTGGTAAGTATCCTTTGTACAATAACACATACACTGTTTAATTGTAAATTCAAAGTTAGTCAAATAAAATTGTTCAGCTACTTTTGAGGGTGATGTATAAAAAAATTTTAATACTATACAGATTTGACAGAGAGCAAATTAATTTTTAACTTCAGAGTCTCAGGTTGTATTGATTTATTTTCACATCTGTTCTTCTGAAATTCTTAGTCAAGCACTAACCAAATTAACACACATGACTTGCCACTTGCTTTGACTTTTGTTTAATTTGTTGAGCTTCTTGTCCAAGTCTTGCCTTGGCTATCAATAATAATCAACATTTACCTGTTCACCTAAAATCAAATCAAATTCAAATTCAATTCCCTTTGTTTTGTAGCAAATTCAATAAAGGATCGGCCGCCAAGATTTCTGACACCTTTTGGCAGCAACTCAAATATTATTGCACTGCGAGGTGAAACTCTTGAATTGGAATGCATTGCTGAAGGCCTGTGAGTAACAAAGAAATAACACTTGAAGCAATTGATGATACAAATTGACAGTACAAAGCAAACAGAGACATTTTAATCTGCAAAAAAAGGTCTTGAGTGGAAATCTAACACATTGTATGAATGCAAAGCTGAAAGTATATTTGATACAGTGAAACATGCCTTTTTATAGTGAAAGATAATGGACAAAGTCTGCCCATTTTATTTCTGTCTAATCTACTAGTGCACTGGCGGTCAGTTCTGTTGTTGGCACAATTTCTTCACCTGCTTATTATTCACATTTAAAGTTGTTTCTGTATTAGGCAATTGCAATATAAATAGTTGCCTGGTGGTACAAAACATGAGTATTGCTTTTCATCATGCCCTCATCAGGACAATTCACAAGAATACCAAATCTAAAGGGAACAACAATTTATTTGGTATGAGAAGAGAGTGTGATTGGTTGGCAAGTGGATTCTGATTGATAAAGGCATTGCCATGGAAAATACACTGGCCAGTTGACTAACAGTCAACTGCCAAGCATTTTAGAAATTTAAACCTGGCAGTTTGACCGATTGGTCAAATATTGCCCTGAGAAATGAGCCTGCGAATGGCTGTCATTTGTTTTGTTTAATGGAAATCAGTGCCAACCAATCAGTACTTTCTCCACATAAAGCATAAAGTGTTGCACCTTTTACCATTGTGCATTCTTGCAAATTGTACTGATGATTGCAAGACAAAAAGCTTCAACAAAAAATGTTTTTTTCAACAATAATCAAATCTAATATTTTCAATTATAATTCAGTAATTAGCACAAAAAATAATTTGTACACTGGGTGAATTGTTAATTTAGTCGGATATATTCGGACTGTTTAGGACCATGGAATTCTGGTTTGCACGATTGGATTATCTCCAACCACTTGTTGCTTTCTCCACAGCCCCACACCACAAATCTCCTGGACTAAGATTGATGGTGACATGCCTAAACGAAAAGCAACTGAAGAGAACTTCAACAAAACTTTGAAAATAATTAATGTGACAGAACTTGATGACGGAAAGTATGAGTGCAAAGCTGAAAATGTATTTGATACAGTGAAACATGCCTTTTCTGTTAGGGTGGAAGGTAAGGGGTCAAGTCTGACCATTTTATTTCTGACTTAGCACCTTCAGTTTGATCACTTTTCAATAGGACAGTGCTGTTTGCAAAGCATTTCCTCAGCAAATAGTACACCAATTGAATTGAAGAAGATTTTAACTATAACCCATTGAAAATATTTAGCCTCTCTAGAAACTTGCATGATCTAATGTGCAATGTCAGCCATGGTTCAGTGTAGCACTTTTGCTTCTGAGTCACAGGGTCCTGGATTCAAATCCCACTGTAGGTTTTGAGCACAAAATATCTTTACTGACACTCCAAAGCAATACTGAGGGAGTGTAGCATTGTTGAATGGTGCCATCCTTCAGATGAAATGTTAAATTCTCATCATCCACCTGTTTGGGTTTTTGTCAAAGGCCCATGGCACTATTTCAAAGAAGAGCTGATAATCATCCCCAGGACCCTGGCCAAAATTTATCCCTTAATCAGCATCACAGAAAATAGCAGATTATCCAGTCATTATCGTATTGTGCTCGTGGAAGTTTACTGTGTGCAAATTGACAAATGCAAAGTGATCCATTGGTTATAAAATTCATTGGAAGGCCTGGTGGTTGTGGAAAACTATACACACATAAGAGGTTTTTTGCTATATGTTTGGCTTCTAATAAGATGTCTGACAACATCAGGTTAGAGTCCAACCAATTTATTAAATAAGTTGGTTGCACTCTAATTTGATGTTATGAGACTTCTAACTGTGTTTACTCCAGTCCAACGCTGTCATCTCCACATCTTGTTTGCCTTCTAAGCATCTTCTAGAAAAAAAACAATCAACACACTGCATTCAATTAATTCTTGTGTAAAAATTAGGCAAATCTTTGGAAAATGAAGCAAGACTATCAAACAAAACCACACAATTTCTAGATAGACCACTAAGTTAATTCTGTCTGGACTTTGTTTAAATGCTATGAGAGCTGTTCTTGAGTTCTCTGCTTGCAGGCAGGACCAACCACAATGCCACTACATGCACCATATGTAGGGTTAGCAAGCAGGTCCTGAATCCACCTGACCCCAGCCAGAATGGGAATTGAACCCCATGCCGTTGGCATCAATCTGATTCACACTGGCTATCCAGACAATTATCCCACTGAAGAGTCAGAGTTGCTATGGAAAACATACACATTTACCCGCATGTTGTAGTTGTAATTAGTGATGGTAGAGGCTCCAATTTTCTTTCTATCACATGGCTAGTCAGGAACCTTTCTCACTCTTATCACCTGCCATTGGTGTAGAAAGGAATTTCAAGTTAACATGGACAAACAGGTTGAGTATTAGCAAGGCATCTTTCTTGGCCATCAAGTCCTGGAGCTAGACTTAAAGTAGACCTTCTGGCTCAGAGGCAGGGACAGTACTCTCCACAAGACCTCCTTCTTTCATAGCTGAGAATATACATGCTAAATCCAAAATGAGGCCAATTTTGCCTGATGAGCCAGGTGTATTAATGATATTGAGAAATAGACATGTTATTTAACAAGATTTATTATCTAATTATTTTTGATGCCCTATGCAACTGTATAAATTTGTGTATATGTGGGTTAAAGATGATCAGATAGCCCATGATAATTACATAGATTGCACGATTAACATGGTTGCAAGTATCTTATAGGTCAATTGATGTGAGTAGGTTTTACCTTTCATACTTAGATCTAGTGAAAGATCTAGTGATCTGTGATGATTTCAGTACATTTAAGAATCTTGGGTGTGAAGTGTTTTTAAGCTTTGAAAGAAGAGGAAATAACCATATCTTAAATATTCTATTCTGCTGATATGAAGTCATCGCATCGAATTATGTCACTTTTTAAAAATATTTCTGAATCACATGAGGAACTTCAAGTTCAGTTTTGAATTGGAATCATTCACCTGCTCCAAGTATTTGGCCACACCTGACCTAGATCACAGCATTACCTATAAATATCAATCTGGAAACGCAGCTCAAGTTCTGCCAGTTTCTCTTATAAATCTCCTGGAAATATTTAGGAAACAGAGATCAATTAAAATGAACTGAAAGAAATGGTTGATAAATCTCCTGGACTGATGAGCTGCATCCCAGACTGTTGAATTTGGCAATTGAGATACTGGATGCATTGATAGTAATCTTTCAAAAGACTCAGCGATGGTTCCTGAAGACTGAAAAGCAGTAAATGTATACAGTAAATGGCAGAACCCATAAGAGTACTGTTAGGCAAAGAAATCTAGGTATACAGATACACAGGCCTCTGAAAGTGACAATGCAGGTGGAGAATGTAGTCAAGAAGGCATATGGCATGCTTGCCTTCATCAGCTGGGGTATGGAGTTTAAAAATTGGCAAGTCATATTGCAGCTTTATAGAACTTAGTTAGCACTTGGAATATAGTGTTCAATTCTAGTCGCCACACTACCAGAAGGATGTAGAGGCTTTGGAGAGGGTACAGAAAAGATTTACCAGGATGTTGCCTAGTATAGAGGGCATTGACTATGAGGAGAGGTTTGGGAAGCTTGGTTTGTTCTCACTAGCGCGACGGAGGTTGAGGGGAGACCTGATAGAAGTCTTCAATATAATGAGAGGCATGGACAGAGGGGATAGACAGAAGCTTTCTCCTAGGATGGAAGAGTCAATTACCACAGGGCATAGTTTTAAGATGCGAGGATCGACGTTTGAAGGAGATGTACGAGACATTTTTTATATAGTAGTGGATGCCTGAAACTCATTGCAGGGGGAGCTAGTGGAAGCAGATATGGTAGTGACTTTTAAAGGGCACCTTGACAACATAAATAGGATGGGAATAGAAGGATATGGTCCCTGGAAGGGGAGGGGGTTTTAATTAAGTTGGGCACCATGGTCAGTGCAGGTTTGGCGGGTCGAAGGGCCTGTTCCTGTAATTTTCTTTGTTTTTTTTAGTCTACATTCTACTCCTATTATCTAATTAAGAAGGGAGAGAATAAATGGAGAACTATTCAGACTTGCTGGTTTGACATCAGCAGGAGGGAAAATATTAGTATCTATAATAAACAATGTAATAACTGAACACTTAGAAAATAATGATATGATTGGTCAGAGTCAATATAGATTTATGAAATGAGTTTTTTGAGGATGTTGCTTGTTGCATAGATAAAGGAGAATTGGAGGATGGCACAGTGGTTAGCCTCACAGCGCCAAGGACCTGGCTTCGATTTGGCCTTGGGTGACTGTCTGTGTGAAGTTTGTACCCATGTACTTGCATGGGTTTCTTCTGACTGCTCCAATTCATCCACAGACCAAAGTTTAGGTGGATTGAGGGGGCTAAATTGTCTCAGTGTCCAAAGACGTCTAAGTTACATGGATTGGCTTGGTAAATGTGTGGGGTTATGGGGATAGAGCAGAGAAGATATTGTTTTGGAGAGTCAGTGCAGACTCTATGGGCCAAATGGTCTCTTTCTGCACTGTAGGGTTTCAATGGATTTTATTAGTGAATGTGATGTATTTGGATTTTTAGAAGGTTTTTGATAAGGTTCTACAAAGGAGATTACTAAACAAACTTAAAGCACATGGGATTGGGGTAACGTACTGATATGGATTTAAATTATTGACAGACAGAAAACAGCGTAAGAATAAACAAGTAATTCTCAGGATATAGGCTGTTACTAGGGTACATCGCAAGGGTCTGTAATCGAGTCACAACTGTCATAATCTATGTAAATGACTTGAGTGTGGGAGTGAATCATATTTTTTCCAAATGATGATACAAAACTAGATGGGAGAGTAAGTTGTGAGGAGGATGCAAAGAGAGTCTCGGGGGATTTAGCAAGCTAAATGATATATGATGCAATATACTGTGAATAAATGTGAAATTATCCACTTATAAAGCATAGAGAAAAGCAGAGTATTTATCAAATGGTGAGAATTTGGGAAGTGTTGATGTTCAAAAGACCTGGGTGTCCTTATTCAAAAATTACTCAGTTATCTACAGCTGCAGCAAACAATTTTGAAGTCAGTGGTATGTTAGTCTTCATCACAAGGGGATTTGATTACAGAACGTCTTACTTCAATTGTATAAAGCCTTAAGTAAGACCACACGTGGAGTATTGTGTACCACTTTGACCTCGCCATTTAAGGAAGGATATACTTGCTTTGGAGGGAGTGTAACCGGAATCCCTGATATGTGAGGATTATCTTATTAGGAGAGATTGAGGTATCTGTGCCTGTATTCTCTGGAGTTTCAAAGAATTATTTCATTGAAACTTGCACAAATCTTACAGGGAATGACAGGGTAGGTGTGGATATGCTACCTTCGGCTGGTGAGTCCAGGATGATGGGATAAAGGTTGGAATTTTAACGGCCTGCCCGCCACAGGAATTGAAGTGGAGCGTGGGAATGTCTGTTGATTTGGACAGGATTTTCCAGTTTTGGGATGAGTGAGGCCCTAAAACGCTGCCCACAATCTCAGAATAAGGGATAGACTGAGATGAGGGAGATGTTTAATCTTTGGAATTCTCTATCCCAGGGGATTGTGGAAGCTCAATCATTACGTATGTACAAGACAGAAATTGAAGGTTTCTGGACACTAATGACATCAAATGATAGTGGGAAAAATGGTGCAACAGATAGAAGATCAGCCATGATCTGTTTGCAGGGTATAGAAGGCACAAAAGGCCAACTAGCCTATTCTTGCTCCCATTTTCTGCGTTCCAAACTACACGAGAATAGTGGGGAGCAATAAATGTGCCAGTTAGCTCAAAAGAGTTCTCAGTCATTGAATGAATATGATTTGATTCTTTTCATTATCAGGTCGACAGAGGTAGGAGAAAAATGGGAAAGGAAATAAATCTGACCAAAGCAGTTACTTCCCCCAAAAATTATTGATTGATCCTTGAAATACTGACTGTCAATGTGAAATGCTGAGTTAGGGTTAGGAAGGAGGAAACCCACACAGACACAGGGAGAACATGCAGATTGTGCACAGGTAGTGACCCAAGCTGGGAAACAAACCTGGGTCCCTGGTGTTGTGAGGTAGCAGTGCTGCCCCAGAATACTATCATCAAATCCATTCCAAAGACCATAGGCCTGTCATATTGTAGACTAGAGGTCATTTATCAGAGACTGAGATAACTAATCTTTAAAACTGCATGGGATTTATTTATATCTATTCTTTGTAAGCTAAGGGCATGACTTTCTGTGATTTTTAAACTCAGCAAAGCTTGCTGCTGAATTATTTAATTTTAATACACACCCCAGGGTAAGGAAGGACACACCTCTTTCCGTACAAAACAGATATTGAGAAAGTAAATACATTCTAAGTGTGACATTCAGTGAATGACTTTGGTTTTCAAAATCCTTGACTTTCCTGCTTTTAAGTGAAAGTGCACCATCTAGTGGAAGTCTTTGAGAATGGTTTCGTAAATCTATTTAAGACAGTAAAATTAAGTTTATTGATTACTGTCACAAGTACAAAGAACAAAGATCAAAGAACAAAACAGCACAGCGAATAGGCCCCTTTGGCCCAACGAGCCTGCGCCGCCACCCCAATGTTCGCACCTCTACCCGTGATCCCTGTCTATGTTTATAGATCTATGGATTAAAAACCAAATTTGAGACAATTTAGGGAGAATTTGTTTTGCCAATTAGCCTAAGAGCACATCTTTGGGATGTGGGAGGAAACCGGAGCACACAGAGAAAACCCACGCAAGCACGGGGAGAATGCGCAAACTCCCACAGACACAGGCCCAAATCCAGGTATCTGCACAGCACAGCGATAGTCACTGAGCTGTCGTGTTGCCCATCAAATGGTCCAGGTCAAGCGTACACTAACAACGTGAAGCACTAGAATACTCTCGAAAAAATCCAAGAGCAGCCCTCTCACGACCCATCGCGTGTATGCCCCTCGTTAGACAACAAGGTGGACCAAAGCACCTGTAGGATAAAAACAAATACATCAATATCATCATCTATTTACACACTTCCCAGGGGACTCCCAAGGCTCATGATCCCTATTTTAAATCAGTTTTCTATACCTCTCCATTCCCATTCTGTTCATGTGCCCATCTAAATATTTCTTAAATAACTCCAGAGTACCTGCCTCCACCACTTTACTTGGCAGCGCATTCCATACACCCACCACCCTCTGTGTGAAAAAACTCCCTCTAGCATCCAAATTATACCTTACCCCCCTCACCCTAAGCCCGTGACCCCTCGTGCTATTTGAGTCCATCCTAGGAAAAAGCTTAACCCTGTTTACTTTATCTATCCCCTTCAAAATCTTGTACACCTCTATCAGATCTCCTCTAAGTCTACGTCTTTCTAAGGAAAAACAGTCCCAATTTGCCTAATCTCTCCTCGTAACTCAGACCTTCCATACCAGGCAGCATCCTGGTAAACCTCCTCTGCACTCTCTCCAGAGTCTCCACGTCCTTCCGGTAGTAAGGCAACCAGAACTTGATGCAGTATTCCAAATGAGGTCTAACCAATGTTTTATACAACTGCAACATTAAAGGCCAGCTCTTGTACTCTATACCTCTTCCTATAAAGGCTAGC
The DNA here is from genome assembly GCA_024679065.1 of Sphyrna mokarran. Lineage (NCBI taxonomy): Eukaryota > Metazoa > Chordata > Chondrichthyes > Carcharhiniformes > Carcharhinidae > Sphyrna > Sphyrna mokarran. Next base: position 93,064,285 of record JAGIQG010000003.1, read on the forward strand.
ATACCAAATGCTTTCTTCACAACCTTCTCCACCTGCTCTGCCACCTCCAGAGACTTGTGATCCTGCACCCCCAGGTCCCTCTGCATTTCTATACTCTTAGTAGGTCTACCCTTTGTCATATACGTCCCCACTATATTCTTTCTCCCGAAATGCATCACCTCGTATTTATTAGGATTGAATTCCATCTGCCATCTATCTGCCCAAGCTACCAGCCTATCTATGTCCTGCTGCATCGCCTGACAATGCTCCTCACTATCTGCAAGTCCAGCCATCTTTGTATCGTCTGAAAACTTGCTGATCACTCCACTTACTCCCTCTTCCAAATCATTTATATATATTACAAATGGAAGAGGTCCCAGTACCGAGCCCTGCGGCACACCACTAGTGACCGACCTCCAGCTAGAAAAACACCCTTCCACTGTTACTCTCTGTCTCCTATTACTAAGCCAGTTACTTATCCATCTAGCTACCTGTCCTTGTATCCAATGAGCCTTGACCTTCTCAACTAACCTCCCGCTTACTAAATGTTGATTTAGTCAACACAAATGTAAATCCATATGATTTTCCCAGGCATAACTACTTGTAGGCTGAAAAACTAAACCTGTCATAGAATGACATGATATGAATTGATGGTTTACCGGAAAAAGCAGTACAGTGGAAGCTCCTTCATCACATAGCTTGTTTACTTAGCTGTGGTTCCTACAGTGCTATCTGTCCCAGTCATTGCAACTCCTTATGTTAAGGCTAGGAGTTGTCTCACTCTTAGAGGTAGTCCTTCTTTGGCTGGTGCCATTGTCTTCTGTCTGGTAATGATCATCTTATTACCACACTAGTAGAGAATCAGTCTTGGTGGCAAAATATATGTCCTTTCAGCCATCACCCTTCTATCACAATGTCCCTATAAGTGCCTCTGATCAGTGCTCTATAGCACTTCTCCATTGGTGATGCTTTGTCTATGCATGTAATGTCCATGGTTTTACATATGCAGCTCTGGTAGATGGCATCTAACTTATGTCATCATACATTTGCTGTTCTCTTCTATGTATGATTGTAGTTAGTACCACTGTGGACATATAGAATCCCAGGCTCACAACTGTGTTGATGGTATTGTTGGATAACTAGATTGTTTTGCAAGACCAATGCTGCTTTGTTCATTTTTGTGTGGACACCAATCTCTCCATTCCCTTCATGGAGGTGTTGTTTTCTAGGTAAACAAAGTGGTCAATGTGCTCAATTGCTCAATGTTGTTGAGTGGGCCTTGTTGCCATGCAGAGTCTTGTTGGAGCAGTGGAAAGGTCATGACTTCTGGTGTGATGGTGTGTTGTCATGTTTCAATAACTCTGCTGGTGTTGCACCAATCTCAGCTGCTTTGTTGTTCATTGGGCTCTAACTGGCTCTTGCCGCAATCAGTTTAGAACATGGAGCTGTAGTTGGGATGGTTGAGAATCATGTTCTCAAAATGTTCCACCCAACTTGCCTCTTGCTCCTCATCAGTCAGTAGCATTCTGTTGTCCTTGTCCTTGATTAGGTTTGAAAAGTTTTCTTACTAGTGTCACAAGTAGGCTATGAAGTTACTGTGATGATGGGAGATTTCTTCTCTTAGAGAATGTTTAATCTTTGGAATTCTGTACCCCAGGGGACTGTGAATGTTTATGACTATGAAGTTACTGTGAAAAATCTCCTAGTCGCCATGTTCCGGTGCCTACTCAGGCACACTGAGAGAGATTTTAGCATGACCAATGCACCTCACCAACACGTCTTTTGGACGGTGAGAGGAAACTGGAGCACTGGAGGAAGCCCAGGCAGACACAGGGTTGGGGGAGAGGAGGAATGTGCAGGCTTTACAGACAGTGACCCAAGCCAGGAATCAAACCAGGTCCTGGCACTGTGAGGCAGCAGTGCTTACCACTGTGCAGTGGTGTTGTGGTGTTGATTCCCACACCAGTCAATTCACATACGATCCTGTGCAGCATCTAGGAGTATTCTGATTTGGTGCTTCTTGTGCCTCTCTGTTTTTAACTTGATCCATTCTTGTTGGCTTTACTGCAGCTATTCTTTATAGGTCTGTCCAGTCCTCAGGACTTCTTATGGTCTTGTCTTTGTTGAATGTCCTTTTTCCTGGTCTCCGTTGCTGTTTGCCAACTTTCTTTCATCAATCAACTTCAACATTAAGTCAGTGATCTCATCTTTTTTGTTGGTTCCTCTTTGTCCAATGTTGAGTTCTTCACTGTCAATAAACTCTTTTCTTGAAGATTTCCCACTGCTACTCAATGTTACTTGATTTCAGTAATACTTTAATTCTGTTGGAGAGAGCCAACGAGAAACTATCTGATATGTCCTTGTCCATCAGTTTCTCTATTGCAAGTGTCTCTTGTGACATTGTAGTTGTTGCCTTCTTCAGCTTCAATTGGATCTTGCCTAACACAGGACAGAGGTGATCCTACTTCAGCACTTCGACTATTGACACCTGGTACTCCTTCTGCAGCTGGTGCAGAAATATAGTCAATCTTGTTCATAGTTTTATCATCTGGCATCTCAATGTCTTTTCATGGATGTCCTTGTATTTGAAGAAGGTATTCCCCAAGATAAGTCCATGGCTGTTGAGAAGGCCAGCAGACATTGGCCTTTCTGTTGACCATACTTGTTAACCTTTGGGCCCAATCATACTGGAAAGTCATTGCTAGTTTTCTTTGAGTTTAGCATGGAGGTCACCAATCGATAGCTTGATACAACTAGGTGCCTCATCAAGTGTGAATTGCAATCGGTGGTAGAATTAGTTTTTTTGTTGTTGTGTCTGTTTGTGCATAAACTTGCAATGACTTTGGTGTGCCTTGTGTGAAATCTGGTGACGATGCAAAATTTAATGATTTCCATCTAATGAACCCTTGTGCTGACCATCTACTGAGTATGAGCCCAACTCCATGCCTGTAGTGTTCTTCGTTTCGAGAGTACAGGATCATTGCACTCTCATCACTACTTGGCCTGTCCACTGTATCTTAGTGATGCTGAACGTGCCAAGTCGATTGGTACCAAAAGAGAAAATGCTGGAAAACCTCAGCAGGTTTGGTAGCATCTATAAGAAACAAACTAACATTTCGAGTCCAGATGACCCCTTGCGAAGAGTCGTCTGAAATCAGGTGCTCGGAGCCGTTAACAGGTTGGGACACCCAGCATAAATCCTGTGCATCAGGCACCACTGCAATCTCCCAGCCTGCTGTGCTAAAAAATTAGCATCGCTGGCTGGGAGAGTCACCCCCGATATCATTTGAAGTCAATGTCAATTTTTCATTTGAAATAGCTTTGCTCTAAAAGTTGCTCATTTATTTTGTATGATTTATTTTAAAACCTTTTTTTCCTTTAAATACCTTTTGCTGTCTTTTATTCTAGATATTACTGTTTGTCAATAAATTAGCATTGATGTAAAAGAAACATCATCTCCAGGATATTCATACTTATGCTTAACTCAGATGGAAGCTGAGCTTCACTTTATAGATGTTTTAAGTCAAAATTAATGGCTTACATCGGATAAAACAACTCATTCCTGACACTGATCTTTGTATATACAGAATAGAATTGGATTTGATGTTAGGAACATTTTCAGCGTTTTGTCAGGTTTACAAAAGTTCCTAATTTCCGAGGCCAACCCTAAAGCTGTCAACAAGACTTTGACAAGTAACTTCCAGTAAGCAATAGCCTCATGCCTCTAACCTTTATAAGAGATGGATTTTTGCTTTTGGAAATGTACAATTTTGCATTTTATTAGTCTCGGGGTGACGTTTTCAAATTGACGCATCTTCCCATCTGGAGTATAGTTGTGTCAACAGTTTGCTGTCAGGAAATTAATTTAGGCTTGGTGCCTGGATTCAGCAACAAAGGAATTAGAGCCAATTCCAGTGATTATAATGACCTCAGCACTAGCTCATGTGGTTATGTTGCAGATGTCCTATTCTGGTCATTGTCAAATGTCAACTGCTTTTTCTTGTGGATTATATTAAGACCTCCAGAGCTTTTAAATCTGAGTCATTGGTGAATTCTGACAAATTAATGAATGCTGGAAGAATAGCAGTAACCTACATAGAAAATAGAAGCAGGAGTGGGTGGCACATTGGTTAGCACTGCTGCCTCACAGCCCCAAGGACCTGCGTTCAATTCCGGCCTAGAGTTTGCCCTTTCTCCCCATGTTTGTGTGGGTTTCCACCAAGTGCTCCGATTTTCCTCTACTGTGCAAAGATGTGCGTGTTAGGTTGATTGGACATGCTAAATTGCCCCTTAGTGTCAAGGGGGAATAGCTGAGCAGAACCCAGTAACCCCATAATAATATGGGGTTACTGAGTTCGGCCTGGGTGGGATTGTTGTTGGGAGAGGCTCAATGGCCAAATGGTCTCCTTCTGTGCTGTAGGGCTTCTAAGATTCTATTCTATTCTGTGAGTAGACCATTTGGTCCTTTGAGCCTGCTCCTCCATTCAATTTGATCATAGCTAATTATCACATTCTATATCCTGATCACACCTTCCCCCCATATCCCTTGATCACTTTTAGCCCCAAGAGTTATATCTAATTTCTTCTTGAAATCACACAATATTTTCGTCTCAACTACTTCCCATGGCAGTGAATTCCACAGATTCACCACTCTCTGGGTGAAGAAACTTCTTCTCGCCTCAGTCCTAAAAGTCCCTTATCTTCAAACTATGACCACTCATTCTGGACTCTCCCAACTGTGGCTGAAGTTGCAAATATTCAACCCTGTCCACTTGTCTTTAACATGATAGAAGAACATCCAAAGTATACATGCCAGGCTCAGTCTGTGTGAAGTGGAGGGAAATTAAATCAGTTGTTAGGATAGAATGCCTGCACAAAACTGGACAGGGTTAGGTATCAAAGTGAAGAAATTTAACCTAAAAGAAAGAAATGCATTGAAACAGTCTTATGTTGCAGGGAATTCTGTTCTCTTGCGGTTTCCAAACGATGCAAGTTACAATGTTATAAATGGAGAATGAGAATAACTATAATTCTTCAACACTTTTTTTCATTTGCAACTTTGTTTTTAACAGCTGCCCCTTACTGGATCAAAAAACCCAGAAGTAAAGTATACTTCTTGGAGGAAAATGCTGAATTAGAGTGTGAAATAGGTGGTCAGCCACAGCCACACGTTCAATGGAAGGTGAATGGGAAACTTTTGAATGGTAAGAAAAAATTGCAGACAAAAGGAAAGAATTATATAGATGAATAAAAAACATGGTCTAATATCAAGATTAATGTCAAAAGTAATCTATCATTATCTTTGCGTAAATAATTTTGGAAAAATGGTTGTGTTGGAGTGCATCAGATCAGCGATAACGCACTGACTGGAATCACCATCTGCCTAATCTGTATACGTCTGGCTCTCTGCACTTTTACCAAGATGAGCAATCAGGAAGTACCGCACCCAAAGTGCTGTACACGATGCAGACATTGTTTGCAATTTGAAATGACACCCAAAGCAATAAAACTACATGTGCTACACAACTAAGATGTGCAATGCTTCTTCATTACATCTGGCTGGATCCGATCTCTAATTATGCAAGACAAAAATAAATGTCCATTTGCTTAAAAATAAATGTTTTCACTGTTGGAAAATTACAAGACAATCTCTGTGTTCAAAGCTTCTGCAGCCCATTTCCACCCTTCCCATTTTCTTCCCCTCCCCATCCCCTCCTACCTTTCCTTGCCTTCCCTCCTCTCCTCCTTGTCCCAAAACTCCCTCCCCCATCGTCTTCTCTTTACCTTTGTCCATCCTTCCCTCTCATTCCCCCATTTGTCCCTCTCCATCCCTGTCATACTCAACCTTGATAATAATGAATCTGGCTTTCTTCAAATCGCTCGGCTTTATTTCACAAGATCACAGAATCATACAGTGCAGAAGAGTCCCTTCAGCCCATTGAGTCTGCACCGACGTGCAATAAACAACTGATCTTGCACCTAATTCCATTTTTCAACCTATAGCCTTGAAAGTTAGACGTGCCAAGTATTCAACTAGATATTTTTTAAAGGCTGTGAGTCACCTCCACTACCCTCACAGGTAGCAGATTCCAAATGTCACTACCCTCTGGGTAAAGAAGTTTTTCTTCGTATACCCCGTAAACCTCCTGCCCCTCACCTTGAGCCTGTGTACCCACATGACTGACCCTTCAGCTAAGGGGAACAGCTATTCCTTATCCACTCTGTCCATGCCTCATAATCTTGCACACCTCAATCAGGTCACCCCTCAGTCTTCTCTGTTCCAAAAAAACAAGCCAAGTCTACACAATCTCTTTTCATAACTTAAATGTTCCATTCCAGGCAGCATCCTGGTAAATCTTCTCTGCACCCCCTCCAATGCAATCACATCCTTCCTATAATATGGTAACTAGAAACTGTAAACAGTATCTAGCTGTGCCCTCTCAAAGTTCTCCAGCATGGCTTCCTTTCTTTTGTAATCTATGCCTTCATTAATAAAGACAAGTGTCTCATATATCTTTTTTACCACCCCACTAAAACACTCTTCCGCTTTCAGATGTCTATGGGCAAACACATCAAGAACACTTTATTCCACAGAAGTTCTGAGTATTATGCCATTCATTTATTTCCTATCCAATCCTACCCATTCCAACTTACCAATCCAACTCCTCTCATCATTATCTATGACGTTTATATAAATGATGAATAATAGGGGACCCAGCCGTCTCTGTGGTATGCCACTGGATACTGGCTCCCAGTCACGAAAGCACCCTTTTGTCACCATTGCTCTGACGAACAGTCATCCAGATCCAAAAAGTTGTCTCTATTCTCTCTCCAATTGCTGTCAGACTTGCTGACAATGTCCAGCATTTTCTGTTCTTGTTTCTGTCATTACTCTCCGTCTCTTATTTTAAGTCCACTTTATCAAATTATCCTCTTATCCCATATGCTATGAGTCTCCCCTGTCAGACCATGTCTAAGGCTTTGCTGAAATTGGATAAATTACATCAACTGCCCCTACTCACCTCCTCAAAAAATTCAGTTAAATTTGTTCGGCATGACCTCCCTATGATGAAGCCATGTTGACTATCCCTGATCAAGCCTTTCCTCTCCAAATGGAAATAGGTGTTCTCCTTTGGAATGTTCTCTTACAGTTTCCCTACCACTGAAATGAGACTCACTGGTTTGTAGTTTCCTGGCTTACTTTTACAACTCTATCACACACTATTAAGTGCAGATATTGTATTGACTCGTACTTTTCTCTGTTTAATAGCCTCAAGAAGAGCAGTGAATTTCCTTGAGATTGTTATCGCCCTTTAACTGGCTAATGTGACCAGTCACTGTGATTCAGATGGATCATTTTCCTTTGGCACCAGATATGGGAGAGCTAGATAAGGCTGTACAGATAATTCTGTAGAATTGCACAAGGAATTTTTCAAAGCAGTTTTCAAAACAAATGCCAGTGAAAATCAGGAAACCTGAGGTTACTATTATTTCTGCAGGATTGTTTCATTGAATGTAGCAGAATCCTAGTGATTGATTTGTATGATTTCTGCAGAGGGAAGAAACTGTATGTTCAGACATGGAATGGGAGGGTGTTAGAGGGATGATGGGAATGTAAATTCATTTGAAAGCTAGACTGACTTACTATGGAGATTTTGTTCCGAGTTATTTTCTTTTGTGATAAATCAGTCTTCCAATTCTGATTTATATCACAAAGCAATGAATAGTACTTTGAAAGCTTGAACAAAATGTGTTCAATAAGTGAGGGCTGCAGTGGTAGATGGGACTCTGGAGGTAGGCGTTATGGATTGAAACTAATAAACAAAGATGAACTGCATGTACGTTTCAAACATACCACCTTCTTGACACCTTCCTGAGAAATAATTGAAGTTACCGAATGCAGTATATTTCCTCACCACTCTTTGTCAGCAGAAATCAATAGCAGTATAAAATGAAAATTGCTTTGTAACAAAATTGGTGACTGTTAATAAGGAAGACATTTTATGTATTACAGAGACAAAGCCTACTATTAATCGCAAGGTTTCTCAAGGCGTTATCACTCTTACAAATCTGCAGCCGAATGACAGCGCCGTCTATCAGTGTGAAGCTTCTAATAAGCATGGATCCATTCTTGCCAATGCGATTGTCAATGTCCTGAGTAAGTATCAATGTTAAATGATTGATTTGTTTATTGTGCTTGTTATGGCACAGGCCCAAATAGGATCAGAACCTTTACTCCCAATCTGATCAGACGAAAAAACATTACTCACCTCCTTCCTCCGATTTTTCCGGATAATCTCCTGATGGATGATGAGTCCAAACTGATCCAGCGCAGGAAACCTCAGAGACATCAATGAATTGAATCCACACAGAAGTCCCATCCCCCTGCCATTTTTACAGCACTAAATGTAACATTCCCAATGCTTTGCACTTTGTTTAAAAGGTAAAAATGTATTAAAATTTTATGAATTAATCAGATGTATGACCTTGAAAGCTAATTTGAATGGTATCTGTGAAATTGTGTAATACCTATAATTCTCAAAGTTGCTAATAGATTAAATTATTTTAGTTTACTGGAAAAGTTACCTCATTTAAATGTGCCTTGTGTTTTATGGAAGCTGAAAATTGTCAGTCACTTCAATGCCTCAACTGTGTCATATTTCAGCGATCTTTCATACATTTTAATGAATGAATAATCTTCAGAATAGAATTGGAGCAACTAAACACAGCCATTAAATAGCCTGGGACCGATTTCGAAAATGTACATTGGGTTTGAGCCATCAAAATAAAATGGGGTTGGAAACAGAAGGCAGATTTGGGCAGTGGTTTGCTAACTTTAACATCCTTTAGAGTCAGTATTGCAGTGAGTGGGAGCAGTTTAGAGTTTTCATTCTTCCAGTTACAATTCTCCCATTTGAATTGTTCTGACTGCAAAAATAAAACTTCATTTGGTAACAAGAAACTGTTGATGTGTCCACCTCCCGATATTTCAACTTATATATCTCACTTCTATTAAATGATTGATACATGAGCCTGCAGTGCGGTTTTCTGTTCGACTGAATTATTGTTTCAATGACACTTCACAACAGTCACTGTAAACTTATTTCTACTCTTCTGTTCAGGGAACATGAAACAACATTGAGAAAAACAGATAGATAGGTATCTGTCTTTTCATGAGAACACTGCATTTGCCTGACAAAGACACAGAGTGTCGAAAGCTCGCAAATTTACTATCAAATAAATCGGTTGGATTTAAAATTAGTGTTGCTAAATTCTTACTGAGTTCTTTCCATGAATGCAGTGTATGATTAGATTCAATTGATTCAGATTTCTTGTGATTCTATAAAGTTTGTGTTTAGCAAATCAGTTGATTTATGTTTGCATTACTGTTGACATCTGAGCAGTCCCATCCCATTGCTTTGCCAAACATTGCTCTTACTCTGCAGACAGCCACGGCACCAAGTTAAAAAATCATGAAATCATTGGTTGATTAACCACCCCCCCAAAACTACAGCCCCTCATTGTCAACTTTTAACAATACATTTTAAATGTCACAGCATCTGAACAATAGTCCTGAAGACAGTACTAATTTAGCCTGGCAGAGTGTCAAGCAGTATTGGCATGATAATAAATTGTCAGCAGAGTTATTAATGTAAAACCAAACCTCAAACGTTTGAAGTCCCCAACACCCACTGAATAAAGAGAATCATACATCATGTTTAAGTTTTACTGATGTTCATCAACAGATCTCGCACCAATGATGCTGACCCCTGATGATCAGAAGTACATTGCAGTTGAAGGAAAAATAGCTCACCTGCATTGTAAAGTTTTTGGCTCTCCTTCACCCACAGTATTTTGGTAAGAATGTGTTTATTCGCAAACACGATACGTATTGCACTAATCCACTGTTAATTCTGCTTGGAAATCTATTATGGATTATAATCTCAAATATTTATGCAGCTTCATTATACAGTTTATCTGTTCTAAGTTAAAAGATCATTTCTCATTTTATTTTTCACTAGGTTAAAGGAGGACATGGAAACTGCACTTGAAGGCCAGAATTACTTTGTGCATAAAAATGGCACTTTAGAAATAAAGGATGTCCAGAGGGAAGATGGAGGATTCTATACTTGTTGGGCAACTAATATATTAGGCAATGGCACTACAACCAGTATGTTAGAAGTTAGGGGTAAGTTGATCCCGTCTTCTCACTGTGATTTTTTTTTCCCAATGCTATGATATGAGTGAAATCATTCCTGAAAATGATTTTAAACAACAATGAGACTATTTTAAACAATAATGGCATTATTTACACTGATCTTGGTTCCAATGATATGAATTAAGACTTTGTTTATGATGCTTCCTCAGTTCTATTGATAACAATGAATTAATTATAAACTGCTTGTGTGATGTTTTAATTAACCTATGCTCAGAATTATATATGGCAACAGGTATTGCTAACAGATGAAAAAATAATTATAACATCTGTTTTAGTATCTAGTACACATGCCTTATATTTTCTTCTAAGTACAATTCATTTTGTCATAAATTCAGTACTGGTAATATTTTCTGAATGGAGAAACAATATACATGATAGTATTCTTAGTCTAGCTTTGCTATGAATCTAGACTAAGTATTTAATTCTTCTATATAAAATGGTTAACTGTGTTATGATCACTATTACCTACATGATTTCCAATTCTTCCTTCTCCAATCTGTGCTGGCTCATTCACCAGAACACAATCCAACAATTATTTTTTTTTATTGGACTTTTATATAGTGAACAAAAAAGAGTTTCATGCACACCATAAAAACTTATTCCTCTTTTCTCCATCAATACTTGCTTTTGTCAGTTTATTTGGAGGATGGTTTAAAATTCCCATGATTATTGTTCTATGCCTGCTACAAATTTGCCTGTGTATTTCTTTCTCTAATTTGCTCCCATAACTGTGTGACTTTGCCAGACTGTTGGATCCTTTGTATCATTTCATCTATAAGGATTGTGTATTAACCTTACTGCTACTTTTATCCTTTCTTTCTAATACTATTATGTTATCTTTAACTAATAATGCCTTTGACATTCAATGGCAATACTATCGCTAAATCCCTACTATTAGCATTCTGGAGATTACCATTGACCAAAAATTGAACTAGACTAGCCATATAAATGTTGTACAAGAACAGGTCAGAGCTAGGAATCCTGCAATAACTCACCACCTGATTCCCCAAAGCCTGCCCACATCTGCAGTGCACAAGTCAAGAATGTGACAGAATACTCTTGCCTGAGTGCAACTTCAACAACACTCAAAGAGTGACACGATTCACTTGGAAGTTCACCTCCAAGCTACTCACCATACTGACTTGGAAATGTGTTGCCATTCCTTCACAGTCGCTAGTCAAAATCCTAGAATTTCCTCCTTAACAGCACTATGGGTGTGCCTGCACCTCGTGGACAGCAGTCGTTCAAGAAGGCAGCTCAACACCAGCTCTGAAGCACACCTAAGGAGGGGCAACAAATCTTGTTCTAGCCAGAAATGCCCACATTCCATAAATGAAGTTTAAAAGAAACTAATTGTCCCCTCCTTCCTTTCTGTTCCTTACTAATATATTATGTCAAACAAGATTGACTTGTCAATCCTGTTCAATGCCTAAAATGGACAGTTCTGTTGGTTTGGAGAAAACTCCAAGAAAATCTTCAACCTCTCCTGTTTTATTCATTCCACAGCATGGTAGCACAGTAGCTAGCACTGACTTTATGAACCCTTGCAAAACCTGGGTCCATGGGAATCAAAGTGAAAGCTATTCATAATTGGAGTCATTCTGAGTACAAAGGAAGATGGTTGTGTTTGTTGGAAGTCAACCATAGCAGTCCCCAGATCATTGCTGCAAGTCTACAACTAGGGGACATGGTCTAAAAGTTAGGGTCAGACCATTCATGAGAGTTGTTAGGAAGCACTTCTTCACACACAGCGCGGAAGCGGTTTGGAACTCTCTTTATATCCCATTATCCTCAGTTGAAGTCACACTGTTTCTGCCCCTCTCATTTCAATGAAGTCTCCCTCTTTATATCCCACTGTTTTCACTAAAGTCTCTCTCTCTGCCCCACTGTCTTCACTGAAGCCTCTCTGTTTATACTCCTCTATCCTCACTGAAGCCTCGCTCTTTATACTCCAATGTCCTCCCTGAACTCTTGCTCTTTATATTTACTGTTCTCATTCAAGTCTCACTCCTTAAAGCCTACTTTCACTCTTTATACCCCATTGTCCTTATTGAAGTCTCACTCTCTATACCCCACTGTCCTCACTGAAGTCTCACTCTCTATACCCCACTGTCCTCACTGAAGTCTCACTCTCTGTACCTCACTGTCCTCACTGAAGTCTCACTCTCTATACCCCACTGTCCTCACTGAAGTCTCACTCTCTATACCCCACTGTCCTCACTGAAGTCTCACTCTCTATACCCCACTGTCCTCACTGAAGTCTCACTCTCTATACCCCACTGTCCTCACTGAAGTCTCATTCTTTATACCTCACTGTCCTCACTGAAGTCTCGTTCTTTATACCTCACTGTCCTCACTGAAGTCTCATTCTCTATACCCTGGTCTCCTCGGTGACGTCTCACTCCTTATACCCCATTGTCCTCACTGAAGTCTCATTCTCTATGCCCTGGTCTCCTCGGTGAAGTCTCACTCCTTATACCCCACTGTCCTCACGGAAGTCTCACTCTTTCTACTCTTCTGTCCTCACTGAAGTTTCACAGTTTATACCCCATTGTCCTCACTGAAGTCTTGCTCTTTATACCCCATTGTTCTCACTGAAGTCTCGCTCTTTAAACCCTGCTCTTCTCACTAAAGTATCATTATATCCCACCACCCTCACAGAAATATAGCTCTTTATGTCCTACCTTCTCTACTAAACTTCCACTCTTTACAGTCAGCAGTGTGATGTATAGTCTCCACTTGTTGAGATGAGTGCAGCTCATCAAAGCTGAAAAGGGTCAATACCATCCAAAGTAGCCTGAGTAACCCCCAATTCACCACCTTCAAAACCCAGTCCCCCAACCCTGATACACAATAGAAGTTGTGTGCCCCATCGACAAGATACACTGCAGTAACTCACCAAGGTTCCTTTGACAACACCTTCTGAACTTGTGACCTCTGCTACCGAGAAGGGAAAGGGCAGCGAATGCAGGGGAACACTACCATCTACAAGTTTCCCTCCATGCCACACATCATCCTGACTTGGGAATTATCACCATTACTTCACTGTCACTGGGTCAAAACCCAGGAACACCCGCCCTAACAGCGCATGGGCTGCAGCGGTTCAAGAAACTGTCTCACAGACACTTTTTCACTTGTATTTAGGGATGGAAATAAAATCAGTAACTGCTTCCTAACAGCTCCCCCCACTCCCACTGACCCCTGCTCTTTTTGCTTCATCCTTGCATTCAGTGATAAGTTTAAATACTCACTTTTTTTTTATCACTAAGGTTGAGACCGTTTACTTACTGCCTCTGCTCTTTTCCCAATTTCCTTTCAAAGCCACTGCTTTTCTGAGTCCCATCTCTAATCTTTCTCTGTTTCTCCCCATGTCTCATTAATGTAACCTACTTTTTGTATCTTCGACCCAATTGTATTAAAATTATCATCGACCAGCTTCTCTTCCTGTCCCACAATTAGCCAAAGAACTCAATGATTACCTCTGCATAGGCATCTTCCTGTCCTTTCTTGAACAAAAGAATAAGATTGATGAAAAAGAAGTTGGTTGATGGAATTTGAAAATGCATTTCATAAAATATCCACATAGAAGACTTGTTAGCAGAATTGAAACCCCTGGGATTAAATGGGCAGTGACAGCCATGGAAATGAAATTGGCTGGGAGACAGAAAGCAGAAGGTAGTGGTGACCATTATTTATGAGACTGATGGGGAAGTCTGCAGTAGTTTTCCTCAGCAGGCATGACTAGGGTTATTGTTCTTTATGATTTATGAATAATTTCAAATTCTGCAGATGATACAAAATGTGGTAAACAAAAGGACAGTAATAGACTTCAGAAGAACATAGACAGGCTGGTAAAATATACAGTCACAACAAAGATGCAATTTACAGCAAAGAAATCTGAAATGATTCAATTTAATAGGAAGAAAATGCAATGCAAACTAATTGGTACCATTTGAAACACTGTGCAGGGACAGAGGCAGTTGAAGTTTGCTGTCATAAATTTGACATCCCTTTGGGCTACTTTTCAATGGTTCAAAGCTAATTCCATGGATCAAATCCTTTGCTCTCCACGTTACTGGAGACCTGACCTGAAGATGTGATCAGAAAGTTCTGATGCACAGACCAAAGTCAGAATTCTCTGGGCAGCTTATATTCCAGTTGGAGAAATTTCCACTGTTTGGGAATGGGCACAAATGTTCCTGATTCTGAGTTATAGCTGAAGGCTGGGGATGAATCCACGTGGCTTACTTTGATAGTTATCCTGGACTGGTTAAACAGATAAAATCTGTTCTAACACGTGGATAATTCCATAGCTGACCGGTAGCTCCCTACCCAATCAAAACACATTCCTACCCACCTACATGTTTACTTATTCACCCATCCATTCATGCGCTCATACATTCATTTACTCATCTGTTCACTAACATTTATTAAAAGATTGCCACCTTCAAATACCTGAATATGACAGCTAGTTCCATTAAAAGGGGGCATTTTTATCTCCCCTACCAACTATTACATTTTGATTGAGTTCCCCGGGGGATTATGTGCTCCAAATTTCTTTGACAGTAGGATTGAAGATGCGCGGTAGCATCAGACAATTTTTGCAGACAGCGTGCCAGGAACCGGACGATTCAGGCCCACATTACTAACTGTTATAAATTTATTGAAGCATAGGTGAGACTAAATATATTAGAATATGGGCACAAAGAACAAGTGAGAATTGCCTTCACCATTACTCTACTTTGAGTACTAGGCATGCTCATTTCGAGTTCCTTGTGTAAATAGAAACATCTACATCTGTCTAGAATTCTTGGTCCCACTAGAATGAGAATGACTCGAACCATCTAGGATACCAGAAACTGAAACTGTTGTGAAATCTATTCAGAGATTGACACAGCAGGTTCAGACACAGGCTCTGGACATCTTCTTAACTGCTTTTATCCTGACTGTAAACCTTAGTGACTGTTTTTCTGTTTCCATGGTGATTATGATAACCAGCAATTTAGTTCAATGCATTCCAATTGTCATTAAAATCTAGTTTTCGTAGACTTCTTGCAATTCTAGTAGAGAAGAAGTGAGACCAAATGAACAAAACTATACTAAAAACTATCAATGCAATCAAGAATTAGTGAAATAAATTTATTTGGTTATGTTTCAGTGACTTTTCAGAGTTCAAACATTCCCACTGATGTAAGAAGATGGATGATAAACGTAGAAACAGCTTGTCTTCTTTCCCACACTTCGCTAACAATAACAAAAGTGTTTTTGTAAAACATAAGACCATTTGTGACACACCTAGCACCTCCAGTCATTATAAAGGCATGTCTTTCTTCAAAACTAAGCTCTTAAAGAAATATTTAAGGTCTTTTTTTATTATTCTGAGGAGTTCCTGCAGTGATGTCCTCGTGCTGAGATTAGTGACGTCCAGCAACAACAACAATATTCTCCTATGCTAGGTGCAGAGCTCACACTCCTCACCTCCCTCTCCATCAAATCCCATTGACTTCAATTTTGTTCAGTGTCCTTCATACTCTCAGTCATATGCTGCCTTCATGTCAAATGCAGAGGCTTTTACCTGACCCCTGGAATTCAGCTCTCTTGTCCTTGATTAGACCAAGGTTGGAATGTGATCAGAAGCCGAGTGGCCCTGACAAAACACAAACTGAGCATTGATGAAAGACTATTGCTGAATAAGTGCCAATTGATAACACTTCCAATAATATATTTCATCACTTTGCTTATGATTGTAAGTAGGCTGGTGGGATGGTTATTGGCTGGATTGGATTTATCCAGCTTTTTATGCACAGGAAGCACCTGGGCACTTTTAACTTTTCCACATTCTCAGGTCAATGCCAGTGTTGTAGCTATATTGAACAGATTGGTTTGTGGTGCAACTAGTTCTGGAACACAAGCATTCAGCACTACAGCGGAGACATTGGCAAGGTCTGCACTGTTTATTGCATCCAGTGTCTTCAGCCGTTTCTTGATATAACAATGAATCAATTTGTCTGTGATGCTGGAGACTTTAGGAGGAGGCTGAGATGGATGTCTAATTGGCACTTCTGGATCAAGATAGACACAGAATGTTTCAGTCTTATCTTTTGCACTAATATGCTGGGCACTGCTAATGTTGATGATGGGGTTATTTGTGGAGCTACCTCCTCACATTAGTTGTTAGATAGTCCACCACCAAATACGATTAGACTTAGCAACACTATAAAGCTATGATCTGATTTATTAGTCATGGGATTGCATAGTTCTGTAACTCATATGCTGCTTTTGCTGCTTGGTATTCATGTAGTTCTGTGTTGTAGCTTCACCATGAGCAATAAATGAAGATCTAGCCAGCAACGTCTACATCCCTTGAATGAGTAAAGCGTAGCTTTGCATCTCATTTTTGTTTTGACATGCTTGGTGCTGCTCCTACCATGCTGCCCTGCATTTTTCATTCAATCATGGTTGATCTCTGGATTGATGGAAATGGCAGAGTGAGGAATATATCAGGCCATGAGGTTACAGACTGATTGTAAATAATCTTATGGTTGCTGATTGCCCACAGTGGCTCATGAGTGTCAAGTTTTGAATTGCTCATTTTGAATTTATCCCATTTAGTATGGTTGTAGTGTTACACATTGTGATGAAGAACGCCCTCAGTATGATGTGGCATATTATTACCATAAGGACTGTGTACTGGCAACTGCTACCAATGTTGTCATATATCACACCACTTGCTGCAGGCCCAGTCTGGCAGATATAGAACATAGAACATAGAACATAGAACATTACAGCACAGAACAGGCCCTTCGGCCTTCGATGTTGCGCCGACCAATATAAAAAGCAATGCCCCTCCAAACTAAACCATTCCCTTCTCTTCCATATACTTATCAACTAACTCTTAAACGCCACCAAACTTGGCGCATCTACAACTGCTGCAGGCAGGGCATTCCACTCCCGAACCCCCTTTTGGGTAAAGAACCTACCTCTGATATCCGTCCTATAACTATCACCCCTTAATTTAAAGCTGTGTCCCCTCGTGCTAGCTTTCTCCATCCTAGGAAAAAGGCTATCACTGTCCACCCTCTCTAAACCTCTAATCATCTTATATGTTTCGATAAGGTCTCCTCTTAGCCGCCTCCTTTCTAACGAAAACAACCTCAAATCCCTCAGCCTCTCCTCATAAGACCTGCCCTCCATACCAGGCAACATCCTGGTAAACCTCCTCTGTACCCTCTCCAATGCCGCCACATCTTTCTTATAATGTGGCGACCAGAACTGCACACAATACTCCAAGTGCGGCCGCACTAGAGTTTTGTACAGCTGCAACATGATGCTGCGGCTCCTAAATTCAATCCCCGTACCAATAAAAGCTAAGACTCCATATGCCTTCTTAACAACTTTATCCACTTGACTGCTACTTTCAGGGATCTATTGACACATACACCAAGATCCTTCTGTTCCTCAACACTATTAAGAGCCCTACCATTAGCCCTATACTCTACACATTTATTGTTCCTGCCAAAGTGCATTACCTCACAATTTTCCACATTAAACTCCATTTGCCACCTCTCGGCCCAGCTCTGCAACTTATCCAAGTCTCTCTGCAAACTATAACACCCCTCTTCACTATCTACCACTCCACCGACTTTAGTGTCATCTGCAAATTTACTGATCCATCCCTCAATACCCTCATCCAGATCATTTATAAAAATTACAAACAGCAGGGGCCCAAAACAGACCCCTGAGGCACACCACTCGTCACCGAACTCCACGATGAATATCTCCCATCAACCACCACCCTCTGTCTATCTGCCAGCCAATTCCTAATCCAATTAGCTAAATCACCCTCTATTCCACACATCTGCATTTTCTGTAGAAGTCTTCCATGGGCCACCTTATCAAACGCCTTAATAAAGTCCATATATACTACATCAACCGCCTTACCCCCATCCACCTCTTGGTCACTTTCTCAAAAAACTCAATGAGGTTAGTAAGGCATGACCTACCCTTCACGAAACCATGCTGACTATCCCCAATCAATTCATTTCTCTCTAAATAACTATAAATCCTATCCCTAATAATTTTCTCCAATACTTTGCCCACAACAGAAGTAAGACTCACTGGCCTATAATTCCCTGGAAGGTCTCTCTTCCCCTTCTTGAACAATGGGACCACATTCGCTATCCTCCAGTCCTCCGGAACCACACCCGTAACCAATGACAACCTGAAGATCAGAGCCAGAGGCTCTGCAATCTCCTCTCTTGCCTCCCAGAGAATCCTAGGGTAAATCCCGTCCGGCCCAGGGGACTTATCCAACTTCAAACCTCGAGAATATCTAGCACATCCTCCCTATCTACTTCGATACCTTCCAGCTTGCTACCCTGTACCTCAGTGTTCTCCATAACTACATTTACATCACCCTGCGTGAATACCAAAGAGAAATATTTATTCAGTACCTCTCCAATCTCCTCAGGCTCCACGCACAACTTCCCACTGCTGTCTATGACTGGCCCTAATTTTACCCTAACCAATCTTCTATTCTTAACATATCTAAAGAAAGCTTTAGGATTCTCCCTAATCCTATCAGCCAAAGTCTTCTCATGTCCTCTCTTAGCTCTCCTCAATTCATTCTTTAGCTCCCTCCTGGCTAATCTATAGCTATCCATTGCACTAACCGAGCCTTCAAGCCTCATCCTGACATAAGCCTCCTTTTTCCTTTTAACCAGAAAATCAACTTTTTTCGTACACCAAGGTTCTCTTACTCGACCATTTCCTCCTTGCCTGACAGGGACATACTTATTAAGGACTCGCAGCAGCTGCTCCTTGAATAAGCTCCACATTCCAGATGTTCCCAGTCCCTGTAGTTTCCTAGTCCAATCTATGCACCCTAATGCTCTCCTGATGGCCTCATAATTACCCTTCCCCCAGCTATAACTACTGCCCCCAGCTTCATGCCTATCCCTATCCATCACTAAGGTGAACGTAACCGAATTGTGGTCACTATCACCAAAATGTTCACTAACTTCCAAGCCTAACACCTGGTCTGGCTCATTGCCAGCACCAAATCCAATGTAGCCTCACCTCTAGTTGGCCTATCTACATACTGAGTCAAAAAACCTTCCTGCACACTTTGTACGAAAACTGACCCCTCTAACGAGCTAGAGCTCTAGCTATTCCAATCAATATTAGTAAAGTTAAAGTCCCCCATAACAATTACCCTATTACTTTCACTCCTGTCCAGGATCGACTTTGCAATCCTTTCCTCTACCTCTCTAGAACTTTTAGGAGGTCTATAAAAGACTCCCAACAGGATGACCTCTCCTCTCCTGTTTCTAATCTCAGCCCATACTACCTCAACAGACAAGTCCTCATCAAACTTCTTTTCTGTCACTGTGATACAGTGACAGAAAATAATAATGCCACTCCTCCCCCCCCCTTCTACCTCCTTCTCTACTCCGACTTAAGCATTTGAATCCGGAACCTGCAACATCCATTCTTGTCCCTGCTCTACCCAAGTCTCTGAAATGGCCACAACATTGAAGTTCCAGGTACTGGTCCAAGCTGCAAGTTCCTCCCCCTTATTGCGAATACTCCTTGCATTAAAGTATACGCATTTCAAACCATGCCCCACCCCACCCGTACGCTGCTGTGTTTTAGAGCTTTCCTCTATGACCCCCTTACTCTCATCCCTCTTAGCACCCCAACTACTTAGGATCCCACCCCCCCCGAATCAGTTTAAAGCCCCCTGCATAGCCTTAGCAAATTTTCCCCCCAAGATATTAGTTCCCCTCTGGTTCAGGTGTAGACCATATCTCTTGTAGAGGTCCCACCTATCCCAGAATGAGTCCCAATTGTTCAGGAACCTGAACCCCTCTCTCCTGCACCAACCATCCCCGCAGCCACGAGTTCAAACATTCCCTCTCTCTGTTCTTCTCTAAACTATTCCTTGGCACAGGCAAGAGTCCAGAGATAACCACTCTGCCAGTTTTGGCCCTAAGCTTCCACCCCAACTCCATAAATTTCTGTTTAATATCCCCTTCCCTCGTCCTTCCTATATTATGTGTCCCTACATGAACTATGACTTGGGGCTGACTCCCCTCTCCCTTAAGAATCTTAAAAACCCGATCTGCGACATCCTGGACCCCAGCCCCCGGGAGGCAACACACCAGCCCTGAGTCACTTTTATTACTATTTACTCTCCTATCTGTCCCTCTAACTATGGAGTCTCCAATTACTAGGCCCAATCTCTTATTCCCCTTACCCACCTGAGCATTCTCAGCAGGCTCACCCCCAGAGACCTGCTCCCTTTGGTCATCTCCAGTTGATTCTTCCTCAACTGTGGCCTCCAAGACAGAAAATTTGTTTCGGAGGGGAACAGCCCCAGGGGATTGTTTACCCAATTGCTTCTTACCCCTCCTCCTAATAGTTACCCAAGAATCACTTTTAGGGGTGACTATCTCTTTGTTACTCCTGCCAATATCCTCCTCAACCTCTCGAATTACCCTGAGTTCCTCTAATTCCAGCTCCAGCTCCTTAACACGATCCTCAAGGAGCTGCAAATGTGCACACTTCCTGCAGGTATAATCAGCAGGAACACTACTGGTGTCCCTCACCTCGTACATACTGCAGGAGGTGCAACGTACTGCCTGCACTGCCATCCCTGATACTTAAATTTCCAGGAAAGAGAAAAAAAAAACTTCCCACACACTTTTATTATTAGGTTAGAGGAGGGGGGAGGGTGGGATACTCTACCTGTGTAGAGTATCGGGTTTCCTCTCTGTACCAATTTATAGAGACAGAGAAAACTACAACTACCGGCAGCCTCCTAATGACGACTTCCAGTTTCTAGTTAGTTTAAATAAAAACAGCAAAAACTACCCCCGCTCGCTATTTTAAACAAAGAGAAAAGTTAAAAAACTACTTAACACTCGAACTTCACGCTCTCCCAAATCGCTGCCTCTCCGTGCTGCTCCAAGGGAACAATGAGGCCGATACCCAGAGGTTAGTACTTATATAGCTAGAAAAACTATGTCCTTAAGGATTCGGCCAATTAGGTCAGTAGTGCTGCTGCTAAACCATTCTTGGTGATGGACATCAAAGTCCCATCCCAAAATACTTCTATGCTGTTCTCACCCTCAATGCTTCCTTCAATTAGTGTTCATCTTTGAAGGTACTAATTAATTAGTGGAAGAAGAGTGGGCAACTGAAACAGAAACTTTCCTTGCCCATGTTTGACCTGATGCCATGAAACTTCACGGAGCCCAAAATTAACTTTAAGGATGAAATCCTGTTCATTATTTTTCATTTTTCTTGCACTCCAGACTCCAGCACCAGTTTTTGTCCAGATGACAATTCTTGATTATTTCAGAGGATAAAGGCAGGAGGATAGTGTTATCATGAAGGAAGGAGTGGAGGAGCATGGTTACACCATCTTTAACTTGAAAATCGCAGGGAATTAAGGGATGAAAGGAATCTGGGTGTGAAAAGACAGATTGGGTAAGAAGATACTGATGGATAAGAACAGACTGTTATTCTCTATGGTTTCTGCCACATCACTGGGCTGGACCTCTGATGATTGCCTCTTTCACTGATGTAAGAACATGTCCTTCTAGTTAGCTGCTGCTGCACCTGATCATGGGTCATCTTGTCTCGCAACAAAAAAGGGAATTCTTAAACCAATTGCAATAGCTCTTCAGGCCAAAATTCATCTCACCTTTTAGAGGTGCCAACTGACTTTTAGTGGTGTGAGCTTCACACACATGGGCGACCTGTTGTGAGATGTAGTTTCTTAGCAATTTCACTTATGCTGGGCCGTATGCCACTATAATTTAAATCAGCAAGCAGCACAAAGTCTTCATGCTACCTGTATCACCATAAACGAGTGCAGGTTAATTGCACATTGTGATCTCTATGCCTGATTGTTGGCCTTATCCAAATCTTTAATGGTTATGATTCTTTACTTGATTGTAAATCCAGGTTAGTGATGAGTTAAAAAGTAAGATTCTTGTCATATTAAGTGAGACAAGCCATAGTATTGTTGGAATGTATTAGCATTTTAAAAATAGAATGAGATTCACATTAACTGAGTGGAAATTGACAGATATGTAATCATAGTACCTAAAAGTGCATAATAAACTGGCAAATGCACGCTACGAGAATATAAGAAGTAGGAGTAGGAATAGGCCAGACAGCCCATTGAAGATGCTCCACCATTCAAGAATATCATGGCTGATCTAGTTGTGGCCTTAACTCCATTTTGTGCATCCGCTCCCCACAGTAATCCTTGATTCTTACATTGATCAAAAATCAGCCGAATTTAGCCATGAATATTTTGAGTAAATATCCCTCCCTTTGCTGTCTGTGGAAGAGAATAGTCTGAGTGAAGAAATTCCCCCTCATCTCTGTCTTAAATGGATGACGCCTCATTTTGAAACTATGTCCTCAGTTCTAGATTTACCATGACAGGAAACATTCTTTCAAATTTCCTTCATCCCTGGAGTCAGTCTAGTTAACTTTCTTTGAAATTTTTTCAATTTAAATGTATTCTTCCTTAGGTAAGGAGACCAACTCTATACATAGTACTCTAGATGTGGTCTCACCAGTGTCCTGTGCAACTGCAGCAAAACTTCCCTACTTTTATCCTTTATCCCCATTGCAATTTAAAACTGTGGTGTAAAAGGTTCATGTAAATATGTAAATGAGACAACTCACATCATCTTGAGGAGGTGATGTAAGATACCATCATGACCACATTCTCTCTTGCAGCTCCGCGTCAAAAATTAATTCTCATTTTAGATGTAGTTATTCTTTGTAATGTTTTGAAGTTGATGTTAAACCCTACTCTAACAATAATAATTAACAACCCCTTCAACGTAAGCATGTTAGAAGGCCAACATTCCATTTGCCTTCCTAACTAGTTGCTGCACCTGCATGCTAACTTTTTGTGATTCATGTATGAAGACACCCATAGTTCAGTAGCATTTTACAATCTCCAGTTAAATAATATTCAGTCGTTCTATCCTTCCTAAGCGGACAATCTCACATTTTTTCCTAATTATACTACATATGCCAAATGTTCTCCCACTCACCTAGCCAGTCTATATCCCTTTGCAGATTATTTGTATCCTCTTCACAACTCACCTTCTCTCTCATATTTATATAATGAGCAAATTTGGCTACATTACATTTGGTCTCCTTATCCACTTCATTGATATAGGTTTTAAATGGTTGAAGCAATAGTTGGTGCTACTGATAAGCAGGTTATCTTATTTCAAAAGAATTGCATCATAAGGCAATTAGTTTGAATCACAACAAATAAATGCTGTTTCTTACAGAAACCAGTGTCCTTCTATTCCAGCTTTAAATTTTTAATGATTAAATACACATACTTATGTTGTCTTTTTAGTAACTAAACAAAGATACTCATGGTGGATAGTTAGTAAATGGCATTTTGTGTGTGATTGTCAAGGGTCACTTTCTCCTATTTTGTCATGCATCGTGCAGGGTGGCACATTGGTTAGCACTGCTGTCTCACAATGCCAGGGACCTGGTTCAATTCCTGGCTTGGGTCATTGTCTGTGTGGAGTTTGAAGATTCTCCCTGTTTCTGAGTGGGTTTCCTCTAAGTGGTCTGAGCAACGTGCTGGTTAGGTGCATTGGTCATGCTAAATTCTCCCCCAGTGTACCTAAACAGGCACGGAGCGTAGCGACTGGGGGATTTTCATTACAATGTACAGTAACTTCATTACAATGTTGGTGTAAGCCTACTTGTAATAGTAATAAATAAATTTTAAACTTGAAAAAGCGCATAGACAAGTGTGGTATCTGGCTCCAATAGTCTTCTTGACTGTGGGATTCCTCCAGTTGGTTTACATCCAGAAACCATCTCTATCATGAGAACAATGTGTTACTTTGTTTATTAAAATTAACCCAAATGGAAAAATCTCATTTTGAGAATGACCTTCAACAGCACATGACAAAGCTGCTTTACTTCAGTACATATGCAGTTAACAGTAATGCAAATGAATTGGAGCAATGTGATATCCTGTGATAAATCCTGTTACATTTTGCACTTATTGTGCCTGTTGGATTTTGCTGTCCAAATGCAAAAAGGAAGGGAAAGTAAAGAATATGATTTTAGCAAGCAGAAATATAGGGAACATTAATGTCCCAAGAGGAACATTGAAATTTCAGGGCATCCTCTGTAAGAAGTAAATTAAGCAAAGGAGATTGTGGATAGTTTTTGTGTGAGATCGAGATGCCGATGTTGAGCTGGAATGGGCACAGTAAGAAGTCTTACTTACCGGGTTAAATTCCAACAGATTTATTTGGAATTGTGAGCTTTTGGAGTGCTGAAAGTTCTGAAAGCTCATGATTCCAGATATACCTGTCGGACTTTAGCATTGCGAAACTTCTTACTAATTCTTGTCTATAAGGCCTGCAGAATCACTAGGAGTCTGTAGATGGTGCTGTTGTATTAAATAGACAACACAAATGCAGCAGAGAATTGGTGGCACTATAGTGCTTCATAATACATTGACAGGAATTAATGGAAAATGCTGATTATACACAGGCGGTCTGCCTTCCTCCAGGAAGATAACAGAAGTTGTCTCCATTTAGGGAAAGATGATATATTGTCACTCTGATAAAGATAAATCTTACTTCTAACATGCCGTAATTGCTTAAGAGAGAATCTACTTGTAGATTCTAATTAAGGCAGCAGCACCTAGACAAAGCCTCTCTGAACCTCCTCTAAAAAGCATAGGGAGATCTTGGATCTATTTTTTGGTCAAGCCCATCCATTCAGCTACTGCTACTTCCCATCTTCTGTGTATTAAGCCAAATGTCTCCCAGTTTCTCTTTTCGATCCTAGATGTGATCCTACACCTTTTCTGTTATTTCCTATTTCATCTTATATTCTTTCCAAGCCCACTTGCTCACGCAACCTTTTAATCTCTTACCTCTCTCCTATTAAAATACTGACCCCTCATATTATGCTACTCTACTCAGTATTGTAAGTGATTTCCCTTTCTCCTCAGACATCATCATCCTTTCCCTTTCAAGTCTGTTTAACATCTTTTTGCTATGAAGACTTAATTTTGACATCTCTCTCTTTGCTCTGCAGCTCACATCCTTCAACGCATAGCTATCTCTCAGATTTATGTTGAAACATATACAAGCAAAGCCAGAGAAAATGACATGGTAGTGGAAGGAGTAGCTTTAGCTCTCGACGATGAAATCATTTCAATGATAAGGGAGAATAGGATGAGAGATAATCAGATAATGAGGAGAATTGAGAAATTGGAAGGAATTAAGACTATATTGGGAACTGTATATCAGTGCACTAGTGTTAACTGAGCTGCAAAGTAGATTCTTTCATGAGTTGTGGGCATCGCTAGCGGGGCCAGCATTTGTTGCCCATCCCCAATTGCTCTCAAACTAAGTGTCAGTTAAGAATCAACCACAATGGTGTGGACCTGGAATAACATATAGGCCAGACCAGGTATGAGGAGCAGATTTCTTTTTCTAAAGGACCAGAGGTATTTTTATGACAATGATCAATAGTTTTGTGTTCATCATTAGACTTATAATTCCAGACTTTTATTGAATTCAAATGTCACCATCTGCCAAGGTGGAATTTGAACCTGTGTCCCCAGGGTATTACGCAGAGTCTTTGGTTTACTAGTGCAATGATAATACCATTGCGCCACCGCCTCCCCCTGAGTAGAGAATATATGCAAAGATTAGGTAAGTATGCAGTGAAGGTAAAGTAATTCTAACAGGTGATTTTAACTTGTATATTGATTGTGATAAACCAAAGTAGCATGTCAGAAAAACAGCAAATTTCTTGTATGTTCGGAATAGTTTTTTATAACAAGAGGTTATGCAATCATAGAATCATGGAGTCCCTATGGTAGAGAAGAAGACCATTCAGCCTATCAAGTCAGTACTGACCTTATTCCCACCCAGGCCCTATTCCTGTAACACCACGCATTTATCCTACTAATCCCCTTGACATTAGGGTCAATTTAAGAATGGCCAATCAACCTAACCTGCATATCTGTGAATGATGGGAGGAAACCAGATTACCCACAAGAAAACTATGCAGACACAGAGAGAAACTGCAAATTCCACATAGACAATGACCTGAGGCTAGAATTGAACCTGGGTCTCTGGTAATGTAAGGCAGCAGTGCTAACCACTGTGCCACCATGCTACCCAATAAACATAAGGCATGAACAGTAAATAGGGTAACAGCCGAATGGTGAGAGAATGCTTATCACAAATTAATCATTATCATAAATTAGAATTTGAAAGAAAAAAGTGCAAATGCATTCCCAAGATTCTGATGTTTAACTGTGATGAAACAGAATGTTCTCAGTGAACTGGGTCCATCTGCTAATAAATACAGTGACAAAGTATCAGTGTCAGGTGCTCATAAGATAATTTATTGTGATACAAACCAGTTTATACTGTTATAGGACAAGAACTCTACTTACAGGGGAGTCAAATGTTATGGAGGGTAGGCAGGAAAGTGGAGTTAAAACCACAATCAGATTAGTCATGATCTTATTGAACGGTGGAGCAGACTCAAGGAGCCAAATGGTCTCCTCCTGCTTCTAATATGATCCTACAAGATCATAAAAGATTAAAGAAGTAGGAGACAAGACAAACCGTACAAAGTGCAAAAAACAACATATCCTGTGGAATGGCAGGAGTCGGGGCGGGCATCAGGTACAAAGGTTAGCAATCAGTGATAAAATAGACGGTAACAGTTACAACAAGGAATATGAAACTTAAGTTCGCAAGGAATATCAAAACCAACACATTTTTTTACAATTATGTTAGAAAATAGGCTAGTCAGGAGGTAACAAATATTGAATAGGATTGCTCATCAAAAATAATGTAAGAAAATTAACAGTAATGAACAAAAGAATGATACCAAAGAATTGCTCATCCTGGCAGTTTCTATCACTGGGCTTGAAGAAAAATCAATGAGAACATTGTAGATGAACCTGGAAATGTAAATTGTGCAGAAACTAACAAAACTAAGGAGGACTCAGAGAGAATGACACGGTGACATCGTGGTCAGCACTGCTGCTTCATAGTGCCAGGGATCTGAATTCGATTCCCAGCTTGGGTCATTGTTTTTGTGGAGTTTGTAAGTTCTCCCTGTGCTTGTGTGGGTTTCCTCTGGATGTTCCGGTTTGCTCCCACAATCCAAAGATGTGTTGGTTAGATGGACTGCCCATGCTAAATTGCCCCTTAGCGTCAGGGGGACTAGTTAGGGTGAATGCATAGGGTTATGGGTATAGAGTATTGGGATTGTTGTTGGTGCAGACTTGATGGACTGAATGGCCTCCTTCTGCACTGTACTGATGAATGGACTGGCACATTCCAGAAAACATTTAATGCAAAGGAGTATGAAGTGATTAATTTTTGTTGGAAGAATGATGAGAGGCAATTTAAACTCAATAGTATAATATTAAATGGTGCACAGGAATGCAGACACATGCGGGTGTACGTACCCAAGTCTTTGAAGGTTGTAAGAGGCATTGAGAAAGTTATTCAAATCACAAATGGGATCCTTGGTTCAATAAAAGGAAGAATGGGGGTAATTTTAACCTGAGAAACTAGTCTGTTTGGGTTGGGGTGGAGGGCCTGGTAAATTTGTTTCCTGATTCAAGCAGCTGCCTGTTTACTGTTGCCTTAAGGCTGGGAATGGGCAGATCACCAATCTGCTCACTGATGTTAGGCTGTGAGCTACATTATCTTTCAACCTTTCAACGAACATTGGGAAACCTCGCAGCCTCATTAAGGGGAGCAGATTTCCTTTTCTAAAGGACATTAATGAACCAGAGGTGTTTTTATGACAATGATCAATAGTTTCATGGCCATCATAAGATTTATAATTACAGATTTTTATTGAATTATAATTGCTGGATACAGGAGGTAAATATTTTCAATACTTACATCATTGAACCATGTGCCTGCCTTAGGAGCTTTATCAATTGAGCAACCTTCCTGCACCTCAACAAATTTCCCTAAGGTCTCTGATCCCACTATGAAGCCTCAGATCTATCCCCATTCAATCTGACACCATCTGCCAAGCCCTGTTAACTTTCCCCTCATTTCCAGGCCTGCAATCCTTGTATACCCACTGAGGCATCTTATCTAATGATGTCCGTCCCTCAGGTTTCCTCTCTCCCTATCGATCCAGGATTTACAGTGTACCTGATCAACAACCATGTTATTCGAATTCTCTCACCCCCATGCTGTTTCCAATAACGGGCTGGAACCAGAGGACGAAGATTTAAAATGGTTGTTAAAAGAATGAGAGATTACATGCTCAGTGAGTTGTTGTACTCTGTAACGAAAAGGTGATGGAAGTAGATTTAATAATAACTTCCAAAAAATTGGATAAGTACTTGAAAATGAAAAAAAATTATGGGGGCTTTGGGTAAAGAACAAGAGAGTAGAATGTTACCTATTCCATAAGTGTGAGTATGTCAGGCTGTTGCTTGACTAGTTTGTGAGATACCTCTCCCAATTTTGGTACAAGTCTCCATTGTTGGTCAGAAGGATTTTGCAGTGTCTATAGGACTGTCTTGCCGTTGTTGTTCCTGGTAGGGGAGACGGCTTGTAATGTTCTGAGAGTGTGGCTGAAGCAAGTTGTAGCTACAGTGTGGGGTGTTTTGGTAGCATTCCATCTAGACAGTCCGACTATATATTGTTCACACTCACTGGTAAAAATTTAGATGCCTTACCCAGCAAATAAGTCTTCCATTCATCATCTTGATGAAATTAAAATGGTTTTGCTCCATCCGTTGTGGGCAGAAGTTAACTGTTATTTAAATAATGAGCTAAAAACAAATCCCCAACTGCTCCTGTCCAGAAATCTACTGTTTGGAAACAGCAGTTGTCCAGCAATGTTTTGAGCAGAGCTCAGCAACTCAGGGACTCAGAACTCGACTGTTAAGTGCAGTACTTTGGCAGTGGAAACATGGACGATACAATATCTGGATAATTAAACTACTTTTTTTTTCCTGGTTTGTAATGTTTTATCACTTCATGTTTCAGGTAAATATGGTGTTTGGGGTTTTCCAGTTCTTGCACTTATGATTAAGCATTCTAATGTCATTCTCTAATCCAGAAAATGCCTTGGTCCCAAGTCGTCCAGACTAAAGAGGTTACAATGTATTGTCCTAGCAAGAGTAGTCTGAAGTTATTGTCATTCACAGTGAAGACTGGTTATGTTTAAGGGTATGTGTGAAGGCAAGGAGGTCGCTTTCCTGAAAGTGTTGCTGACTCAAATAGTATGACATATAAGTTCTGACAATGCAATTTAAATGTAAATTCGTCCATAAAAATAATACTGTATTCAGCATTTCTGGACGAGACTCAGTTGACATATTCCTGAATGTAACTTTGGACAATGGTGATGCTTTTTCTCGACACTTTTCCTTGCAAGTTATACTTTAGGGTGCATTTTCACTTCACAGTGATGCTGAAGTTGCAGTATGACTGTGAAGATGGGGATTTATATACTCAGGAGGGAAATGATGTGAAAATACCTGAAGGAGACTGTATCATGCAGATTTGATGCTGCATGGATTATAACTCAAATGCAGTATCAAACCTAATTTACGTAATCTCAGAGAGGATCCTTGGACCTGTTCGACTCCAATTAACCTGCCTGCAGTTAATCTAAATATTCAGAGATACAGACACCGTTTTCTCGGGCTCCCAAATTATTCATATTGTAATGACAGAGCTTCCTTCTGGGCAGCAGTTCCAACTGGGCAGTGCAAACGAGTCTCAACTTTAAGTGGAATGTAAATGAAGCACACAGGATATATTTTATCTGGAGCATATTTTGCTTTTCCTTGGTTGCCTCATTTAGAACCTATTCAAGGCAGAACAATAAAACAATGGACTGAATGATAACACAGTGAAAATAGGCCAGTATCCCGTCCACACGAACATATTGTTAGGTGCAATGATGTTGGGTCACATTCCCAATGTTATCATGCCAGCGTTTAATAGTACACTAGGCAGCCGGCCCTAATCATTGGGAGCCTGCCACCATATTCAACATGTTTAAGCTCAGGCTGACTGCAGTAATGATGTAGAGATGCCGGCATTGGACTGGGGTAAACACAGTAAGAAGTCTGACAACACCAGGTTTAAGTCCAACGGATTTATTTGATAGTAAACTCACAAGCTTTCGAGGATGTCCTCTTTGTCAGGTGAATGAGGTGTTCTGGGTCTCGAAAGCTTGTGAGTTTACTATCAAATAAATCGGTTGGACTTAAACCTGGTGTTGTCAGATTTCTTACTGTGACTGCAGTAATACAGACTGGGCACAATAAAAATGTTAGAGAGGGTAAAACATGCCAGGTGAGAATATTGTTCTTTGCACTGAAATAGGGTGGGTTTAACAGCAGCAGCTAGGTTCTTTGTTTGACCTCTGCAGCTCAGGTGCTGTGAGTGCTATTATCATGCACTATTAAAAATGTGGTTCCTGAGCATAGCAGTAGTTAGTACTATTGTCTCACTGTGCCAAGGACTGAATTTGATTCATGGCTTGGTCATTATGCGGAGTCGCACATTCTCCCTGTGTTTATATGGGTTTCCTCTGGGGTGTTCCTGTTTTCTCCCACAATCCAAGTTAGGTGCATTGGCCATGCTAAAATTCTTCCTCAATGTACTCGAACAAGCACTGGAGTGTGGCGACTAAGGGATTTTCACAGTAACTTCATTGCAATGTTAATGAAAGCCTAGCGGTGACATCGATAAACAAATAACTTAATCTTGCTGTTTAAGAGTTGAATGTGCCTGCAGGAATATGCAGTTAGTGCTATTACATATTTGATTATAAGAACTTGGGATTAGTGGCCTCTGTAGAAGACACATCTTCCAGTGAGGAGGCGGAAATTGAGAGGGAAAAGACCAGAGGTAGGATGCACTGAACATGCTTGAGTGCGGCAGACATGTCTGTTGGATCAAGAAACTACTGAAAACAGAATACTGAAATGATGAGAGAGCAAGGACTTGTGTTGCCAGTCAAGTATCTAGTTAGAGAATGAGTTGCCTTCAATTGTCTGAGACACTGCAGGAGGGGGTTTGGGCTTCTTTCTGTGAAATGCTGACATGAGAGGTAGCTTTCAACTGCGTGGATGGTCACCCAATGATAGTAACTGTCAACATCTGCATGAAGACTAATAAATAGATGGTTTATTAACAAATGGCCCATCTGATGAAAATATGAGCATTTTACCCAGTTTGTGAGTACTGTGTATCTTTCTCAATTTCTTCCCTTATACTCCTCATGCACAGTATTTCCCCTCACTTGCAACTGCACTGGAGAGAGGCTGCTGATGTTTGTCCACTCGCCCTGAATGACTTTACCAGATGTCCACTGTGCAGCTGAGGCTTGAAGGATCCGCCATGCCAGAAGACCTCTGTTGAGTGGCTGGAGGATCTTTTGTTGCCATGGCAATTAAGGTGGACTGTACCAGTGGCAAAGGGTGAAGCTGAAATTGCTCCCATTCGAATTGCCTTGCCAGATGCTCTCAGATCGTGGTAGCTATTGCTCATCCTGTGCCATGAGGACTAGTTGGATTAAATGGCCTACTTTTTGTGCTGTAACAAGTCTGTGATTCAGTTGGGTTTCCCCGACATCCAGTGAGATTCCAGGGCCTGGCTTAGTGTCCAGGTTTCCAGGCCATCTGTTGTCCTGGCTCTGGTGCTTGGTACAGAGACAATGAAGTTATTGTGAAAATCCCTCAGTCACCACACTCCAGTGCCTGTTCAAGTACATTGAGGAAGAATTTTAGCAGGGCCAGACCTTTCAATCTTCCCTTTCCTCTTTGGAGGCTAGTGTCAGTTCTTCAGGGCTTGAGATGCAGCAGATGAAGGTTCACAGAATCAGAACAACACATCCACAACACATTCAGGGCGATGAATGTTGACTTTTGTGCCTGATGCTGTCTCAGACATCAGAGATACACACAAATCCCTTATCGAGCCATTCCTATACTTTCCCTCTCCACCAATAGACAGAGAGTGCAGACTTACCCTTACAGATGTCATTTAGCCCCTTCTACACTGTGTCCAGCTTCAAGGCACCATGCCAACACTGCTGACCTCTGCAGCCACCTCCAACCAGGCAGTTTAGGACCTTTTCTGCTTCCTCTCCACTCGTTCCCTTCTGTTGACCACCAGTGGAGAAATACATGGTACAACTATGCAGCTGCTCAATATTCAGACTGTGTCAATATGCAGATGTAAGAACGCCTGCCATGTGTGTTGCCTGCCAAAAGCACTTACTTCTAAACTCCCTCAGAATTGCACACGTTATTCAGCTGAATTAAGTTTACTTAAGTCAATGCTGCATAATTCAAAAATTTCCTGCTTGATTTCAAGTGCAGTAAATCACTTGGCACTGTCCCATGTCAGCTACCCTTTTAAATTAGGAACCACAATCTCTTTCTGGATCAGTGTCTACAAATTCGGCCACTGGACCTCCCACCCTCCGTTTCCAGTCGGGCAGGGAAATGACAATTTAGCAGTCTGCAAATCCACCCTGTGGCTATTAGTTGGATGATTGCCATGTTATACTACGAAAAATGATGGGCGTTGGGAGACAAGGAGCTACCCATTTCTAGGTGTGAAGTGCATCACAGTATTCAGTCCACAGTTTTTAAGAGCGCATTAGGTTCATAATATAAAATGCAGCAAATTGGAGGAGTGTTATTGTTTTGAATAGAATATGACTTTATCTTTTTTTTTAAAGCAACACAGCACGGGAAACAGGCCCTTCGGCCCAACGAGCCCGCGCCACCGTAATACCAAATCATTATCCTATTTTAATAGTCCTATATATTAGTATATATATTAATCCTAATTTGGAAAATTTTCACCATAGGGACAATTTGTTACCCAATCAGCCTAAGAGCGAATTTTTGGGTTGTGGGAGGAAACCGGAGTGCCCGGAGAAACCCCACGCAACCACGGGGAGAACGCGCAAACTCCCGCAGACACCGGCCCAATTCCAAGTGTCTGCACAGCCACATCGATAGTCTCTGAGCTGTCATGGTGCCCTTCAGGTGGTCCACATAAAGCACTCATAGACGACATGAGGTACCAGGCAACCCATGAATCAACATCCAAGAGCTGTACCCGCACCACCTGCCGAATGCGTGCTCAAATTATGGACGAATTACCTGTGGAAAAAAGCCGTAGTTAAACAGTCCTAATATATCCCTCTATCTGCATACCGCTCATGTGGCTGTCCAAGAGACCCTTAAACAGCCCCAGCGTGCCTGCGCCCACCACCTTACTCGGCAGTGCATTCCACACCCCCACTACCCTTTGTGTGAAAAACTGCCCTCTAATATTCTTCCTATACATAGCCCCCCTCACCCTATGGCCATGACCTCTCGTCCTATCCATTTCTAAAGGTGGAAAAAGTTTACCTCCATTTACTCTATCTATACCCCTTATAATCTCATACACCTCTATGAGATCCCCTCTAAGCCGACGTCTTTCAAGGGAAAACAACCCCAGTCTATCTAATCGTTCCTCATAAGACAGTCCTTCCATACAGGCAGCATCCTGGTAAACCTCCTCTGCACTCTCTCCAAGGACTCCACATCCTTCCTATAGTACGGAGACCAGAACTGGGCGCAGTATTCCAAGTGAGGCCTAACCAAAGTTGTAAACAACTGCAACATCAAACTCCTACTCTTATATTCTATACCCTTTTCTATGAAAGCTAACATACTATACGCCTTCTTTGTCACCTTCTCCACCTGTGAGGACACCTTCAGAGACTTGTGAACCTGCACCCCCAAGCCTCTCTGCGTCTCTATTGTCCTTATAGTTTTACCTTTTATCCTATAATTCTCTTCTACATTTTTCCGGCCAAAATGCATCACCTCGCATTTTTCCGGATTAAATTCCATTTGCCATCTATCTGCCCACTCTACCAACCTGTCTATGTCCTGTTGTATTGCCTGACACTGCTCTTCTGTACCCGCCAATCCAAGCATCTTGGTGTCATCAGCAAATTTGCTGATCTCACCACCTACCCCTACTTCCAAGTCGTTTATGTAGACCACAAATAGAATAGGACCTAGTACTGAGCCTTGTGGCACTCCACTAGTGACAGGCTTCCAGCTGGAAAAAGAGCCTTCCACTACTACCCTCTGTCTCCTCCTTCCGAGCCAGTTTTCGACCCATCTACATACCCGACCCTGTATCCCATGCGCCTTCACCTTCTCTATCAGTCTACCATGAGGCACCTTGTCAAACGCCTTACTGAAATCCATGTAGACGACATCAACAGCCTGTCCTTCATCAACTGTTTTTGTCACTTCTTCAAAAAATTCCACCAGATTCGTAAGACAAGACTTCCCCTTGACGAAGCCATGCTGCGTATCCCTGATCAGATCGCAGCGCTCCAGATGCTCATACATCCTGTCCCTAAGGATCCTCTCCATTAGCTTACCTATAACTGAAGTCAAGCTCACCGGCCTATAGTTCCCTGGGTAATCCCTCTGACCTTTTTTAAACAACGGTACTACGTTTGCTATCCTCCAGTCCTCTGGGACCTCACCTGTGTCCAAGGAAGAGACAAAGATTTGCGTCAGAGGCCCAGCCAAGTCTTCCCTCAACTCCCTTAGCAGCCTGGGGTAAATGCCATCAGGCCCCGGAGCTTTATATGTCTTTAAGCTGCCTAACAGCCCCAACACCTCTTTCCTCGTAATCCTTATTTCCCTCAACCGATCCTCAACTTTGTCAACATCAGGCACAGACATCTGTCCAGTCTCCTGCGTGAATACCGACGCAAAGTATTCATTCAGGATCTCCCCATTCCCTCAGGCTCTAAGCATAGATCCCCTCCACTGTCCCTAAGAGGTCCAATCTTGCCTCTAACCATCCTTTTGCTCCTTACATAGGTGTAAAATGCCTTTGGATTTTCTTTAATCCTACCTGCCAGAGCCACCTCATGGCCCCTTTTTGCCTTTCTAATACCCCTTTTTAGATCCCGTCTACACTCTCTATAAGCTTCCAGCGCTATCTCAGTCCCTAGTTGCCTAGATCTAATGTAAGCCTCTCTCTTTTTCTTGATCAAGTCCTCAATCTCCCTGGTAAGCCAAGGTTCTCTAATCCTACCTTTCCCATCCTTCCTCCTTGCCGGCACATATCTTTCCTGCAGAGAGTTTAGTTTTCCCTTGAAAGACTCCCACATGTACCTCGTCGACCTGCCCTCAAAAAGCTTATCCCAATCCGTATCTTTAAGTTCTTGCCTAATCTGGCCGTATCTAGCCCTCCCCCAGTTAAATACCCTCCCTTTTGGGCCAGTCTCATCCTTTTCCATTAATATCCTAAAGCAGACAGAGTTGTGATCACTATTTGACACCTGCTCTCCTACCTCGATGTCAACCACCTGGCCTGGCTCATTCCCCAGAACCAAATCCAGTATAGCCCCTTGTGAGGGACCAGATGAGAAACTCAAAGGTATATTACACAGTTAGCTTAGACCCCAACTTTTGCATTTGATTTTGCATTAGGGTGACCATAAGGTGTTCAAGCAAGAGAAAGCTTTTATCAAAACAAACTTTATTTAAGAACTCAGTTAGAATATAACAAAAAGAATTAGCATAATTTTTACCAATTAAAATACTTAAATATGACAAGTATAATTCTTAACAGCTAGCTATCTTTATTGTTTGAATTTAGTAGTATCCCCCACAGACTCAAATCCCTTCCTCAGAATCAGTTAGCACAAAGAACATGATTGCTACATGGTGCTAATTTCTAGCCTTTTAAGTTTTCTGGACAGTGATCCAGACAGCAGTTTCCACAGAAGATATATTCTCAAAACAGTGAAACTTCAGAAAGTAACTCTAATCTCTGACAGCTTCCAGTCTCCAAACTTCAGTGGGGTACTCTCTGTCAACTCAAAAGTAGCATCTAAGTTTGAATATTCTGTGTAAGCCTCGCTCCACTCAGCAATATGACCCTACCTGTCAATCAACCTAATCAACTCCTACTCTGCAAAACTCCAAAGAAATTCTTTAAAATAACAACCTTGTATTAATTCAGATTAAAACAAACATTGTAGCAGTTAAGATCAATTATGCTGCTGTAGTAACAATCCAGGATACCAGTCTCAGACAAAATGACAAACTATTAATAAATAAAACAATCAGAGAATCGTAGACATTTCCAGCAAGGAAACAGGCCCTTCAGCACAACTTGTGCATGCCCCTCTTCTTTTTTAAACCCCTAAGCTAGTCCTAATTACCTGCATTTGGCCCATATCCTCTATATCTATCTTATCCATGTAACCGTTTAAACACTTTTTAAAAGACAAAATTGTATCTGCCTCCACTTCTACCTCTGTCAGTTTGTTCCAGATGCTCACCACCCTCTACGTAAAAAAATTGCCTCTCTGGGTCCTTTTGTATCTCTCCCCTCTCACCTCAAACCAATGTCCTCTAGTTTTAGACTCCCTTACTTGGGGAAAATATATTGATCATCTACCTTGTCTATGTCCCTCATTATCTTATAGACCTCTATCATTATTTTGTCAACCTCTATAAGATCACCTCTCAGCCTTCTACGCTCCAGAGAAAAAAGTACCAGTCTATCCAGCCTGCCCTTATAACACAAACCATCAAGTCCCGGTAGCATCCTAGTAAATCTCTTCTGCACTCTTTCTAGTTTGATAATATTCTTTCTATAATAGGCTGACCAGAACTATACACTGTATTCCAAGTCTTGTACAACTTCAACAAGACATCACAACTCCTGTATTCAATGTTCTGACCAATGAAACCAAGATGTTGAATGCCTTCTTCACCACTCTGTCCACTTGTGACTCCACTTTCAAGGAGTTAAGAACCTGTACTCTGAGATCTCTTTGTTCTATAACTCTCCCCAACACCGTACCATTAATTTAGTAAGTCCTGCCCTGGTTCAATCTACCAAAATGCATCACCTCACATTTGTCTAAATTAAACTCCATCTGCCATTTGTCAGCCTACGGGCGCAATTGATCAAGATCCCTTTGCAATCCGGGGTAACCTTCTTCACTGTTCACTATGCCACCAATCTTGGTGTCATCTGCAAACTTACTAATTATGCTTCCTATGTTCTCATCCAAATCATTAATAAAATGACAAATAACAGTGGACCCCTGGGGCACACTCTTGTCACAGATCTCCAGTTTGAAAAACAAGTCTCTACAACGACCCTCTGACTAACGTCAAAAAGCCAATTTTGTATCTATTTAGCTATCTCACTCTGGATCCCGTGAGATTTAACCTTATGCAACAACCTACCATGTGGTATCTTGTCAAAGGCCTTGTTAAAGTCCATGTAGACAACATCAATTGTATTGCCCTCTTCTATCCTCTAGATGGTTTTCTACTCATAAAGCCAAGCTCACTGTTCCTAATCAGTAGGTCCTTTCTCTCAAAGTACCTTACAAAAACATACCACAGATGTGAGGCTCACTGGCCTTTAGTTCCTAGGCTTTTCCCTGCAGCACAACATTTGCCACCTTCCAATCTTTACGCACCTCATCTGTGACTCAAATATCTCTGCTAAGGGATTTCCTCCCTAGCCTCCCACAATGTCCTGGGATACACTTCATCACGTCCCAGGAATTATCTATCTTGATGTGTGTTACGACTTCCAACATAACTCTTTACACAGAGGGTGGTGAGGGCGTGGAATGCCCTGCCTGCAGCAGTTGTGGACTCGCCTACTTTGGGGGCGTTCAAATGGTCGGTGGATAGGCATATGGATGATATTGGAATAGTTTAGGTTAGAGGGTCCACTGGCCGGTGCAACATCGAGGGCCGAAGGGCCTGTACTGCGCTGTAATGTTCTATGTTCTATAACCTCCTCTGTAATGTGTACACTCCTCAAGACATCATTATTTATTTTCCCAAGTTCCCTAATGTCCATTCTTTTCTCAACAATAAATACTGATGAGAAGTATTCATTTAGGATCTCACCCATCTCTTATGGATCTACACAGAGATGATCTTGTTGGTCCTTAAGGAGCCTTACTCGCTCCGTAGTTACTTTTTTGGCCTTTGTGTTTGCAGAAGCTCTTTGGATTCTCCTTTGCCTTACTTGCCAAAGCAATCCTGTGTCCCCTCTTTGCCCTGCTGATTTCTCTCTTAATTCTATTCCTACACCTCCTATCAAGGGATTCACTTGATCCCAGCTGCCTATACGTGCCATATGCCTCCTTTTTTACCAGGGCCTCAATATCCCGAGTCGTCAAAGGTTCCTATTTCTACCAGCCTTCACTCTAAGAGGAATGTGCTTACACTGAACCCTGGTCCACACACTTTTGAAAGCTTCCCACTTACCAAATGTCCCTTTGCCTTCCCACAAACTCCCTCAATTAACTTTTGGAAGTTCCTGCCAGATACCATCAAAATTTGCCTTGCTCCAAATTAGAATTTTAACTTTTGGGCCAAACCTATCATTCTCCATAGCTATCTTAAAACTATTAGAATTCTGATCTCTGGTCCCAAAGTGATCCCACACTAACACTTCTGTCACTGCACTTCCTTATTTCCCAAGAGGAGGTCATGTTTTGCCCTCCACTATAGTCGGGCCATCCTCATACAGAATGAGAAACTCCTCCTGAATGCACTCAACAAATTTCTCTTCTTTCAATCCTGTAATACTATGGCTGTCTCAGTCAATGTTGGGAAAGTTAAAATCCCCTACTATGACCATCTGATTTTTCTTGGAGCTATCTATAATCTCCTTACATATTTGCTCCTCAATTTCCTGTTGACTATTTGGAGGCCTATAGTACAATTCTATCAAAGTGATTTTCCCCCATCTTATTTCTCAGTTCTACCCATGTAGACTCAGTGGCCAAATCTTCGTATATATCCCTGTGATGTTTCCCGTAATCAAAAGTGCAACTCCCCCTCCTCTCTTACCTCCTATTCTATCTTTCCTGAAACATCTGTACCCTAGAACATTGAACTTCCAGTCATGTCCCTCCCTTAGCCATGTTTTAGTAATTGTTATAATATCCCAGTCCCACATACCCATCCATACCTTGAGTTCATCTGCCTTGCCTATCATGCCTCTTGCATTAAAACACATGCAGTTTAATCTGAACTTCCCTTGCTGTCTGCTCTGCTTTTGCCTGATCTCTCTGATACTAGGATTACTGATGCTGCCTTTACTCCTTAATGTGCTGTCTTAAATTTCTGTGCTGTCCTCAACCTTCTCTTCTTTCTCCCTACTGCTCGAGGTCCCTGCCAAAACCAGTTTAAACCTCCTGAGTGGCTCTAGCAAATCTCCCCGACAGGATATTAGTCTCCCTCCAGTTCAGGTGTAACCTGTCCCTCTTGAACAGGTCATCCCTTCCTCAGAAGAGATCCCAATGATCCAAAAATCTAAATTCCCACCTCCTGTACCAGCTCTCAAGTCCTGCTCAAGAACATGGCTAAAATGTATTTCTTAAATGCACAGTATCTTCAAAGTTTTTGAAACGGACGCTGGTTTAGTGAGAATCTCATTTATTAAACAATTCCCACTTATTCTTAAAGACTTTCTTGATATACTCATTTACCCAACATTTGGCTCAATTCATCATTCTGAAGTAATTGAGCATAGCACTGACATCACACTCAAATGCCACAGTTCTTACATAGCTAACTTTCTTTTTTATTCATTCATGGGATATGGGTGTTGCTGGCTGACCAGCATTTATTGCCCATCCCTAATTGCCCTTATTCAGATGACAGTTGAGAGTTAACCATATTGCCATGGGTCTGGAGTACATGTAGGCCAGACCTGATAAGGATGGCAGATTTCCTTTCCTACAGGACGTTAGTGAACCAATAAGTTTTTCCGACTATTGACAATGGTTTCATGGTCATCAATAGATTCTTAATTCCAGATATTTTTTATCATATTCGAATTCCACCATTTGCCATGGCAGGACTCCAATCTGAATCCCCAGAGCATTAGCTGACTTTCTGGATAATTAGTCTAGTGGTAATACCATTAAGGCCATCATTATCAAAGTTAAACAAATCAATATCATTCGGATGAATGTTAAGTCTTTTCAAGACACAGCTGGAAAAGATTTGCTGATCAAGTGGCATAGTGCAATGTCTCTCCAAGGGACTAGCTTTTCCAATGTGTTTTATGTTTTGGAAATTGTGTATTTATTATTATTACATGTATTAGTGTACAGTGCAAAATATTCTTTCTTGCATGCTATAGAGACAAAGCATACTATTCATAGAGAAGGAAATGAGAGAATGCAGAATGTAGTATTATAGTTATAGGTAGGGTGTAGAGAAAGATTAATGCAAGGTAGGTCCATTTAAAAGTCTGACAGCAGCAGGGAAGAAGCTGTTGTTGAATTGGTTGGTATGTGACCTCAGACTTTTGTATCTTTTTCCTGATGAAGGAAGGTGGAAAAGAGAATACTGAGGTGCATGGGGTCCGTAATTATGCTGGCTGCTTTTCTGAGGCCACGGGAAGTGTAGACAAAGTCAATGGATGGAAGGCAGATTTGCGTGATGGATTGGGCTATATTCACGACCTTTTGTAGTTTCTTGTGGTCTTTGGCGGAGCAGGAGCCATACCAAGCTGTGATACAACCAGAAAGAATGCTTTCTATGGTATATCTGTAAAAGTTGGTGCAAGTTATAGTTGACATGCCAAATTATCTTAGTCTGCCGAGAAAATAGAGGTGTTGGCGTTTGTGCAGCTCCTTTGCAGGCAGTTTTATCAGTTGTTACTCAGCTTTGGTTAGAAGCCTAAATTCAGAGTTAA
The DNA here is from genome assembly GCA_024679065.1 of Sphyrna mokarran. Classification (NCBI taxonomy): domain Eukaryota; kingdom Metazoa; phylum Chordata; class Chondrichthyes; order Carcharhiniformes; family Carcharhinidae; genus Sphyrna; species Sphyrna mokarran. The sequence continues at coordinate 93,105,325 of JAGIQG010000003.1, forward strand.
CAATCACTTGGAGAAGCAGTGCCTTAGGCTATGAGAAATCTGTTCATTTCTTTTCCCAGGACAGTATTTTCAATTCTTTATGTCTTCACTGCCACTGTGAGGATTAATTTTCTGAGACAATTGGAATGGCCAGAATGGGTTCTATCTGCACCCTGTTGTCATATAACCTAATTAAAGAAAGGCATTTTCGACACACATTCTAAAATTTTGACAAATATTTTAGCTGTTTCCTTATATTTGGCTCTAGGGACTATGATTACCCCAGAACAGTTGGACTCATTAAAAATAGATGAGACATTCAAGCAGAATTCTGCTCTTCATTAAAGGTAATTTTAGTGCAGGGTAATATACAAAGAATGATTGCATTTACCTCCATATCATTTTTGTGCAATTAAACTGCTTCCTTCCATAAGGGACACCTTATGTGTCTAGTTTAAATGCAGTGAACAACTGGGATGAATTGTGGCAGGTGGAATCTATTTCACTTTCATTATTGACGTGTTTACGGCCTCTTCTTATGCTACACATGCTATCATCTCAGCTTACCACTTCTGTGGCCCCAGAATATGAAGTATTTAAGCAAGGTGTTACTTAGGTTTGTAGCGATAACAACATTTTATTACAAATTGAACTGCCTTTGAACATTGGAACAGTCTGTCCAAGCAGTAGGCTGGCTCAATAAAGGACTCGACTGATTTTCTGTCCTGTGACACTCAGTGAACTGCAGTGGAGCAGCCAGTTCACTTTGAAGCTATATTGACTGAGGCAGGAACCAAAAAATGATTTCTGATGCCCGCATGGGGTGGATAGCAGGACCACTTTATGTTCATTTTGAACGGATGTGGAAAATCTTCCACGTAATCATTATGCTCACTCTGTTACGTGGAGTATATGTAACAATAGGGCTCATTTGTGATCCATTCCGTTAGAGGTTAATTGCAAGGTGATGTGCACCAATGCAAGACCACAAGAAACTACAAAAGTGTATCAGTGATAGCTCAGGGGAAGTTTAAAACATGTGCACAATGTGAAAATAAGAAAGGGCATACAGATAAGCTTGCGCAGTGCAGGCTAGTGAGTCAGAGACATGTACGAGCTTAAAAACACAGACAGTCATCCTGAAGGAGGTCATCATGCTCATATGGGAAGAAATGTATCTACTGGAGTATTGTAGGAAAACAACAAATATGTTGAACAAAAAAGAGACTATGGGGGGAATTTTCTCACCCGACCACCATGGGAATTATAGCATGTGGGGGAATGGACCATGCAAAAGTCAGCTTACCTTGGGCGGGATTTTCCGATTTAAGGGTGAGCACACCCAGAAAATCCTGCCTTTTGGGTGGAATTTTCCCAAATTCCAGGCATATGTTGGTACTGTCAGATGGGTATTGTCAAGTTGGCATTGCCAATCTGTGTCAGGGACAGCACCAAGCTACCATTACCAGGGGCAATGCCCAGGTGTGTCCCTCTCACCCCGGGATCTATATTTACCTCAGCACCTCTACTGGGAGCCCCTCAACTAAATCTCGTTCTTTTGAAGCTGTTGTAAATCTTGCCAAGATGACCTCACGTCAGTGAGATTTGAAGACTTAGGCAGGAACAATCATGCATCAGGAAGGCTCATTAATAAAATTAAAATTTATTAAAATACATTAAAATGAGTAGGAACTTTGTTATGTCACTGACGAAGGGCAAGGAAAATTGTGAAATGAAATCTCACCGGCAATATCTCATCTCCCATTTCTTACAAGATTTAGAACTTGTGTTGCTGTTTAAGCCTGCACTGAATGCAGGTACAACATTGCCCCCTATAAGTTCTGAATTAAGGCGTTTCAGTGTCAAAGAGCGAGTGTAGATCAGCAAGGATTGAAGTCATAGACAAACTGAATTATGTGAAAGCAAGCTGCCGAGTTTTGAACAGATTGGATTTATAGAGGATGTAAAGCCAGCAATGAGGGCAATGGAGAAATCTATTAGTATGGTAAGAGATTGGCATCAGTGAGGATGTTATTGCTGAGGTGGGAGTTATCTGCTTATAGATTGGATATATCATTAGCAGTCAGCTTTGGTTTATAGAAGTTGTAAAACTTCAATGAGAAAACATAGATGAGGAAGAGGATGAACAGGGCCAAGGAAAGCTCCTCTGCAAGCACAGAATAACTGTACCTGGAAGAGATGAGAAGCTGTAACTTGAAACAATAATATTGTGACCATGATGAGTTGCCCCTCTATAGAATCCCTACCATCAAGAAGGAGGCCATTTGACCCATTGAGTGTGCACTAACCACAATCTCCCCCTGATCACTATCCCCATAATCCTCACATATTTATCTTGCTAGTTCGCCTGATACTCAGGATCAATTTAGCATGGCTGATCAACCTAACCTGAACTGTCGGCGGAAACCAGAGCATCCAGAGTAAATCCGCACAGACCTGGGAAGAGCGTGCAAACTCCACACAGAATGTGAGCCTTAATTGAACCAGGATCCCAGGCATTGTGAGGCAGCAGTGCTAACCACACTACCACTGTGCCGTCCCATGATCTCCTCAACCTCTCAGTTTTGATATAGTTAGCCACACCATTGTTTCAACTCTATTGTCCAGTTCGAAGGGACAGCTCGCTCCTGCAGTAGTTAACCATTTAATTCAGCAACAACTTACAGTTTTAAATGCCATTTGTGTGGATAAGTGAAAAATGACATGGGATAAGAGGATGAGCAGTGGGTATTAAAAATAGCTGATAGTCCCTGGGACTTGTGATACAGGACTTGCAATAATTTATCAAACTCAGCAAGATTAGAAAAGATGAATAGAACTTGGTTTATAGAGATGTAAGAGCAGAGCACAGCACTCAGAAAGCACTCACAACCTGCCTCCGTGGGCCTAATTTTACTATTACATCGTGCCCGTTTTCACACACGAGAACGTGGTTAAGCGGGGTGTGAGGACATTAACACAACCCGCACCCCCATCTGCGCAAATGGACACTTTACCGAGGCCCGGGAATGGCTGCAATCTGATTCACACCCAAAACTTGCATGCATTTCAATTGAATTGATGAACGGCCTGCCCGACTTTATCAGTGAGCTCGCCTCTGACCTCAATTGAAGCTTCACAAAGGGATTGAGTGATTTTTGTCATGAGAACTTTACCCCTTCGCAGTGAGCTGCAGTTATGTCATTGAGTTGTCCAAGCAGCCAATCACATGAAAGAATTTTCATTGGTAGTTTTAAAGATTGACATACACAGGGTTAACATGGCAGCTAAGTTTCATTTTTTAAGAAGCAGCATAGCCAAAGTGAAATAGTGAACGACAGGCCTCAACATCAGGATTTTCGCATAAACCTGCACTTGTGTGAAATCCTGAAATTGTATGCAGATTCCGAGGAGTAATGATATAGAACAGTAACAGTTCACTGTCAAAACCTTGAAAACCTTGATTCATCCTGTTGAAGATGATACTACAAACAGCAATTTCTTCAATGAGATATCTGAGTTGCAGAATAGGCAAAAATTTAAATTCTTGAAAGTGAGGCTTAGCTATAATTTTACTGAGGTGTTCAAGATTTGGAGGACAAAAATACACTGAATAGTGGGATAAAGTCTAGATGTAATGCTTTAAAAACTGGCTTTCACCTTGGAGAAATTTCCAAGCTTGCTTTTGGAGTTTTACAGGATTTCTTGCCAACTTAATTTATATTCTACTTATTTTAATGTATGTTCCCCCATTCGGTAATCTCACTGACTGAATGGGAATCTAATCTCTTCATTACTTTAACAGTCATAGTCATATGACCTCTGAGCCTATATTTCTCACATGGAAATGATCTCAACTCTTGAAACTAGCCTGAGGGTCTTATATAGAACATAGAACATCACAGCACAGAACAGGCCCTTCAGCCTTCGATGTTGCGCCGACCAATTAGGAACAAGCAGTGACCCTCTAACCTAAACCATTCCCTTTTCATCCATAAACTTATCTACTAACCTCTTAAACGCCACCAAACTTGGCGCATCTACAACTGACGCAGGCAAGGCATTCCATACCCTTACCACCCTCTGGGTAAAGAACCTACCTCTGACATCTGTCCTAAAACCACCACCCCTTAATTTAAAGCTATGTCCCCTCGTGCTAGCTTTCTCCATCCTAGGAAAAAGGCTATCACTGTCCACCCTATCTAAACCTCTAATCATCTTATATGTTTCAATAAGGTCTCCTCTTAGCCGCCTTCTTTCTAACGAAAACAACCTCAAATCCCTCAGCCTCTCTTCATAAGACCTGCCTTCCATACCAGGCAACATCCTGGTAAACCTCCTCTGTACCCTCTCCAATGCCTCCACATCTTTCTTATAATGTGGGGATCAGAACTGCACACAATACTCCAAGTGCGGCCACACTAGAGTTTTGTACAGTTGCAACATGATGTTGCGGCTCCGAAATTCAATCCCCCTACCAATAAAAGCTAAGACTCCATATACCTTCTTAACAATACTTATAGTTTAAGTATTGTGTTCCTGGTTTTATACTGCATTGTCCAACAATACCCATTGGCCTCATCACATTGGTTGTGGAGCTTCAGTAAGTTACCACTTAAGATACTCAGGTCTTTTACTTGTTCAATAAACATTAGCAAGAATTCCGAAAGTCTCCCAGGCCCACATGCAGACCATACTGAAGGCTGTCTGCTACACAGACCCACTCTCCTAACAAAATCCCTGAAGTCAGGCCACAGAAAAATCGTGATCTCACTAATTGAAAGGTTTAAAGGGCCCATTACTGTTTCTATTTTCCAATGTTCATTGTAATGATCCTATTGTAGAACCCTGTAGACTGCCAATCAACTTCTACTGATAATGTACCTCTGCCTGTGAACTTCCACACAATGAATTTTTTCAGTCCAATCACAAATGTCATCTGATGAAATCTATCTCCAGCAGTTGTCCATGTTCTCTGAAGGTTGTTTTGAAATCAGGGTAAATTATTTCTACTGATGTCCAATTGTTCGGGGTGGCAGAGTGGCACATTGACTAGCACTGCTGCCTCTCAGCACCATGGACCCAGGTTTGCTTCCTGGCTTGGGTTACTGTCTATGTGCAATTTGCACATTTTCTACGTGTCTTTGTGGGTTTCCTCTGGGCACTCCAGTTTCCTCCCACAGTCCAAAGATGTGCATGTTAGATGAATTGGCCGTGCTAAATTGCCCCTTGGTATTGCGGGGGAGGCAGGGGGTCAAGCTCAGGTAAAATACATGGGGTTATGGGTATAGGGTCTGCATGGGATTGTAGTCGGTGCAGACTCGATGAGCCATATGGCCTTCTTCTGCACTATTAGAATCTATGATTCACTAATTTGATCACTTCTTTGTAGAACGTATTCCGTTCCTGAGACAGTGACAGAGTTTACTAGCTCGCTGGACATGGGTTGGGAGGTGGAAGGGCTAGTAAAATGGTGATGGAAAGCATTGGGCTGGAATCCCAACTTCTTTTCTTCTACCAGCGAAGAATTCAAAAGATGGGACTGACAGCAGCCAAGTCACTAGCTGGCTGGAGGTGGGTAGCCATTTATTTCAGTTAATGGGTCCTTGCATGGCTAGTTCTACAATGTCAGGATTTTGTACTGACATCAGAATGGCCCAATGCCAGGGAACGCTTTCAGCTCCGTTGAAATGATTTCTCAGGGAAGGCAAAACCATCCTTCCAGCAAGGGTGACATTGGCTGCCTTTATGATCTGACACTCCTGCTGGAGGGCTCAATCTCTGGCGGCTGCTTGCCTGGCCTCAGCGCATCAGAAAGTTTTTTATTGGTCATTTCAATTTGGCTAGGCCTCTTTCTTCTTGCAGCCTCAGTGGTGGCCACCTCTTTTGGTGACACTGCCAAGGCTGTTGAGCTGCCAGCCCTCTGGATCAGAAGCTTGGAGATGAAGATCACCATCCTTAAATGGGTGGTCATCTCAGTGGTGGCTTCTTAATTGGCCGCTGGCAAAATCCTCTCCACAGCTGTACACCTGTGCTGTTTTGGGAGCTGCATTTGCTCCCTGTGGCAGAAACCACATAGCCTGCTGGTAAAATTCCAGCCAATGTCTCTACAACAATGCTTCAAATGTATAATAACTTCTAAATCTTCTAAGGTGAGATCACATTCCTTACAACACTTTCCAGAATCTTCCCTACAAAAGGTCACCAGTTATACAGGACTACAATTAGTATGGTTTCTTCAAAAGTATGGTTTCTTCCCATTCAGTTTTGAGATCGCATGAGCCTTCCTCAGAACTGATGATTTCAAAGAGTTATTAAATATAAATATGTGAGTAAGTAAGCTTAGAAAATAACTCACCCATTTCTTTCAATAGTTTTGCTGAGTACCATTGAGCCCTGTAGACCAATCACCCTAATTCTTTGCTAAGACCATTTGTCACATTTAGTTGTATATATGTAATATTAACAGCTTCTCAAAGCTGGCACTTAAGGATCACATTTTAAGGATTTTTAAGGATTGCATTCAATCATAAAAACAGAACTCAAATATCCGTTTAGCGCTTCAGCCCTTTTTTGATCTTCCCAATTACTGTATATAGTCCACAATCATTTTATGATTTCTGATATAACTAGAAAAGAAAGTTACCACTTTTTGCTGGAGTCAACCACAATGCCTTTTGTCTGAGTGCCATTTTAGCATTTCCAATAATGGATTTAATTTACCTTCAGCTATATTTTATCTCTATCCCAATTTGATTGACTATTTTTTCCAAACTCACCCTCTATATCATAAAATGTGGGCTGAAAGTTGTTTTACTAAGTGTCCTATTTTTAATCTATGTTTAATATTGCTTGAATTCATAGTTCAATTCTCAAAAGCTGTAATACTAATCTTTTATTTATTTCCTTCAGGGCTGGTTGGAATAAAATTATTTTACTGAAGGAAAATTGGTCTCTGAGGTGTCTTGGAAGAGAAGGATTTAGTTTTAGGGAGGAAGACAATTTGTATTTTATGATGTGGAGCATATAAGAAAGATGTTTCAAAGAGCTAACAGAGTGATGAAGGAAATGTTGTCTCTCAGCACGTTGTGACATTAAAGAACAGTGTTGCTATTCTTTATTTCCCAGAACTAGAATTCAAATTGATGAACGTTATAGACAAAGAACGCTAAAGTTACAAGTTTCTGGTCTTAATGAAAATACCATCGGCTCACTTTTCCGTGGACCAATGATGTCAATAATTTCAACAGTTTGGGGATATGATTTTTCCTCAGTATTTTAGAAAAACATACAAGTTCTTAACATGTGATTCTCTTCTCTCACCACATTGAGAAGAATATTTTAATTGTGAAATTTTTCTTTATTCAAGTTTTTTACAACAGCAATTGATTAAAGATTTTGGATGGAGTCAGTTTTGAGGATGTGATGTCTTTGTTACCTGTAAATTCATATAGTTATTATCTCTGTCCTGTGTCTATTTTCACCTTTCTCCTCTTTTTTTCATGAGGAAGTGAGGGTTATCACAGCATAATACAGCAGGAAAAGGAAATACAGGGTGCCTCAGGTCACGATTCTCAGTTGCATCTACTGAAAATTGTATCCAGTACCCTCAATACCCCACTTCCCAACCTCTACCTCTACCATTTTTGCATTCACTTCATTTAGTTCCAATGACATGACATCTTCAAAACTGATTCCATCCAAACTCTTTAATCAATTGTTTTTTTTAAAAAAAGCTTTTGATATCTTGAATTTTAAAAAATCCACAATTAGACGATAGCCAAAGCAGGATTTTCTGTGACTGGGCTGGAATGCAAGATCAGGCAGGTACTTGACTGTTGGACTTACTGCTGAGCCTTGTACACTCTTAACTGGCAGAAATAACTGGTTTTATTTTCAGCTCTTGCACTCTGATGCTGAAATAAGCACCAATAACAGTATTGATCAATTCCGCAGTGGCTCCACAGGCAGTGACTGTTAATTACAAATGGTATTTTAACCCTTGGGTGTAGCTTGTATAATTTATGCATTTTTAGAAAATGCTTAAGAAAAGCCACTTATGAAAGATCCTTGACAGTGTAAACTTTAAGCTGAATTAGGTTGAACGAATCAGCCGTGAATGCTCTATAATCTCGTGCATGAGTTTAATGAAATGCTGGTGCATCTATACTTAGCTTCAAGGATTCTTTGCATCCTAAGTTGGAGTGTCCCATGATAGCCATTTTTGTATAATTTTCATTTGCCCTTGGTTATGTCCAATCTGTCCTATGAAAACTCATCTGAAAATCTGAAGGTCATTTATCGATGGTTTATTCCGTGATGTGGAGATTAGGCGGCTGTTACTATTTGTTTTTTTTAAAATACATATAATATGGCAAAAAATTTATTGCCAAAAATTTAAAGGTATTGCCTTCCAGTAAAAATATAACACCAAGTTGTTTAACTTTAATGTTCATTACATTAGGCAAAAAACCTAATAAATCCATAATTTAAAAAAGAGATTAATTATAGCCATATTTTGATCTAGGGCACATTGATATGCATCAAATAAGCTATATGTGAATTATTGTAAATGCATAATAAATGTATTGCTATGTACAAAAGCATCATTTCAAAGTAAATTTTTCCAGAAAAAAAAATGAAAAAGATATATAAAAACATTCGAAGTAGAAATAGATGACATAGCCCACCTTCCCTACTCTATCATATAAATAAATCACACCTAAACTTTCCCAACAACTCTACTTCCCTGCTGTATCTCATATTCCAAAATTCCTTTTCTTTTATTCATTCATGGGACATGTGCATCGCTGGCTATCCTTGAGAAGACAGTGGTGCAGACAACATGCTGTGGGATGACCCACAATGCCATTAGAGAGAATATTCCAAGATTTTAATCCCAGGTGTCAGGAGGATTAATATATCGCCATTCCTTCGCAGTGACAGGCTCCAAATCTTGGCCTGGGTGGGATTGTGGTCAGTACAAACTCAGTGGGCCGAATGGCCTCTTCCTGTACTGTAGGGATTCAATTATTCTATGTGACTTCGAGCTCTACATTCCCTAGCCTGGGGAATAGCCTCTTAACACCTGCCCTGGGAAGCTCCCTAAAAATGAGATCTCCTCTCATTATTATAAGTTCCAGAGAATCTTTCCTTTTCTCCAACAGCAATATATTTATCTCCCTAAAAATGAGATCTCCTCATTATTATAAGTTCCAGAGAGTCTTTTCTTTTCTCCAACCGCAATATATTTATCTCCTGCATGTTTTCAGATTTGACTATTCTTCAATATCTTGTGAAAAGTAAACTTATTTCACTTCACTCAGCAGTGCTGTACTTGTCAGATCATTTTAAAGATTGTTTGCAACGTCTTGCCTGGTTCTGACAGTTATTAATGATTGTGATATTTTTCACAAGTCATTCCGGACTGCATTTCACAGAGAACAAAACGGTGGAATAAATTATTTTAGCACCACAATATCAAAGGCATAATCAACTAGTTTTCAAACAGCAGAGCGATATTCCTCAAAAATTACACCTCCTGACAGCAGCTAACTTACAAAGCAATTTAATAGATGGCACAATGATTGGGAAGAAGAAACGAATGTGGCCCATTTGATTTAATTATTTGACAATATCCTATCATTTCATCCCGATGAGCACATAGCTGTTTCTTAAATGATTCTATTCTGAGTCTGTGATACCATTCTTGAGAACCCATTCAGGCCACTGAACATCCTCTTAGAACCTGTTGCCCAAGCATACTCAAAAATGTTATTATAGGTTTCCTTACTTTATTCTCTTAAAAAACACTCGTCTCAATAAGATTGTGTTAGAGACATTGGAGACAATTCTCCAAGCCTGCTGCATTGCTCCAGCAGTGCAATGGATCAAGAGACATCAGCAGAGATCAGTGGTGGGCCGTGCATCTCTGAAGTCAGGATTTCGGGAGTAGTCAGTCCCATACTAGAAATCGATGCAGAACTAATTTCCGCATTTAAATTCCAATTTGCCTGTCATTAGGGGACTTGAGATTGACGTCTCCACTAGCCATTGCCCCCCCCCACCTCCCCCCATTCCCTCACCCCCCCACCTCTGCCAGGGGTGCTTCACTCTAGTAAGATTTACAACAGCTCCCCACTAACAGGCAACTGGTGGCTAACTCTGCTGGACTGAACAGAGACCATTGAGGGGCCCCCCAGGAAGTAAGGAGGGTTGACTCTTGGCATTGCCAATCTGGCTCCTGTCACTTCCTAAGGGACACCTTGGCACTACCCACCAGGCATCAGGCAGTGCCAAGGGGGTGGGCAGGGCGTGTCGGGGCAGAGTCTACTATGGGTAGGGCCTATGGTGGGAGGTCTGTGGTGATAGTGGGGAGTGGGGGGAGAGATCCTACTGCCACTCTGCAGTTGGGATCAGAAGGAGGAAAGGGGCTGATTGGGTCTAATCATTGGGGTGGGACTGCAGAGGGATCAGGATTGCAAGTGGGCGAGGAAGGGAATCGTGAGATAGGAACTGGCAGAGCGGGGTAGGGGGGAGGTCTTTGGGTTTGCCTGGACATATCCAGGAGGCCAGCGATCAGGGATGTGGGGGCATTGGATGGGCAGCGATATGGGGCCTTGGGGCTGGCTAGTGATCAGGAGCCTGGCAGTACAAGGTCACTGTGCATGCGTTGATCCCTGCTATGACAGGTCAGCTCATGTGCAGTGGCTTGCTCAGAGCACTATTCTGCTGGCCTCTCCAGTGGGAATAGGTCGCATCCCCGAATTTTCATTGTGATTCATGCTAAGGCATTCTGCAGCGCTCAAGAGTGCGGGAAATTCATTTTGAAAATATTGCTAAACAAACCAATGGGAGTTACTCCCGTTTTTACATGAATTTGGCATTTAGAATTTTTTTGGGGAGAATTGCCTCCATTACTTTTCAAGGATGCCAAACATCAGGTAGCATATTTTTTGTATATAATATATTCTCCAAAATCAATTGATATTTGCTATATTCCACCCAGGACCTACGTGGCTTTTTATGCCGCAACAACCTGAATTGTAATTCTCAATGCAACAAGTGCTGCACAACTTCAGTATAATTGCTTGGCATTGAGTGTAGTGTTTTGGACAAACTTGCATCCCATTCAGTTTGTGTATTTAGCAAATTCTATCCCACTCATGGATATCATATGACTCTTAATTTTCTTTCTATCAATTTCTTACATTTTTTTCCAATAGACCTTGATTGCCTACTTCTAAACCCAAGGCATCCTTTAAATCCACAATCTCCTTTGTGTGGTATTATCAATGGATTTAATTGCTTTACATAAAGACTAGGCCATTTCAAAAAGCCAGCAAAGTAGTGGAAAATGATAAACACAAAATACTGCGGATGCTGGAATCTCAAACAAAAACGGAAAATGTTGTGAAGTTTCAGGAAGTCTGACAGCATCTGTGGGAAGAGAGTAGAGCCAGCATTTCAAGTCTAGATGACCTTTATCTCAGCCCAATTCAGTTCTGACAAAGGATCACCTAGAGTCAAAACATTGACTATTCTCTTCCCTAAATGCTGTCAGACATGTTGAGATTTTCCAATGTTTTCTGGTAGTGACGACTGATATTGAAATCAATCTTTACTCTTTACATTTATTTAGAATTAAACATTACAAGCACACATGTCCTAATTTAGTCACAACACAGTTTCAGTCATTGATTGATTATTGTCGCATATAGTGGTATACAATAAAAAGTATTGTTGCTTGTGCGCTAAACAGACAAAATGTAACATATATAGGGAAGGAAAGGAGAGGGTACAGAATGTATTGTTACAGTCATAACTAGGGTGTAGACAAAGAAAGTTTAAAAGAGTTAGAAAAAGGTTTTAGAAGCAGATAATGAGAGAATAAACTAGAGTTAGAAGATATGCTGGACACAATTGCAAGAAGTCGTCTTGCTGTGGTGACAACTTTACTATTTGTGCTTGTACGGAAATCCAATTCATGGTCTCTTGAATATAACTAAACACAATTGATATCCAGTTAACCAGTACTGACAGAGAGGTTTGTAGTAGTTTACTGAGTAATTAATCTCCATCTCCATTTAAATTAATCCTCTGAATGTTTGGGAATTTTTTATACCTGACTGGTAATCTGGAAGACTGGATTGCATTGGCCAATGTCGAAATCACTGAATTTTCATTCCACTGATGTGAAAGCTGGAGGAAGCAAAGTGAGACTATCAGAGGGAAGTTGTTTGGAGAGATAGAGGGGGAAGCCAAAAGAGAGACTTGTAGTGCTGAAGACTGATGGGGCAAGGGGAGGGTGAGGAGTAGGAGAGCGAGTACCTGTGCAGTTAAAAAGAGAAGAGAGGATAGGGAAAAGGGACATGTACAGAAGATAGTAGTTGAGTGAGAACTGCAAAGTTGTGACTGTGTTTGGTTGGGAAGGAGAGACATTAGAAATCAGCAGGCAACAGCCATAGTTCTGCTCTCTGGAAGAGCGGGGTGATGATGGTATGATCAGCATTAGGAAAGTTGAGCCTTGCTGCTGTATGGGTGTAATATTTGTAATTAGGCTGTGATGAATGAACTCATCTCTGGCAGTGGAGTGCTGGAGGTCAAAAGATTCTCACTGGGGACTAACTGATTTGACCAACAGCAGTGGTTAGAGATTATTTGCTTTTCAATAAGACAGGGACCTGTTTAAACTCTGAATTTTTTTAAAAAAAGGATTTTTGAAATTATGGCTGCGATTCTCCCATCACGACTTGCAAATTTTCTGGCGGGTCGCAGTTGGAGATATGTGTCACCAGCCCTGCACCAGGATTTGTGTGTGCGCTGGGAGTGCATGTGCATCTTCCACAGCTGGCACACAGCCTCCAGTCAAACCATACTGGAAACCAGTGGGAAGGCAGGTAAGTAATTTGAATTTTTTAAAATGTATTTTAAATACGTTTCGCAGTTCCTTATCAGGAACTTCCAGCTCATGATCGAATCTCGCATCCTGTCAGGAGTATTTCATTCCAGCTCCCCAGTTCAGGGAACTAGCAGGAATGAAGGGGGTCAATTAGGCCCCTCAAGGCCTGGGCAGTGGGGAAAAGTAGAGTACCCTAGGCATGGGCACCTTGGCAGTGCCAGCCTGTTTCCCTAGCACTTTGGCACTGCCCATCAGGCAGTGGCAAGGGGATGAGGCTTATTGTGGGTGGGGACTAGGGGTGATGGGTGGGCCCTGCTGCCACTCTGCAAACAGGATTGGTTTGGGATGGAAGGAGGGCAGTGATTACAGCGGGCTGGGGGAGAGGTGGTTTGTCAAAGAAGGGGGGCTGCCATGAAGTGGGGGGGATGTTGGGCAATCAGTGGGGAGGGTGTCTGCCAGGGTGAGAGTGATGGCGGGGGGGGAATCGCCACTGCTAGGGAAGGGGAGGGCTGTGCATCAGGGTGCTCTGGGATGGAGAGGGTCAGAGATGGCCCAGGAATTGTTGTGGGGGGGGCACAATCGGACCATGGGGAAAGGCTGGAGGGGCAGCACTACAGGGATCCGGGCTAGCCAGCAAATGGGGAGACTAACAGTTTGGGGCCGTTACGTGTGCACAGAGTTCCAAAACTGTCAAACTCTGGCATGAATAGGCCCCACTCCCCTGAGTTTTTAACGACCGCGATCTGTGCAATGCACAGACTGGGGGGATTTGGGTAAGAAGCTGAATTGACAAAACAGTTGGGATTTAGAACGGTTTTCCCACCAATTCAATACTTTTGGGAGAATCACGGCCCATGTTTCTTATTGGAGTTCTGATTGGAGTTACTTCAAAATAAAAGTAATTTTGGATGCTCAGTGGGGTATGTGCATTCAGGATGTGACTATAGCTGGATGTGAGTACATGGAGCTTAATGAGGGAAGCTTTACATTCTTGCTGGGTGAAGAACACAGTCAGAATGGAGGTTGGATGACAGGAAGCCTTATTAATTCATAACTTCATTTACTCATTGGTACAAACATAATTTCTACTTCAGAGAAATGGGGTGTTCTGTTGATGATGTGGAGATGCCAGCGTTGGACTGGGGTAAACACAGTAAGAAGTCTGACAACACCATGTTTAAATCCGAGTTATTTGATAGTAAACTCATAAGCTTTCAACCTATGGCCTTCAGGGATCACCTGATGAAGACCAAATGTTGAAAGCTTGTGAGTTTACTATCAAATAAATTGGTTGGATTTAAATGTGCTGTTGTCAGACTTCTTACTGTGTTCTGTTGATTCCAGCTTATTTTAACTATTAATTCCAATAACATAGCTGTGGTAACTAGTAACATAGATGACATTTAACAAAATGAAAACAAGCCAATATCACTTGTCAGTGTAAGAGCAATCACAAGTTTCTAAATCCATTTTCCTATTGACAAAGCATTTTTCAATGTGTTTCAGAATTTTTCAATGGAATTCAGAAATGGAATTTCAGAAATGTTTTCTTGGGATTACTTTTTTTTAGCTCTCTTCAAAACTTGTCATAAGATAAAGCAACATCCTTACTTTAGAGTAAACAATTCACTTTGGTCTTCCTGTTTGCAGAAAATCCCACTTACTGCCTTGGCCGTTTTCCAGTGAAATATCCACTGAGAGAATTTGATGTTATGCTGGCTCAGTAAGCAAGTCACACAAGTGTCTTTTAAATGTAAAAGAATGCTCACCTCTCCCCCTGCTGTACCTCACCATCCAGTTGCTTCACTCTTACATAGATTTCATGGGTTATGCAGATATCTGTCATTGCTATATCTTAACTATCAGTGGTCAATCATGTCTGCAAATCAGCCGGTCAGACTGGAATTGTCTGGCTGTTCACGCTAGCAAGATCCTACGGTCCTGCCTGTGGCGCACACCCATCATGAGTTTCCGGCAGTGTGTGGGGTGCAATCAATGGGAAATCCCATTGACAGCGATGGTACAGGAAGATCTTGCCACCAGTAAGTGGCCTGCCACCATGGCGGACCACGAGAGATAGGTTGTGGGCAGGACAGCGAATGCCTCGTACGTGTGAGAAGCAATGGAAAATGCCAGGAACAAATCTTTGCTCTATTAGTCATTTTGAACTCCTACCCTTATGTTTAGCTGACAGAATAGTTCATCTGATGATGTATTCTTCACTCTGTCATGTTATGTCAGTCATTCCATTTTATCTGACCCCATCTATCCTCCTTCCACTGAGTTTAAACAGCGCTCTAGGTAGCAATGTCTTTGTTCTCAAATAGCTGTTTAATGTTTCACTGTTTAGTCAAATCCAATCACTTGTGTATCAGGTCTTATTCAGAAAACAAGTTCCAAATCATTTTATATTATTCTTGCACCTTTCATTTTGTCAGTTATTCATACTTTCCATTTCCTTTTCAGTTCCCTCTGCCCTCACACTTGTCTAACACTAGAAGGATTCGAGAGAAAACAGTCTCAACTGTGTTTTATTCTTCATGTGCCAGATTTGAAGATCAGAATGCCTCCTGAGTTATGCTTGTATCCCCAGAGCAGTTCATCCAGAATTGGCCAAATCAGCACAAAAGCTTGTGGAGTTTAGGGTCAGCACGATGGCGCAATGGTCAGCACTGCAACCTCACAGTGCCAGGGATCTAGGTTCGATTCTGGCCTCAGTAGCTATGTGGAGTTTGCACATTCTCCCCATGTCTGCATGGATTTCCTCCAGGTGCTCCAGTTTTCTCCCACAGTCCAAAGAAGTATGGGTTAGGTGAATTGACCATGCTGAATTGCCACTTAGCATCAAGGGGATTAGCAGGGTAACTATGCAGGGTGATGGGGATGGAGCCTGGGCAGGATTGTTGCCGGTGCAGGCTTGATGAACTGAATGACTTCCTTCTGCACTGTAGGGACTCTATGATTCAGGCTTAAGCCCACAAATTGTGTGCTTTTATGGCATTGGTTTTACAAAAACATTTTATGGGGATCTTACCCCATCCCTGCTCCAGATCGACTTAGTCACCATGTCAGATTTCTGATAGTTGTGTTGGTTGCAAACCTCCAATGGAGCCCCTGAATTAAATTTTTTTCTTAAGTGCAAGAACATAAACAGGAACTTTTATAGAAGCTTTTAAATTTCAATATAAATGACTACTATACATCAATGAAACCAACAAATGTTTCTGTAAAGGGAGGCAGTGGCTTAGTGGTATTATCACTGGATGACAAATTGAGAGACCCAGAGTAATACTTCGGGGACCTGATTTCACATCTCACTATGGCAAATGGTGAAGTTTGAATTCAATAACAATCTGGAATTAAAAGTCTAATGATGACCATGAAACCATTGTCAATTGTTGTAAAATCCCATCTGGTTCACTGATGTCCTCTTCCTTTAGGGAAGGAGGTCTGCTATCCATTCCTGGTCTGCCCTACATGTGATCTTACCCTTCACTGCCCTCTCAAGGGCGATTTAGGATGGATAATAAATGCTGCCCAAGTGTACTGGGTAGCATGGTGGCATAGTGGTTAACACTGCTGTCTCACATGCCAGGGACCTAGGTTCAATTCTGACCTCAGGTGACTGTCCGTGTAGAGTTTGCACACTCTGCCCATGTTTGCATGGGTTTCCTCTGGGTACTGCAGTTTTCTTTCGCAGTCCAAAGATATGCAGATTAGGTTAAATTGGCCATGTTAAATTGCCCCTAGTGTCGGTGATGAGCAGGATAAATATGTGTGATTATGAAATAGGGCCTGAATGGGATCATGGTCAATGCAGACTCGATAGGTCAAATGGTCTCCTTCTGCATTGTAGGGATTCTATGATTCTAGCTGGAGATGTCCACATACCATTAATTAATTATAAAAAATGATTTTTAAAGAAATTTTTTCTACATAAAATCAAATTATTCATCAGTGATGAACTAGAGATTTGTTAAAAAATGTTCTTTTTTATATGATAAACCCATTTTCAACTATATTAGTTAAACTTCACTAGTTTCCAACTGTAGACTATTTTCACTGGATCAGTGGGTACCCAAACCCTTGGCAATACATCTATCTTCCAGATTTCATTATTGAGAGTGTGGTCAACTTTAGCAGAAATCAAAAATCTAAAACCGCAGAGATGCACAATTGTAAACAATACTACTCAATGTTAAGTGGTTGATGTGAAAACAGTTATAGAGTTACCACTTGAATTTTCTCAATTACTGTTGTGTTCAAAAATGAATGGACAATCACAAATAGGAACAAAAATGAATTTCAGGATTAAGAAGGAAACAGTTTTTCAATTCGCTGAGAAAACCTGTATCAGCATATTCTTGACATGTAGCTGTAAAGAACTCTGCAGTTTTTTCCATAATTGCCATATTTCTCAGAAAATTGCTTGTTGCTTGAAGAGTGAGACCACATGAAGACACAGACTGTCTCTTTACTCATTGTCTGTGGCATACATTACTGCTGTGATTTCAGTGTGTTACTTGAACTTGCAAACTTTGTGTGTAACATATAAATAACATTTTAAACTCATTGCATTAGTTTCTTCAAGTGCATTGTTTTTTTTCAAGTCAAACTATTGTAACATGCTTGTTAACTACAAAATTATCACTGAATTCTGCATAGATTAGGTAAGATGAATTATCTATGCAGAATTCAGTGATAATTTTGTAGTTAACAAGCATGTTACAATAGTTTGACTTGAAAAAAAACAATGCACTTGGCATCACGTTATTAGTATTTTCCATTTTGCTTTTATTTTCAGTATTCATGGTGTCATGTTCTATGAATCATATTCCTTCACCTAGGTTTCTCAATAATAATTTAAACAATTACTTGTACAAAATTTCAGATTGCTGACTGCTTCTTAACTTACACAAATCCCATTCGGTGTTCACTGACCTAGATTGGCTGCCCTCATCCTCTAACCACCATCTCCATGAACTCCTCCAGTCCTACACTTTTCAAGATATTTATGCTCCTTGAATTGCAGCATTCCAGGCATCCTCAATTTTAATCGCTTCACCATTAGCAGCCTTGCTGCCAAGGCCCCATCTTTGAAATTCATTTCCTAAACTTTGCCGCCTCTTTTTTTACTTCGTTTAAGACACTCTTTAATTCCTAAACTCTTGGCCATACCTTTGGTCACTTGCCTAATAACTTCTTATATGAGTGTCAGATTTTGTTTGATTTTGTTCCTGTGAGATACTTTGAGATGTTTTGTTACATCCAAGGTTCAATATAAAAACAATTGTTAAAAAGTTCCATATTTTGGCTGGGAAAACCAGATTCTGAATCTATTTGTAATTTTGATTTGATTTATTATTGTCACATGTATTACTCTACCGTGAAAAGTATTGTTTCTTGCACATTACATAGACAAAGCATACCATTCATAGAGAAGGAAATGAGAGAGTGAAGAATATAATGTTACAGTCATAGCTAGGGTGCAGAGAAAGACCAACTTAATGCAAAGTAAGTCCATTCAAAAGTCTGATAGCAGTAGCGAAGAACCTGTTCTTGAGTTGGCTGGTACATGACCTCAGACTTTTGTATCTTTTTCCGATGGAAGAAGGTGGAAGAGAGAATGTCTGGAGTGCATGGGGTCCTTAATTATGCTAGCTGCTAAGGCATGGGAAATGTAGACATTGTAGTTTATTTAATGTATGAATTTTAATCTTGCTCACTCTATGTAAACATAGAGGTGGGGTTTAAAATTGTAGTTTGAGACTCCACAGGTCACATATCCAAATGTCTCATTGATATTCAAAACTCTGGGTTCTGGGACACAATTTTAATAAAGAATTTAAATTGCAACAAAAGTTCTAACTGATTTGATTCGACTGATCATTCCCGTGGGTTTCCTTGTGCCCAAAAGTGTACTCCCATCCTCTAGCCTTCTACAGTTCAGGTGGGAGCCAGAGCCAATGAATTTTAAATGAGGAGTTAAAATGGTCCAGCCCTTCACTGACCCTGTCATAGACACTTCCCATCTGTCCCTCCTCCTGGATGATTAGGGTAAAATTAGGCCTTCTAATTGCCAACAAGCTTTTGACGCAGAGTAATAAAATAATGGCGAGATCGTACCAAAAAATGGTAGAGTATTGTTTTTGGTGGGAAAATAGTTATTGTTCTCTCTAAGGAAACAGGTAAGTTTTCCGTCTGGGTCTTACTACACACTGTGAAAAAAAGTCAAGGAGATCTCTTTCACGCTGTCATGGAGGGATAGGGCCTTAATATGCTGACAAAACTCTACCATACAGAGATCAGGGTGCCATCTTTAAAGGAGGCCCTGATCAGAACCTGTGTAAAGCCATCCCGCCAGCCCATCATGGTGGTCGCAGGGACCCCCTTCCCAACCCTAACTGATGTTGGCAGTCTTCAAACCCACCACCCTGATCATCATCCCCTTCTCCCCTGCCTAACTCCCCTCCCCCCAATCATTGGCTCCAACCCCCTGCCAACCTGGTAATGCCAGCTTATGCCAAGGAGTAATGCCAGGGACATTGCCAGACCTGACCAAGGCCCTCTCCTCCAAGGCTACATTTATCTTTGCGACCCAGGGAGACCTCCAAATCAGGTTCACGTTGAAGTGAATCTGTTGTAAATGGGTCTGGCATGAATGCACAACAATGAATATTTGGTAAGGCAGGAGCAGAAGTACCGGACAGAGTGCTCACTAATATATTAAAATCAGCTTTCCGCTCTCCAGCAACATGTTTTATGCAATCTCACTTCACTGTGAGGAATTTGGAAACTTGCCTCTGTAAATGACACTCGCCGGATTTTGAGCGTGCACTGCCATTTCCCCAGATTGAGAGTGTGGGCTCAAAATCTCCCCTGTGACTTGCAAGCCCCAGACACAGTAAAGGAACCTGTGATACATCAGCCTGGCCACTAGTTTGTGCTGTTGACTACCTTAACTGCCTTGAATTTCTGGGCTGTAATTATAAATTGAATGTTATGATAACTATGGTATTCAATACATCCTAACCATTGTTCTTATTTTAACCAGTTCTATGTTAAAACTGAAAAGTTTAATTTACATAGAGGGGAAATTGCATTGTTAGTTTTTTTTTATTTTTTGCTTTAATGTGGTTTTGCTGGCTTCTTTCATTGCTGTAAGGTGATGAACGGAGAGCAAATCAAACCTGTTGGGGTAGCTTCATATGGTGTATGTCAGCTGATTGTTGAAGTGACCAATCCATGAGAGGCAGGTTCTGCTATGAGTGCCACATATGACGTGGTTATCAGGTATCATTGTGGGTTCTTGTCTTCAGTGTTGGTTATTGCCAAGACACTGTAGCCACTGATTGACATCATGGACCATGCAAGTTGACAGGTGAAGACACCATTTTCCTTTGTTACTTAATGTCTCCCAGGTGCAGAAATGGATTTTAGGGCCTTCATGTGAAGCTTGCAAGGATCCTTGAAACAGAGTTTTGGGCAACCTTGTGGGCTTCTGGCTCCAGCCACCATCCTTGGATGCATGTCCATCTGTCAATATGTGTACTTGCCCAAGCCAGCAGTGTTCTCTTAGCTCGATTGAGTGCCAATATCCCTGTGAGATTTTGTTCTCCCCAAAAGAAAAAGCAGTAAAACGGGAAGATGGAACACCGGTAAAATGGGAGAAGAAGAACATTGATTCCAGCTATTTCTCTCCTTATGTGTTGCAATGGCTTTCCTGGTTCTGTCCTTCCATGAAATGCCCAGAATGTATTGCAAGCAACGAAAATGAAAGTTGTTGGTGCGGCACAGTGACACGGCGAACCCTGAACCCGTTTCAATTCCTGGCTTGGGTCACTGTCTGTGTGGAGTTTGCATGTTCTCCCCGTGTCTATGTGGGTTCCCTCCTGGGGCTGTGGTTTCTTCCTACATTCCAAAAGACACGCTGGTTGGGTGCATTGATAATGCTAAATTCTCTCTATGTACCTGAACAGGTGCTGGAGTGTGGCGATTTTCACAATAACTTCATTGCAGTGTTAGTATAAGCCTATTTGTGACACTAATGAATAAACTTTAAACTTTAAAATCTTTATCTATATTTTACAGTCATACAAGGTGTTGAGAACATAGATCTCATAAGCCATCATCTTGATCCTAAGAGTCAGCTTGATGTTTATTCATGCGCATTTCGAGAGTCGACCAAAGATGATAGCCTGCCAAGAACAGACTATTTGGCACTGTTGATCCAAGGAAGCAGAATTTGCTAATCACTTCAGTGGGATGTTATTTAGAGTGATTGATGTTGGAGATGTGGCATCCTGCCACATTTTTTCTTGATGTTTATATGAGGGGAGAACAATTTACAGAAATGGAAGAAACAACCCCTGAATATTTGTGGCTGAGTCCCATGTGAGCACCTACTGCAGAACCATCAGTGTAGAGGAGTCCTCTGATCCGGACATGCTGTCCTTTTGCCTTCGCTTTTAGTCTGGATAGATCTGGACACCATCCGATCTAGAATGCTGGTAAATTCTATCCCATTCATCAGGGAAAGGAAAGGTCTGGAGAGCAAAGAAAAAAATACCAAACGAAATGGAGGCTACAACACAACCCTGTTTCACTCCATTCTTCACCTGAAACAATTGGAAATTATGCCGGCAAATTGTACAGTACAATGTACGTTGCTCCCTTATAGTCATCCTATTTATGTGAATAATCCAGTTAGGTTCCCTAGCCTTGCAAGGGATCCAGTTTGCCCTGAGAGAGCCCTGAATTCCAAAACAAAGCCAATGGTCTCCGCCTGCTTTTCCTTGCAGGAATTCATCTTTTACAGCAGCCCTGGAAACAAATATTAAAGATACTGGTGCAGTGGGCTTTTGGATAATCTTTTAGTCAAACTTTATTTTAGTAACCGCTTTTGGCACTATTGTTAATGTAATATTTTGCCCCAACTTTTTGAAACTTCTCATAGTTTTCTCAAGTCTGGCATACTGTACCTACCTAATAAAATAATTTTCCAGCAGACTGCACATTATCTGGAGACAATCTTTATAACTTATTTATATTTTAAACTTTATCCATATTTTAGATATGGGGAATAAGTTGGCATCTTCAGCAATACCCAAACTGCATGAAAGAGTAATGAAGTCAATTCAAATGAACGATTGACGTAAGTTGCTGAAAAATGTGATGGACATAGACATTCCTTCACAAATGAAAATTTTTTGATGCAGAATGTCAATATTGATTAATTTTCATTTGTAGGTATATGTTTTAAAATTTATTTATT
Organism: Sphyrna mokarran; assembly: GCA_024679065.1. NCBI lineage: Eukaryota > Metazoa > Chordata > Chondrichthyes > Carcharhiniformes > Carcharhinidae > Sphyrna > Sphyrna mokarran. The sequence continues at coordinate 93,127,479 of JAGIQG010000003.1, forward strand.
ACTGTTACAAGTGGGCTTACATTCACACTGTAATGAAGTTACTGTGAAAACCCCCTAGTTTCCACACTCTGGTGCCTGTTCGGGTACTCTGAGGGAAAATTTAACATGGCCAATGCATGTCTTTTGGCCTGTTAGAGGAAACCTGAGCACCTGGAGAAAACCCATGCAGACACGGGGAAAATAGGCAATCTCCAAACAGGTAGTGACCCAAAACGGGAATCGAACCTGCGTCCCTGGTGCTGTGAGGTAGCAATGGTAACCACTGTGCCATTGTGCCGCCATATGTTCTGGCAAGTGGAAGAGGTTTAAGGAGAATGGGCTGGATGCTTGAGTCACGACGAAAGCAGGGAAAGGCAGATGGACTTAGAATTTCCCAACCACAACTGATATCAGGAACAAATCTGACCGAAGCTATTTTGTGTCAAAGATAGAAAGGTTCCCCACCTACATGCTGTAGGTATTAATATAGCTCCCTGCCAAATGATCTTTTTAAATGCCCCCCACTCCCCTCACCACATGCCTTGCAGCCCATCATGTGATGGGTAAAGCTATATTACCTGGCTGCCCTCTTTGGGGGGAGATCTCTTTCCGTGAGGACAAGTTTTTCTACTTTGACATTTTTAAGGAAGTGTCTAGAGAATGCCTGAGGATGAAGATGCCCTCTCTCTCTTCTCTGTACACTGGGAGCCCCATTTTGATGATGAGGTTTCTGATGTGTCATTGTTGGAAGGTCTCCAACTTGGCCCTTTAGCCTCGGCAGCCCAATGATCATCCTTAATTGGACAGCAAATGCATGCTCCAGGTGCAAAATGTTTCAGCACTGAAAAATCTCCTTGAGAGTCTGCTTCCAACGTGCTGCAAGGTGGAGACACAGAATTTCTCCAAGTGTTGGATTCCTGATCCTGCTCGATGTCGCAAGGAATCTAGTTAAATTATATTGACAATAGAAAGTCCAAAACTGAACAGGAGGCTTCTCTTTCTGAACTCATGAATGCAGAGTAAATATAGAAAATACTAACATGAGTAAGTGAGAATTATCCAGCAAGATGATTCCCTGTCTATTATCATTTTAAAGGAAGCTTTTCTCATGGTAACAAATGTTTGGATCAAGTTGAATTTTTGGAATTGCCTGGTTTATCCCACTCTGTGAGGAAAGAGTTCTGAAATGGGCACTAGAGACAAATTATATTTTGCAGTAAATATTTTCCCTCAGTGCAACATCCAATAGCTTTTCATATATATTAATGGCCTGGGTGAGGATTTCATAACTGTCAAAATATGTGAGTAGCAAAGGCAGTAATGCGTGGGAGAGGATAAGGAAGGAACTGAAAGAGAAGACATAAACATTGAATGAAGCATTGTATAGTGTGGAGATCAGGAAGGCGATCTAATAATTATATTGCATTTATGTAACAGCTTATAATGCCAAACATCTCAAGAGTGCATGACATCATTACTTTTTGAAATGCAGTGACTTGTATGGTTTTGTACAGAAGTATCATGCACCAGTCAAGTCAAACTGTTATAGTGACAAATCTATAAAAATGTCAGTTCAATACTGATTTGCAGTAAAAAGGTTAATGAGATGTGGAGTTGTATTAATAATGGGAAAGGATTAAATGAAAAGGTTACATTGCTGCTGTTGGCTAAGGAAGTCTTGCATACAATGTATAATTCATGTCACCTAATCCTAAAAATGTTCTGAGTCGCAAGAGAATACAAGAGTGGACGATGAAGGTGATTTCCAGGTTTGAGGAGAGGTTAAGAAATTTTGCCTTGTTTTCTAGTCACTGAGCTTTCAAGATTAATAATGTGATGAAGAAATTGTTAAAGGTGAAAATTAGTACAAATATGGGGCACAGGTTTAAAAGTAGTAAGTTAGAAATGGAAGATAAGGAGGAATTTGTCTTTATATTGGATTATGTCAGATCTGCAACACAGTAATGGGACATTCAGTTGAAGATTTTTGTACTCCATTCAAGTCTCCTCCCGCCTTTTCTCATCTAAATCTATCATAACCATCAAGACTCTTCTCCCTGAGATGATTGTTTGACTTCCCCTTCAATGGATCTTTATTTAAAACATTCCCTATGGTAGTCAGTTCCGTATTCTTATCACTCTTTTGAGTTCTGAATTCCACATTGGATTTTTTGGTGATTATTTATAATGATGACCTCTATTAATGCTGTTCCCCATGAGAGATAATAATCTATGTCTATTGCATCTATTAGGTCAGAGCCCAGTTTGGTATGTGTTTTTAGTAACATCTTTGTAAATCTTATCTGTGTCCGCTCCACTGTCTCTGTCTTTTTATAATATGGTGCCCAACGCTGCAGAGAGTAAGCTGAATATAGTGTAGCCAAGTTTTGATAGAGCTTGTCATAACTTTATATTTCTCAATTTGGTTTGTTAACGGCTTGCTAAATTTTAATGTCTGATATAATTGCTCTCTGATCCCTTTGTCTATCTCCTGACCTAGACTTGAATCTTCCTAATAATAATAATACGTGACCTCCCTGTTCTTCAGAACTACTTCACATTAATTAAAACAAAGAACAGTACAGCATAGGAAAAGACCCTTTGGCTCTCTAAGCCTGTACCAATCACGATGCCTGCCTAAACTAAAACTGTATGCACTTACGGTTTTACGGAGCCCGTATCTTCCCATTCTCATCATACTCATGCATTTGTCTAGATGCCCCTTAAATGCTGCTATGGTACCTGCTCCCATCATCTGTTTGGGCAGCACGTTCCAGATATTCACTACCGTCTGTGTAACATCTCCTCTAAACTTGCACATCTCCTCTAAACTTTTCCCCATGCACCTTAAACTGACTAGTATTTGACTCTTCTACCCTAGGAAAGAGCATCTGACTATCACTCTGTCCATGTCACTCATAACTTTGTAAATCTCTATCATTTCACTCAACCTTCGTTGTTTCAGTGAGAACAAACCAAATTTATCTAATGTCACTCATAGCTAATATCCTCCTGACCATGCAACATCCTGGTAAGCCTCTTCTGTACCCTCTCCAAAGCATCCACATCCTTCTAGTAGTGTGGTGACCGGAATTGTACACAATACTCCAGATGAGACCTAACTAAAGTTCTATAGTTCTATTGCTGTGGCATGATGTGCCAATTTTTATACTCAATGCCCCGACCATTGAAGGCAAGTATACCGTATGCCAACTTGACTACCTTTCAATGATGGGTGAGACATGTCTCTGCCTGTCAATACTCTTAAGGGTTCTACCATTCACCATTTAATTCCTACATGCTTTGGACCTTCCAAAATGCATTACCTCACATTTGTCTGGATTAAACTCCATCTGCCATTTCTCTGCCCAAGTCTCCAATTAGTCTATACCTTACTGTATTGTCTGACAACCCTCTTCACTATCTATTCATTAACTCCACCAATTTTTCTATCGTCTGCAAAGTTGAACTTCATTTGCCAATTATTTACCTGTTCTGCAAGTTTATTGCCTGTCCTTTCTTGCAGTCCTCATTCACTATGCCCTTCCCTAATTTTGCACCACTTGCAATGTTAGAAACTATGTTTTTGATTCCAAAGACTGATTCATTAATGTAAATTGTGAACAGCAGCAGTCCCACCACATCTTGTCTTTGATGACTTGGAATAACTGTCACACCCATAGTTATTCAACTCTGAACTTTCTGCAAACTTGATATTCTATGTTGAATAAGTAAAGATCACCTGACCCCTTGGAATTATCTTAACAGTTCTTCAGCAAACAACTGAAAAACAACCTTAAGTTTCCAGACAAGGTAAATCCATGTGCAAAGTTATGAACATGACATTCCTTTACTGGATATGACAAGAGGAATATATTTGTGGAGAGATACCACTCAAATTATTTGCCTCTGGAGTGTGATGGAATGAGTGATGCAGTGACAAGTTGGATACACAAAGATGGAGCTCACTAAAGAAAGAACTAATTGAATTTAATTCCTTCTTCTATTGTTAGCAATAATTAGTGTCTTTCAGTTGTTTTTGTTTTCCCCTTAATAATCTTCTTCCCTCATCACACTTGCCTAAATTGCTGATTACTTGAAGTGGTGGAAGTCTGCAGGAGCGACTTAATATTTGAATGATTTTTTTTACAAATTATCAGTTTAATGTGCTTATGGATTGGTGCATTTTGAATGAGTTCTTAGGATGAACAATTATTATGTCTTATTGCATGAGGAGGATCATAAGAGGAAATCCTATTCCTTAGCCCCAAAGTGCAGTTTGAAATTACAAATTGCTTCATTCAATTTTAAAGTTGATTTTGTTTGAGAGTTGACTTTGCCAAAGTATAGATAAGAACTGGCAAAGCCTATGTACTAGGAAGAAGGGCTCATAGACTCCTTTGTTTCGAAAGTCTTAACTTTTCTCAGGAAAGGTCAATTTTAAAAGCACCTGGTTGTACATGCATGCCCCTGACCTTGCGTCTTGTCCAGGTTTCTAGCTGTGTGATTGGCAGAAACCTGGAGCTGAGTCCAAAATCTAGAAGCTGTGAAACAACTTGCATTCATAATGGATAACATCAGGAATACATTTTTAACAAGAGAGCTGCTTCAGTATTCGCAGGAGAAGAAAAAAAATGATCAGAAGTATAAGGCAGTGAAAGTTTTATTAGCTAAAACAAATGGGTTACCAGTTAGTCGTTGTCCTAATTTGTGCAGTCTGTAAGTTGTGGCAGAATTAAAGAGATCAATCCATTTGGACATTCACCTCTCATGGATATTTCTGTGATATCAGCTCCAGCCTATCTAAAACAATGGTATATGCAGGAGAGAATTCAAACACCCACTATAATTTCTCTGATTTTTTTTAACAGAACCGACTCCTTTCAAAATAATGCATCTTGGACAGGAACATAGTAACGAACCAGCCATTTAGCCCTTTGAACTTTTCTGCCTCGTCAATGAAATTATAGCTGCTCTGTGATCCAGCACCACATCCATATTTCTTATATTCCATTCCCACATATAGAACATAGAACATAGAACATAGAACATTACAGCACAGAACAGGCCCTTCAGCCTTCGATGTTGTGCCGACCAAAATAAAAAGCAATGCCCCTCCAAACTAAACCATTCCCTTCTCTTCCATAAACTTATCAATTAACCTCTTAAACGCCACCAAACTTGGCGCATCTACAACAATATGTTTCTCTCTCCTCTCCACGGATGATACGGCATACTGTTTGTATTCCTTTGTTAACAAAAATCTATTAATCCCAGATTTAAAATTTGCCATTAATCTGACATATTTGCAAACCCCCAGCACACTTTATGTGTAGAAGTGTTTTCTACTTTCATATCTAAAAGCTCCAGCTTTGCTTTTTAGACATGGCCACCTAGTCCTGGCCTCCATAATGAACAGAAATAGATTGGGGGGAAAAGATCTGTTTGCATACTATTGTTTCAGGAACAGATAACATTGAGGGCTGCTATTGAGGAGCTTATGTGACATGTTCAATTATATCACTAGGTGCATCACGTAGGTAGCACAGTTAATAATGTGGGGAAATGATGCAAGTCTCTGGAGTGGCCTGCACTACATGAACCAATTTTTTTCCCAGGTTCTCTCTATTTATCCGATTTGTTCCTCTTAATATCTTGAAAATGTTAACCAAATCATCTCTGAACCTTTTAAATTCCAGGGACCACAACACTGTGTAATTTATTCTCTTGATTTAATCCTTGGAATCCAGCTAACGCCGTAATAAATCTACAATACATGTCCTCAAGGCTAGTATCTACCCTTCCTAAGGGATGGTGCCCAGGTCTCTTGATGTAAAACAGAATGTGTTAGTTGTTTAGTCCAGCCAGTGTAAATTGTGTATTGAACTTTAAGGGATGTGATCATTTTAGCAGAGACAGTTCACTTTGATTGCAGGAGAAAATTAGCTGGGCACCAGAACTGTTCAATGTGATTTCCTCTTTCCGTGACAATATGTCAACTAATTCAGGGTAATATTGGAACACCTTGAAGTCCACAGTGGAGTCAGTTTTGTTTTGGCACTGACACTCTTAAGCATCTTCTTCTCTTTGTTGCTGTCATGTGCCTTCAGAGATTAAATCTACTTTACTTATCAGAATTGATAGAAAAATTGTTCAGCCTTGTTCATTGGAGATAAACATTTACAGCAAGGAAACAGGCCCTTCAGCCCAACCTATTCATTCTGCCTTTTTTTTAAACCCCTAAGCTAGTCCCAATTGTCCAAATTTGGCCCATATCCCTCTATACCCATCTTACACACATAACTGTCTAAATGCTTTTTAAAAGACAAAATTGTACCCACCTCTATTACTATCTCTGGCAGCTTGTTCCATACATTCACCATCCTCTGCGTGAATAAAATGCCCCTCTGACCCTTTTGTATCTCTCCTGCCTCACTTTAAACCTATACCTTCGAGATTTAGATTTTCCTACCTTTGAGAAAAGATATTGACTATCTAGCTGATCTATGCCCTTCATTATTTTATAAACCTCTATAAGATCACCCCTCAGCCTTCTACACTCCAGAGAAAAAAGTCTCAACCTCTCCATATAACTCAAACTATTAAGTCCTGGTAGCATCCTAATAAATTCTCTTCTGCACTCTTTCTAGTTTAATAATATCCTTTCTATAATAGGGTGACCAGACTGTACATGGATTCCAAGTGTGGCCTTACTGATGTCTTGTACAACTTAAGCAAGATGTCCCAACTCCTGAATTCAGTGTTCTGACCAATGAAACCAAGCATGCTGAATGCCATCTTCATCACTCTGTTCACCTGTGACTCCATTTTCAAGAAGCTATGAACCTAGCCTAGGTCTCTTTGTTCTGTAACTCTTCCCAACACTCTACCATTAACTGAGTAAGTCCTGCCCTGGTTCAATTTACCAAAAGCATCACCTTGCATTGATCAAATTAAACTTTCATCTACCATTTGTCAGCCTATTGGGCCAACTGATCAAGTGTCCATTACAATCCGAGATAACCTCCTTCACTGTCCACTATGCGACCAATCTTGGTGTCATCTGCAAATGTACTAACCATGCCTCCTATATTCTCATCCAAATTACTCATATAAATGACAAATAATAGTGGACCCAGCACTGATCCCTGAGGCACATCACTGGTCACAGGCCTTCAGTTTGAAAAAACAACCCTCTACAACCACCCTCTGGCTTCTGTCATTAAGCCAATTTTATATCCAATCAGCTACCTCACCCTGGATCCCGTGAGATTTAACCTTACGCAACAACCTACCATGTGGTACTTTGTCAAAGGCCTTGCTAAAGTCCATATAGACAACATCAACTGCACTGCCCTCATCCACCTTCTTGGTCACCCCTTCAAAAAAATCAATCAAATATGTGAGATTCAAGAGAAAGGTATGTCAACTCCTCATCAACGAGCTACTATACTGTGATGATGCTGCAGCAACAGTCTACTATGGAAGACCAGCAGTTAATGTTTTGATTTGACCATGAGTTTCAGCAAGTCAAATGTCATTGTCCAGCTGTTGCTTCACCACCATCTTTACCAATGTGACACTGAACTTGTTGATGGCTTCAGATATCCAAGCCTCACAATCACCAACAATCTGTCACTTGATGCTGAATTCACTACAGACATAATAATAACTACAGTTGTTCTACCAAGCTGAACAAGAGGGAGGTGTGAAACCAAGCCTGCATCCTCAGTGCACTCTTTTACAGGCCTAGACAGGCAGGAGAAGTAGCTGAACAGTTTCCTCCTTCACTGTCTCAGACCTCCTGGGTGTCATGGCCTCTCTTACAAAAGCACCTGCAAGTGAGAAATGAATGTGGCAGATATTGACATCTAACAAGACAGTTGCTGATGGCTGTGATCTTTAAGGACTGATTGTTTGGAAGAGGACAGCAGAAATGAAAAGCTTAGCTGATCAAGAGGGGCCAGAGAAAACCAAAGTCAGTAAGTCATGTACCTTTACAGCCCTGTTTTTCCCTCTGTAACAAATCCGTCAGGCTTGGCCTTGCCAGATTGGGGCTCGGGAATCATTTCCTGTAATGTTTAACGCAGAACTGACCACCCTGATACAAACCACTATCTTAGTCAGACTGCAATATATAATCCTGCTTTTCCATATGTTCACTTGGAGATTAGAGTAGAAGCAAAGCTATTGATAAACTAGCGATGCGTAACATATTGTACTTGTTGTGCTTTAGAGTTTTATTTCAATGAAACTGTTTCTCTTCTCATTAATTCAACTTGCTATTCAGCTAAAAGCAAAGAGGCTCTACTTGAAAGTTTTGTGAAATTCCAGTTTTGAAAATGAGAGCTTTCAATGTAGTTTATTTGGTCTGGTAACTTCAATTTCAAGCAGAGCATCTGTAGCACCTCTTCTCTCTCTCCTGCCCTCCCACCAACCCCCCCGCCTTTGCTCCCACCCCGAAGAAAATGTTATCCATTCCAGAATGTGAAATGTTTAAGGAAAATAAAGAAAAATATTGAACGATACGCATCATTACCAAACAGCTTTAAGTGCCTTTCAATGGTATGTTGTTTTGCCATTTAAACACCATTGGTCAACAATGATATAGCTTATGGCTAATCAAAGATGTGCTGAACCAATTGATGCACGCAGTGCACTTTTTCAGCAGATGGCAAAATTCTGTATTATTCTTCGATATTAAATTGTGTATGATGGTTAATCTTGTGCATTGTGATTTGGTTGCTGTATACATCAGAATCTTGAAAAAAAAATTTAAAAATGATATTAAATCAAACATGATATTATATCTTGCCCATGAACATTGTTGCCCCAGCCCTGGTATGTATCCAAAGAACATTATTTTCTTTCAAACAAAAACTTTGATCAAGTTACAAGTGTTCACCAATTAAATAATTAATGGTTAAACGTAACATTCCTGGGTCACAGCATTGTCAGCATATTCTAATTTTCTTAGGCTGAATATTTAATTTGATGGGCTGCCTTTAATGCCCCACCCTCGTCCTAACAGGTGTCTCCTACTTATGGAGGAGTGGTGGAAGCATTGGGCAACCTATTCACCCTTGAGCCTATTGAGGCCTTTGATTGGCCAATTAATGACTGCTGAAGTGCATCATCCTGCACCCCAACCACCCCACCACTATTCTACCCGCAGCAGGAGAGGCTTAGGCCAAGTGTGTAGGCCGGCTGCTTTTAGATGGCAAGCTGCTGTGAGGAAGGGAAGTGAGAACCTCCTTTGGAGTGTCCCTGTTCCCATCAGAGTACCTACCCAAAATCATATCCCCATTTTAACCCTCTCCAACATACCTTTGCTGCAGTTTCCATATTACAGCCCTGCTGAGTATAAAATGGATATGAGGCAGGCAGCTTTTACATGAATGAGCTCCCAAACCCTTTTTAATTGGGTGGGTGGGGGGGGATGTGGAATGGGTTTAGCAACACAGCATCCCATTAAATCCAGCCCAATATATTTTCCTTCTAAAAAGTTTCAGAACCATTGCTTATGTGAAATTAGGGTAGTGATTTCTGCTGGCTTGCTTTCCTTATTTAGGAAGACAATATAGTTCATAGGTTTTCTCTTTGACATTTTTTGTTTTCATTTATTTTATTATACTTTGATGCTAGTGTAAACACAAATTCTTTTATACATACGAAACAATGCTGTTTTATGCTGTGCACTGCATCTTAAATTTAAAATTGATCAACCAGAAACAAAACAAAAGCACAGGTAAGTTAGATTTAGGAAGTTGCTTCTTCAAGCATATATTACACAGTGCAATTGATTGTCTTAATTATAGCTGTATAATGGTTTAAATGTCTGAATGCTTTCATTGCCATCATTCATGTATCTGAAAATGTCCTCTTCTGTTTTATGCATTTATCTACTATTGTGGAAATTGCACTAAAAGTATTTTTGATCCTTTGTATCTCTTTCAGTTGCTACAGAAATAGTGGTTCCGCCTGAGGATTTAATGGTACGGAAGTCCGCAGTAGCACAGTTTAAATGTCATGCTGAATATGATTCTGCTTTTGAAAATGATTTTGAGTTGTCATGGAAAAAGGATGGAGACAAAATTTACAGTGACCAAACTGAGAATGACAGGTAAGAGTTTATAAATTGGACAAAAGGCACTCCACTTCAGTCATCATTATTGCTAATGTTAATCTGCCATCACCAAAATCATCCAAACAAGAGCTGTCACAGTGGTGGGTATCCATTTCTTAGGTCGACAGTCTTTCAGTGCATGATAAGAATTTGTTTATACCATTTTTATATTTTGCACAGGTATGCATATTACGTTCTTCCTTTGTTATTGTCTGTTTCTGATTTTGTTTGTTAAAAAACTGTAATCATAAATTGGAGAATATGTTTTGCTAAATAAAAACATGCTCTCAACCTACAATATTCAGTTTAAAGTTGGACACACCTCTACTTCATTCCTGACTTTGTACTTTCTCGTGAAGATCTCTCTATTCTTGTTTAGAGTCTACTTATTCCTCCCCTATTTTTCCTGCTTGTCTGACAAGCATTGCAGCTCATGAGCCACCTCAGAAGCCTGATTGTAACTTGTTGGTGATTCTTTTGATGTGGAGGTCCTGGCGTTGGATTGGGGTGGGCATAGTAAGAAGTCTCACAACACCAGGTGAAAATCCAACAGGTTTATTTGCAATCACAAGCTTTCAGAGTGCTGCTTCTTCGTCAAGTGAACCACACCTAATGAAGAAGCAGCGCTTCAAAAGCTTGTGATTCCAAGTAAACCTGTTGGACTTTAACCCGGTTTTATGAGACTTCTTATGCTGATTCTTTTGGAACTCAGTAAAGAAAGAAATTAACAGAAACCTGGCAATGTGTTTTTCACCTGTATTGGAATTCTGGCATTTTGTGCTACTGCATCGCAATTAAATTTACTTCTTGTTAATTATATCTTTAAACTGGTATCTATGGGGTTTTTTTTTGGTAAGTGTTGTTTCTAATATAAAGAATCATGAAAATAAATTCTACCTCAGGAAAGTTGATGTACCATTTTAATTTTGTGATCCTCCAGAATTGTAATGGATGGTGATATCATTCAAATTATTAATGTAAGCGAAGATGATGAAGGGGTGTACACCTGTGTTGCAAGAACCTCCTTGGATGTTGTTACAGCAGATGCAAAACTTATTGTCATTGGTAAGTGTTCCTTGAGAAATAACAGTGCTGCATTATATATGCATTTGTTAATTGCACTTATCGTAAGGTTAATAGCTAACTCTGACTGACTTTGGTATTGACCAATACAATCTATCATGCGTGGTGGAATGTCAGTTCCGATTTACACTCAGATAATTTGAAGTGCTACATATCGATGGTAATTTCAAACTAGCAGGCCCAGTGATGTTTTACAAGAAGGTAAGATGTGAAGAGGTTAAAAAAACAGATGAATAATTTTCATTCCTCAAAGTTGTAAAAGCAGTCTGCAACCTGTGTTAACTCCCTTGTGGTATTTTTCAGTATTGTACAGGACTTATTCACACCCAAATGGCTGCTACTAATTTCTTTATTTTCTGGTCACACTTGTACCAGCCTTAGCTTTGGGCATCATCCTACTCAATGATTTTTAGCAGGATTGCTATGATTTAGTTGAAATGTGTTCTAAAGGAAATGTTTAGTTAAATTCAAAGAGGTTCTGGAGCATCCAGGCCATCAAAAATTCAGTTTACCAGGAATTACATCCACCTTGATGTTCATGAGCTGACCCTGCCAGGTATGCACTTGTACTAGGATGCCTATCATTGGCATGAGGTGAGGCTTAGTAAAACTCTGCTGTTGTAAGAATCTGGCATTTGAAACAGTTAAAAGAAGTTGTCCTCCAGGGTAGGAAGAAATAATCTAGCATCTGCTATGATGATATGGACTGCCCAGCAGAGCAATCAAACAGATCATCAGGTGAGCGACTCTGAAGGAATGGTATTTTAGTTTTGAAAGGTGTTGATTATCCCAGCAGTTGTACACATCAGTAATATGCTAGCAGTACAAGCTTCCAACACGGGTAATCAGTGGAACTAATGTCTAATGTCATTGCCATTTCCAGCCAAACTTGGTTCTGTCCATCCTCTTTGTGTAGGATTTTCTGATATCTAATGGATATGACATTGAAAGGTTACTCGCTATGAGATGTATCCTGCTCAATTTTCAACCCTTGCCTCCCAAGTTGCATTAGGCAAACATTGTAACTCAGTAGAATAGTCTTTGCAAATATCTTGGACAGAGATAATTGTAGATTAATTACTTAGCTCAAACTTGTTTATCTCGGCATTGTATTAATATTGACACAATAATGAACTCCCACTTCCTGTTCTAAATATTAAATACTTTATGTACATCAACATCAAAATAATCAATGGCACATGTGAGTTGATTTTTAAAAGTGTAGTGAAGGCTTTTTTTATAAAGCCATGTATTTTGATTCATGTCATCACATGTAAATCAGTTGACTTACCATCCTTCTTATCATATACATGGGTGACATAACCTTGTTTTTAAATGTAGGCTGTACAAAGTTCATTCAGTCAAGGAATACCCATAGTGGGAGGTAAACCATGTAAATTATATGTTTTAACATATGTCACTACCAACATGGCAACATAACTGGACCAGTTAAGCTATAGGTTCTGATGAGAAAGCAGGAAAGGAAATAATTTACTTAAAAACATAAACTATCTAACAAATGTCCAAATAAGTGCAATATTTTATGCCAGAAATCAATTATGTCAACAACATTTGAAAAATCTCAAATCTGGAGACTAGTGGACAGTAAGGAGTCTCACAACACCAGGTTAAAGTCCAACAGATTTATTTGATAGTAAACCCACAAGCTTTCAGGGTTTGCCCCTTCGTCAGGTGAGTGGAGAGTTCTGGTCTGTGACAGAGCATATAACAGCACACTGCCATTTGAAACAGTTAAAAGAAGCTATTCTCCAGGGTAGGAAGAAATCATCTAGCATCTGCTAGATTTGATATGAACTGCCCAATAGAGCAATCAAACAAATTACCAGGTGAGCAAATGGCAGTATGCTGCCAAATGCTCTGTCAGAGACCAGAATTCTTCACTCATCTGATGAAGGGGCAAACGCCGAAAGCTTGTGGATTTACTGTTAAATAAACCTGTTGGACTTTAACCTGGTGTTGTGAGACTTCTTACTGTGTTTGCCCCAGTCCAACACCAGCATCTCCACATCATGACTAATGGATAGGACATATAATGAGCCAGGTTTTAGGCCAGGAGTACATACATATCTTCTGCAATCTGTCTGATTTTAAGATTGCAGGTAGTTGGATGAGAGTGGAGAAAGGTTTGGGGATTAGAAGCAGATGGGACTGCCAGGAGAGGAGGACAGAGATGAAGAAGTGACAAGGAGTGACTAGAGAGAGAAGAGGGACAAAAGCCAAAGAACTGGATTTGGTGGCAGCAATTGGAAAAAAAATTAACTAGTAGAAGTCAGGGACCAACCAATTCATCAATGGATCAGAGTGAGGAAGGAGCAAACTACTATTTAATGAGAATGCAGGTGATTCTGTTTTAATGCAACAGCCAATATTAATAGTTGTCTGACTTAAGTGCATCTTATCATATCTGCAGAATGTCTCATGGGCAAGTAATTATTTAGCAAAGTCACTTTGGTTACAGACACAAATGTGGCAGTCAGTTACGTATGAGGGAGAATTGCTTATTATTCTAGGTCAGAGGCAAATTTGCCTCAGATTGAGCAACATTGACACAGTAAAGCACAGACTGGAGAATTGGCCCTTTAACCTGTCGAGCCTGTATGATTAACTTACTCACTAAAAATGTGCTATTAACAGTTGATTTTTTTTCCCCTAAAGTTTACATTGGTTCAGATTGTGGTATCGTTATACACTTTGGCTTTTTTGTCATGTCAAGGGAGCATACATTAATTTGGTGAATAATGCTTACATTTTTAAGAGATTTGATGCTGAAACTATTGTTGAATAAAATCAGGTGGAGCATGAGGGCAATTTTGAAATCCCATAAAGTGATTTAGATTGGTTACAATATTGTGCAAATTAATTGTGCAGAACTATTTGTTTGAGAGAAGGACATTTCACTCAATCTATGAGCAGTGTAAGTATTCAATGATACTTAGATAAATGGAGTACAGTTCACTTTATGGTTGGCTTGGATATCCCCTTGAAAGACAACTTTAATACTTATTACCTATGCTCAAAAATGAATGGTGGACATTTGATGAAGTATAAGGTTCCTGCTACCCATGCACAACCAATGTGGAACTGTTCTGAAGAAAAGGATTAGGAGAATACTGGAACATAAAGAGAGAGAGAAAAAAAAACAATGTTAATATCTTTACCAGTTCAAAGGCAGCTGATTAATTTAAAAACAAACAATGAAATTATTACTCTAAAGCAGTTGTTAGTAAGTCAGAACTGAAAATGTCATGTGATTCCATTCCTGTGCGTTTGTGGAAGGTGTCTCATTGATGATCATGTCATTTTGGAGCTGCTTTCCTTGTTGTGAAAGGTCTGTGATTCATGAGTATGAGAGATGCAAGTGACTGATGTTCCTCTTCTGCATGAGTGAAGGGAGGTCTGCAACGTAACTGTCACAAGATGAAGTATTATTTGGCAGCTGACTTTCTAAGGTGGCCTTTCAATTAAATCTGGAGTGTTTTACTATCTGTCAACCATTTTTATTATTGTTTTTATTTCCCCCTGGTTGGAATTATCACTCTACTGAGCAGTGAAATTATAAATTGCTGTTCGGTTCACCAGGAAGATATCGAATAATATTGGGTTGGAGAGTTAAAAACAGTTAAGGCAGCCTTTGAACTTCATTTGAACTCTAGTTTGTGTTGTAGTTCAAAAGCTCACTATAGGATGCCATATAAACGAATGCGTGTTAACAAGCCTGCACATTGAGGGATTCCAATGATAACATGATCTACAGGAGTGAATCTCAAGTGGTTTATTGATGTCATCTGAACACTTGAGGTGAATTCTTTTCTTTTGGCTTATTCCATCTCTGGTATGCTGTTGCTCAAAGGTTTATTCTGCAGACCCTTTATTGTTACTAACTGCTATGTTGAACAGTGTGTTCATCAGATTGCTTCCACATTCCCAATAAATGGGTTAAACTAATGTCCTTCTGTAGAAAACTGATTTGAGCCACAATAACGATAAGTTTCATTTCACTATGTTACAGGTAAGAATATACAAAATTTTAATTCCATGCTTTCAAACAGTTTCATCAGAAGCTGAAATACTTTGTTCTTTGCTGCAGATGAGGTCATAAAATAATTTCGGTTGAGAATGGCTATTCAAAGTGTTCTAGTTCAACCATACACGAAAATCCTAACAACATCCCCTTTATAGCATTTGATTGTTGCTTAAATTATATACCAGCTTTTGCTTCAATCACCCTATTTGAACATTCAATCCATGTGTTTGGTAGTTTTCATCTGATGATGTATTTCCTGGTATCAGGTCAACAATTCATTTGAATAAATGGAAATGCGTGTGTTCTAGTCATATTTCTATTGTTCAATGATAGCTAAATTCTTTGTAGATCTTCCTATACATGGAATTATTGTGCATAGCCTGCTCAATTCACCCCTGAGTCGCTGCCTGCCTCAGGCCTCAGCTGAAAAGTCCAAGATTGAAAAACTCAATGCATAGTGCCTTTATTGAGAGTACCATGAGTGGCCTGTGAGGTCCAAAATGTGTCCTCCAAGGCCTGCAAACAAGCTTTTGGTGTGAATTGTACTGGATGCCATATTGGTGAGGACATTAGTGTCTGTTCAGTTTGCATCCACCTGAAGTGTGCAGAGTAGGCGGATCATACCATTTATCAGTATGACTGTTATTTGCAACACAAGATTCCACAGCCTTACAGCAATGTTATTGAAAGGGATCGTCGCATAATTAGAGCCTGGTTGCTGGTTGAATTTTGTTTCTGGTTGTTCCTACAATTCTGCAAGTTTGGTGTTTTCACAGTTGTTTCGAGTTCTAAGCGGCAACGTATGCACATTTTGTTAAATCCCTCTTGTAAATCCCTCTTGTCTTTGCTAGCCTAGTGTTCCTCAGCAGTGCTAATCTTGTGATTGCAGTGTGACTGCTGGAAGGCTGCTGACTATCAATAGAGAAGACAGGAAATGCCTTGGACAACATTATGATTGTGGTGGATGGTTGTTATTGTTCAAAAGTGGCTCAGATATGTAAACCATGCGATTTGTCTATAAGGTTTGTGGTAATGGTAAGTTGTCGAGTAATATGTGAATGTCAGGTTTGGGTCATTAAAGGGATTATTGGTAGGTGTGATGGGTATATGGTACATTGAAAAATAATTGAAATTAGTGGTATCGTTAGTGAGATATGGCATTTGAAGATGCATTAATTGAATTTGATTATATCTGGTAGGTAAATGATTTTTTTGTGTCATTGCATCAGACTCCTGGTATTTGCTATCAGTTCTCATTGCCTTTCCAGCAATTTTATAAAGGCCTTCTGACTCTGCTATGGACACAGGATCTCAAACAAAGACTCCAGGGCAATGTTTCATCATGTTGGAGCCCACACTCTCCCGTGTTGTACCATTTTTGAGTTTTTCCTGGAAAGGAATTGGTTATCGAATGACTTCCAGCACATGTTCTAACTATAGTGCACCTCTCCTTTGAGAAATAAGGACTGGCTTTAACTAGTGGAGACTGGTATTAACCTTTTAAAGTTTGGTTGCCCAACTGCATAGTTAGCACTGGTTGCATGTTCTGATTGTTCCAATGAGCAAGTTGCACCACTTTGGAGTACTGCCTCCATTGGAACCAACAGTGCAGTGTAAATATGCATCACAATTCCCATTTCAATTTTTTGCGACTTGAGTGTTTCCATTATTTCTTAGAAACTGGTTGTGACGAGAACACCATAAACCTGATCACAATTTTCTGTTCTGGACTGGTAGAAGCTGTTGCTTCTCTGAGTATATATTTGTTGAGCATATTCAGCATTGAGTCTACTAAAGTTCCAAGTCTGTTTTTAGATTTCATTTACTCCGTCACTCCAATAGCATTAATGGAGTAGGAAGATTGTCCACTTTTGCTTTCTACCCTTACAGTAATAAATTTTCAACTGACATTGTTCAGACAATTTACATATCTTGTCCAACTCTTTGGGCGCGATCTTACCTGCCATTCATGCCACGCTCCCACTACAGTGAGATCAGAGAATTTGATATCCAGCCAAATCTCTATTCACTGCAGTGGGATGGGAAAATCCCACTGGCATGAACAATAGTCACATTCCAGCCACTCTGAACTTTTTGAGCTTCCTTGTCTATGGACAAAGGGCGAGCTGTTGATGTCGTCTATGTGGATTTTAATAAGGCGTTTGACAAAGTCCCTCATGGGAGGTTAGTTGAGAAGGTCATGGCTAATGGGATACAAGGACAGGTAGCTAGATGGATAAGTAACTGGCTTGGTAATAGGAGACAGAGAGAAATAGTGGAAGGGTGTTTTTCTAGCTGGAGGTTGGTCACTAGTGATGTGTCGCAGGGCTCGGTACTGGGACCTCTTCTATTTGTAATATATATAAATGACTTGGAAGAGGGAGTAAGTGGAGTGATCAGCAAGTTGCAGACGATACAAAGATGGCTGGACTTGCGGATAGTGAGGAGCATTGTCAGGCGATGCAGCAGGACATAGGCTGGTAGCTTGGCCAGACAGATGGCAGATGGAATTCAATCCTGATAAATGTGAGGTGATGGATTTCGGGAGAAAGAATGTAGGGGGGGTATATGATAAAGGGTAGACCTATTAAGAGTATAGAAGCACTGAGGGACCTGGGGATGCAGGTGAACAAGTCTCTGAAGGTGGCAGAGCAAGTGGAGAAGGTTGTGAAGAAAGCATATAGAACATAGAACATAGAACACTACAGCACAGAACAGGCCCTTCGGCCTTCGATGTTGCGCCGACCAATATAAAAAGCAATGCCTCTCTAAACTAAACCATTCCCTTCTCTTCCATATACTTATCAACTAACCTCTTAAACGCCACCAAACTTGGCGCATCCACAACTGCTGCAGGCAATATAGTATGTTAGCCTTTATAGGAAGGGGTATAGAATACAAGAGATGGCCTTTAATGTTGCAGTTGTATAAAACATTGGTTAGACCTCATTTGGAATACTGCGCCCAGTTCTGGTCATCTTACTACCGGAAGGACGTGGAGACTCTGGAGAGAGTGCAGAGGAGGTTTACCAGGATGCTGCCTGGTATGGAAGGTCTGAGTTACGAGGAGAGGTAAGGCAAATTGGGGCTGTTTTCCTTAGAAAGACGTAGACTTAGAGGAGATCTATTAGAGGTGTACAAGATTATGAGGGGTATAGATAGAGTAAACAGGGTTAAGCTTTTTCCTAGGATAGACTCGAATAGCACGAGGGGTCACGGGCTTAGGGTGAGTGGGGTAAGGTATAATTTGGATGCTAGAGGGAGTTTTTTCACACAGAGGGTGGTGGGGGTATGGAACGCGCTGCCAAGTAAAGTGGTGGGAGGCAGGTACTCTGGAGTTATTTAAGAAATACTTAGATGGGCACATGAACAGAATGGGAATGGAGGGGTATAGAAAACTGATTTAAAGTAAGGATCATGAGCCTTCGGAGTCCCTGGGAAGTGTGTAAATAAATGATGATATTGATGAACTTGTTTTTATCCTACAGGTGCTTTGGTCCACTTTGTTGTCTAATAAGGGGCATACATGCGATGGGTCATGAGACGGTTGGTCTTGGATTTTTTTCAAGAGTATCCTAGAGCTTCACATCATTAGTATACGCTTGACCTGGACCATTTGATGGGCAACACGACAGCTCACTGACTATAGCTGTGCTGTGCAGATCCATGGATTTGGGCCTGTGTCTGTAGGAGTTTGCGCATTCTCCCCGTGTTTGCGTGGGTTTTCTCCGGGTGCTCCAGTTTCCTCCCACATTCCAAAGATGTGCTCTTAGGCTAATTGGCAAAACAAATTCTCCCTAAATTATCTCAAATTTGGTTTTTAATCCATAGATCTATAAACATGGACAGGGATCGCGGATAGAGGTGGGAACATCGGGGTGGCAGCGCGGGCTCATTGGGCCGAAGGGCCTGTTTCCCGTGCTGTTTTGTTCTTTGTCCTTCATTCTAATACTTTTGCCCCTTCTACGTTGATATCATGATCAAGGATAACTGTTTTGCATTGTGTTTCGGAATCTAGGTCATTTATATAAATAAAAAGCAGTACTACTCTCAGCAGCAAATTTGAGCCTGCCGCCCTATCCCTGTATTTCAGAATAATTTCTTTAAACAAGTTCTCATTTTCTGTGCTTGAAGCAATTTCTTATTCTGCCCCAGAATTTACTCTGATTTGACATCACAATCTTGCTCTGAAAAGGACAGTAATTAGTATGTCAGTGGCAGGATGAGGAACACATCTTAGCGGTCATGATAAGAGGTTGACTGTGTATTCTGTTGTGTGAAATTAAAGACGAGTGATGCAAGAAATCATTTACTGAGTAGCACTAGAAAAGTGCATAGTAATTAAATTTCATAATAACACAAAATGGCATGTGCTATTCCATTGTACCATACTACAAAATAATAAAAAAAATGTCACTGCAGTTCACATCACATGAGAGTATAAGTCACTTCATTATAAAATAAAAATAGGAACTTTTTAGACTTTGCCATTTACAGCTCACTTGGATGATTCTGACCTGTCTGAATTGTGGAAGTAAACTATTTTGATGAAATGATGAAAGAATATTTGTCTGGTTCCTATGCCAACCATGCATTAGCCATCAGAATAGCACTGAATAGGAGCACCATGCCTGACAAAGACTCCCAGAGGATAGGGACTGAGAGAGTGCATAAAGGTGTTCAGTTGTGTAGTGATTGGAATTTTAAATGTTTTCTTGAATGAAACTGTATGGTTTCACTGGCTTTTATTTAGCATTGTGGTCAAGACAATGCTGTGCTGATCTGTAACAGAGGCATGGCAAGGTTGTTTGTGCAGTGGGTATCTGAGGTTGTATTCATAGCAACTAAAATAAAATGCCATGCTCATAAATAGCCAGGTTGGAGTACTGTTGTACTGCCTGCCTCCTTTATTCCTCCTTCTCCTTCCTTCTACCACCTCCCCCCCCACCCATCCTTCTCCTCATTCTGAGGACCTTGTCAAAGCTGCAATGCCAAGGCTGTAATTTCTTAATGGCCAAGTTGTGGAGGACGTAGCAAGTCACTAAGAATCAGGGCTTCTTGAGATTGGTCTTTGCAATAAAAATTTGGCCCCAGCACCCCAGTGGTCTGCAGACTGAGATTTCCCATGACTCTTAATACAGGGATTTTGACCATGTGTGATTGGGTTATGGAGTGGAGTTGTGAGCCAGATGAAGAGCAGACAATCACTAGCCACCCTCTAGTTTGACCTGGTAACTAAAAGATGAAGGAAACAATGGACTGACACAGAATCAAATCAACAGCATTGCTGTCAGGGTAGTGAGCATTCACTTGTTAGGTATGCTGGGAATGGTCGTACACCATTGAATGTTCCATCAGTAGTAACCTTTGCAGTTCCAGCACATCTTAGCATTGAGTGGAGATGCCCACAAAGCCATGAACGTTCAGTCAATGGCATCTTGCAGCACAGGAATTCCCACTATCTTAGTGAAAAAAGACATTGTGCGTCACACCGGTTTCTCTCTAGTCAGAGAGAAGACAATGAATTCTCTCCTCCTGGTATAAAGAATCTCCAATGCAGCAAATGTACAATGAACTAGTAGATGTTGCTTCAATCACCTGCTCCAGTCTGGAAGAATTCATGTGTAAAGGAATTCAGGTCCACAATCACCATCACAGCCATTGGCAGCAACACCCTTTTCCTTGTTGTGTGCTTTTGGCTCTAGTCAAAAAAGTTGGCAAAGTTCTATGAACAGCTTTTTTTGTAAAGAGTAGACAGGACAAACACTGCTCCTGGCTTAGGTAAAGATAAGACAAATGTTTCCAGATGATCCAAGGTGGATGAGACCTCCTGCTGAAAGATCTTCTCCCACTTTCTCATTTTCTGAGGAGTTTGTTTCTGTTCCATCTCTCCCTCATGCTGTCACCAAAGGACAATTGCAATTGCAGCTGCCATGACTGTGAAAAATTATGCAACCAGAGCACTTGCAGTCACAGTGAAGAATTTTTCTATATATCACTCTGCCCTGCAAACTGCATCCATTTTAATCATCTCTTCAAAGTATCTTACAAAATCAAACAGAGCTGGTACAAAGTCATGGTGGCATAGTGGTTAGCACTGCTGCCTCACAGCGCCAGAGATCCAGGTTAAATTTCAGCCTCGGATGACAGTCTGCGTGGGGTTTGTACATTCTCCCTGTGTCTGTGTGGTTTTCTTCAGGGTGCTTCAATTCTTTCCCACAGTCCAACGATGTGTGTGTTAGGTTGATTGGCCATGATAAATTGCTAATAGTGTCAGGAGGATTAGGACTGTAAAGATGTGCGATTATGGGGATGGGACCTGGGTGGGATTGTTGTTGGTGCAGGCTTGATGGACCAAATGGCCTCCTTCCACACTGTGGGGATTCTATGATTCTAATTAGCAACTAATTTCCATGATGTTCATGATTCATTTAAATCATGGGGGGGGCCATCCTGCAACTGAACGAATGTTTGAGGATAAACTAGAACGATAGTGTCAAAAGCAGATAAAACACCTCTGTGGAGAGAGAACCAGAATTAGCATTTTGAGTCTGTAAGACTTTTCCTCAGATGCTACCAGACCTGAGTATAAAATCATAGAATTTCTACAATGCAGAAGGAGGCCATTCAGCCAATCAAGCCTGCACTGATAACAATCCCACCCAAGCACGATCCCCATAACCCAAGGATTTATCTTGCTAATTTCCCTGATACTAAGAAGCAATCAACCTAACCCGCACATCTTTAGACTGTGGGAAGAAACTGGAGCATCTGGAGGAAACGCATGCAGACACAGAGAGAACGTGTAAACTCCACACAAAAAGTGACTCAAGGCTGGAGTTGAACTTGGATCCCTGGCACCATGAAGCAGCAGTACTGATGACTGTGCCACCCAGGATGAAGGAAATAAATTCACCTCAAAAATATAGTCTTAATTTAAACACACTAACCGATGGGAGCAGTCGAGAGAACATCAACACAAAAAAGACTTGAATTTGCCCATGAGCAAAATATAACCTTTAACCACCACAGCAAATGTTTCTATTTTACTAGAGAGTTTCTGAAAGAACTGTAGGGAGTATAAC
The DNA here is from genome assembly GCA_024679065.1 of Sphyrna mokarran. Lineage (NCBI taxonomy): Eukaryota > Metazoa > Chordata > Chondrichthyes > Carcharhiniformes > Carcharhinidae > Sphyrna > Sphyrna mokarran. The sequence continues at coordinate 93,149,797 of JAGIQG010000003.1, forward strand.
ACATATTGTAGAATCAGAGCTGTTAATATTCAGACCATATTCTGTCAATTGAACATTGTGTTCTGTTATAAGCACTGACAGTTTATCTTGCTTATAACCAACAATAATAAGTAAGTCAATTGAAAATATAGCTACATCATAACAGCCCACTTTTACCACAGGTTTTGTATTATCGTTGATGCCAAATCATTGAGGTTACTACAAAGCTGACTCATTTTGAACAATAATGGTTTAAAGTGGTTGTGCGTTTCACAGTTTAATTATTTCTGGTGCAGTTTGGAAGCAAGAAGTTTGGAGCACAAGTCAGTATGCAGTTGTAAACTAAAAGTTGCCTGATGTACCGCGGTTAGTAAATGGAATTCGATTTTTTTTTTTTCTCTGGACAAAGAGAATCAGAATGCATAACTTGGATGACACATTGAGATAATGGATTAATCATATAGCAAGACAAATGAAGTAGCAAATCTCCAAACGTTAGTGAAATTACGATTTTCCTCATTCAGACTGCAAATACATTTAAACATGTAAATATTATATTGTACTATAGCCATAAACAGTTACCTCAATGTTTTGCAATTTTGATGCACCAATTATGTTACTTTGTGAAATACTGGGGCGATTCTCCCATTATGACATAGAAACATCTTGACGGGTGGGCTTGGGAGATGTGCATACCACCCATTTCATGAGTTCCCTGCGACCCACATGCATCTCCGAACTGGAAAAAAATGGCGCCGCCAGGATCACACTGAAAACAAGTGTGCCACTGATTTGTATTACTTACCACACTTTAGCATGCCATTATCAGGATCTACACAGTAGTCTTCGCCCACCTTTGCATCTCCCACTTCTTTGGTGCGATGTCATTTTGGCACAAATCAGAGTAGGTATATAAAAGTCTCAGCCTGGCTTGGCAGCTTCGAACTGGCTTGATGAGGTAAGTGCTGCCAGCGGACCGTGGGGAATATTCCAGGCAGGCCCTGGAGATGCCTTCCTCCTCTGCCTTCAGATATCATAGACCAGTGATATCTGAGGTGGCGGAGAGTTCTATTTTCACAGAGCTCTCTGGGTGAGGTTCTGTCAAAGAGTCTCACTTGGCCTTCCCCTTCAGGCAACGCTGTAGCTCAGTGTGGGAGGCATCCTAAAGTGGTCCAGCTCAGCCTTCCCCTCTAGGACGCTTTGCAGTGCCATTGTCTTGCCATGAGTGTGGCCAGGGACTCCACCAAGTGCTGGTGTTCGGGGGTGGGGTAGGAGTGTACCGTGTGCTGAGGCCTAACCAGATGAAACAGCTGCTGCTCCAGGCCGGGTGTGGAGGTTCAGAAATGGACTGCATGGTATCTGCTATCACTGGGCACAGATCTGGTGGTAATTTGCAGTCTGTCCCTGCCCCGTAACATGGACCAGCAACACGTGCTTGTAACAGATGTTGCAGTTGCACACAAAGCAATGGCTCAAGAGTATACACTGCCCATGTCTGCACACTGGCATGCATAATCTGTGCCAGCATTTGTCATGATGGGAATCTCACACAACCTAATTGGACCATGTAAGGCACCATGGATTGTTTGTCATTACTAGCATCCACAAGTAGGGGTTCTGACCCAAGTGAAGGATTGGAGTGGTGTTGGGTCTATGCAGCCAATGATAATCCATCATTCTATGCTCTTTCTAAACCTCACTGCGCAGATAGGTTTCGGTTTGCTCGGTCTGGTGCTCACCATATTGGTGGCAGTAGGGGTGGAGGATGAAGTGGTGATGGCTCAGGAGGTGGCGGGCATGGAGAGGCCACTGCAAGGGTAGCACCACCAGGGAGGGCAGAGGGCTGCCGCTGAGGGCCAGAGGTGGGTGGGCAGGCTTCCGAGAGGGTGCACAAAGGCAAAGGGTGCTGAGGCCAAGGAGGTACAGGCCCCTCAATTCATTTGAGGCCTTCTCGGAGGAGATGTGTCAACTGCAGATCTCCAAGACCTTGATGCAACATCTTTATGAAGTGCTCACACAGATCGTACCTCAGAGGAGGGGTAGCCACCACTCCCTGTTGATGTGAAGGTTACGGCCTCCGGCTTATTTCAGGCACCCAGCAGTGACCTCGCTGAAATCTCCCAGGCCTCCGTGCACAGATGTGTGCGGCAGGTCACATATGCTCTGTATGCCCAGCAAGCAGTACATAAATTTCAATGTGGGCCGTGTACAGCAGGAGGGCCAGGGTCTTGGCTTCGCTGCCATTGCTGGGATTTGAAATGTCCAGGGAGCAATGGATAGGACATACATCGCCTTGTGGGCCCCACATGCAGGGCCGCAGCAATTTGTGAAAAGGGGGGTGTTCCACTTCCTGTACGTTCAAATTGCCTGTGACCATCTCATGCAGATCCTTGCATGCCATTCAGGGAGTGTCCATGATAGCTTTGTCCTAGGCCCTTTGAAGACTAGCTCAAGGTTCCCGCTCATCCTGCCGATTTCAGGCTCTTTGGTGCGGATAGCCCCACAACCCCCCCCGAGCGTTTAATGATATTCATGACTTGGACCCCTGCATTGCATAGACTGGGCAGAGTTGAATCTGAAGCTGCACTGAGGAAACAGTTGTGATCTAAACCAGTTTGCCCACCATTTCAGCACATTTGGGAGAATAGCCCTGACTGTTTCAAACTAACGCTATGCTTGTGTTTTTGCCATAAACTCCTGGTATGATTCTGCAGCAATTGTTAACTCATCAGTAGTGAGATCTGGCAGTCCATCTGCAACTCCGGGGATAGTGGTGATAGTGGCAACACAGTCTGTTTAATTCAGGCCTATGTAAAAATGTTTAGTAAACTGCAATTATGATCTGGTGTAACATAAATTGATTTGAACCTGAGAAGTATCAATTTCAATGTTCTTTATTGGCCAGCCTCCCATCTTTAACCATCCCTAACCTTGATTCATATACTTTTCTGCTGCCTGAATCTGATCTTGCAGTGGGTCCTGATTCACCTATTAACCCCATGCTTGATGAACTGCACTGGTCCCAGATCAAGAACCTAATTTTAAAATCTACATTCATATTTTCAAATTCCTCTGTAGCTCTGCCCACTCGTGTCTCTGTTTCTGCAGGGGAACAGAAAGGGTAGACTGGAAGTTACAGTTTCCATTAGTTGTGGAGTCTAGGACTGGGGCAGACCTTTCAGAAATGCTTCTTCACTCTAAAGGTGATAGAAATTTGAAATGTTCTTCTGCAAGCAGCAACTGATGCTTGATCAATTACAACTTTAAAACTTCATCCGGGATGGGTGAGTCATCTGCAGGGAGTAGAGGGATTGTGGTAGATGGGGCTTGATTGGAAGTCAAGTTGGAGGAAAGCACTTGTGGTCATCTTGGTCCCAGACAGGTAGGCTGAAGGTACAACGGAGACTGTGGTTTGATTGGATAGCTAGAATTTGGTGCTGAGTGTGGGAGGAAATCGGAGCTCAGGAAGGAAAAACACGCAGATACGAGAGGAGCGTGCAGTCTCTGCACAGAGAGTGACCTGAGATCTGAATCAAACATGGATCCTGGTGCTGTGAAGCAACAGTGCTAACCACTGTGCCACTCTGTTGCCCAGTTTTCCAGCTTTTGGTCTGTAACATTGTCTGGGCTTTCCTGTCTCTACTGCCTTTTCATGCAGGGAGTTCCAGATCCCCACCACATGCAGGTGAAAACATATCCTCTCAAATCTCCTCCACCTCTTCTCTAAATCTATGCCCCCTGGTTATGGGCTATTCAACCAAGGGTGTAAAGTCTTCCAATCCATTCTATTTTGACTCCTCATACCTCAGACACTCTGGGTGGGAATTCCTAGCTGCACTTGCCACAAGACAAAGAAAATCTTGCTCAAGGCCAGTGGACTTTTGCATAGCCTGTGTCCCACCAAGTACAGACAGGCAGGACAGTAAAGTTCCATCTTTGGCTTATTTCTCCCTTATCTTCCCGTCTCCAGAAGAAAACAACACCTGTCTATCCACACTTTACTCGTAACTGTAATTCCCCAGTCGAGGTGGCAGGCTCATAAATCTCCTCACTATCCTCCGCATTGTAATGACACCTTTCCTTTGGTGCAATGACCAATACTACAGCTGTGACCTAATTAATGCTTTACAAACTTTGAGCACAACAGTCAGCTCTTATGTTCTATGCCTCGGCTAATAAATGAGGGGAGGCTGTAGCCCAGTGGTATTATCGCTAGATTATTAATTCAGAAACTCAGCCAATGTTCTGAGGATCTGATTCAAATCTGCATATGGTAGCCGGTGGAATTTGAACTCAATTAAAAGAAGTACCTGGAATTAAGAAGTACCAATGACCGTGAAACCATTGTCGATTGTTGGAAAAACCCATCTGGTCACTTATGTCCTTTTGAGAAGGAAATCTGCTATCCTTCCCTGGCCTAGCCTACATATGATTCCAGAGCCGCAGCAATGTGGTTGGCACTCAAATGCCTTTTGAACAACAGCAAGTAGAGATGGGCAATAAATGTTGGCCAGCCAGTGATGCCCAATTCTAGGAATGAATGAAATAATCCCAAATGTTTGCTTGATCACATTTGGACAGTTGGGCAGCTTTTTCTGTGAGGAGCCATGATGCAGATTTAGTTGATTATTTTTCCACAGTGCAGAACAACATATACACAAAATTTACTGTTTCTGTGCTGGTTGCAATGCAGAAATCTACCATCTGCAGCTTGGTGAATAGATTACTTCAGAAGAATACATTTGAAATTTGAATAATTAGCTTTATATGAAAATAAAATCCTGAGATTACATATTATAGATACAAGGTCTACATAGAATGCCTGTTTAAGCAACAAAATATTTGTGGACAGATACTGGAATGTTATGGCTGTTCGCACTGGTTGGATTTTCCCATCCCACTGCAGCGAATGGAGATTTCAAATTCTCCAACTTCTGTGCAGTGGGAGGGTGGCGTGAACAGCGGGTAAACCCACCCCCAGAGAGTTTCAGGAGTGTGGGATGAAGTATGCCAGATTAAATAACAATAAAGAATAAAGTATGAAGCAGAAGGTTGGACAAAGAAAATGAATTTGATCAAGGGTTGGAGAGTTATATGGGGTGCCTTGTCTCAGAGATCTGGATCTATAATGGGGGTAGCATAATTCAATGAATTTGGCCACAGTGGTTTCTGACGCAAGAAAACTTCGGAAAAAAATGAATGATTGAAAATCTAAATGTGCCTTTGTTTTTCCTCTCAGATTAAAGATCTTTCAGTTCTGATTTGTAAAATTCTTAATTTTTTTTAGTTTTTTAACAGAGAAATTAAAAATTTTGTGGGAGATGATGTTTCCAAACCCCAAGCAGAAATGCACACTCAATTTTATCTCTTCAATTCTTGGTTGCCCTCTTCTGACTTACCTGTAGTGTTATAAACCTGTAGTTAAAGTTATAAAACACATGTAACCATTTGTTTTCACACATGATAGGTTTATAACACAAATTGTCAACTTTTTGAATTATTGGTTAGCTTTTGCAGGTTTTCTCTACTGGCTTATGCATACCATGTTGAGACCAAATGACTTGCTAAAGAATTAATATAAAAGCGTGCCTAACTGTTGAAAATCCTCCCCGCCAATCTTAATGCCAATGAGACATGACAGTTGTTGTTTATTCTTTTCTTAAGATATAAAGTTGCGCATAGTTTTTGGCTTCCAATTATGAATGTCAATTTAAGAGCTACAGAAAAGACTGGAAATGATAAATGTGTCCTGTTGATTCAATAGAAGCGATATTGATGGAATTGAGGAGTTTTGGCAGAAAGACTAATTTTGACACTAATCTTGTTTACCATTCTTACTAGATGCCTGTTGGAAAATGATCCATTGTCTGGCAGTCATTTCTCAGTTCAACACAGATAAATTGCAACAAAAAAACAATTCCACAACAGATGCATTGAGGACTGCATCCATTGTTGAATTTCTATTCACATCTTTGGCATGACGGTATACGCAGCTTTAGTTGTTAAAGCCTTTGTGTATATAGCTTGATAATTTGTGCTTTAATAGTAGTGCCCCAATTGAATGTATTCTCATTCTCAAATCTGACATTTTGAGTCTGTCAGTAGGAGTCATTTCCGCAGATGTTACAAATCCACATAAATTTAATACATGGCTTTATTACTGAGTGGTCTTACAACACCCTTTGGCCTTATCACAATCCCCAGTTGCAATATCTACGTTATTAATTTCAGTGGTACTTCTGAAAACATCTGTTGCGTGGTTATGTTTTTAACCAGATCTTTGGGAACAGCTATCCCTAAAGTTGTACAGAAAATCAAAACTATGAGTATGTTAATTATTATAATTGGCAACAAGTGCTGTTGTCTTGCAATGGTGCAAGTATTCATATATTTTTGCACAATAATATAATTACCGTATTCAGCAAATCATTTTATACTCACTCTTCTGTATTGGCTTTGCTAATGTGAATTCTCCACAGAGTTGTCAAAAGCAACAGATGGCCTACGTCTGCATATGTCGCAGGCCACAACCACTTGGAATTTTATTCAAACCTGCTGCTTTTTCAGTTTAATGGCCATGCAGGTTAAAATAAATTAGTTAGCACTGCTAATTGCTTATCATAGTTAATGCTGTGGCAAAATATTCAGTTTTCTTTTTCAAATGAGGTGCAAGAGGAGCAGACAGTGTAGTTGGATCCAAGCTTCTTATACACTGTTACTGATTTGCTGTGTTGCTCAGTTCCAGATCTCAATTAAGATAGGTGAGAGCTGAGGCCTTGCACTTCCATCGTCAGCCAGAAAGTCACTTTGAAGGCATACTGTGGTGAAGTCCCAGCAGTTGGTTTGGAATGGCAATATGTTAACCTCTGGGAGAGTAGGGTAATGCCACTCATGGTTCCAGTTGAACCATAGCCCAGAGAGACAGATGGAGAGGAAATAAAGGAAGTTGATCTATCGAGAGAGAAGGAGAAAAATGAGTCAGACTTGGAAGCTGGAAAGTCTCTTGTTAAACCAACAATGCAGTACCCATTTGATGATCCCATTAAATAATGCAAATAGAATGCATGACTTTCTGGGGAGGTATATGCTTGATTAAACAGATATATGAGCTTGCAAATTTTCAGTTTAATTGAATGGTTCAGCTGCAGTAGTGGATCTTACTTTGTAAATAAATATTAACGAGAACTTTCTCTCATTAAACTGACCAGTTGTGGAACTCTTGTCAGTATAAACTCTACAGCCTTTACATCTGCTTCTGTTGTGGAAGATTTGTTGGAAGTGCCAGCTTGGGACATGATTTTGAATGTGGATCATGTTATGAAATGTTAGTGAATCTCCGTTTATAGTTTAACATCTGTGTCCATTCTGATAAATTTAATAGAAAGTCTGTTGCAGAAGATGATTGGTTTAAGAAGCAACAGCTTACATTGGTGATCACAGTTCGTAAGTGGTTTAGGAGCTGAAGTATATTTGAGCTGGAGGCAAAAGCCCAGAGACAACAATGACAGCTTTGAATTGTGTGTTATTTTTCTGTGCTGAGGGTTCTGCTCTTTCCTTAGCCACATTTTGTTGCATATGGCAAGCGAAGGAGCAGTCTTTCGGCATGCAGCCCAAATAAAATCAAAATCATTAAAATCAAGGGGGAAGCCTTTCAGTGCTTGGCACATACGTAATATGAAGGAAGATGATTGTGGTTCTGGACACCAATTACTTATCCAAAACATCACTGCAGGAGTTCCACTGGGTATTGTCCAAAATCCAGTCATCTCCAGCTTTTCATCACTGATGTTTCCTCCAACGTAAAATCAGAAGTGTGGATGCTAATGTTGCTTTTTCTTATTCATTCACAGGATCCTTACAAAGCTAGTATTGAATGCCTCATCCCTAATTGCCCTTGAGGAGATCTCAGTGAATTACCTCCTTGAATACAACTGATTGCAATTAAGTGACTTAAAAGCCAACTACATTGTAGTTCCAGCTTCACAACATCTTTTATACTCAAATATTCTAAGTCTGCAAATAATAGGCTTGGACAACATTTAACTGGGCTGATAAATGACCAGTGATGTCCATGCCACAGAAGTCCCAGGTAATGACTACCTCCAACAAGGCAAGATCATCCCTTGAAATTCAACACTGAATCTGCCACCATCAAAATGCTGGGGTCTTACCATTGACCAGAAACCTAATTAGATCAACTATATAAATACTATGGTGGTAAAATTTGATCAGAGCATGGGAATTCTGAGGCAGTGAACTCACCTCCTGACTCCCCAAAGCCTGTCAATCATCCAAAAGGTACAGGGCAACATTATGATGGAATTTTCTTGGTTGCATGAGTGCAGTTTCAAGAAAACTCAAGCAGCTCAACTCTGATGTAGGACGATTAAGTCAACACCAAAAGAGACTCAGAAATAGATTTCTAAGTTTTATTCCAACATATACAGGGCAAGACCACATTAGGCAGTCCAAGACTGACTTTAAATGTGCACAACAGACTTGCATTTTTATACATAGTTAATCACATACATAAACCATTAATCACTTCTAATCATGTCACTTACAGTCATGTGCAAAACATATGTCTCAGGTTTCAGTTACTTGGTTCCTGTGATTATACACATTAGGTGTTGCTCTCATCCATGCAGGACCCCATATCTTTCCCTGACCTTGTTCTTCTGTTCCAATAGCTTATTTGTCTCATTTCTTATCTTGACTAGAGCGCATCTGCTACTCATCAGTTCTGCATTTTCCCTGTTTGGTAGTTTATTTTGCTAAAGAGCATTTTTTAGCTAAAACTGTTTTAACCCTTCCAATCCCATGCAGGACAATGCAGCCCACTAGGTTAAATATTTACTCTGTCAACCAGTGTGACACAGTGACCATTGTGTTCAGTCTAACCATGCACTGCAACAATGCATCGAGGCTCCTTCAACATTACCGGCTCTGCTTGGTCAGAATAGGAAGATGGCCACAAGAGGTTCTTTGCAATCGGTCCAGGTTTTTAAACTGTGGCCCATTGTCATAGAGGAAGTGGCCTTATCAAAGTAAATGGAAGGCCTCTGGAACAGACTGAGCTAAGAACCTTACAGTACAAACAGTTGGAACCAATTCTGCTGTTAGCAAGGAAAGATTAGCTGAAGTCAATATTAGGGTTTCTGTGAAAAGTGGTGGTCATGTACCTCAAGTTTATGCCAACCATTAATCCATTTCTAAGGCTTTGATGTCAAACTACCAGAAATATGTCAATGAAGCCTCCAAGAAAGAAATTAATTATATCCTATACAGTATGACAGGATCTTGCTAGTTGTTGATCCACCCTGTTGAGAGACTATGAAATATGGTGGACCTGGCGCCCCATACCTGTTATCAGAAATCTTACTGTTAACCCTTTAATTTAATTGTTGCAGATAAATATGTAACTGTCAAAAAAAGAACCTTCCAAACCTGCAAACTGTTTGCCATCTAGAAGAATCAGAACAGCAGATGTACGGGAAAACTGTCTCATGCAAGTTCTCCTCTAGGCTACACACAATTCTGACTTGGAATGATATTACTATTCCTTCACTGTTGCTGTGTCAAAATCCTGGAACTCCCTCTCAGTCAACACTGTACCTGTACAATAATAAATAATAAAACCTTGTCAACAATGCTCACATTCTAAGATTGAAAGAAAAGCAATGATCAGAGTTAGTTGGCAACTGTAGCCTACAGCAGCTCTAATTCTGCTGCATTGAGCAATAAGGGGCTATAACTGGAAGTGACAATCGGCGTTCGATTGTCACTTCTTGCCTATTTAGCTGTGCCAAATTTCTTCTATACCTGAGATCTGTCAGGCTTCATGCCATCAGGCTACATGTACACATTATGTAACATGGGGATTTTCTGTTTTTGTTTCTGATTACAGAATCTGCAGCATTTTGCTTTTATCCTGGTCGGGATTGGGTCAGGGAGGGTAGGGTCGAGCCGAGTTGGAGGGTGCTGGGTTAGTGAGGAGAGGGTTCTGCAGGTTGCTGGGGACAATGGCAATCAGGGCCAAATTGTTTTGAAATGGTGCTAATTTTCTAAAATGAAGTTGTGGTTCATATTTTAGCTCACTATCATTTTCGTATCACCAACCAAGAACTCCTCTCTGAACCAATGAAATCAAAGAGAACACCAGCACTTAAGTGTGGAAGATAGAAACTGCAAAAGAGACTGTGACTGGTATTTTCTGCTCCTGTTCCAGTTGGCAGAGATTAGGAGATGAATATCAAGAGAAGGCCAAAGTCCTAACTCATATCAATGTAAAATCAGGTGGTCTGTCCTTCCCCCTATCAGCAGTGGACCATGTTTCCCACTGTTAAACTTTGGGAACCTCATTGTAATCAATTAGCAGCTCACTCTTAGACCCATACACTAGATTCATACCCCAACGTCTCATAATGTGTACATGGCAACCTGATGGCATGAAGCCTGACAGGTCTCAGAAGGTAGTACTCCCAGGGGAGCTCAAATTTAGCACAGCATTCAGAGGCGATGCAGGGATTGTCAGGATAATGCCAGGCCAATACCAGGATAGTGCTTTGGGGAGGGATATCAGTTTGATGCCAGGATGGTGTTAGAGGGTGTATGTGGCTGAAGAATGCTTTGTGCTGTGCACATTGGGCAGCCTTTAAATATGGCACCTGAATCAGTGAGTTGATGACAAGATGCATCAGGTGCCACCAGCTGCAAAATAACATGGTTTTGCTTGTGTGCTTTCTTTCTCTTCAAAGTCCCAGAACACATGGTGGAAAAACAATCATTGCCTTCGGTGGGTGGCCTCAACACTGCTTTTCCAGCCCAACTTGACAGATGCACAGATTAGGTGGATTGGTTTTGCTAAACTGCCCCTCTGTGTCCCAGAATGCATAGATTATAGAAATTAGTGGGGTAAATGCATGGAGTTCCCAGGATAGGACTTGGGTAAGATGCTCTTTCAGTGCATACTTTATGGGCTGAATGGCCTCCTTCTGTGCTGTGGGAATTCTATGATTCCATGAATGTCGGCTTTTACCAATACTGGAGAAAATTTTACCCTGTGTCTGAGAGAATATTAATTGAAATCATTAATGACCCAGGTCATTGAAAATAGGATGGCCATTTTAGCTTCAAGCATCAGCGATGTCTTCCAGAAGAACAAGTGGAGCAGCCCAATGTCCACAAACATACACTCCTTTAATTGGAAGCTTGCAACCTGTTCAGGAAAAGTGACCAAATTCAAATGTATCTGCAATGTTTTAGAAGTCCTATATCTGTCCACTGTATATGCCAATTGGCTAATTAGTATTAAGCTTTTGTCATCCTATTTGCCAATTTTACTCCTTTAAGAATTCCTATAGGCAAAAAATTATCTTTTTCTTTTGCAGTGCAGACACAATGGGCAGGATGAATGGTATGGAGGCTGTTGGCAGTTTCATTTGCTATATTTTTAAGATCATGGAAAAAATGGTTAAAGGGCAGATGCCACAACTAGTGGGGCAGTGCGCTCTGACGCAACATGTTCTGCAGCAACTTAGAGCTATATTCACCCTTTTGTTTCAAAGTGTTAGGCTCTGACTGAAAACTGGCACTTTGCTCTCCAGCTGCACAATCTAGTTTTCACTTCAGATCTCGAGCCTCAGAAAAAGAAAAATCAGTGGGTGGGATTTGCATCATCACCCTGGTGAGGAAGGGACTGATAGTGCTGCTTAAACCAGTTCTACAGAGATCAGGTTGGCATCTTTAAAGAGCACCAGCTATGAAAGTAGACATGCGAGTATTTTCTGGTCTCATATTTTGGGGTGGGGAAGGGGTGGTTCATACTTTTGGGAGTGGGAAATCCTTCAGGGCACCCAAAACATGGGTTTATGCTGATGGGATTTCCCATGCCAATTGTTTCTGCCTGTGATGTAATAAGAATCCCAATGTTGAACATTAGGGTAAAGACTAATTGTTACACTGTAATTGTATCCTCTCAGCAGTGGTATCCCTACATATTCTGTCTTGTTATCCAGATCTGCTACCAGTGATTGCACAGTAGTTCTGTCTTCTACAGTGACTGCTTGTCAACACATAGCAGGAAAATAAACTAAAAATGAGGAAATGAGAATACTGCTTCAAACTAATCTTGGTATTCCTTAAAATGGAATACCAGTGGGAACTGGGATGTAAGAATATTGATCTGTTTTTTTATCTTCTAGTTAACTTCCATTGTTCCCTCTTCATATTAGGTTACATTACCCCAGACCTTGATTAAAAAGTGACACCAGTTATCCTTGCTTTTCCCAAATCCCGACAGAATTCCAAATTGTTTTAAAGGACATCAGGTGTTAATAATTCGACTCCGGTCTCCAAATCTCTAATTTCAAAAGAATTTGTGCTTTCAATTAACAACCTGATTCTGACCTCGCGGCTCCAAGTTTCAATTTGTTACCAATACCTGAAGGATGGGCTTAGGGTGAGGGGGGTAAGGTATAATTTGGATGCTAGAGGGAGTTTTTTCACACAGAGGGTGATGGGGGTATGGAATGCGCTGCCAAGTAAAGTGGTGGAGGCAGGTACTCTGGAGTTATTTAAGGAATACTTAGATGGGCACATGAACAGAATGGGAATGGAGGGGTATAGAAAACTGATTTAAGATCATGAGCCTTGGGAGTCCCTGGGAAGTGTGTAAATAGATGATGATATTGATGTACTTGTTTTTAACCTACAGGTGGTTTGGTCCACCTTGTTGTCTAACGAGGGGCATACGTGAGAGGACTGCTCTTGGATTTTTTTTCCGAGAGTATCCTAGTGCTTCACGTCATTAGTGTATGCTTGACCTGGACCATTTGATGGGCAACATGACAGCTCCTTGACCATCGCTGTGCTGTGCAGATCCATGTGGGAGTCTGCACATTCTCCCCGTGCTTGCATGGGTTTTCTCCGAGTGCTCCGGTTTCCTCCCACGTCCCAAAGATGTGCTCTTAGGCTGATTGGCAAAACAAATTCTCCCTAAATTGTCTCAAATTTGGTTTTAATCCATAGATCTATAAACATGGACAGGGATCGCGGGTAGAGGTGGGAACATCGGGGTGGCGGCGCGGGCTCGTTGGGCCGAAGGGCCTGTTTCCCGTGCTGTTTTGTTCTTTGTTGTTTGATGCTATGGTTATGAAAGACAAAGTAGCCAGAAGTAATTTGATTGATAAACAATGTCAAATAAACATGTTTCAAACTTGTTTCTTAAATATCAGTTGGCACCTGTTAAATACCCATTTTTTTTTTACATAAATTTGTCTGCCATGATCCTTTAGCTCCATTTCAGTCGTGTGATGTTAATCAGCAACACCAAACCAATGATGATGATTAGACTATTCTGCTCCACGTGAAAGCAAAATGAAGGGATAGCTCAGCAGGTGTGGCAGCTTCTGGAACCTGCTGAGTTTTCCAGCATTTTCTGTTCTCCAGCACCTGTATTATTTTGCTCTTAAGCTTCTCTCACCCTTAGCAGAAGATGCTGAAACGGCAGCAGCGACTGAAACTCGGCAGCCATTCAATCAGTTTCATTGTGGCAGCATTGGATACTGACGAGAATCGGGAAATATTCAGGGCAGATGCAATGCCAGGGTTACCTGTGTGTCAGAGAGTGATATCATTTGTAAATTAGGGGAACAGACAGGCATCTATGTGGCTGCAGGATTGTATCTTGCCTCCTGGTACCAGATTCAAATTCTTATTGGGGAAAGTGAACAATCATGTGCTCCATGTTGGTACTAACAATATAGGTAGGAAAAGCGATTCCTAAAACCAATTAGGATGGCGAACCAATTAGCAAAGAAATTAAAAATGGGACCTTAAAAATCTCAGGATTACTCCCAGCTGTTAAAGAGCATAGGAAGAGGAGGATTGAACAATTGAACATTTGCTGGAGAATTGGTATCGGAAATAGGGTGTCAGATTCCTGAAACATTTGGACCAGCCCTTGAGCAGGTGGGATCTGTACATGATGGACAGATTTCAATCCAGTGGGACCGGGAATAACAGCCTCACAGAGAAATTTACTAGTGCTACTGGGGAGGGTTCAAACTAGATTGATAGAGAATGGGAATCTGAGGGAGAGCTCAGATTGGAAAGAAGCAAAACTGGTAACATAGGAAAAATGATGAGCAAAATTAGATGGCAGACCTTGCGAGAGAAAGCATCAAATAGGATCAGGATCAGGAATAATATTAAAAAGACAATGTTAAGAGCACTCCATCTGAATTCTCGCAGCATTTGCAACAAGATAAATGATTTGAAGGTGCCACAGAGGGAAGTATGCATGTTTTATTTGCCATAACAGAGACATAGTTCAAAGGTGACACACACTGGGAACTGAATATTCAAGGATATTTGTCATTCAGAAGGGATAGGAAAAAAAAAAGTAAAAGGAGGTGGTGTAGTGCTGTAAATATTGGCACTGACAATATCAATACATTAGTGAGAGGGAATCTTAGATCAAAGGATCAAGATGTGGAATCAGTTTGGGTGGAGCTAAGAAAACAGCAAAAGGCAGCAAACATTGGTGAGAGTCATTTATGGGTCTCTAAACTGCAGTGCAAAGCAGGAAATTAGAACTGCATGTAACATGTGTGTAATGGGTAACTTCAAATTACATATTAACTGCGTAAACCTAATTAGCACTAATACTTTTGAGGATAACTTCCTGGAGAATGTATGAGATGGGTTTCTTGAGAAGTATGTTGAGAACCTGTTTAAGAGTATTACATAATGAGAAGGGGCTTTTATAAATAATCTTGCTGTAAAGGAGCCTTTCAGATCTAGCGACCATAACATGACAGAATTTTACATTAATTTTGGAAGTTATATAGTTAATTCTGAAACTAGAGCCTTTAATCTTGACGAAGGAAACTGTGAAGGTATAGTGGATTGGGAAAGTACGCCAAAAAAAATGATGGTAGACAGGTAGTGGCTCATGTTTAAAGAACTATTACGTCCTTTATGTTTGGGGGGGAAATGATGTTGGGGGAGGAGTGTATTATGCCTTAAGATAATAGCAGCACGGCACCACTAAAGGGTAAGTATATATGTGATCTAGTCTCAGTTTAATTTGGCCTGTGTGCAGAACGCAGTACATACAGTTCTGCTGCTGGTTCTTCAAGCTTTATACCCATGTACATCTGTTCTGTATGCCTATCAATAAATGAATCAGAATATGTTCCCTTGTGAATGATTGGTGTCTTTAGATTATTATAAAAATATATATATTTCTAAACACAAAAACCTAACATGAAAAGTAAATCAACTGTGGCTAACAAAAGAAGTTAACGTTTGCAATAGGTCAAAGAAAGTGGCTTAAGCAGTTGTCAGGAAAAGTAATAAGCCTGAGGATTAGGAGCAATTCAGAATCCAGCAAAGAAGGACAAATAAACAGATAAAGAAAGGGAAAAGAGAATATAAATGCAACCTTGCAAGTAACAGAAATGTGAACTCTTAAAGCTTCTTTAGATAGTTGAGAATGAAAAGATAAGCAAGGACAAATCAGAATCTGTTACAAGAGAATTTATAATTGAAAATAGGAAAACAGTAGAGAAATTGAAACAGTGACTTTAGTTCTGCCTTCACAGAGGAAAATACACAAAATTTTCCACAAGTATTAAAGAGCCAAGAGGCTTGTGAAAATGAGAAGCTGAAAGAAATTAATATTTGTAAAGGGGTAGTACTCAAAAAATTAATTGGATAGATGGTTGATAAATCCCTTGGATGAGCCGCATGCCAGAGTGTTGACAAAGGTGGCTATATAGTGAATACATTGGTGGTTTTCTTTCCAAATTCTATTGCTTCTGGGAAAGTTTCTGCAGACTGGAAAGAAGCAAGTATTCCCCTTTCTGTAAGAAGGGCGGGACAGAGAAAACAGAACACAACAAAGCTATTACTTTGATGTCAATGGTAGGAAAAATATTATAAAGGATATTAGAAATATCAGGAAGGATGTGATAATTTGTCACTTAGAAAATAATGATATGATTGGGTATAATCAATATGAATTTTTAAAAGTATTTGACAAGCCTGTTAGAGTTATTTTTGTGGATGTTACTTGTAGCACAGATAAAGGAGAACCAATGGGTGTGGTGTATTTGGATTTTCAAAAGGCTTTTGATAAGGTCCCACATAGGAGTTTAGTAAACAACAATGGAGCACATGGGATTGGGTATAACATACTGATGTGGATTAAAAATGGGCCAACAGGCAAAAAAACAGAATAGGGTCATTGGGTTATTCTTAGTTTGGCAGGCTGGAGTAGTGGGGTTGCACAAGGGGCCATAGCTGATCACAATCAATATAAATAATTTTGATTTGGGGGCCAAATATAATACTTCCAAATATTCAGGTTACTCTGAACTAGTTAAGAATGTAAGTTGTGAGGAGGATGCAAGGAGACTTCAAGGGTACTTGTATAGGCTGATTGAATGGGCAAGAACATGACAGATGGAATACAGTGTAAATAAGTGTGAAGTTATCTACAGTAGAAAAAAAAGACAGAATATTTCTTAAATGTCGACAGATTGGGAAATCATGATGCCCATAGGGACTTGGATGTCCTCCTTCATCAGTCACAAAAAATCAGTGTGCAGATGCAGTCAGCAGTTAGAAAAGCAAACTGTATGTTGACCTTCAACTGGATTTGAGTACAGGAATAAAGATGCCTTGCTGCAAATGTATAGAAACTTGGTGAGATTGTGATTGGATTGTTGTGTACAGTTTTGATTTCCTTACCTAAAGAAGGATATACTTGCCATAGGGGGAATGCAACAGAGTTTCACCAGTCTAACCCCAGGGATTGTTGTGTGGGGAAAGATTGAGGAAACTGGCCCTATATTCTCTAATGTTTTGAAGAATGAGAGGTGGTCTCATTGAAACTTAAAAAAAGTCTTCCAGGGCATGGTGGGGTAGATGTAGACAGGATGTTTCCCCTAGCTGTGAATCTTTGTCATTTTCTACCCTAGAGGGCTGTGGAAGCTCAATCTTTGAGCATGTTTAAATCAGAAATTGATAGCTTTCTGAAGACTAAATGATATCAATGGATATGGGGATATGTGGGAAATGGTTTTGAGGTAGATGGTCAACCAGGATCTGATTCAATAGGAAATAATTCTAGGAGGCAGAATTTTACAACAAAATTTCTTAGTGCCTACTGAGCCAGAAAACAGAAGTTTGACATATAATTTTATGACACTTAGTGCAAAAAAAAAATGCCAGGATGCAATTCTCATCAATGAGGGTTGAGGGGGGGGGGGGGACTCAAGTTGCCCCTGCTGGCTGCTCAGCTAAGGGGGCTAGTTGCACAGGTGCCCTCATCTCCTAATGTACTGGGAGATCTCCTGCCTCTACCTGCTCACCAGGAACATTGAAACCCTCCCCTCCCATGCACATCAGGACCGCTCCCCCCACCTATAGATACTGCCTCATGGGTACTGCCTGGCTCTGCCCCTGACCATCTCGGGGCTTCAGTGGCCTCTGATTTCCCCTGTTGGTGAGGACCACATGGGATTCTTGTTGAGGAGGTTCTCGGCCGATGGGATGGTAAAGATACGTGAGCCCCGATGACAGTATGCAGGACTTGTTAATAACATTTAAATTATGTCACTAATATTTAAATTGGCTTTGTTCCTATTGATTTCACTGGCAAAACAGTGCTGGTATGATTGGGGAGGCGAGAAATTGAGTGGGACCCTGATTTTTCACTTCTTGCCCGATCTTACCATGCCGCTTTGCCAGAAGTTGGGCGGGATATGTTCACAAGATCACATCCACAGTGTCATAGATGTCTGAAAACTGGAGTGCTCCACACTGTTTTTTAAGCTTGACACTGCAATCTTTCCTTAATGTCAGTTCTTTGACAGTTGGAAAATTTTTGTCGGTAACAGGAGGCAAGTACGACAGTGAAGCTGGCTTCAGATGGGAAAACAGGGCTGGGAAAATTCCATGCAGGGGCAAAAATCTTCCAATTGACTGACACAGTGAGCCAATAAGATTGTGTCCTTGGAATATTTTTTTGGAAAGATTGCGCTCAAAGTCATTTCTTTTGGAAAAATTCTGTCAGACATGTTTTTGATATTCTAAATTGAATTTACTTCACTTGCCTATTTTTTAACCTTTCCTGAAAGATTTTATGGAATGGAGTCACATAAGAACAGAAGAACTAGGAGCAGGAGTGGGCCATCTGGCCCCTTTACCCTGCTCCGCCATTCAATAAGATCACGGCTGATCTTTTGTGGACTCAGCTCCATTTACCTGCCCATTCAACACAACCCTTAATTCCTTTACTGTTGAAAAATTTATTTATTCTTGCTTAAAAAAAACATTCAATGAGGTAACCTCAACTGCTTCACTGGGCAGGGAATTCCATAGATTCACAACCCTTTGTATGAAGAAGTTTCTCCTCAAGTCAATCCTAAAAATAAGGGGAAGCAGATTGAGCTGTACCTCCTATTTCAAGTTTCACCACCTCCCCCTTCCCCCTGCCCCCAGTGGAAACAGCTTTCCTTGATCTATCTTATCTGTTCCAAATCTTATATGTTTCTATAAGCTCTCCCCTCATCTAAATTCCAATGAGTATAGTCCCAGTCTACTCAGTCTCTTCTCGTAAGCCAATTCTGTCAACTCCGGAATCAATCTAGTGAATCTCCTCTGCACCCCCTCCAGTGCCAGTATATCCTTTCTCAAGTAAGGAGACCAAAACTGTACACAGTACTCAGGTATGGTGTCACCAGCACCTTATACAGCTGCAACATAATCTCACTGTTTTTAAACTCCATCCCTCTAACAATAAGGACAAAATTCCATTTGCCTTCTTAATTACCTGCTGCACCTGCAAACCAACTCCTTGAGATTTCTGCACAAGGACACTCAGGTCCGTCTGCACTGCAGCATGCTGCAATTTTTTACCATTTAAATAATAGTCCATTTTGCTGTTATTCCTACCAAAATGGATGACCTCACATTTACCCAAGAGTCACCGTGCTTGTGGAATCAGTAGTGATATTGGCAATAAATATTGGCAGACTGTTCAACTGCAGGAAACATCAGAACGATGAATAGTGCTATTCTCACCCAACATTTGTATATGCGAATTCCAGCAGGTGTCATCCACCAGCAACATGGAACCGGAATTCTGGCCAATTTTCTGTTCAGTCATCCAGGGTACTAAGGTAAATTTATTCCTAAAGGCACTCTAATTTAGATCAAGTAACTCAACACATATATGTTTCAAAAAGGTCTTATGTGAAATTAGAATGAAATGCTGAAGGATTGCAAATGTGCAGGAGAGTAGAACAGCAATACTGCCTGAAAGAAATGTACCCAAATTGTATTATAAACTTCTTCTTTTTCTTTTTTCTATTTTAGGTGCTTTTATCTATACAATGTAAATTATGCACTAAAACTTGTAATATTTAATGAAGCTTCAGAGGAACTGGCAATTGTATATTCTTTATTCAACAATTTAAATTATATGCCAAGAACAGATATAAAAGCACTCTTGATTTAGAGCAAAGCCATTGATGCAGACTGAGAGGTCTCCACCACAGCTGGTTATAAATAATTACTGGGCTGCACTGCTTTAACATCAATCAGAAAGGTCAATACACAAAGCTGACTCCCAAGCAGTGAAAGTTTAATGTTTGAAAGGAGTGTTGCTTTCTCATTGCATAAAAAGATTGCAACATAAGTTTATCAATTCCCTACAAAACCTCACTTCAAAAGCATGTTTGTTACCCTTGTGTTATACTGCTGCTGCCTGTGTTGATGCACACACATTGTATCAAATTACAAAATCACAGCATTTTTACATTTGGGGGACAATTTCTCTGAGGGATATCATTCCTTGTAACTACTATTTATATGCTATTTAACAATGATGTTCAAACCCCATATGATGAACTGTGGAAAAACTGCCTGATTTTTCATGTGTCATTTTACTCCGCTTAGCTGGACTGTCATGGACAGAGATGAAGCAGAAAACTATTAATCAGGGAATAATTAGATGAAATGAGTGTGCAAAATTGTGGTAGATGGAATTTAGTGGGGCAACCTGCAAAGCCATTCATTATATATCTAAGGAAGGTGGATCAGAGCACCTCAGAATGAGAGAAGATTGGAATTGTACAGGAGCAGCGATTTAGGCATTCATGTACAGTGATCACCAAATACTAATGGATAAGTGCAAAAAAAGACTAATGGAATGATGCTGGAGGGCAAAAGAATGAAAATTATAGGAAAGCTGCATAAAGGTTGCAATAGAAATTTCTGATTCAGTGCTATTCGGACGCCACGTAATCCTATTGGTTGGAGTGAAGCCCATTCTCCTTACTTTGCTATGTAGGCTGAAGCTGTAAATGCATACATCATTCACCAAAGATCAGGTGTTCCACTGGAAAATGGACCCAGTATGAGGGTTATTTAAGAGGCCACTCAACAGGTTGCATGTGAGATACTATTGACTGACTTTGTTTGAAATGAATTTCTGGTTGCACTTTGCTGGGTTTTGATCAATTTTTTTTACAGTTGGTGTTTACAGTTCGCAAATGCTTGACCAAAAAGGGAAGCAGTTATTGTTCTTTATATTGTTGGGAATGTAAGCAGGACATGCAACAGAAGATGCAAAGAAGGGATCCCTGTGAGGAGTAAGGAGGGTAAGAGCTCTCCATAGCAACCCGTATTCATCAATTGTTTTCAGAAAGCAGTTTTTCCGTGTCTGACTGACCCAGAAACAATGGGCATCTGAGATGAAAATGTGGCAACATGACATGATGCCTCCCCATAGTAAGAATGCTCTGACAATGGCTGTCAAAGTCAGTGTTACCGTCAGCACTTACACTTCTAGATTACCTAAAGAGGAAACTGGAATCATTGCCAACATTTCCCTGTATGCTTCTGATTGCACTACCCAGGAAGTGATGAAGGCTCCAAGGGAGGGAGTTCATCATCTCCTCATTCAGGAGGAACAGACAGGGACTTTGCTATAATAGCAGCATTCTGGATGGTTTGGAGTTTTCACACGCATGGCTCTCTAAGCCCCCTGCATCAGTGGATTGTGATCACAAACTCAAGAAGACATGTTCCTTTCAAGATTTCCAAAACCCACACTAATACACAAAATCAGTGAGGGAGGAAATATAATTTACCTGCCGTCCTCACAATAGAGACTTAAGAAGAAGTGCATGTGTATTTTGCACCCAAGGCCTTCCTGACTTATGAAAAAACATATAAAAATGGCTAGGTGATGGAAAGGAACAAGAAAATTGTTTGTCTTGCAAAAAGAAAACAATGTTCTGATCTTGCAAGGCAATTCCCACCTCCATGAGGGGAGAGAAATCTGGAGACTTTTCCTATCTCATTGGAAGTGAGTTATCGAGTCCTACAGGCTTCAATTCTTGGACCATTTATGTTGACTGTGTATAGCAGTGACTTGAACTTAAGCCTAAAGAGTGCGAATAGCATTTGCAGGTGTTACTTATAATTATAGTTTATTCTTAAAAAAAAACAAAGGATAGCTATATAGCAATATGAATGGAAGGATAGGTTAAAATATAGCATGTGTAATTCTGCATCAGTGAATTAGATGTGATGTATTTTGGCAAAAATGAAACAGCATACATTCACTGAATATAAGTAATATTGGTGCTGTGGAAGGGCAGAAGAATTTGGTGATACAAATTCACTGGTCATTAAACATGGCACTTATTGCAGGATCCAGAATATAAAAGCTAAGAGCTAATAATGACCATGTACCAACATTTAATAAAACTTCATTAAGAGTACTTTGCGTCAAAGGATTTATGAACCCTAAAGGGTTTCCATGTAATAAATGTGCAATAGCTCTTCATCTCAATTAACATATTTGAAGTTGTCAACACATTTTACCCTTCAATATCAGAAGGCCTCCAACTCCGCAGCAGCTTCCCTCAATGATCATAAACTCCCTAAGGAGGCACGTCAGTATTGGGCTCCATTGAGACAAAAAATGTTGGCTATGGTTATTTTTGAAAGAGAAGACCAAAGATGTTCTTCACGTCAGTGGTTTGAACCATGTTGAAGGATTACTTTTTTGGAAAGTTTGGGTTATAATTAAAAGTTACAATTTTGTTAAGTGAATGGGCAAAATAAATGCAATTCATTTTGAAAAGCATTTCAAATATCAAAGGACAAAGCATTTAAATTTACAAGTTAGAAACAAGAAAGGATAGAATTATATCCCCAAAGAAATGTAAAGTTATGAAATTTTCAAATTCCCAATAAAGTTGAATAGTATGAAGAATTCCAAAGACATATGGATGCATTCCTGGACATAGAATGAATATTATGAGAAAGTGATTAGGTAGGGTTGATATATATGACATAAGAATAGATTTCTTTGGGATCTAAAGGCATTTTCTTGTTCCAAAAACTGTTGTTACTATCTTGAGAAAAGAAATTTTTAGCAAAGGTAAAAGTAACATTATGTAGTATGGAAAAATAATAAACAATCAAGTATTTATTCATGAATTTTGTGAACAAGCAAAAAAGTATTTTGTTAGATGTTGAAAGATTAATTCAAATTCAACAATGTTACCCTGCTAACTATTTTCAATTTTCCACAAATAATTATAGGATTGTTGCTTTTATTTTTGTGCATGCATGTTGATACACACATACATAATACATAATATATAATGAATGTATTTCTTGTAGAGGAATGTTAAATTATGGTTTTGTGACATTCAAGGAAGAAAATTATATTGACACATTTTCTTCAAATTCTTTGTTTTAGCTATTGGTTGTTTGTGAATCTGGAAAATCCATTTCAGCATATGGCATTGCATTGATTTTTATAAATTACAATACAGCATGATACAGTGACGCCATAGATACAAACTGCATGTAGTGACCAAAACATATAGAAGGATTGATTTTTGTTATGCTGTTATTGTTGTTTCTTTGTTATTAATGGAAATTTCTAGAGGTTTTCATTATTAGCTTTAAATGGCTTATTTCAATATTAATTTATCTTTGGGTAAAACACGTTCAATGTTTCACAACTTTTTGAATATGGTTTGTATTTGCAGAATGAAATAGCACTTTAAAATGGTATGTTTCTGTTAGATGTTCCTGGACCACCAGAAGATTTGGAATTAATTTTCCTGAGTGACCTGAAATTTAGATTAGATTGGCAGCCTGGAGACGATCACAATAGTCCCATAACTGGTAAGTAATATTTAATATTCATAAATAATTCTTTCTTCCTTTTTTTCGAAAGTGGTTCTCAAAGAAGGATAAGGTTCAATAATTGAAAAGTTGGATTTGATTGTCATCACAGATAAACCAATAAACCACAGATAAATTCTCTGATTTGGATAACTCTTATGGTAGTAAGTGGTCGAAATCTGAATGGAAAGTAACACAAAACATAGCAATTCTTTTAACTGGGCACCAAATTGGTAGAAATAAAGGAGCAAACAAAAAAGGTTTGAATGGATAGAAGGAATTTTAAGCAAAGGGTCAGTGGCAGCTCAGCTGGTAGCATTCTTATTTCTGAGTTACAAGGTTCCAGGTTCAAGACTCACTCCAGGGCTTGAGCACAAAATTCAAAGCTGACACTCCAATGCAGTGCTGAGGATGTGCTGCACTGTTGGTATTTCAGATGGGGCATTAAATTGCGACCTCCTGTAATTGGTTTTACTGAAGCAAAAAAATCCAATGGCACTATTTTGACAAAGAGCAAGCGAGTTATCTCAGGTGTTCTGGCCAATATTTATCCCTCAGTCAACATCACACACAAAAAAACAAATGACTGGTCTTTGGACATTATTGTTTGCATGGGTTTGCTGTGGACAAAATTGGCTGTTCACTTCCTACCTCACAAGAGTTATTACATTTTAAAAGTACTTCACTGGCTGCAAAGCGCTTTGCCAAATGGTCATGAAAAGCGTTACATAAATTCATGTATCTGTTTTCCAAAGATCCTCTTTTGAGTTAGATTGTTGGACAGAGTTTTGCCTGACATCTAATCTGTTCTATAAATTAAACTAGGATTGCAAGTAGAAGGGAGAAAATGTACTTTGTTCACCCAACAGTATTCTATTTCCATCAGAACTTATAGACAGATTTCCAGCCAGAAATGAAAACTATGCCAAACAACGCCTCAATAATCATGTAACATCAGAGCCAGATAAGTCTATTTTTTGATGGAACAAATATTTTCATCACAAAGAAAAACAAAAGAGTGGCACAATGGTGCCTCATAGTGCCAGAGATCCAGGTTTGATTTCCAGCTTGGGTCACTGCCTGTGCGGAGTCTGCACATTCTCCTGGTGTCTGCATGGATTTGCTCTATGTGCTCCAGTTTCCTCCCACAGTCTGAATAACATTCTGGATAGGTGCATTAGCCAGGCTAAATTCTCCCTCAGTGTAATCAAACACGCACCGAAGTGTGACGATGAGGGGATTTTCACAACAACTTCATAGCAGTGTTAATGCAAGCCTGCTTGTGACACTAATAAAAATTTAAACAGTCCCTTTGAACTTTAAAGCATATTTGTTTTATATCTGTGATGTTTCGATATATCCTTTGCGTTTAATGAAAATGCTGCAGATGTGTGCATTTTTGAAAATTAAACTTCTATTTTAAACTTCTATTTATGCAAGATAAAGGAACCACAATTCCGTTGAATATGAAGTCTCAAATCCCAAAATTTCTGAGAAACTTTGTGTAGTACTTACCTAGGGAAGATTACAGGCGGGATTATCCACCAATCTTGTCCATATCTGCTCTGCTGCCAGCAGGAATGGAGAATTTGGCGTTCAGCCAAAACTCCATTCATTGCAACGGCCTGGGAGAATACCATCCATAGATGCAGTCAAAGGCTTTTGGCATAAGTTTCAACATCTGCTGTTCAGTAAATTAATTGCTGTATCATATTCATAAACATCATCAAAAATAAAATTCAAACAACAGATTATTAATTTGCATCTCCTGATGACAGAAAAGTACTGAATTTTCCAGCTTGTTTTATGAAATTAATAACCTCAGAAACTACTTCAATTTTACATAGATTTTATCGTGGAGGAAACAACATTTGAACCTGAAAGGTGGCATGAAAAGACAAAAGTTGATGGGAATACAACTTCAGTTATATTGCAGCTCTCGCCGTATGTGACTTACCAGTTTCGTATATCAGCAGTGAATGAAGTAGGCAAAGGTCATCCCAGTGTTCCTTCGAAAAAACTCACAACAAAGTCAGCAGGTACGTAAATAAAAATTACAAGTATTCTTTTCCTATCAAAATAAGGCTTTTTTAAAAAAAAATTCTTGATAGTAAGAATAACAGCAACAATAATTGGTTCAGTGTTATGAACTCCGCTGATATTGCATGCAAGGGTGTCTCAGAACCCAGAAGGGTAACCATAGAATCCCTACAATGCAGAAAGAGGCCATTTGGCCCATCAAGCCTGTACTGACTGCCTGAAAGAGTACTCCACTCTCACACTCCTCTTCAGCCTATCTCCATAATCCTTGCATTTACCATGGCTGATCTACACCTCTTTGGATTTTTGGAAAATTGGAACATCCAGAGAAAACCCACACAGGGAGAACCTGCAAACACACAGAGACAGTCATCCAGGGTCCTTGGCACAGTGAGGCAGCAATGCACTGTGCCACCATGTCCCCTGTAACTTTGAACCCCATTATTAGTGGTGTATGTTTATTCTTGGCATAATTTGAGGAACGATATACAATCCAGTGAGAAATAGTCCAGTCATTGTGTGAACAATTAAAAAAAAAATTTCTAAACATAAAAATGAAAACAAAAGTCATACACAACAGGAAGAAAGAACTATAATACCTAGTACACTGATAACTATACACATATAAGTTTACGTGAAACTATCCCTTGGTCCCCAACTAATTATGTTATCTGAAATCTGAGACATTCCTTTTCCCCAACAACACCCAATGTTAAATCCAGCAAGATAATTATCACATACAGGCTAAGGAAACAGTTTAGGAAACAGAATTCCAGTTCAACAGTTGAGAAAATGGCTACAACTTTTGGAGGCTATATCTGGGAGAAAGGAATAATTGAGGAGAGAGAAAAAAAACTAGATCAATTATCAATTGATTGATGGATGTTCTGTTATTCTTACAATAATTGAATATTTAATTGCCCAATTAACTCATTACTTCACTGCTAATCTTGTTGCCCTTGATCTAAAAATACTTGATTGCCCTCACTGCATGTCTAGAATGGAAAATGTTCCCTTACGTTGATGAGCAGAAAATTGACCACAAAGAGAAACCATGGTAAATGATGTTGTTTTGCACTGTTTACACCACCTGTTTGTTCACAAGCTGCTGCTGAGGTTGATTTGTAACTTACAATTAGATTTGGGTATCCTTCAGTGTTTCTTTCTATCCATTCCCCAGGACTTTTTAAAATAAAAATTGTATTGATGCTGATTTGCTTTTTATTGAAGTGTTTGGCAAATTTTCATTCTTCCCAAAATGTCTTGATAAAATTGCAATTTGTTATTTTGAAAGCACCAAAAATATCTTGGCCAGCATTTTCTGGTCCTATCTAAAGGCCAGAATAGATGGTTTTTACCCTGACCCCAATGGGTCCCACCCTGGCCCTCATTCCAGATTGATGGCTGTTCTTTGAGCAGCATTGTTTGTGATCAAATCAGCTATGATCTGAGATCATCTGGCCAACCAATGGCAGTAATATTTCCTGTTGTTTAATTAATTATCATACCAGAGCATTCATATCTTATGAAACATAAGAAGAAGCATAATTAGGTGTGTTGGAGTCCATAGATTTTGTCCCCAGAGAGGGTTGTAGCATTTGAATTGTAATTCTCAGCTCTTTCTTCATATCTTTAATTCCCACGCAAATATTGTGTTCCTTTTTAGGAATCTCAGTTGGTTCAATCACTGTTTAAGAGCATTCCACTTTCTCACAATTCTTTGTGGGTAGGATTTTTTAGAATTTTGGAAATCAGATTGATTGGTTTTGTAGTCTGACGCTATGATATTTTGTTTTAAGTTTTTTCCAATGATGAAATAATCTTTCCTGCTTCTCATCTGAGTTCCCTTTTCTAAATATCTCATGCAGACCATCTTGTGAGATTTTTGCAAAATCTATATGCAAGATTTTTCACTCAGGTTTACAGTCACACGGTACTCCTGTAAGTGATCATCATGTCCCTTATGCATCAGAATGCATAGCTTTCTAACCAATTTCTTGTTAAATATAACAAAAAATCTCAGGCTTAAGAAACACTTGCCACTGATCACCAGATTATCACAATACGTCACTCACTGTTTTGCAGTTTTCCTCATTTTTACTAGGTTGATCGCACCCAAAAGCTAACATGTCATTTCATTTAGAATAGTTGAATGAGCAGCCCTCTGTATAAAAAAATACATTGTTGAGTTGTTTATACATTTATTTGTATTTCACAAGGATCAAGAACAACAATAGTATTTTATCTGAGTTATATTTCAAGATAACTGGATCTCTAAAAATTGTTGCTCATTGCATTCAAGACAGAACACTTT
The DNA here is from genome assembly GCA_024679065.1 of Sphyrna mokarran. Lineage (NCBI taxonomy): Eukaryota > Metazoa > Chordata > Chondrichthyes > Carcharhiniformes > Carcharhinidae > Sphyrna > Sphyrna mokarran. The sequence continues at coordinate 93,177,356 of JAGIQG010000003.1, forward strand.
CAATGAATCAAACTAGCCCAGCCTTTGTGCTAGCTATAAACTGTAAACCCACCAACTGGGCACAGATAATCCCCAATTGGAGCTTCTCACTACATCAAAGATCTATTGTCAGGCAATCACTCTGCACTTGCTCATAGGTGCAGACATGGCTGTCAATCAAAACTTTTGCCTCAGATGTTTGATGCTTTTATCTATATCAGAGGATTTCAGAGAATTGTTTCAAAATTCTGTGAAGACATGTCAAAAAAAAAATGAACAAACTAATGTATTTATAACTCAATATATTGGCAACCATTTTATGGCCATCAGTCATAGGCAATGTTGGACCATTGGAGCCAGCCTGAAACACGTATGGTTCAAAGGTTCTGAAACAGAATGCTTAGACAATTAGGCAATTAACATAATAGCCACTGTACTATTCAGAAAAATTCATAAATCAGCTAAGTATTAGTTGATTATAGCCTGCCTTTTCAAAATATGTTTTCTTGAACTTGACAATAAAGAGATCATTTTGTGTGTTCTGTAAACAAAAATATCAAAACCAATCAATAAATTAGAACAGATAAACATGCTGCATTTTTGTCACAGATGCATAAAGTCCACCATTGACAATGAAAATAAGTTGAGTTCCCCAGGTCTTAGGATTAACAGGCACTTACCATCCCCCTCAGCTGATGAATCAGCACTGCTCAATGTTGTACACCACTTGGAGGAAGCACTGAGGGCGACAAGGGCACTGAATGTACTCTGGGTGGGAGACTTCAATGTCCATTGCCAAGAGTGATTTGGCAGTACTACCATAGATCAAGCTGGCAGAGTCATAAAGGACATAGCTGCTATGCTGGTCTGTGGCAGGTAGTGAGAGAATCCACAAGAGGGAAAAATATACTTGCCCATATCCTCACAAACCTGCCTACCACAGATGCACCTAAGCATAACAGTATTGATAGGAGTGATCACCGCACAGTTCTTGTGGAAATGAAATCCAGTCTTCACATTGAGGGTACCGTCCATCATGTTGTGTTACCATGTCGAATAGGGTAGACTTCAAACAGATCTAGTAACTCAACTGTGGGCATCCTTGAGGCTTTGTGACCATTAGCAGTCACAGATTGAAGTATTCAACTTCAATCTGTACCTCATGGTCAGATTCTAACATTGCAATTAAGCCAGAGGAACAATCCTGGTTCAGTTAAGAGATCAGTGGGGCATGCCAGTACCTACACTACACATAGCCAGAAATGAGATATCAACCTGGTCGACACCACAGCACAGGACTGCTTGCATGCCCAACAGCATGAGCAGCAAGTGATAGACAGAGCCAGGCAATTCAACAAACAATGAATTAGATCCAAGCTCGGCAGTCCTGTCACATCCAGCCACAGAGCTGGACAATTAAACAACTTACTGGTGAAGGAGGCTCCATAAATATCCCCATCTTCAGTGACAGAGGAGCCCAGCACATCTGTGCAAGAGATAAGACTGAAATATTCACAGCAATCTTCAGTCAGAAGTGCTCAGTGGATAATACATCTTGGCTCCCTTCAAAGGTCCTCAGCCTCCTCAGTGGCATGTTGTTGGTTCTATTTTCTTCTTCAGAATAAACTTGAGCATGACTGGTTCCAAGTAAATACTCCTTTGTTTAAGTGTTTTATAAACATTTTACAGAAAGTGTAATAAGGATAATTTAAGAGATAGAAAAAAAAAAGCAAAAGCCAGCCAGAATTACGCTGGCCAAAAATTCAAAACATAGTCTGAATCAAACTAACTAAATATTGATCTGAGTCTACAATATAACTGAATACTAGTGTTATTGAAGAGTCTTCAACTGCATCAATGATTTGCCTCTGTGGACATGTAAGTTTCTGTTTACCTTGCATTGTACTTTCAGATAATGAAACTAAGTTTCAAGACTGGACTCAGAATTCCAAACTGATGTGTCCAAGTTAATTTAAGTTAGCTTAAAGCATAGCACAATTAGTTACTTTAAGCAGAAATACCTTAACATGAAGTTTTTTTTTTTAACTGGGCGAATTATGCAGAGGATCCCACACTAGTCTTCAGCCAATTTGGTTCACTTCACTATCAAAAATGGCTGAAGGCACTAGATACCGTAAAGGCGATATTCTGACAATATTCTAGCAATAACCTTGAACTTGCTGTGTCCCTATCCAAACTGTTCCAATAGATATATAACACTGACATCTATTCAGCAATGTGGAAAATTGCCCAGATATGTCATAGACACAAGAAACAGGACATGAATGATAGTGGTGGTAGTTGGGGGTCAATCATCTCAGCTCCAGGATATCACTACAGGAATTGTTCAGTGTAGTGTCTTAAACCCAACCATCTTCAACTGTTTCACCAATGGCCTTTCTTCCATCATAAGGTCAGAAGTGAGACATTCACAGATGATTTGCAAAGTTTAGCACCATTTCTGATTCATCACCTAATGCTTCCACGTCCAAATGCAGCAACACTTGGACAAATCTAGGCTCAGGGTAACAAGTAGCAAGTAACATTCAAGCCACACTACTATTGGTCAATTTCCAACAAGAGTGTAGTTAATCATCACACCTTGAAATTCAGTAGGATTATCATGGCTGAATCTTCCACTGTCAATATCCTGGGGGCTATCATTGATCAAAAACTGAACTGGACTAGCCATATAAATACTGTGGCTACCAGAGTAGACTGATAGCCAAGCTCCGCACACATGAGGACGGTCTTAACAGGGATCTTGGCTTCATGACACACTATCTGTGACCCCCGTAACTTGCCTGGGTTAGCAAAAAACCTCACTTACTGTGCTGTCTGGAGAAAATACACAATTCTCTAACCAATGCTCAGAATTCCATTCACACACATTGTTAGCCACTTTAACACTTGAATAGCAGGTTAGATGTAAGGATTCACATTCTAATCAGCAATCTCTGACTGTCTGTGCTGATGTGTGCTATTGCAGACCAGAACACTGCATTTGCCTGAGGAAGACACAGAGTCGAAAGCTCGCTTTTTTAATATCAAATAAATCGGTTGGATTATAAATTGGTGTTGCTAAATTCTTACTGAGTTCTTACCACCCCAATCCAACGCCGGCATCTGTACATCATGGCTACCAGAGTAGGTCAGAGGCCAGAAAATCTGTGGTGAGTAAGTCTGTCCATCAGCTGTATGGCACAAGTCAAGAGTTTAATGGAATATCTTCCGCTTGCTTGAACGAGTGCAGCTCCAACAACACTCAAGAAGATTGACACCATCCATGACAAAACACCCGCTTGATTGCTACACAAACAATGAATCAACATTATTGACAAACAGTGGCAGCTGTTTGTACCATCTACAAGATACACTGCAAGAACTCAGGAAGACTCCACAGGCAACACCTTCCAAATCCGTGACCACTCCCATTAGAAGGACAAGAGCAGCAGATATCTGGGAATACCATCACCTGGACGTTCACCTCCAAGTCACTCACCATCTTGACTTGGAAATATATTGCTGTTCCTTCTCTTTTGCTGGGTCAAAATCAGGGAGGGAATTCTATAACAGAACTATGATTGTGCCTGCACTTGAGGGATTGCAGCACTTCAAAGAGCTGCAATCCTTCAAGCCCACCACCACTTTCTCTCTGATCCCCCTCTGCGACTGGATCCTGAATTTCCGAACTTATAGACTACAATCAATAAGGATAGACAACAACACCTCATCCTCAATACTGGTATCCCACAAGACTGTGTTTTCAGCCCCCTACTATACTCCTTATACATCTATGACTGTGTGGCCAAATTCTCTCCAACTCAATTTTCACGACACCACCATTGTGGATCAGATCGCAAACAATGATGAGACAGAGTTCAGGAATGAGACAGAGAATCTGGTGAACTGGTGCAGCAACAATAACCTCTTCATCAATATCAACAAAACGAAGGAGGATTTTCATTTACTTCAAAAAGTGTAAAGGAGAGCATGCCCCTGTCTACCTCAATGGGGACAAAGTGGAAGAATCGAGAACTTCAACCTGTTCTGGTCCCCCAGGCTGACACAATAGTTAAGAAAGCCCACTAATGCCTCTACTTTCTCAGAAGATAAGGAAATTTGGCATGTCAGCTTGACTCTCAGCAATTCTTACAGGTTGCCAGTTGTATCACAGCTTGGTATGGCTCCTGCTTTGCCCAAGACCATAAAGACCTACAAAAGATCATGAATGTAGCCCAATGCATCATGCAAACCAGCCATTGAATCTGTCTATACTTCCCACTACTTTGGCAAATTAGCCAGCATAATTAAGGACCTCATGTACTCTGGACATTCTCTCTTCCATCTTCTTCAGTTGGGAAAAAGATGAAAAAGTCTGAGGTCACATACCGACTGACTCAAGAACAGCTTCTTCCCTGCTGCTGTCAGACTTTTGAATTGACTTAACTTGCATTAAGTTGATCTTTTTCTACGCCCTAGCTATGACTGTAACACTGCATTCTGCATCCTCTCATTTCCTTCTCTAGGAACAGTATGTTTTGTCTGTATAGCACACAAGAAACAATACAGTCACTTAAGTTAATACATGTGACAATAATAAATCAAATCAATTAAAGAGCACTTGGTGATGTGCAATAAATACTTGTCTTGTCAACAACACCCTCATCCTGTAAATTAATTTTAGAAATCTGATGAGTCCGTAGTTACATGGCCTCTTCCTCTCTCCCTTCTTAAATAAGGGAGTGGACATTTGCAATTTTCCAATCCAATTCACCTATTCAAAGTGAGAGTGTTTGTTTTACTTTAAAAATCTAAACTATTTTGAAGAATATCTGCTAAAAGTACTCCCATTTGTTTTGATGGACTGAATTTCAAACATTTCTCCAATGTTATTAGTTCTGCATAAGTAATATATTCACACCAGGTCAGGCTCAGAATGTGATCTGTTTTCTACCTGTACTTCAAAATCATGGGCAGGATTCTCTAGCTGTTCACGCCAGCAGGATTCTTCCGTCCTGCTGCAGTGAACTGAGAGTTGGCTGAGTGCCAAATTCTTTGTCCTCTCTGGCAGCAACAGCAGGGCATGAATGGCTGGAGAATCCAAGCCTATATCTGATCAAAAATGAAGTGATTAAGTTTATTTAAGATGGGGGTTAAGTATAGATAATCCAAAAAAGTTTTTGGTTTTAAATCAAAATCATCTACTTCTGCAAAGTGAAAAAGTTATGGTACCACAATCATTTTTGATTCAAAATGGCTGCTTTGCCTGAATAGAAGTGCTTGTTTGGATGGTGAAATGAGAGGAGATAAAAGGGCAACGTCTCTCAGGAAGACCGCAAACGCTGTTTCTAGATGAAGTAGTCATTTACATGTATGCCCATCAATTTAGTCTACTGCATTTGCTAATCACAAGGTGGTCTCTTCTACATTTAGTAGACCTATCACAAATTGGGTGAGTGCTTTGCAGAACATATCTGATAAGTCATTAAGCAATGTCTTGAACTTCCAACAGCCTGCCATTTTAATTCTCCATCTTGTTTTCATACTGACATCTCTGCCGTCAGCCCACTGCCGTGTTCCAATGAAGCTCAATGCGAACTCGAGGAATAGCACCTCACCTTAAGTTTAGGCACTTCACAGCCATTTGCACTCAATATTGAATTCAAGAATTTCAGACTCTAATCATTGCTCCCCCATTTTATTGCCTCTGGTCACTGTCTGTGTGGAGTTTACACATTCTCCCTGTGTCTGCATGGGTTCACTCCATGTGATCCAGTTTCCTCCCACAGTCCAAAGATGTGCAGGTTACATTGATTGCCATATTAAATTGACCCTAGAATCAGAGGATTTGCAGGGTAAATATGTGGGGCTAAGGGATAGGGCCTGGGTGGAATTGTGGTTAGTGCAAACTCGAAGAACTGAATGATCTCCTTCTGCACTATAGGGATTCTATGATTCTGAACATATTTCAGTCCTAACTTTGTACTTCTATTTTTGTTTTCAGAAGATACTGTTCATAATTCTGCCATTCACATAGCCTCTGGAGCTATCTTTTGTTTTGTTACTTGTTCCATCACTACTCCCTTTCACTCTTCCTGATCAACATTTTTGTGATTTAATATCTCTTGTCTGCCGATCACAGGGCATTTCCTTTTGTTCTTAACTCACCCCCATTTCGCCTTCAAAAAAGGTATCATAATTTTATCTTTTCCCAGTCTGGATGAAAGGTCATGACCTGAAAGGTTAACACTGTTTCTGTCTCCACAAACGCTAACAGATCTGCTGAATATCTCCAGCATTTTCTATTTTTAATTCAGATTTCCCACTTCTTGCTGTATAAAGCTTCAAAAAGGCAACTTTTGTCTGTAGTGCAAGACGGAGCCAACAGTGTATTTCCTTAAGCAAAAGGCTTAAGAGTTGAGAAATAACAAAATAACAGAAAATGAAATAATGTGCAATAGAGTCAAACCACATACAGAAAGGTACGAAAAAGAGGAAAATAAATGTGATGGAAAACTGAACAAAGGACACAGGAAAAGTAGAAAAACATTAAAATTAAAATTTGAAATTTTTGTAATTGTATTTGAAGAATTTACTACATACAAGATTGATATTGAACAGCTTAAATTGTTCCCTTTCATGTACCAGATAGTTAGATTACCTTTACATTGATGATTCTCATATCAGTGAGAAAGTTTATGCTTGATCTTAAGTGATTAATTTGTGTGAAATTTGTGCAAGGATTAAACAAACGTGCGAAAAATAGAAATGATTTTCTAATATAGTGAGTTTTCAGTTATTCAGTTCATTGTTTTTGCTTTGTTTAGTTCCAGACAAGAATCCAAAAAATGTAAGAGGAGAAGGAACAAACATTGACAATATGAAAATTTCGTGGGAGGTAAGAAACTTGGCTTCTTTTCACATCTGTGTGGAAGTTACTAATGTTTTTGAAAATCTCCAACACTACCTTCAAATACAAATTTGGCTATTATAGAATTCTTGAATATTAACAGCTTAGAAGACACTTCAGTGCATCATGTCTGTGCAAGCTGTTGGCAAGAGCAATTCCCTTAGTCCCATTCCTCAGCAGCAGTGCATTGTAATATTGAAGTTCCTTTAACAGCCTTGTATAGTATAGTGATGTATAATATATGATGATATCCAATTGGACCAATGCAGCAGCAACAAGGTAAAATAGTAGTCATTTATATTATTAGTTTATGTTGTTAGAAAGTGAAAGATGTTTCATTTTGTGTTGGAAATTGACTGCAGCTCTACTCTTTATCCAGGAGTACAGATGTATATTGCTAAGGTAATTATTTTGGACGATGCTTTGGTGGCTAAGAAAGCCATCCCCAGGACGACAGCTTCCAGTCAACCAATTTTTCTTTATTAAATGAAAGATGGGGAAGAAGAAAGTCCACAAATCAGGAGCACCCTCAATCCAATTGTCCACTCCACCATCAAACTAATCATTTCTTTGCAATAGGACTCACAAAATTTATGAGAGTGAAGATAGAGTGCCAAAGAACAGGGCATGTATAGGAGGGATAGATATTAAAATATCAAGGGTGTTGAGAATTCACAATATAAAATTAGTGATGATAATAACATGATGGTGTATATTAGAAAAAAATTACATTTTGTATTTTGGCTTTTTTCTCAGGTCTCACTATGTTATTAGCCAGATCTCAACTGAGAGAGCAGAGAGCAACATACTTGTAGGTCTTGGCTGAAATCTTTTTTTTAAAAGGAGGCCAGTGAGAATGCTATTAGTAGACTATTCCTCTGCCTCTTGTGAATCACATTACTTCCATTCAGTAATCTTCTGAGCTGAGCCAGATGAGATTTCAAACTCATTGGTGGAATTTGCAGACAAACCGTTATGTCTCTCTCTATAACAGAAGATTGGCACATCAATGCTCTGCAGAATTAAGCAGCCTGAAAAAGATATTTCATTCTTAAAAGGATTGATACATTACCACACCATCCATTGATCCTGAAAATCTCCTTCATACAATCTCCAGACCACTGGAGATTGCAAAATCTTTTTTATTTGCATAAAGACAGAGCAATTCACCACATTAAAATTCAATTCCAATTTCATGTTCCTTACAACTCTAATAAAGAGATACCAGTAGGTTCACACATTGCTTCATCCTGATCCAATGAGATCTTTGGCCTTGCTCCTTAATCCTGAAATACAACTTGATTATCACTCCAATTATTAAAGCTGCTCCATAGATCGCTTACTTTCCATTTCAGAATTTGAATGCTTTTGATTCATTATTGAGATTGTAAAGGACAACTTGTTTGTAGATATTTTATAAACATTTAACTCTTATCCCTCTCTCTCTTTATGAGCCTTTATAAACTGAAGGTTGCAATGAAAATAATTGTTTGGGGTGCAAAGGCAGATGCTATTAGATGCCTTATTATAGCAATATGTGGCCTCTTTCCTTGGCAGATATGTTAGGATTGCCCCTCAAAGGAAATTATTCATTTCAAATAAGTGTTCTAGAATTTTGAACTTGAATTCACATCTGTATTTTGGCATTGTCTCATCTAGTTTATACATTCTTTACTGTTGCTGGATCAAAATCCTGGAACATCCTAACAGGACTCTGGGTATACCTACCTTTCATGGACTGCAGCATTTCAAGGAGGCAGCTCACCACCACCTCCTTGAGGACACTTAGAGGTGGGCAATAAGTGCTGGTCTAGCCAGCGACACCTACGCCCTGTGAACAATTTTTTTAAAAGAACTGTAATAATTTTTGCACAATGCAGCAGGATAGTTGATAGAAGAATACTTCTTCACTCCATAATTTCAATGATGCTTTCATTTCTTGAACAAGGAGAATATCACTTCTGGGGATTTTTTTTTCATTTATTGAAAAACCAAGCAGCAATGTAAATGTTCACATTGTACAAAATCACTAAACATGAAAACAGTAAAGCAAATTGAAGACAGTTAGTAAGTGATAGGTTAATGTTTTTAAGGTTATAAGAGGGGAAAAAAGAAAGAACAAAGACAATGATTATGTAATTAAAATTTATTTCAACACATTGAAAATGTAGATACAATTGAAAGCAGTATTAAAATCTTATTAATCCTGGGCTTCAGAGAGAGTGGCTATATATTTTTTGTTATCTCCCTGCTGCTTGTGTGTGCATAGTTTTCACACTGAAGCTCTGAGCAATGCCATCAAAGGATAACCCTTGTCACCTGGCAGACATCCTCTGATTTCTGATAGTGTCTCAAGTGTAAATGGTATAGCAGACTGCTGCAGCATGAAGGTATCCCAAATGCTGCCAAGATAACAGGCAAGATACACTGTATATAGTCACACACCAGTTGGACGCTCAGGTAATGGAATTCTTTTCTGTCACAGCACGTTTGGGAATTAACAGATTGGTCAGAATTTTACTGCCGCCGCCACCCCCCCCACACCACCACGGGAATCAGGGCAGGTGAGGGACAGGCATATTGACCTTAGGCAGGCTATTACAATTTTGGGATGAGCGAGACGGTAAAATTCTGCCAATGGTTCCTGGTAAGATATTATGCATACAGTCAGTGGCACACTGCGCTGTGAGATAGCCTGTAATCCTCACAAAATTCTGTACTCATTCCATCTGCTTCTCTCAGACAGGTCGGAATGAAACATATTCAGTTTTTTTTTGGGAGTTCAGACACTCCTTGGCCTCCCTTAGACAATTGTGAACAGAACACTGTTGCAAACATTGCTTGATACAGCCTGGAAGGATTGATATATATTGAAGCTCATGGCCATGGTCACCGCACGCACTGGCAATGCTGTCTTTGTCTACTGTGAGACTGTAATTAAAGCCCCAGACGGAGGTACATTTCAGTGAGAATGTTGTTAGTTAAGTGGAAACCTCTAACACGCTGTGTCTCCACATAGGTTCAGGCAGGCAAATTATTCCTTGAATACTCCATCGATATGGTCTCCTGCTATAAATCCTTTCCTCATCTGTCTGCTCCCTCCTCTGACAGGGTGCCACCCCTGCTTATTCTCCCTGTCATTGCTGTAGTCCAAGGGGATGCAAACTATGGCAGCGTTCTCTGTGAACAAGTGGTTTGTACAGGATCCTTTACAGAGTCCGATTGCATGCGCCACATCATACCACCATAACATTTCAGCAAATTCAAACAACACGAACATTTGTACAATTATAGTAAAAGCCATAGGAAGTCAATCAGCAGCAGATCTATAAGAAGTTGAAGACTTTTTTAAATAGCGCTGCTGATTGAATGTAAGCATAATTAAGAGACAGCGTAAACTGAAGTGTTGAGCTTCAAAATGGCAGCATTGGCATCAAATCGGCATTACACATTGATTAACATCACAAAATGCCTTTTTCTGTTTATTTCCAATGTCCTTCATGCCTTCATCAAAGTGGCATCTGGCCTGACTCAGCACCAAGAGTCTACACATATGCCATGATCACCCTTTTGGAGTCTAAAGTAGCATTTATACTCGGGGGAAAACTGGGCTATCAAGCGAAATTTTGATGCCAGTGTTCAATTAATCCATGTTAAAATTTAAAAGAACAAAAGTTACTAAAGGGCTGCTGTGGTAACTGAACTGCCATTTAATTCTCATCATTTTCAAGGTAGATATCTTCTCTGGCAGTCCCTCAGGAGCACAAATGACTTGCTTCCACTCCAGTTTGAAAGCAGCGCACTGAAATTCTACTGTCATTTCTCGTTCATATGCTTTCTGCTTCATAAACTATTCCACCCTTTGTTAACCCGCTTCCATTTTCAGATCCTCACAAGCAACAGAATTATTGAAGGACACTCTCAACCACAGAACATCCATTTCCCATGGTACCTTTCAGCAAAGTTCTTGGGGTCAATTTATAAACTAAAATTATCACAACACTGCATGTTGAGAGTCCTTTCACACATCGGCACCACTTACTTATCTCCTCACAGTTCCAGAGTATTAGTGAGGGACTTCTGAAAGTGCTCTCAACCTGGAGATAAGTACCTTTGAATGTATCCAGAAAATAAATTGAAAACTGCATGTTTGCTGCATGTCGGTAAACCCCTTCTTTGGAATTCTGCCTGTAATCATATCATTGAACTTAGTGCTTATATGAATGTGGAACGTTGCTTAAATTATCTTCCATTCACAGGACATAGCTGTCTTTCTTTTAAAAACATGATATTCATGAAAACCTGATGTTATCATGAAACTTCTGTTATCTATTGGCATTGTTATGAGTTACATTTGCCTCACCTGATCTCTGACACAGCCAATGTATTTGTCACAATGGTTCAGAAATTTTGATTTGATTTATTGTCACGTATACGATGAAAACTATTGTTTTTTGCATGTTATACAGACAAAGCATACTGTTCATAGAGGAGGAAATGAAAGAATGCAGAATGTAATGTTATAGTCACAGCTGGAGTGTAGACAAAGACCAACTTAATGCAAATCTGATGGCAGCAGGGAAGATTTATTTTTGAGTTAGCTGGGACGTATTGTATTTCTTGTATCTTTTTCCCAATGGAAGAAGGTGGAACAGGATATGTCCGGGGAACATGGGATTCTTGATTATGCTGGCTGCTTTTCCGAGGCAATGGGAAGTGTAAACAGTGTCAATGAATGGGAGACTAGTTTGAGTGATGGACTGCGCTTCATTCGTGACCCTTTGTAGTTTGTCGCGGTCTTGGGCAGAGCAGGAGCCATACCAAGCTGTGATACAAATGGAAAGAATGCTTGCTTTGGTGCATCTGTAGAAGTTGGTGAGAATTATAGTGGACATGTCAAATTTCCTTAGTCTCCTGAAAAAGTAGAGACAGAAATTTGGGTCTTTCTTCATGATATTAGTCTTTTGATTCAAAACCTTATTTGGGAGATTCATATTTGGTAACATTTTCAAGATAACAAAAAATTCACAGACCACAAACGTGGCTTCTGTAATGCCTGTGCTTTTGGTACGAAAACAATATTCAATGGCACACGTACATGCCATTTGGACATTCTGGGGGCAATTCTCCCAAAAGATATTGAATTTGTGGAAAAACTGGAGTGATTCACGCTGTTTTTTTTTCTCAGTGGGACTTCACACTGGAATCTCGCATGCTCTGTGCAATGCAGAGGCCACCAGCCTGAATATCAGTAGATTTCAGGTTCAGGCCTATTCGTGCTGGACAGGCTGAATTCAGGGAGACTCTGCACGTGCACTTTGGCCCCGAAGTGTTATCCTCTTGTTTGCTGGCCACCTCACTACATGCCAGCCTGGGATCCGCGTGGTGCTGCCCCCTCAGTGAGCCCCATGGCTCATTCGCACCCCCTATCCATTTGCGAGCCAACCCTGAAACCCCCCTCCTCCCGTCCTGTCCTGCTCCGGTTTCCAGCCAGGCCCACTATTGGCATTTAAATAATATGTATGATAAAATATTATTTAAATGCTAGTCCTGCCTCCCAGCCAATTTCCAGTGCCGCACAGACACCATTGGAAATCCAGACCTGGGAAATGCAAGCACATCGTAAATGCTAGCAAGAATCCTATGAATCAGCCAACACACGATTCTCCCAACCCGATGTGCTAAAAAATTAGCACAGCAGTATGGGAGAATCGTGGCCCATTTCTGTAAGGGTGTTAGTGTGGGCAGTAGGATAATGTGCAGGAAATATGCAGAATATATAGGTAGTCACAGAGTCAAAGAGGTTTACAGCCCAACTTGTCCATTGTGATATTAGTTCTGGCACAACACTGATTTAACACCAGCATTGCCATTTTCAATATCAACTCTCCAGTTAATGCCTTCATTTAACACACATTTAGAAAAATGGCCTCTGTTTAACGAGATCAACATCTACTTTTTGTTAGTTACTGGTTGACTTCTCTTAGATTGCAGATGCAGTAAGTTTTCTGCTGCAGTATTAAAGTTGGTGTAATTTAACGCAGTAATGTTGCACATGGTGAAGGCCTTCATTCTGACTTTGAGTCCTGCTCAACTCACCAGTGAGCAGACATGGCTGCTGTCGGTGTGTCCCTGCAGCATGGCAGGGAGATTCAGCAGAGGCAGCAAAGGAGAGAGTTAGAAGAGAAGGGAAGAAAGGCTGTCAGCAGAAGGCATTTATCCACCCAGGATCTCCAGGGAGCATTTCTCTTACCTTAATCTCAGTGAGGTTGAGTATATGCTAACTTGGCACTTTACAAGGCAGTGGCCACTGAAATCTGCTCCCTCTTGTAGATAGAACCGCAGAAATGCTGCAGTGCAAAGAAGAAGCCATTCGGGCCATCAGGTTTGCACCAACTTCCCATGCCCTATCACTGTAACCTCATACATTTACCGAGGCATTCCACCTAACCTGCACATCTTTGGACTGTGGTAGGAAATTGGAGCACCCAGAGGAAAGTAATGCAAACATGGGGAGAACACCTAACGTTGGAATCAAATCTAAGTTCCCGTCGCTGTGAGGCAGCCGTGCTAACCATTGTATCACCATGCAGCCTCAGAGCAGGATGAGAATAGAGCTGGCAATGGCTGTGAATTAATTCAGGTTAGAAACTTTTCAAGCTGGAGCTGACAACAGGGTTAATTTTACCATTTTATATCTAAATGCTCAGCAGACTTGAAACTGCCCAAATCCATCATTTGGGTGTATTTTCAGGCCCCCCGCCCCTCTGCATTCTGCCTATAAAATTCTGAGCAAGCTTAATGTTTGCTACGTAAGCTTGTTGGTGGAGCTTAAAGTGCCAAAAAGCCTGCAGAAGGAGATAATGCGCACATGCAGACCTCTGATGCTGCACATGCACACTAGCAGTATCACGGGTCTGACAGAAAAGAGAGCTGTCAGGCTCCTGCTATTGCAATAACCTGAAGCAGCTTCCCACCTCACCCCATTCATAGGGACCCACAGCCAAAAATACAGCCCCCGTTGACCCCCTCTACTGCCCCCATCTATTGCAGACCCCCTCCCTCCCAGTGGGTCCCTGCTCTATTAGCCCTGCTCACATTAACCCTACCCTGTCCCCTGACACTGCCTGCTGGGCCCAGGTGCCACGGTGGCATTACCCAGATGCCAAGGTGGCACTGCCCAAGGGCAAACCTCTTACCCTTGATATTCCTGGGGGGGACCTCATTGGCCTCCGGTTCCATCAGCGAAGCCAAGTCGACTGCTCCGCATCCGTGTGTTGCTTAGGTGCATTGGTCATGTTAAATTCTCCCTCAATGTATCCAAACTGGTGTTGCAGTGTGGCGACTAAGGGATTTTCACAGTAACTTCATTGCAGTGTGAATGTAAGCCTATTTGTGACATTAATAAATAAACTTTAATCATTTTACTAATTTGCTATATGAATGAACATACCATGATTTTTTGCACCGTTTCCACTGCAGTAACTGATGTTGCGATAGTTGGTTCCAGAAGATTAGTACCCTGTTTACTGTAACATCACAGCTCTGACAGGTCTACACTGCTAACATATTTAATTAAGCTACACCTCAGTTTAAAATGTTGAGGATATCCAGGGCACACTCACTATTGTTTGACCATGGATTGACACTGCACTGTCAAACAAAAGCAAAAGATTCTCAAGATTCTCACAACTTCAGAGCATGAACTCTTCCCCGCCCCCCACACACTTCCCCCCACCCCAATTTCACTCCGTTTCCATTTATTTAATTTAGTTTCTTATTTTCATCTCATTCATCTATTCTATCACTTTTCATTCTTTCTTCTATTTTTCCATTTCTCCAATCTCGCTTCCCCCCTCCCTGCCTTTCAGGAAAGCAACTGCTACATTCCTCAAGGAGACCTTTAACTATCTGTTAAAACCTTTAATCTCTGTTCAGCCATTCACACATTCCGGTCACTTAATGGGCTTTTTTAGCACTTTCCTCAGCCTTCATCAACACTGTTTGCTTTCCCTTTGTCCAGTTATTCTACATTCCCACCCTCAATAGTATAAAACTTGAATGATTTTCTTTGCTTTGGGGTTACCCAGACTTTTTCCACACTTGCCATGGAAATGACAGTGTTGGACTGGGATAAAAACAGAAAGAAGTCCCACAACACTAGCTTAAAGTCCAACAGGTTTATTTGTAACAAATGCCACAAGCTTTTGAAACAGGCTGTCCCTTCGTCAGGCGGGTGGGAGTTCTGATCATAAACAGGGCACAGAGACACAAACTCAATTTACATGAATAACGATTGGAATATGAATCTTTACAGCTAATCAAATGTTAAAGGTACAGCCAATGTGAGTGGAGAGAGCATTAATGTCATTAAATAGCAGAAATTGATAGCCAAGTTCCGCACACATGAGGACAACCTCAACTGGCAATTTGGGTTCATGTCACATTATCTGTAACCCCTACAACTTGCCTGGACTTGCAAAATCTCACTAACTGTCCTGTCTGAAAACAATACACATCCTTTTAATCTGTGCTTGATGCTCTCTCTACTCACATTGTCACAAGCCTTTAAGACTTGATTAATCGTAAAGATTCACATTCCAATCATTCATGTAAATTGAGTTTGTGTCTCTGTGTCCTGTTTGTGATCAGAACTCCTACCCATTTGACGAAGGGACAGCCTGTTCCGAAAGATTGTGGCATTTGCTACAAATAAACTGTTGGACTTTAAGCTGGTGTTATGAGATTTCTTTCTGTTGCCAAAGATGCTGTCAGGCTTGTTGAGATTTTCTAGCATTTTCTGTTTTTGTTTCAGATTCTAGCATCTACAGTATTTTGCCTTCATCAAAGATTCTCACATCACTAATGTCTGCCACTAATGTCTGCCAGTTGATTAAGCTCCCCAGCTCTGGATTTAAACTACAGTCTGTACTGCTTGTGAAAGAAAACTGTATTACACCTGTACTAAAATTGGAAAATAAATGCATCCAAAATCAATTTTAAGGTTATGATATAAAGACAAAGCTTTACACTTCTCTCTTCCAAATGGGATTGGATAAGGTGCAAAAACAGGCAGAGCAATTGCGATGTCAGATTAATGTAGTGTGCAAACATGCTGCTAACTAATCTAAATGACAGCGACCTGCAGCCCAATGCTGCAGGTGCAGTATGCTGGTGAATAGTTGCACACCTCAGTGGGTGGCCCAAGTTCAGCAAGGAAGTATCACTTAGAGCTGATCTGCACCTCTTTAAAGGAGAGGTACGTTCTGGCTACAGTCGGTGCGACAAGTAGTTAGGGAAACTTTGTGAGCATAGAGAACAGCGACCATAGATTCTGAAATGCAGCATTGAAGGCATTGATGATGTGGACAGGCAGAGAGTGATCCTTTATCTAGACAGAGTCAGGAGGTCCTCCCCAGTATAGAGTAAGCAGGCTGCTGCCACAGTCAAGGCCGGCTGTGTAGCTTAGAGGATCTTGATGCAGTACAGCAAGAAGTTTAATGACGTCTCACAAATGATCAATGTCATTAAATAGCAACTTCAAATGCAAATAAATCACCAGCCTCACACATTATTCAATTTGCCAATCCATCTTCACTTAGTTAGCAACAATCAATTCCTATGATTCCTGTGGAGACAAATAAACCAAAAGAACCAAATCTGCTGAATGACCCCAAAGAAACACCAATGCATCACAATTCACTTTGTTTTATAGCTTTTACTTTAAATAATCAAACCAAAATCAACATAAATTAATGGGCAAATTGCAGTCAATTTAACCATGAATTACACTTAAACAGCAGATGCAAAGATAGATATCATTGATTTACTATTCAGTCCACTCAGAATAAATAGGACTAGTTTCAACTACAAAATCTTTAGAAACTCTGAACTTTCTCTGATGGAATTCCAGTTCCTTTTCTTCAAGGATTTAGTTTGATCCCCTACCAACAGCAGCACTCAATCATCCACATTCTATAGGCACAATCTTCACTGAAAGACCACATGTTTACAGAAACTCCACAATATTTTACATAACAGTACTGATGGTGTGGACCCACCCATGTTATTTTTGAAGAACAGGAACAATTATAGAAACTGGATATTTGCCTACTCCCACATCATAGACCTAGCCTCTGATTTATTCAGCTTGCCTGTGTTGCATGACTGGGATTTGAGCTTTTGTTCAGTTTCTTTTTAATCTTGTTTCAACCTGTACAGTTTCCCCAGAAACATTGGGTGGGATTTTTTGGACATGCTCGCCCCAAAACTGGAAAATCTCATTCAAGATCAATGAATGTTTGCATGATCTGCAATTTCCAGGTGGGTGGGACAGGAAAATTCCCCCCCCCCCCATGAAGTTTCCATTTTCCAGGAATATTCAGTTTTCCTTTCAGTTAGCTGAAGTTTTGGTTTCACTTTATGCAGATCATGCAAATGATGCACCCTTCCTTTCTCTATCTTCCCTTCCTGTATTCTTATGCCATTCCTCTTTCAAACACCAAAAGACTGTCAGTTGTTTAGATAGTTTTGACATTATACTGTCTATGTTCGGTGTTATAGGCTGTAAACAAAAAGAAAAGATGAAACCGGTACAGAGTAGAAAACAAAACTAAAGCAGGAGCCTGTGCAACACCCCAATGACACCTCCATTAAATCATGTGATCAGCTGTTAAAGCAATCATGCAATCACTTAAATATATAACAGTGTTGCTAGACGGGGAGCCCATGCTCCCTGCTCTCTCCCTCATTCCTCTTGGGATGTATTTAATTCCTTCTTGAAATCACACAATGTTTTGGCTCAACTATTTTCATTGGTCGTGAATTTCATAGATTCACCACTCTCTGGGTGAAAAAATTTCTCCTCACCTCAGCCCTAAAAGGTTTATCCTTTATGCTCAAACTATGACCCCTAGTTCTGGACTACTTCACCATCCAGAATACTTTTTTCTGAATCTACAATCATGAGTTTCTATGAAATCCCCTCTCACTCTTCTAAATCCAATGAACATAATCCTAATCAATTTAGTCTCTCCTCATATGACAGACCTGCCATCCCATGGATTACCTGGCAGACTTTCACTGTATTCCCTCTGTAGCAAGTAGTGGGAGTATCTTCACCAACATGCCATATTGGATAGTGAAAGCGCAAAAGCAAGCTTACCATTTGGCAGGCTCACCCACAGGCCTGGGAGAGAACATGTAATTTAGCTCAAAATAAAGATCATACTCTACCAGACTTTGTTTCCCAACTTGAGTTCAATAGAACCAGATGGTTCATATGGAGAATTCCAGCATACCAAAGGTGGCAGTCTACAGTGAGCTGACCATGGGAGCCTACAGCAGAGGATATCACAAAAAAAAGTTTAATTTATTCTTTCATGGGATGTGGATGTTGTTGGCAAAGCAAGGATTTGTTATCTACCTCTAATTGTCCTAAAAGTGAGTGGCTTGCTTAGATATCTCAAGCCAGCTAAGGACCCACATTGCCAAGAGCTCTGGATTCTCTTGAACTTGCTGTTGTCAGCCCAAGCCTAATTATTGTCCAGGTCTTTTTGCATATGGACACAATATTTCAATATTGTGAATTGTCAGGAAACATCCTCCACTTCTGACCTCATGATGGCAGAAAGGAGGTCAAGAGCAGGCAGTCTTCGGTCTATATGCACAAATTGTTGAAAATAGTTAGCCAACTTTAAAAAAAAGTGATCCTTTACTTTATTAATAGCAGAGTTGAATGCTAAAGCAAAGAAGTTACGCTAAACCTTCATAAAACACCTTTAGACCTTAGCTCTTGTGTCCAATTCTTGGCAACCCTCTTTAAGAAGGTATTAAGATTCCCATGGAATAATGGTAAGCTGAAAATAACCAAATATGCCGAATGATCCACTGGGTGTGGGAATTGCTGGCAATTTGTTACGCATCCGTAATTGTCCTTGACAAGGTGCTAGTGAGTCACTGCCTTCAATTCCTTCAGTCTGTTTGTTATTAGTATTCCCACAGTGCTGTTAGGTACAGTGAACAAAGAAATTTCCAACAAGTAAAAGCTTTTTGTAGCTTTTACTTCAGCATTAAAGAGAACAAATGCAAGTTAACAGGTAAAAGATACTTCAAGTAAAGAGATAAATTTAATTAATTGTTGATGTAACAAAGGTACATCTTGCACTACTTCAAGTACTGGTAACACTCCCTGAGATGTGGCACCACGTGCAGTTCCAAAGTTCTCTAACTTGACCTCTCTCACTTTTCCCCTCTCCCTTTGGCTCTTGAATCATCTTCCTTGGCATCCATATGTCCAGGGCACCCAGAGATGGTCATCAAATAAATGGAACATTCCTGCAGAACTTCCTTAACTAGATTCACAACAACCTTGATGGCACAGTTTCCTGATGGATTCCTTGATCCACTCCATGAATAAAACCTCGTAAATGGTCTGGTCAGCTTTGGCAAAACTGAGCCAGCAGTAGTAAATTGCTGCTTTGACCTGGTCTTCTTCTTTCTATCCAGTTTAGCTGTATCACACACAGTTCCTGGTACATGTTCCTTCTTTGTTACCCTCTCAGTGCTCTTTTATCCATATCATAATTTCAGGTACTATTTCCAGCTCATGTGTCATCAGTTCACTTGAATCAATCTTTTTCCCTCAAGAGCATTATAATTGATACCTTTACAAAGCCATTCTTAAAAACAATTACAGGTTCTCAATATTTGACAAAATTACACATTTTTCTTACTATGCCACTTCAGAATTAAAGATTGTCACAAGGGTTTTTAGGACTGTAGCAGAGATGAAGGTCTGGAGTTATATGGAGATTCTGAAGAAACTTGGGTTGTTGTCCTTGGATTAGGGAAGGTTAACGATAATTCAGTTGAATTGTTCAAAATTATGTTGGTCTTAATAAAGTAAATAATGCGTCTGTAACTAGAGAACAGGGATTAAAGACCACAAATGTGCGAGGGTGGTGATTGTTCCTTTAAGGGCAGCACAGCAGAAGAGGGTCACCTGGTTTTAGGGACCAATTGGGACTGAAAGTCAGTAATTACCCTGGGGAGGTGGGGAGGGGGGGGTGGTGGTGGTTGGAGTCCGTTTGTAGAGACTGGGGCAGCCAGGGATTTGCCAGCTAGACAGTTTTTCTATGTTAATATGTATCTTTTGTATTCTTCATGAAGTCTGTGAGCATCCATCAGTACAGCAAAGGAAAGGAAATTGCTATAAAAGCAAACCACTATGGATGCTGGAATCTGAAACGAAAATAGAAACTCAGCAAGTCTGACTATATTTTAAGTCTTGACGACCCTTCATCAGAGCAAAAAAAAATCAGACAAGATTCATTTTGGGTAGCTGGGGGGTCTGCGATTATTAAAGAGAATGTAATTGTCGAAGAGTGATGATGAAGACTGAGAGAGGTGCTAAAGTTGTCCATTAAGTGATAAGAATGTGTGAATGTTAGGATGTTAAGCAACTGCCTGAAGAATGTGGCAGTTGCCTGGAGAATTTGGGGGCAGGAGGGGGAGGATGAAGGGGAGATGCAACGGGGGGATGGAGGGGAGATGCAGAGGGCAAGAGTCGTGGGAGGTGATTTGGAAACAAGATGGTCAGTGAAAAAATAGATGTAAGAATGAAAAGTGATAAATGTAGATGAATGAGTTGAAAAGAAGAAATGCAATGAAATAAATGGAAATGGTGTGTAGTTGGAGGGGAGAGTTCATGTTCTGAAGGTGTCAAACTCAATGTTCAGAAGGCTATGAAGTGCCCAGTTGGAAAATGAGATGCTTTTCCTCTAGTTTGTTTGGACATTGCAAAAGACCAAGAGCGCTTATGTGGACAGGGTGATGTGTTGAAATGGCATTCGACAACAAGATCTGTTTCCTGCTTGCGGACAGACCAAAGTTGTTCTGCAAATCTGCATTTGGTCTCTTTGATGTAGAGTACGCCACATTGGGAGCAGCGTATGCAATAAACCAGATTAAAAGAGCTGCACATGAAGCACTGCTTCACCTGAAGAGTGTTTGGCCCCTGGGATGACAAGGGAGAATGTAAAGGGATAGGTGGCACCTTCTGTGATTGCATGGGAAGGTGCCTTGGGCAGGTTAAAGTTTACAGTTTATTTATTGGTGTCACAAGTAGGCTTACATCAACACTACTGTGAAATTACTGTGAAAACTTCGTAGTTGCCATACTCCAGCACCTGTTCAGATACACTGAAGGAGAATTTAGAATAGCCGATCAACCTAACTAGCGCATCTTTTGGACTGTGAGAGGAAATCGGTGCACCCAGAGGACACCCACACAGTCACGGGGAGAACGTATAAACTCCACACGGATAGTTATGCATGCTGGGAATCGATCCTGGCTCTCGAGCGCGGTGAGGCAGCAATGCTAACCACTGTGCTGCTGGTGAAGTGTTGGGTATGATGGAAGAGTGGACCAGGTTGTCTTTGAGAGAATGATCCCTGCAAAATGCTGACAGAGAGAGGAAGGATAGATGTTTTGATTAGTGGCATCATACTGGAATTGGCGATAATGGCTGATCCTTTCAATGCAGAGGCTGGTGGGGTGAATCTGTGATATGTTTTGATCTGAAATGTGCTGCCTGAAATGATGGTAAAAATCAATTCAAAACACAAGAAAAATAGGGGATTAGAATTTATTGTATGGGACCACCCAAGAACCGATATAAGCCAAAATGGCCTTCTCATGTGTTCTGTCATTCTAATCTCCTAACTGTATTTAAGCGTCATAAAAACTCATGCATATTTACTAATTTACAAGCACCATTTAAATGTCTCGCATGTCTTGAAGCTACATTCCCTGCTGTTTAGCCTCACTGCCATTCCACACATCCCATGATGCCTGGCCCTGGTACTTTTTAAATAAAAAAATTGCTCAATCTGGAATCACCCTCTCCTCCTCCCTGCAGCCTCATCAACAGACACTTCTGTTGTAGGGAATGCCAAGCTTTCTGTCCACAAATGGGGCTGGCAGCTATAGAAGGCCTGGCACCTCCTTAATTGGATGGCAGAACTAACACAGACCATTTTGTTGATCACCACCAGTAGAATCTTTTTCAAACTTCCATCAGCTGCCTGTGAAGATTCAGGACCTGCTTTTGGTCTCACCCGTGGGACTACCTGGCTACTTCTTGGGAAGATTTAGCCCCTTGTGGGAAGTCTGGGAAAGCCTTGAGTTATACATATATAACAGGCAGTATAACATAAATTGAAGAATGTGTTTTGTATAATTGACAGAACATTCACACGACAAAACATCTCAACACTTTTGTTGCTTTTTCCATTTACTTGCATATTTTTTTTTCCATATTGTTAGATATTATAGGCAGTTTTCTTCAGGTGTTGCCCAGAAAATGCAAGATGTTATATTTATTGTTACAGGAGTTCTAAACAAAATTCACTAATAGACAAAAGTAATTGTCCAAAGCCTTTTGCAATCAACATTGGCTATGCAGCTGAGATTTGAAGCAAATAAAGCATTGAACCAGATTTATTCTTCAGCAAAGGTGTGCAGATTAGGTGGACTGGTCATGCTAAATTGACCCTTGTGTCAGGGAGATTAGCAGGGTAAATGAGGGTTATGGGAATATGACCTGGGTGAGATTATGGTCAGTACAGACTCATTGGGCTGAATGACCTCCTCTGTACTGTAGGGATTCTATGATTTTCTGAAGGGATATAGAATTTCCTTTTTTTTCCCCAGTGGCTAATACATGTCCTCCAAATAGATGTAAGAGCTTTCAAAGTAATGTATTTCACAGCTCATTTCGGGCAAAACAGATTCCTTTTCCTCTCAAAATGAGGAGTGCCTTCACTTTGCTATCGTGTGTCTCCACAGCAGATCATCCAATTATATTTTATTTATTGTTCTTGAAAGAATTTATGTTGTATTGTGTGATGACTTCAGGAAAAGGATGTGCGTTATAAATTGTCTTTCTTGATAATTGGAACAACCGCTGGCTTTGTTCAATTCTTTGGAGAAAATTGTGTGTTTTTTCCCCTATTGTTTGATGCCCGCTGGTAAGATTATATCTCATGGTCTTCAGCTACTGTTTGCCTTTTTTTAATCCAGCTTTTGCGCTGAGTTTTGTGGTTGCATTCACACGTACTATAGTATTTCATTCCCTGTGGCCAGATGGTGCTTTACTGTCTTTTTTCATTTAGCGACAATCCCAAAAGGCTTATATCGCTTGGTTGTTCTAGTGGAAGAAATAGAATGACCTCAAAATAATTGCTTCTTTTGAAATTCAGCTGTTCTTGCTCTGTAAGGTTCTGAAGTCTAAAAATAGAATTTATTATTCAGCAATTAATAAGCATTCCCCATCACCAAACCTTCTCCCTTACCCCACACTCTCAAGCTTAGGCACAATTTATGTGAAATTGAAATAAAGTTAATACTTGTGAAAAACATTTGGATATTTTAGAATATACATGGTGCTCCGGGCTACAAGATTATAAACTCTTTCTTGTAGTTTTCCAGATGTCAAATATATACACAAAATGCAAGGCTGTAACGGAGTGGAGTTATTCAGGCAACACTGTTAACTTTTGAAAGCTCGTATTTCAACAATTTGTCCTCTGATCCTTGATACTGTACTGTGGATTTCAATTCACTCTAACTCTGCACTTTCTGATGTATATTACAAGTAGCTATGTTATTTTTGCACCTACAAATGTATTCTGGAATTTTCAAATTACACAGAGCAGCAGGGAACAATATGTAGTATCGATGGGTTTTGAGAGGCCTGCATTTGTAAAAGGGATACAGCTTTAAGAAATTATGTAAAATGCCAGCATTAGCAAAACAAAGATATACACTTTAAAAAATATTTAAAGGCAGTTGCAGTCCATCAGGAACACATACCAACCTGGAAAAACAAAAGTGAGGGAAATGGTTTAGTTGGGTAAAGACCAGATAGGAAGGAGTTCAGACTGAGAACCTGTGTGCTGTAAAGTAATCTGAGTTTCTGTTTTGCTCATCAATGTATTTCAAGACATAACTGGTATGGATGAATGAACTGCCTAATTTTGAACATTAAGCTCTAGTCTGCATGCCTAATTGACCGCTATGTCCTAAGCCAGTTTCAGCTTCTTATATTACTACATTTATCATCTGAAGCTTGAACTATTGTCACATTATGTAAATTAGCACCTTGTGTTTATGAAATTTATTTATTATTCATGATACTGAAACAACATATTTGAAAATACCAGTACTAAGTATAGAATAGTGGACCAAAATAATGCCAAGACAAACAGTAGTCATAGAATCCTTACAGAGCAGAAGGCGCATCAAATCTGTAGTGACCGCAATCCTACCCAGGTCCTATCCCATTAACACATGTATTTACCCTGCTATTCTTTCTGACTCTATGGGGCAATTAGAACATAGAACATTACAGCACAGAACAGGCCCTTCGGCCTTCGATGTAAATAGAGGAAACCCAGAGGAAACACAAGCAGCCACAAGGAAAATACGCAAACTCCACCTATCACCTGAGGCTGGAATTGGACCCAGGCCCCTGGTGCTGTGAGGCAGTAGTGCTAACCGCTGTGCACTGTGCCACTTTTTTTATGTGACATTTCAGGTGAGTATTTGATGGAGTGAGTATTTGAGAATCTCTTTGGGAGTAAGAGAATGGGTGGGATATTAAGACCTCACTGGACCCAAGACCAGAAAATCCCATCTGAACTCATTGAGTTTCCCCATTGTCCGCTCCTTAACTGCTCCAATTCCCTTGGCAGGTGGGGCAATAAATTCCAGCATATGTGTAAATAAGTGTCTGCAACTGTAACCGTGGTTCAACATGAAAAATAAAACGTTGCTGTCCATGATATTTTGTTTCATCATAAGGTTTTGTGGAAACAACATGCTATTTCTAGTTCCAAAGTCAAATGCCTTGAGATGATGAATTTCCTCATTTTGATTGACAGACGGAAAGTAAACTCACTGCCAAAAGTCATATGGGGGTGATTCTCCCAAAAAATATTCTAAGTGTTGAATTTGTATAAAAACTGGAATAAATTCCTCTGTTTTTTTCAGAAGGAGTTTCAAAATGAATCTTCCAGACACTCTGTTCCACACGCTAGGGGTACCCTAGTTTGAATCCTGATAAACATCAGCAGGCAGGACCTATTCCTGCTGGAGAGGCTGGCAGCATAGCTAATGAATTTTAAGAAAAAAAGGGCCTGTTTCCATGCTGTAAACCTCTATGACTCTATCCATCATACTGAGTAGGCCATTTCCCATGTGCCAATCTGTTAGCTCTGAGATTGGCATATACGCAGTGGTCCTGCACTGCTGGCTTCCCAATCACTAGTCAGCTCAATTCCCCCCCCCCCCACAGGCTGTCACTGCCAATCTGGCAATGCCTGGGGGAATTCCCTTCACCCTAGACCTCCTGCGGGGCCTCCGTGGCCTCCCTTCACTCCAGCGGGGTCCAGCCACCAGCTCCCCCCTAGTGGGGAGCAATGGTAAATCCCACTGGAGTATCACACTCCTGGTGTGGAGGCAGGGTGGAGTGAGGGAAAAGAGGCTAGCAAGTCCTAAAACTTCATTAGCAGATCTGTTAATAAGATGCAAATAATAATAGCGTGAGGATTACCTTTATTTATTCAGCTCCACTACTTGGATCGCTCCCGTAATATTATGCGCCCTTTTAACAACATGATAATTGTTAGTTTCTGCCAGTCAGTCTCTAGCTTTGAAAATTAACTGTTTGAAGTGTGAAATATCATTGAGTTTTAAATTGTTGTGGGTAATTTAAAAAAGAGTTTTAACTTGCCTTTCCCTATTTTCTATGATTTTAATTAAATATTTCATCCCCTCTGATTTTATTTTTCTGTGCTTGGTTATTCTTGGTTATTCTAACTTGCACTCTGCCTCACTCTTTGTGGTGTAATTTTCACAATCATTTAGTCTGTAGAGAGACATTCAGTTGCTTGCCTTATTTACTCAGAACACTGATGCACTGCATACTGATACTGTGATGTTTGCATCCTGCACTACTAGTAACTTGCAATGCAGAATGAGTAAACTAAGCGTGAGTACCATATGTTGAACTTTTATAAGCTAATTTGAGACTTTTTTTTAATTTTAATTTGAAGAAACTTTAACATTTGGTGAATTCTTGGTGAACATGACTGGAAGGGGAGTTATTTACGTAGATCACTACACCAGGTTTCCATACCATTTGTGAATCTGTCTTCATGCATTTGAAATAAATTAAATAAAATATGAATAGTATTCATATATATATTAATGTATATATGTGAGGTATATACGCATATTATGTGTTATATTTCTCTGTGGTTTTGTGCTATTGAACATAAGCAGTATCCACACTGATACCTTTAAAAAAAGGTTTATTGAAATGTCTTTGATCCAGTAATATTAGGGTCCATTCATTCTAGATAATGGGTAGCTAATGGATTTCAAAAGTGCACAGTACTTTTGAATACTTTTTTAAAATTTAAATTTCTTATTCCAGCCCTCATTATTGTTTGTAGTCATGTGATGAATCAGTCAACCAGATGAAGTGCTTCAGGTCATAAGGCTTCATTGTTGCCACCATTGCTACACAACACTAGGATAAGCAAATACAGATAAAGATGTACTTGCAATTTATTATAGGAAATGGCAAAAAAAAGTACTGAAATTCTTCTGCAGTACGCTTGGAACTTGGAACCTACAAGGAAACTAGCAATATTGCAGATGAGAATCTGGGAATCTTGGAGCTCAAATCAAATAAAGTCTGGGTTCTGACCATGTGGGATGTCGTAACAGAGCCAGATCCTATCCTAATGTTTGCACAAGAACTTCAAGCAGGGATCATTCCGAAGCAGGAATTGCGGCTCAATTTCTCTTTGCTATGTAAAGTATGGATCAAAAAGAATTTATAGCATCACAGTACTTGTTGAGGGGAGTGATTCCCTGTCCCAAGTGACTCACAACAGCAGAGCACTAATATGGTACAGCACATCACCTTCTATCAAGGTACAATCCAGTTTTCAATGGAATGAAAATAGATTCTATTACAGGTGCGTAATTTGTTCTGCTAGTGAAGATGAAAATTTTCTTCAGTGTTTTAACATTTAGAGTTCCCACAGTTAATTCGAGAGTAAATGTTCATACATGTGGTATGAGACAGAACTGTGTAAGAACCAAAGCTGTGATTCAAATACTGTTCTGAAAGATGCAGAACGGGTAGAGTAACTCCACAGTTGATTTTGGAATTCCCTGTAGTTGAACAGGGAGAACACTCAGGACTCTGGTGAATATCAGATTAGAAAAGTTTGAAAATTAATTATGAACTTTCCTCTCCCAGTAATCATTTTTATGGTCTAGTCTCATCAAATAAGGTTATTTGGTTGGGTACGACAAGAGTGCTAGCCATCTTGTTACCTTTGGCATTCTGACAAAGGGGAAGAATTGCTCTCTGGTTAAATTAATGAACTGGAGTAGGCACACATTTGACAAAAATACAGAGAATGTTTTGATGAATGAGCTGTTGATTTAGAAGTAATCTCCTGCTTTTCACATTCAGGCAGTTACATGAGTCAAACAAATAACTTAATGTGTTCTATCATAAAATTACAAATATTTAAGCATCCATTTTGATGATTAAATAATTTAATCAGACAATTTCTTAATAATACTTCAGTTTAATTTAATGACATACTTGTTCAGCTCATCTTATGTGTGTTAATGATTTACTTGGTACAAAAGACACATTGTAAAATAGCACCATAGTGGTTAAAACATTAAGCTGTGGTGTATTTGGTACTTAAATCAGAAAATATGTAATATAGTAAACAGAACTGTCTTTTATTTTGATTGCAGCAGGTCACTTGGCATTTTGGACAAGATGGTAACGTAGTAGTAACGTCACTATGCTAGTAATCCAGAGGCCCAGTTTCATGCTTTGTGGAAATGGTCCAACTTCCACCAAAGCAGCTGGTAGAATTAAAATTAAGTGAATAGATCTAGAATTTAAAAATCTCTTCTAGTAACCATGAAATGGTTGTTGTAACAGCCTATCTGGTTCAGTACTGGCTTATGTGTGACTCCAGACTAACAGCTGGTTGACTCTTAAATGCTCTCTGAAATGACCTAGTAAGGCATTTAGTTGTCTTAAAATTGCTACTGTCCTCAAAAAAGAATGAAATGAAAATGATTACCAAGCATTGACCTCGATACTGGAAATGACAAATGCAAATCCATTCCCTATTGACCCTGTAAAGCTCTCCTTACTATCATCTTGGTGCTTATGCCAAAATTGGGAGATCTATCCCACAGACTAGTCAAGAAACAGCCTGACATAATCATACTCATTCAATCATACATACCAGGAAATGTTAGTGGGCTGCGAATGGCAGATGGAGTTTAATTTAGATAAATGCGAGGTGATGCATTTTGGTAGATTGAACCAGGGCAGGACTTATTTAGTTAATAGTAGGGTGTTGGGGGGAGTTACAGAACAAAGGAGTACATGTTCATAGCTCCTTGAAAGTGGAGTCACAGATGGACAGAGTCGTGAAGAAGGCATTTGGCATTGGTCAAAACATTGTATATAGGATTTGTGGACGTCTTGTTGAGGTTGTACAAGACATTGGTACTACTGCACTTAGAATAGTGTGTGCAATAGGTCATCCTATTATAGACAGGATATTATTAAACTAGAAAGAGTGCAGAAAAGATTTACTAGGATGCTTGATGGATTGAGTTATAAAGGAGAGGCTAAATAGATTGGGATTTTTTTCTCTGGAGCGTAGGAGGCTGTGATCATACAGAGGTCTATAAAATAATGAGGGGCATAGATCAGCTAGGTAGTCAATATCTTTTCCAACAGCTAGGGGTGTCTAGCAGGCACAGGTTTAAGGTGAGAGAGGAGAGATACAAAAGTGTCCAAAGGGACTTTTTTTTTTGCACAG
The DNA here is from genome assembly GCA_024679065.1 of Sphyrna mokarran. Taxonomy (NCBI): domain Eukaryota; kingdom Metazoa; phylum Chordata; class Chondrichthyes; order Carcharhiniformes; family Carcharhinidae; genus Sphyrna; species Sphyrna mokarran. The sequence continues at coordinate 93,206,193 of JAGIQG010000003.1, forward strand.
AGGGTGATGAGTGTGTGAACAAGCTGCCAGGGGTAGTAGTAGAGGCAGGTACAATTTTGTCCTTCAAAAAGTGTTTAGATAGTTACATGGTATGATGGGTATAGAGGGATATGGGACAAATGTGGGCAATTGGAATTAGCGTCAGGGTTTAAAATGAAAGGGTGGCATATACAAGTTGAGCCAAAGGGCCTGTTTCTATGCTGTAAACCTCTATGACTCTTTGCCCGAAACAACATCGTCACCTGTCCTGATGCACTGTGGGCCATCAGTGCCAGAGGTGGCAACACAGTGGTATACAGTTGGGTGGGAGATACTCTGAGTTCAACATCTCAACATGAACTCTGGACCAATGAAATCTCCACACACACACACACACACACACACACACCTCTTCCATATTGAAGACCACTTGGAGGAATTGGTGAGAGTAACATGAGCACAATCTATGGGACTTAAATATCTGTCACCAAGAGTAACTTCGTAGTTCAGCTACTGCCCAAGCTGGAAGCTGGCTGAGTCCTAAAACACATACACGTAGACTAGATCTGTGAAAGGTGGTGAGGGAAAAGGTAAGAGGGCTCTCTGTCATAAATGTGTCTATCATTGATGTCATTAGTCCTTGTGAAGATGAAGTCATATCTTCATATCAAGGATACCTCTTCATTTTGTGTAGCACGACCACCATGTTTAATGGGAAAGATTTCAAACAAATCTAGCAACTCAAAACTGAGCATACATGATGCACTATTGACCATTAATAGAAGGAAAATAATATACAAGTAAAATCTACCCCCCTCCCCCACGATTATCATCAAGATTGTAGATCAATACGGAGTGTAGGAGGGCAAGGCAGAAGCAGCACTAGGCATACCTAAAAATGAGGTATTAATCTGATGAAGCTACAGTACAGGACTAGTTACATGCTAAACAGCACGAAATTGATCAGACTAAGCAATTCCGTAGCTAATGAGACAGATCTGAGCTCTGCAGTCCTGCCACAATTCGTTGAGAATGCTGGTGGACAATTGAACAAAGCATTGGAGGAGGGAGCTTCACAACTATCTCCATCCTCACTGATGGAGGAGCTCCGCTCATCAGTGCAAAAGACAAGATTGAAGCATTTGAAACTATCTTCAGCCAGAAGTGCCTGGTGGATCATCCATCTTGGCTTTGTTCTGAAGTGCCCAGTATCACAAGATGCCACTCTTCAGCCAATTCCCTACTCTCCACATGATACCAAGAAATAGCTGAAGGTACTGAATGGTCCTGAAATATTCCAAACATTGTACTTAAAGAGTTGTGCTCCAGAACTTACTGCACCATGAGCCAAGCTGTTCCAGTACAGCTACAGCGTTTGCATCTACCCAGCAATGTGTAAAATTCCCCAGATGTGTTCAATCTACAAAATGCAAGAGTTAATTAATAAGTAAATTAATTATTGCCATCAACTTAATTATTGCCAGCAAAATGATGGAAGAAGTCATCGAAGTGCTATCAAGTGAGATTTACTAACTTCACTGATGCTGAGTTGGGTTCTACCAAAGCATTTCAGCTCCTGACCTTATTACTGCCTCACTTCAAATATGGACAAGAGAGCTGAACTCAAGAGATGAGGTGAGAGTGATTCCTTTTAACCTCAAGACTACATTTGATTGAGTATGGCATCAAGGAGCCCTAACAAAATTGGAGTCAATGGTAATGAGGGAGAAAACTCTCCACTGGTTGGAGTTATACCTGGCACAAAAGAAGATGGTTATTGTTGTGAGAAGTCAGTTATTTTAGTCCCAGGACATCAGTGTAGGAGTTCCACAAGGCAGTGTGCACTGCCCAATCATCTTCAACAGCCCTATCATAGGGTCGAAATGGGAACAGTCACTGGTGGTTGCACAATGTTCAGCACCATTCACATCTCTTCTGATGTACGTACCTAAATGCAGCAAAACCTGGTCAATATCCAGGCTTAGGCTGATAAATGTCAAGGAACATTCATGCCACATAAGTGCCATATAATGATAATTCCAACAAGAGAGAATCCAGCCCCATTGACACTCAACAGCACTATTAGTGATCAATCCCCCGTTATCAACATCCTGGGGGAGTTACCATTGACCAGAAACAGAACTGAACAAGCTGTAAAAGAACTGTCACTACAAGAACAGGTCAGAAGCTAGAAATTCTTTGGAGAACTACTTCCTGACTTCCTCAAACCTATCCACCTTCCACAAGGCACAAGTCAGGAGTGTAATGAAACACTCTATGTTTGCCTGTGAGTGCAGCCCCAGTGGCACTCAAGAAGCTCAAGCCCACCCAGCCTGATTGATTAGCATCCTATCCATAACCTTTAACATCCACTCCCTCCACATCAATGAACAGTGACAGCAGAATGTTCCATTTACAAGATGCATTGCAGCAACTCACCTTTGGCAATATCTTTCAAACCCATGACATCTGTTATTGAAAAGGACAAGGACTGCAGATGCATGGAAACACCACTGCAAATTCCCTTCCAATTCACACACCATCTTAATGGAAGCCATATCATTGTTCCTTCATTGTAATAAGATTAAAATCTTAGAACGTCCTTCCTAACAATACTATCACATGATAGTATTGTTAGGAAGCTGTATCACATGAACTACAGAAATTCAAGAAAATGACCCACCATCATTTCTCAGGGGCACTAACTTCTGACCGAGTCAGCAATAGCCATATCTCATGAAATTTTATTTTTTAATTTAAAGGCTGCAGAGCGGAGGCAGTGGTTAGTAGTATTGTTGCTGGACTAGTAATCTAGAGATCCAGAATAATGTTCTGGGGACCTGGGCTTGAATCCCATTATGGTAGACAGTGAAATTTGAATTTAAAAAATGTGGAATTAAAAGTTTCAGAAGCCAATGTCGATTGTTGTAAAACCCATTTGGTTCACATCATAGAATTCCCTACAATGCAGGAGGTGGCCACTTAGACATCGAGCCACCCAGGCCCTATCGCTGTAACCCCATATATTTACCCTGCTAATCACCCTGACACTAAGGAATAATTTAGCTTGCCCGATCCATCTAACCTGCACATCTTTGGACTGGGGGGGAAATCGGAGCACCCGGATGAAACCCACACAGACAGAGGGAGAACATGCAAACTCCACACTTACTATCACCTGAGACCAGAATTGAATCCAGGTTTTTGGTGCCGTGAGGCTGCAGTGCTAACTGCTGTGCCATCATCATCCTTATCTGGTCTGGCCTACATATGACTCCAAATCCACGGCAATGTGGTTGACTCATAAATATCCTGAGATGGGCAGTAAATGCTGGCCCAGACAGCAATATCCACATCCCATGAATGAATATTAAAAAAAAACTGATTCTCCTGAAAACACTTGAGAAATGATTCAAAATTACTTCTCTTTGTGCCAGGCATTGTGGCAGAATTTATTCTAATAACAACTTTTCTTATCTTTTGGTTATTTTGATTTGCAAGTAAATCTAATTGCAAACTTTTATGTTTAAAACATTTGCTAACAAAAGGAAAATAAAACCCAAAACTTCAAGTCTTTTTACTTTAATTCTTTAAAGGACTGGAACAGCATTTTAACCTCTCGATAATGTTTTAAAAAATCACCTAGTTATAGTTTATTTAGCAGGAAATCAGCAGGCAGCAGAACTGATAATTTATACGTAATCTGACTTGAATAATGAACATAATGTAACTCTGCAGCTTGCCCTAGCTGCTCAGTGATAGCAATAGTTTGTAAAGTTAACATTCTAATCAGTGTAAGGTTTTAAAGAACACTGTTGGGCATCTTATGTATGTTTGCAGAAGACTTGAAGATACTTAAGAGTGATTACAAATTATGATCACTTCAATTGAATCCTGCCTCTGCATTTCATTTGAGCAACTAGCATGCAAAATAGCAGCAGAGTGCTCTCCTACTGTGCCACTGAACTTAAAGACAAGGGCCTCTTAAGTTGACCTTCAGTGGTTCTGGATTTTATTTGAGCAACCAGCATGCAAAGTTTCAGCTGAGCAATCTCTTCTATGGCACTGCACTGAGAAATAAGGACTTCCCAAATGGCCCTTGAGCAGTTCCGGAACATACTCTCATATGTTGTGAACATCAAGAAAAAGACTAGGGGCAGAATTTTATATCTTATGTGGAAGAGTGATGAGGTGCTGCAGCAGCAGTGTAGGGTTAGATAAAAAATTAGAAGCAGAACTTCTGGGGCCATATCCTCAGGATTACTCCCTATACCACGTGCCAGTGAGGCTAGGAGTAGGAAGATAGTAAAGACAATTCATGGTGAAACAGCTGGTGTAGGAGGGAGAGTTTCAGATGTCTGGGCCATCTGGGATCTCTTCCAGGGCAAATAGGACCTGTACAAGAAGGAAGTGTTACATCTAAATTGGGAGAGCATAAATATTCTGACTGAGAGGTTTGTTAGTGTCACACAGGAGAATTTAGTTTGGCAGGGGAGTGGGAATCAAAGCAAAGATGAATAAACTGAAGGGGAAGTGGTGAGTAGGGCCAGTAAGACTCAGGGAAAGAGCAGACAGGGTGTGCTTGCTAATCAGAGAGAGTCTGGTGGGCTGAAATGCATTTCTTTCAATGCGAGAAGTGTAATAGGTAAGGCAAATGAACTTAGAGCTTGGATTAGTATTTAGAACTATGAAGTTATTGCGATTGGTTAAATTGGAGGGACAATTGGTTAAAGGAGAATTGGTTAAAGGAGGGACAAGGTTGGCAGCTTAACATTCCAGGGTACAGATGTTTCAGGCACGATAGAGGGGGATGTAAAAGGGGTAGGGGAGTTGCAGCACTAATTAAGAAGAACATCATAGCTGTACTGTGGAAGGATGCATACAACAAGGCAATATGGGTAGAGCTCAGGAATAGGAAGAGTATAGTCACAATGTTGGGGGTTTACTATCAACTACCCAACAGCCAGCGGGAGTTAGAGGAACAGATACATAGGCAGATTTTGGCAAGGTGTAAAAGTAACAGGATTGTTGTGGTGGGAGATTTTAACTTCCATATTGACTGGGACTCACTTAGTGCTAGGGGCATGGCTGGGGCAAAGATTGTAAGGAGCAGCTCAGAGAGCTTCATGAAACTGTGTAGACAGTTCACTGAGGGAACAGGCAGCACTGCATCTGGTGTTGGGGAATGAATTCGGCCAGGTGGTTGACATTTCAGTACTGGACCTGTTCGGGAGTAGTGACCACAATTCAGTAAGCTTTAAGATATTGATAAATAAAGATACTTAAAAGCATAGCTGTTAAGTTAAGGCGTTAAACTGGGGAAAGGCTAGTTACAACAATATTAGACAGGAATTGAAGAATGTAGATCGGGGGCAGACGTTTGAGGGCAAATCAACATCTAGCATGTTGGCGGCTTTGAAGTGTAAGCTGAAAGGGATTCAAGACCAGTACATTCCTGTATGGATGAAGGAAAAGAATGGCAAGTTTTGGGAATCTTGGATAACAAGAGATATTGTGAATCTAGTCAAAGAGAAGAGTCAAGGCCAAGGAGCAAGTGTGGAATACAAGAAACTTAAGCAAGGAGCAAGGAGGGTTAAAAGGAAAAATCATTGACCAGCAGGATTAACGAAAATCCCAAAGTGTTTTAAAGGTACATAAAGAGCAAGAGGATTGGCCTCTCAAGGACAGGGTAGGAAATCTATGTGTGAAGCCAGAGGAAATGGGTGAGGTATTAAGTGAGTACTTTGCATCATTATTCACTAAAGGGAAGTGAATAATGAGGCTATGTAGACAGATTTGAGTCATGTTGAGATCAAAATGTAAAAAAAAACAGGTCCCTGCAAAATGCATCAGAATGTCATATGTGCAATGTAACTATCCTCTGCTTGAAGTCAAGAAAGAACATAAGAAATAGGAGCAGGAGTAGGCCATACAGCCTCTCGAGCCTGCCCCGCCATTCAATAAGATCATGGCTGATCTGTAGTGGTTCAGTTCCACTTTCCTGCTTTCTCCCCTTAACTCTTAATTCCCTTGTCAATCAAAAACCTATCCACCCTTGACTTAAGTATATTCAGCGAGGAAGCCTCTACCACTTCAACAGGCAGAAAATTCCAAAGATTCACCACCCTTTGAGTGAAGAAATTCCTCCTCAACTCTGATCTGAACCGCCTCCACCATCTTATTTTGAGATTGTGCCCTTTAGTCCTGTTACCTTTGCTAAGCGGGAAGAGTCTCTCAACCTCTATCCTATCCATCCCCTTCATTATCTTATACATCTCTATAAGATCCCCTCTCAGCCTTCTAAACTCCAACAAGTACAAACCTAGCCTATTTAATCTCTCCTTATAATCTAATGCCCTCATCTCTGGTATCAGCCTAGTGAACCTTCTCTGCACCCCCTCCAAGGCCAATATGTCCTTCTTCAAATGCAGTGACCAAAACTGCACATAGTACTCCAACTGCAGCTTCACCAGTACCCTGTACCGCTGCAAAAGTACCTCCCTACTTGTATATTCTATCCCTCGAGCTATAAAGGCCAACATTGCATTCGCCTTCTTGATCACCAAGCGATGTGTAACACAATTCGTGACTGTAGAAAAACTATACAAACATCTTGTGAAGAACCAATGACCCATCTCAAAAATATTGACTTTCATGCATTTTATATTGCAAGAGGCCATAGAGTGAACAAAGAAATTGGACATCATCACTTTAATGTTGCTTTTAAGCTGGTACATCAAAGAAGATCGCCTTTATAATGTAATGGATGAATGGCTTAACTCTTGTAAGAAAGAAATATATATAGTCCAATTATAAATTTGAGAAACAAGCAGACAATTTTGTTTTACACAAATGGTATCTCCTTAAAGGAACCTAACTTGAGAGAGAGGGCATAGTTAGCATGCTTGGCATTAGAAATGCACAAATTAAGCCATATATTAGAAAGATATTTATGACCCAAATATCTATGACCCAAACTACATAGACAGGAAGTCTAAAACAATTTTCTTCCAAAATATAAAAGTAAGATTGATCTTCATCCATGCAGATCATAAATGGTGGACAAAAGAGATGAAAGAATTGGCTGGAACAGAGTAAATGGCTTTGAATTCTTTTGGTTTACAGAGGGTGACAGAAACTGATATATACTCATGTTGTTTTTATTCCATGGCAAGTTGTCCCTTATACCTTTTGTATGAATTGAAAGTCTGCACTAGCACTAGCTTACAACAGCTCTTATAACTGACGGTGCCAGGCGTCCTTAATGGATGCATTTCAGAACCTGCATTCTAATTTCATTTTGACTGATCCATATCACTTGAGTGGTAATCTACCACTATTAATTGTTTCTGTTTGTTAAAATCAGACACATGCAACATCATTGCTCCAGACTTCAGCACAAATTTACATCTACCTGCATTCTCTACCACTAATACATTGAAATCACATAGCAGTTCATGAACTAAATTGCAATTTTGTCTTTGAGAAAATGAAGCAGGGAACTTTAACCTTTGGATCCAATTATCAACTATTTATTTCCATGTAGTATTGCATTCTGAATGCCATTAGATTCAGCAATATTTTCTCTTGAATGCTTTGGTTAAACCTTTAACTCAACTTGGTATCATTTAACATTAATGAAAAAACATACACTCAAAATCATAAAGGAGATTGGAAAGGAAGTTGTAACAATAATTATTAAAATGTGCTTTAAGAAGAGGAGATTCCAGATGACTGAAAGTGAACTAACTTAATTTGAAAATTTAGAGAATCATTAAAGAGTATGTTTGAAAATCATCAACCAATAAGTTCAAAATTTGTTTTCCTCAAAACTATTTTGAGAAATAAAGTGGAAGAACACCTGGGAAAATGTAACATTAACAACAATTCAACACATTAGGAAAGGGAGGTTGTATTTATTCACAATTGTTACGAAACAGAGGAAGGTTTTTTGGCCCATCATGCATGCATAAGCTCTCCAAATGAGCATCATGATTTTGTGCCATTTCCCTGATTTTTTTTGTAACTGTGCACTTTTTTATGTCTTCTAATGTCCTCTAAAATGCCTTGATTGAACATGCTTAAAGGTGATGCATTCCAGACCTTAACCACTTGCTATTTTTTTCTCACATTGCATTTGCTTCTTTTGCAAATCACTTTAAATCTATGTCCTCTCATTTTTAATCCTTTTACAAGCATGAACAGTTTCTCACTGTCTACTCTGACTGGCCCCTTCATGATTTTGAACATGTGTATCAAATCTTTTCTTTGCCTTGCCCTCTCTAAGGAGAACAAACTCAACTTCTCCAATTTCTCTTTGTAACTCTAAGTTCCTCATCTTTGGAACCATTCCTGTAAATCTCTTCTGCAATCTTTTCAATGTCTTCAGATCCTCCCTGAAGTATGGTGCCAAACAAAATACACAATATTCCAGCAGGTCTAACTAATGTCTTAGCAAGTTCAGCATAACCTCCTTGTTCTCGTATTTGATGACACTATTAATAAAACAAAGGATACTCTATGGATAATTAACTGCTTTCTTTACTTGTCCTGCTTTTCATAACTTATGCACATTTATATCCAGAATCCTCTGCTCTACATAATCTTTGGAAATGTGCTCCTTATTTTATATTGTCTCTTCATGTTCTTCTGACCAAAATAAATCACCTCACACTTTTTTGTATTGAATTTCATTTGCCACCTATTTGTATATTCTCCACCAATTTGTCTATGTCCTCTGAAGACTTTTGAAGCTGTTACTGATATGCCGCATAAGGAAATATAGTTGATTTCTATTTGGGTTTTCAGAATGTTCTTAAGAAAGCTTGACATTGTGAATATAATGAGTCAGTGAAGATGACAGACAGGCTTGCATAGAATTTCTCAGATTGGAAAGGTAATAATTCACATGGCTTGTCATGGGACTTCTGCAATTATTTACAGAGAATTGTTGACTTTGACAAGAGTTTAGTAAATAAGAAATACCACATTTGCAGATATCAAGATAGGAAGTGGGAAAATAATGAAAATAATCAAAAAGCAGCTGCACTGAGATCAGGGTGCCATGTTTAAAGGGTGTTTTGATCGTAACACCAATAAACTTCTCCTCAGCTCACTATTGGAGGTTTCAGGGGAACCCACCTGACCCCCATTCGGAGTCAGCATTTCACTCCCCCCTTCCCCTGATCGTCGGTCACATTTATCCCCTTCCCCTCAATTATCAGTCCCCAAGTGGTCATTGCCAACATTCTCTGCTCTTCCATCTGCTTCCAGCCCACAATCAAATCCGAAGGCATCCCTCCCACTCCCTATGAGGTTCCCCACTGGGGTCCACTTCTTGGAGCAGATAGCCACTGCCAGGTTGGCATGGGTGTTATTCCAACCTGGCAGTGCCAAGGGGTATTGCCAAGACACTGCCTGGCCATGTCCTTCCCACCCCAAGAGCTATATTCACCTTTACACCGATGGGGAGACCCCACAACAGGGTCATCTGGGTGAACCTGTTGTAAATGGTGCCAGTGTGACGTCATTCTGATGCCTGCTGAATATCCAGTGAGGCAGGAGGGAAGAAACCCAGAGAGAGTGCTTGCTAATGCTAATATATTAAAATAAGCTTTCTGGGGCCCTGTGGCACGTGTCACACTATTCTGCCAGCGAGGGGGCTTGAAGTCTGGAACTCAGAAACTTGCTGGCACAGGTCACCATTTCTGAGTTTCTCTGGATTTAGAGCATGTGCCACCATACCTGTATATGGAGCGCGTGGGCTCAAAATCGCCCCCGACAAATATTATGTTTTTAAAAAGAGTTGTAGCTTGCTAAGAGCTCATCACATGATTGGACAGTGATGTTGTTAGGATGTTTGCAGATGTTGTGTTCAGTTTTGTGGTAGCGAAGAGAACCGCTCCATCGATAAAACCTGTTGTATGATACTTTGAATCCAGTATGTAAATGCCATTTTTTTCTTTTTCTATTAAAACCCACAGAGTTAGGGCATTACATTAACACTTCGATGCTCATCAGTACATTTAAATTCTGTTTTTTGAAATAAAATGTTTACTGTTACAATGGGAAGATGTACAGTTTTGAGAATATAATTGACAAATGGCTATTCAGAAAGTTTCCCAATTGAGAACTCTATCTGCCTAATTCAATTTGAATGAAACTAAATGTGCATTGAAGCTTTCTATTTGTCGCTGAAGTGGAAATTCCTAACAAGAGCTAAAACGTCTGTGGTGTCCTGTCCTCTGTGCAGCAATGTGTTCCAAAGTACAGTGTATAAACTTCAAATGCTGCACCTGCTAACAGATCTATGCAATCTGGCTCTGTAACCTGTGCTGATTACAGATGTACTGGCAGATGGAGTGGAAAGAAATTGGCTATGATAAATGGGCTAGAAATTGTCCCAAGTCTTTGTTCAGCATAATACAGAAATCTCTTGAGGACAATACTGCATCGGCTCTTGATGAAAGAAGGGTATATTGTGTTCTTTATTGTGTAATTCAACTAAATTGTGTACTTGTCAACTAAAATTTACTTCATAAAAATAAAAATGTAGCTGCCTGCATTGCTATGAAACTATAAAGATGTGAGGAAAATGCTTTAAAGCATGGGATTTTCTCCGCATTATTGGCATTACTTGTTGAAATACTGGAAATTTAGAGCACTGCCTCATTTTAAAGGTGGGTTTTCAGAATTCTATAACTTCTTATTCTTTCATGGGATATGTCATTGCTGGCGATCCCAGCATTTAGTCTCCATTCATAATTCCCCTTGAGAAGATGGGGGTAAGCTGGCTTCTTAAGTTGCTGCAGTCCATCTGGGGCAGGTACACCCAAAGTACTGGTAAGAGAAGAGTCGCATATTTTTAATCCAGCAATAGTGATATAGCTCCAAGTCCGTGTGGTGTGTGGCTTGAAGAGGAATTTTTAGGCGTTGCTATTCCCAAGTATTTGCTGCCCTTATTCTCTGAGATGGTAGAGGTCATGGATTTGAAAACACCTTTAGGTGGAGGCATTTTAACATATGTACTATTGTCATTGTGCATCAGTGGTGAGGGTAGTGAATGTTTAAGGTGATGTGTTGGCATTGAACTTCTTGAATGTTGTCGGATCTGCAATTATCCAGTCAAAATTGTCAAAGCACGTGTCTGACTTGTGCTTTGAGAATAGCAGACAGGTTCTGGGGAGTCAGGAGGTGAGTCGCTTGCCACAAAATTCCCAGCTCTGACACACTGTTATAGTCATAGAATTTATGTATCTAGCCCAGTTAGGTTTCTGGTTAATGGTAATGCTCCCTGGATCATTGAACCATAAATTCATTGATTCCTTATAGAGCACAGGGAGGCTATGCAGCCCATTGAGCCGGCACCAACAGCAATTCCAATCCAGGCCCTAACCCATAACCCCATGTATTTACTCTGCTAATCTGCCTGACATTAAGAGGCAATTTAATACTGCCAGTCCACGTAACCCGTACATCTCTGGACTGTGGGAGGAGGAAACTGGAGCACCTGAAGAAAACCCATGCAGACACAGGGAGAATGTGCAAGCTCCACACAAGTCACCTAAGGACAGATTTGAACCCAGGTCCCTGGTGGTGTAAGGCAGCAGAGCTAACTACTTGATAATGATGACTGATTAGTTCGCAATATGCATCAGTATGTTCATATTTAATCCTATTATAATGAAATGTAAAAGTGACATTTTGACTATAATGGTATAGAAATTGCTGTGTTTCTTGAATAAAATTAACAATAAAGATTGATCGTGAAATATTTCATAAAAAGTGTTTGTTTGGCCTTTATGTCTTCAGGTACCCTTCTTTTCCACATCTAAGGACATATTTCGGTTGTACATAATGCATTTAAAATGTATTTCTGAAATTACTTCGAACACAAAAACTCTGAAATACTATTAAAATTTATTTTAGAAGGAGAAATAACAGAGAGATTAATAGAATCCATTTGATTTTAAGGTAGATTGCTGATTTTTCATGAACGTGTGAAAACAAACATGATTTTTTAAACCATCTTGTTTCAAATAACATGTTTGTCAAACATGCTATGGGTGCATTAGCTATAAATTAGCCATTTTTTCTATAATAATCATGTAATGAAACATAGATTATATATTCTGGATATAGTGTACATAAGCTTAACACTTTAGTCCATTAATCATTAATAGGTTAACATCAATGTTAAAATAGCAGAAAGGCACATTTCAATTAAACATCAGGTATTCAGTGGCAGCAATTACATGGCATGATTTTAGTGACCAAAGGAAAACTAGTTTAAAAACTTAGAACCTAGTGAATGTTTTTTGTATTTGCATTATTACATTCAGTAGTTAATGTTGTTTTACTTTTGCTTTGCTAGAATACTAATAATGACCAGGACATGATATAAAAATCTAGACATCTCCTTATATTTTTGATTCAAGTGGTTATTTCACTTCAAAATATGATTTGCCTTTATAATATATATTCTGATATTTCTATTGTTTCTTTGATGTGATTTTTTTCCAAGACAAATAAAGAGTGACTACTGCTTCACAAATTACTTTCAACATTGTCCAGCCAAATAAATGCAGAAAGTATTAATAATTTTATCATTACCTCCAGTATTTAGTGTATTTGAAGAACAAGAATGATGAAAATGATGACTGTTCATTTTAATTAATCTTCACATCAACACATTTTCAGTTAATCTGTTCAGTTAATCTCTTCAAAGCCTGGGCATTCTTAGAAAATAGATTTTTTTTGAATTATTGCCACGTATCACACAGAAGGTAGTTCAATCCTTCACCGTTTCCCCATAGCCCTATAACATCTTTCCTTTCAAATATTTACCAATTATCTTCTGAAAGTTACAATTTAAATTTCTTTCACCACATTTTCAGGCAGAACATTCCAGATCACATCTGTTTTTCTTTCCCCTGGTGTTCTTTTGCCAATCACTTGAAATCCATGTCTTTTGGTTACTGATGCTTCTGCAACTGGAAGCAGTTTCTCTTTATGAACTCTATCAAAACAGGATTTTAAACTATAAAAGTTTCCATAACCTTCTCTGTTCTAAGGGTGACAATCTGAGTCTCCTGTCACTCCACATCATTAAAGCCCCTCATCTTTGGTAGTATTCCAGTGAATCTGTCCGAATCCCTGTCTTATGCTTAGCCTTATTTTGAAAATGGATGACCAAAATTGAATACAGTACTCCAGCTGAAGCGTAACCAGCATTTAGCTATTACATAATATAACTTATTTGCTTCCGCATCCATACTTGTAGTTACAAAAACAAGGATTCTTTAATAACATTCTCACTAGTTCTGCCATCTTTAAAAATTTGTGTAGGTTACACCCTGATATTTCTATTGTTTTAAAGTTGCATCACTTTTTTCTGTTATCTGTCCCCAACCTTCCAATCAAAATGAATAAATTCATACTCCAATGCACTAAACCTCATTTGCCATGTACGTATCCGTGCATTGCAGCAGTCTTGGCGATGCCTGTTTTGTATCATCTGTAAATTTTAATTGCTTTGTATATCCAAATTTGTGTTAGCAGAGCTATGATCCTCATAACCCCAGGGGAGCATTAAGATGTACCTACATCAGTCTGAAAAACAACTGTCCACTATTGCTCCCTGCTTTTTGCCATTTGGCCAATTTCATTGCTTCCCTTCTATTCCTCAAAAGATTAATTTTATGAACAAGTTTATTATGAGGTATGAAGTATCTTTGGAAACTCCATACACCAGTGGTGGGCAACTTGCAGCCTGGAGATCACATGCAGTCCATCCAGGTTGTGTATGTGGCCAAAAAGATATTTTGTTGACCACACGTTTACCTGCCTCAGTAACAGGATTACCACATCATGCTGCTCATTTCCATCTGTGTAGCTTTCTTTTCCTACTGGGAACGAATGTAGTAATACACATGTAAAGAAGGGCAAAAGAAGTGAGGTGCATACTGATTGCAAACAATATGAGAGCAATAAGCAATATGAGAGCAATAAGCAATATGAGATCATGCATTCCATTCCTTCCAAAGTGTAAATATTTATTTTGTTTTTACCATTTGAAGTTGATGCGAGCTAATATTAATATATCAATGATTAAGCATTTTCTATAATTCTTTATGAAATACCTAGCATGTACGTAATTCAATTCATAAAGTCTTGGTTAGTGAACAGGCCTGATTTCAATCTTGAAGTGCACTGAGATGAAGGAGGGTCACTCATGCAGCTAACTCACAAACCCAGATTGCCCAGCACTGCCATATAAACATCCAACACACTACCCTCACCATCCCTCTCTGTTACTTCATCAAATGACTCAATCAAGATAGTCAAACATCATTTGCCTTCGACAGACTTGAGCTAACTTTTCATTTAATTTTGTCCTTGATTATCATTTCTAATTATTGCCCCAACATTGATCTGTAATTGTTGGCTCTGGCCCTGTCACTTTCCTTGAGCCTTTTTTGCGTTGATTGCAGTCCTCCAGCAGCACTCCAATTTGCAGAAGGATTGGAAGATTGTGTTCAGAGCTCCTGCAATTTACACCCTTACCTCCCTCAGTAACTTAACTAGGTTTCTTCCCTGCTTTGAGTAATGCTAACATTTGAAATGTTTCAAAAGGTATTCTCTGGCCTCCCAGCTGCATGTTTCTCAGCTGCAGAACACTGTGCATCACTTACCAGCAGCAGGATTTTCTGGTCCCACTGCTGTCAATGGAACTTCCCATTGGTTCCACCCCACACTGCCATGAACACCTGGAGAATTTGGCCCTCATCTTTATCTACTTTAATTCTATCCAATAATGATACAACTTCCTTCTTTACTATTAGTTTGGCAACATTTTTGTTTCCAGTGAAAAGAGGCAAAGTTCTATTTTTAAAAATTCTTTCAGAGGATTTAGGTAAGACTGGCTGGGCAGCATTATTGTCTTCTGGCCTTTGAGAGAGTGTGTTGACCTGCCTTCTTCAACTTCTGCAGTCCATGTGACATAGGTATACCCACAGTGCTGTTCGGATAGGAATTCCAAGATTACGTCCAGCAACAGTGAAGGAATTTGCCAGTGATGTTGTTCCCAAGTATCTGTGTTCTTGCCTTTTGAGGTGGTAGTGATTGTAGATTTGAAAAGTGCTGTCACAAGAACCAGTAATAGACCATCTAGCCTCTCGAGCCTGTTCCGCCACGCAATAAGATCGTGGCTGATCTTTTTGTGAACTCAGCTCCACTTATCCGCCCGCTCATCATAACCCTTAATTACTTTACTATTCAAAACTTTATCTGTCCTTGTCTTAAAAACATTCAATGAAGTATCCTCAACTGCTTCACTGGACAAGGAATTCCATAGATTCACAATGCTTTATGTGAAGAAGTTCCTCCTTAACTCAGTCCTAAACTTGCTTCCCCCTTATTTTGAGGCCGTGCCCCCTAGTTATAGTGTCATCCATCAGTGGAAACAACTTCCTGCTTCCATCTTATTTATTCCCTTCATAATCACATATGTTTCTATAAGATCTCCCCTCATTGTTCCGAATTCCAATGAGTATAGCCCCAGTCGTCTCTACTCAATGGTCTACTGTCGAAGGAACTCTGGCACTTCTGCGAACTCCGTGGGGGAATCACTGATTGATCATCCTATGTTCGTTGAGTGTGAGTTCCACTGATAACAGGCAATAGCCCACCTAGTTGGAACTCATTATCTGTGCCTTTTATAAGGCAGGTGCAGAACTGGACCTGTTGATCTGTCATCTCAAGTAGGGACTGACCTGTGTACACTATTGTAGTGGTTTTACTTTGCATTCTGTAACAAATTATATTCCATGCCAGCTAGACCTCTTGAGTCATTACATTGGAAATGAGGAACAAGTAAAGTTTCAAACAGTCTTGCCTTTCAGTAAATCTGCTAAGATAGTGACGGGAAGATATCGAAAATGCTGTGTTTGCAAAACTGCAAAATTTTGAGCGAGTGCAGAGGATTGGTCCCAGAGATATTTCTTCCAGGTAAATGGGATAGAATGGAATGACTGCTTGTGGGGTCCCAATTTAACCTAAACTTCAGTGGACAACTTTATCTTGGATGGTGTCAAACTGCTTGACTGCTGTTGAAGGTGCATTCATCCAGGCAAGTGGATAGTATTTCAACCTGACTTGTGCCTTGTAGACAGGTTTTGGAGAGTCAGAAGGTGAGTTAGGCTCTGCAGAATTTGCAGTCTCTGACTTGCACTTATAGCCGTAGCATTTACTAGTCCTGTTAAGTTTCTCATCAGTCGTAACTCCCAGGAAGTTTAAAGTGGAGGATTGAGTCATGTTAATGCCTTTGAATATGAGATGTGGTATTCTCAGAGCATGTACACATTTTTGGAGCTATATTGATCAGAATGTAACCTGCATACAGTGAACAGCTGCTGCAAACATATAGATTATCAATTGGTATATAATGCTAATTTAATGACAACAGTGCCATTTTGGTGCTCAACATTCCAAATATGCCTTCTCTTAACATTTCACAAGTCAGCATGTATTCAGGAGCAGGATGGACCGTCCCACTTACACAGCCACCCCTTCCCCAACTCCCAATCAGCATTATGAAAAATGGTAATCAACTATTTACAGGTTATTTGCTGGTTGATTTCTCTGATTTGATTTATTATTGTCACAATATTGGTATACAGTGAAAAGTATTGTTTCTTTTACGCTATACAGATAAAGTATACTGTTCATAGAGAAAGAAATGAGAGAGTGCAGAATGTAGTGTTACAGTTGTAGCTAGGATGTAGAGAAACATCAACTTCGTGCAAGATATATCCATCCAAAAATCTGATGGCAGCAGGGAAGAAGCTGTTTTTGATTTGGTTGGTATGTGACCTCAGACTTTTGTATCTTTCTCCCAATGAAAGAAGGTGGGCGAGGGAATATCTAGAGTGCGTGGGGTTCTTAATTATACTGGCTGCTTTGCCGAGGCAGCGGGAAGGGTAGACAGAATCAGTGGATGGGAGGCTGGTTTGCATGATGGATTGTGTTGCATTCACGAGTTTTTGTAGTTTCTTGTGGTCTTGGGCAAAGCAGCAGCCATACCAAATTGTGATACAACCAGAAATAAATGCTTTCTATGATACTTCTGTAAAAGTTGGAAAGAGTCATAGCTGACATCCCAAATTTCCTTAATCTTCTGAGAAAGTAGTGGCACTGGTGGGCTTTCTTAACTAAAGTGTCGGCATGGGAGGCCAGGACAGATTGGTGGTGATCTGTTCATCTAAAAACTTTAATTTTTCAACCATTTTCACTTTGTCTCTGTTAATTTAGATAGGGGCATGTTCTCCACTATGCTTCCTTAAGTCGATGATAATCTCTTTTGTTTTGCTGACATTGAGAGAGATTATTGTAGTTGCACCAGTTCACCAGATTCTCTCTCTCACTCCTGTACTCTGGCGCATCATTATTGGAGGTGGTGGTGTTGTCAGCAAAATTGAAAATTGAGTTGGAGAGGAATGTGACCACACAGTCGTAGGTATAAGGAGTATAGTAGGGAGCTGAGAACACAGCCTTGTGGGGCATTGGTGTTGCGGATTATCATGGAGGAGATGTTGTTGCCTAACCTTAGTGATTGTGGTCTGTGGGTTCTTTTGTGGTTCATTTGGCTGTTGCTTCAATTTTACAAGTGTTTGATATTTTGCATTGTTTTATAAATTGGCAAATGTTAACAGGGTGTTGCTTGCAGGTGCCGAAGATTTCTGTACAAAGCAGTTACTTTCATACATGGGTATAAAAGTAGACATTCTTGGAATACAGCATGACTTGGAGAATGAGCAGATAGAGCACAGAGCAGGTCAAGCCACTGGAAGAGGGAGGAGGGGTAGACTATCTCTCAGCAAGAGGCTGCATTTGCCCGTGGTGACCCACTCTTACCCAAACCCTCAGTGAGAAACAATGAGTGAGACAATAGCTTTGCTACAAGAATGTCCTGTCTGAAAATTGTAACCTAGTGTAATCACAACTCCAAATACAAAGCAGGGTAAGGATTATATTAGCAGTGACTGTAAAGGCGACTGTGACAATAAACATCAATGTGTCTGACTCCTTTAAGACTGGAGTTGCAGATATTTGCAAGATCTTCCAGTTTGCTGTCCAACATTTCATTCTCAATGTCATTGAGGCTCTGTGCTGAAATGAAAACAAATTTACTTTGCTCCTGTCAGAGAACAGAACCCAGACTGAGCATGTGCCTTTATTAAGATTGCAGGCTTCCCCATGGTACAAGGTGACAATGGATGCCAAGATTTTTCTGGCCAGTTACCTCAATATCATGAGGAGACAGCCCCTTTCACTAGCTGTGCAGTAATGTATAGGAGCAGGTGGAAAAAGAAAGGAAGCAAGTAATGAACAAAGCGGGGTTGTCTGTGAAAAGATCATTTTAGTGCAGTGCCTGTAATTGCAAACCAAATTCCTCACTCACCAACAACCTCACACTCTACCTTTTCTCTAACACTATCACAGCATTTGCTTGGTCACAATGCAAGCATTAATATCAACTCAAAGTAAATATTCCGAATGAAATGAATTAAGTGAACTCATGCCACTTGAGTGGCTCCTGTGCACTGCTACCCCAATGGTTGAGGCATGGCTGGCAGGAGGCTGCTGATTTTCAATGGGAGAGGCTGCAGGTGGTCTCCAAGGATGATCTCAAGCATCCCTAGTTGTAGAGGACTCAGATTTGAACTGCACCATCTCGCTATGGATAGCCGCAGTCTGGGCTTGCCAAATAAGATTCCAATGGAAAGGCGTTGGCAGGAGTTATAGTAATGAGAACACAATTGCTACGTTGATTAGATAGCTGGACTTACCATACCTCCTTTGGGTGGCGCCTCAGTAACCAGGCAATATGTTAACACCCTAAAAGCTCTCTTAGTATTAAAATCCAGAACCATTGCATCAATCTGACCTTCTGTTGTAACATCTACTGTGTCTACTGCTTGTACTGCACTGAAAGCTGTAACACTGGCCATCAAATATTGCACCATGCTTGGAGTCACAAATGAGTCAATGAGTTGACTATCACTTCAACCCTGGAAAGAATGGATTCAAACTCTCTGAGCCTGCCAAATGGGTGGACTCGTTCATGACATAGATCACAAGCTTCTAGCCAGCTTCCCAGTACACCAGTTATTTCATTGTAGCAACTGTTCTAATTTTTTTCTGTAGGCTACTCAAAGGAAGTGTTTGTTAAAGGAGTAAGTTACATTTCTATAGGTTTTAATGGTGCCTTTGTCTTCTGAAGTAGGATAATTGTAAATATTCACTAATTACTGGAACTATTTGTAAAGATATCTGGTACAAGCTAGAAGTTGATTCTATGTTTGGCTCTGCATATGGCTCTATCTAATACCACATTGACCCCTCAGTGTGAGTCATGTCTTCTCTTTCATCACTGTACCAGACCTTTATGATATTCACCTGATCATCTGGCAAGCTGGTACGTACACCATCTGTGTTCCCTGTCCTTGCTATGGACTAATTATGCCCAGGTCCCTCACCATAGACAGATCCTACCTCCATGCTGTTGTCAATTATGCACACTTAATATCTGAGAAGGTGGCTCCATGAATGAAGTCAAGAAACAGTTCTGCTTCATCATCATTGTCTTCTTGCTGTTCCTTCACTACTATGTTAGTTACATTTCTTAGCTATCTGAGAGGAGCAAGGCTGATTGTGATGCATGTATGTCTGCCAGTGAAGAGAGATGATGACGGTGGCAGATAAGTGAATAAGAACTGTATTTATACTCTATCTTCAGCTTGTACATCAGAAAAATAGTGTGGAGTGAAAGGAAGATAGGATGTGGGAAAAGAAGCATTAGGTATGATGTTACCATCATCAATTGGTCACAAGCTCAGCAGTGGACGTTGCAGTAATAGCCAGCATTGTCTACTTCATAGGACTTACAATATGCAGGAATATCTTTCCCATCTGGTTAGCTGCTGTTGCTTCGGATTGTTAGTCATCTTGTCTGCAAGGAAGGGCAATGTCTGTCATTGACTCTGGTGCAGTGTGTGTGGCTGAATTTGCTGTCATGATAGAATAGCTGGTAGTGTGTAAACAATGGGATGTGGATGTGAGGCTTGCAGCAGTATTAAACATATGAGGGTGTGTTAAGCAATAAAATTGTAGCAATGAGGAGGAGTGTTATGTGGTGATTTTTTTTGAATGGTTATAGCACGGAAGGAAATCATCCAACCTGTTGTGACCATGCTAGCTCTCTACAAGAACAATTAGCCTCATCCCAATCATTCATCTTTTCCTATAGTGCTGTAATTTCTTTTCTCTTAGGTAATTACCCAGTCCTCTTTCATTGGCCTCAGTTGAATCTGTCTGCAGCACAACTCAGCCAGTGCATTCCAGATGCAAACCACTCGTTGCATAAAAAAAATTCTTCCTTTTGCTTCATACTCATTGGACCCGATTTTACCATTTTGATTCTAAGTGCTGAACCTGGGCACAATTCAGATCCAACGAGAAAAACTGTTCTCAGTTCCTCCCCACCCCATACATAGCCTGAAAAATAAAAATCACAGATCTGAATTGCACAGTGGGCGGGGCTTATTGCGCTCGAAATGCTGTAGCTCCAATTGGAGCTTTGAACTGTGCGTGAACATTGAAAAAAAATTTGAAAAACATGCCCTAGTCACATCACTCCCAGGTTTCAAAAAGTGGATAAAGCAGGCCGGGAGCGAAAGCTGGAGTAATGGCACCCACAGACATCACCCCACCTGCCCAATATAACTGTCTCCCTGATCCACTCAACCCCGCCCCCTGCTACCGAGATTGATCGCGACCCTCTGCCCCAATTTCCCCCCACCGATCACCCGTAGAGTGGCAGGGAATGAGCAAACCTCCCCCCCCCCCCCCCCCGCAATCCCACCAGAGATACATCTGACTCGCCTCCTCCTCCTCCCTCCCCAACTACCGACTGGGGGAGAGAGCCGCCAGAAGCTCTGAACTTATCTTTTCAGAAGTTAGAGCACCCAAAATAAGACCTTTGCCAAGCATTTCTGTTTCACGCCGAACCTGGATGCACAAATGCGATGGTAAAGGGGAAGATGCTAGTAAAGTTGGGTGGGCAGCCCATTAATTCAATTTAAAAGCATGCAACTGCGTTTAAATCCCTATTGCACCCCTTTTGGGCGCGGTTCAGATTGCAAGCCCTTTTTGGGCCTTGGTAAAGTGGGCATCTGCACGGACGTGGGCGCAGATCATGCTAATTGCCTTACGCTTGATTTTACCAAGTAAATGGGTGCAATGCCATGATAAAATTGGGCCCATTGCCTTAAATCTCTGGCTCTTTTTCCTTCTGCTAATTTAAACAGAGGAACTCTCCTGTAGTTTTGACAGCGACATGAGGATAATAGGTCGATAAAAATGCAAACAGTCTTGTGGAGCAAATGATAAGCATCCTGATGATACTCAATAGTTGCCTGAATAATACACTGCAGTACAACCCAGCCAGATAATTTCTGCATGTGGTGTGCTACATGATATTGCTTTACTACTTTTGGAACTTGAAGCTGATAACTCGAGAGAAGAAAGTTTTGAAGCCCCAAAGTATAAGAGCAACAGCAAGGCAAGGAGGAAGGGGAAATTGAACATTTGAACCAAATGTCAGAGTAAGGAGAGCAAAATTAACAGTGCATGGATTTCAGAATATATTCTCAAAGGCTCTCACTGTTCAATGTGTGTGGCAACTTTCTTTAAATGTCAGATTTCCATTTGCCTCATTGTCATCCAACTCCCAAAAAATGAAGACATACGAAGAAATGAAATGTTTTGAATAATGTGTGTTTAAACAAATACTTTCATCATAAAGACCCACTGTTCCGATCCTAATCCCCACACATTAGCTATCAGTCTCTGATGTTCCACATTAATGATGCCCAATATCTGTCCCCCACATACATAAGGAAGTTGTCCAATCGCAACTGATAGTACTGAACAAATCAGATCCCAGATCCCAAACCTGGCTTAGTAGGTTCTAACCTTTATCTTTTTTTAATCTGTGGCAGTAAGTAACTGAACATAAAGATCTGCTTTAAACTTTTAATACAAAAATAAAGGATTATTAAACAGGAAAAAATGAATTATGTTACACCAGATAAAAATGTTGGTTCCCTCAATACAAAGAACAAAGAAAATTACAACACGGGAATAGGCCCTTCAGCCTTCCAAGTCTGCACCGGCCATGCTGTTCAACCCGACTAAAACCCCCGTCCTTCCAGGGACCATATCCTTCTATTCCCATCCTATTCATGTATTTGTCAAGATGTCCCTTACAAGTCACTAGCGTATCCGCTTTCACTATCTCCCCCAGCAACAAACTCCAGGCCCTCACCATCTTCTAAAAGATGCCTCATACATCTTCTTTAAACATTGCCCCTTGCATCTTAAACCTGTGCTCCCTAGGGATAATGCGATAGCTAATAATACTTTCTTAGGATGTTAAGGAAGTTTGGCATGCATTCTATGACACTCATCAATTTTACAGATGCACCATGGAAAGCATTCTTCCTGGTTGTATCACAGCTTGATATCGCTGCTGCTCTGCCCAAGACTGCAAGAAACTACAGAAGTTTGTGAATGAAGCCCAATCCATCACTCAAACCAGCCTTCCATCCACTGACATTGCCTTCACTTCCCGCTGCTTCAGAAAAGCAGCCAACACAATTAAGACCCCACGCATCCCAGACATTCTTCTATCTTCTTTCATCAGGAAAAAGATACAAAAGCCCAAGGACACGTACCAACCGACTCAAGAACGCCTTCTTCTCTGCTGCCAACAGATTTTTGAATGGATCTACTTTATATTAAGTTGGTTCTTCGCTACACCCTAACTATGACTGTAACGCTACATTCTGCACTCTCTCCTTTCCTTCTCTATGTATGGTATGCTTTGTCTGTATAGTGCGCAAGAAACAATAGTTTTCACTGTATACTGATACATGTGACACTAATAAATCAAATCAAAATCAAATAATGAGGATCTGATGGATGATAGCAGCTTGCTGTTCAGTGGTGTTTCATATTGATGGGCATTAGGAAATAAAACGCCACAGGTGCGAGCTTACCTGCCATTCTCACCACATTCCTGTTGTAATGATGTTGGAGCATTTGGCAACCAGCCAATTCTCTGTTCCCTGAAGTGGGGGGGGGGGGGAATGGAAAAATCCCACTAGGGTGAGCAGTGATAAGATTCTTCACCAACAGGGGGAGCATTAAGTTCATAGCTTCAGAAATACCAAAGGATGATTCATACTTTTTATTCACAGAATATCACCTGTTTTTCAATATACATAGATAGAAATATTCAATCACTTTATGTTTAATCATTCATTCATTTGTGCTTTGCCTCAAGATAGGTCCTTAGCTCATTATCTGCTGATTATTCACTCTGAGCCATATTCTTGGCATTTTTTATTTGTCAGTGATGGGTTGCCATTGCTTTCCACTCTTGGGGCAGAGCAAGGAGGCAGCTTCCAAATCTACCTGAACTGAAACAGGAATTATACCCATGCTGTTGGTGCTAATCTGATCTGCATGCTCACTGTATAACCAGCTGAACTCACCAGCCCCTTTAATGGTTTAAAAATGCCACAATTAGCTCACTAATGGCTGCCCACACATAACTGATGTAAATTAAACTTAAAAAGTTGCCAAAAAGCTAAATCACTCATGCTGGAATAATAGCACAACAATGAACAAAGTGTAATTAACTTCCACTTGATGGATTCATCAAAGATGAATGTATTAACTAAAGCTACTTTATTTAACACCATCTATGATAATGCTATAACAAGATTAAGAATTGAGGATTATATCAAGTAATTGGCCGTGTGCTATTAATTTGATGGAACACAGATCAGCATGGTTGACTATAGTTTACACATATTGCAAAGTCTCAGCGATAGCTGTGTTCTGTTTTCTAACCTTATCACAGTTATTACGATATCTGGAACTGCATTATGAATGAGCTTATAGTTTGTATTTAAACCTCCTAACATGTTTCCAATATCGAGACTGTATATCTGTAACATGATCAGATATTTAACTTTATTCATTGTTCTAATTGCCTACTATAGCATTGGGCAGTCTGCTTTCCTTTACAATGCTGGAGCTTCAGCTTCTAGGATGTCTGTGGCCAGTCATCCACTTATGTTGTCTTTTCTGTTGTGACCACCTCTTCATCCTACGTCAACAAATCTTGCTTGCCTATTATTTTCCTTTTCATTGCCAAAAATTTCTCCATGTGTTTTATTCCTGTTAAGTTGGATATAATAATATATCTTAACCACTGGGATAAGCAAAATTTTCTTAAGTATTTTAATCATCAGAAAGGAAGTGCCACTCTAAATAAAGGAACTTTTGGTGATCAACCAAGATGATAAATAAATCACATGGATTTTTCTCCCTGGCATAATTCAGCTGGACAGTTATCACAAATTGTAATTAGAATCATGGAATTGTTACAATGCTGGAATAGTTTAACAAGGGACAGATTTTCAATTAAGTATCACACTTCATTCCTCTGTCAAGAACTTACATCATGATAAGGAAGATCATTTATCATATCAATAGTTTTTCAAGAGCTTTTCTAGCTTATTAACTTTATCAGTTTTAGGATCATAGTACTTTCATCTGTCTTATGGTTTGCAGTCTTATACTGTTGAAGCTGGCATGAGTCTTAATTAGAAATATCTGAGTTCTCATGTTTGAATCATTTGTCTATTTCCAGGATCTCCATGTTAACCCTTTAATAACCCAGAATGTTTGTAAATTTTCCAAAATGCTGTTATTCCTAACAATACATTCATGATCTTGTTTTTAAGTTTCCAGTGTAATAAAATACTCTCTCTTGAATGTTGTAGACTCCATTGCTACCAGACCTGCTGAGTATTTCCAGCATTTTCTACTTTTTTTTTATTTCAGATTTCCAGCATTCACAATATTTTTCTGTTGTGTTCCTCTGAACTGGGTCATAGTTATATCGGTGTGACATTTTCATAATTGATTTGCAGACTACGAACATTTTCTCTGTATCTATTTTGCAGCCACTGAAACCCATTGACTGGAATGGACCTGGACTGAAATATAAAGTCAGCTGGAGACAACAAGGGGCTAACGCTACTTGGAATGAGCAATTAGTCACAAAGCATCACTATTTTGTAATGAACACCTCAACATTTGTACCTTATGATATCAAAGTTCAAGCATTAAATGACGTTGGATCAGGCCCTGAACCAAAGATAGTAACAGGATATTCAGGAGAGGACAGTGAGTATTTTTGACATTTATTAAGATGTAATTTCTCTATCGCAGCAATGCTGTAAAAATGTAATTTTTGTTAGAAGGTCTGTTTCCTTATCACTCATTTCAGTCTGGAAAGGGCTGTCATTAGAGATGCATCAACATTGTAGGTAATGGGAGATATTTTGGATAATTATTATAATTGCGAAGGTAATTGCTTTTATATTGAAACATAAGATTAAAATGCGCATACATTTCAAATGGTTTTTCACACCTGAAGAAAATTTGAAAATAATAGGTTGACTGTTTAATGGATGCATCAATCGAGTAGTTATTGTAATAGATTGGCAACCGAGAGGTTGGGAGTTCAAGTTCCATAAAGGCAAGTTGTGGAAATGAATCCAATAAATCTGATCATTTGTGGACTAAAACTATAATATGACCATGGAACCTGCCAGTTTATTGTAAAAAATACGTTCAGCTTATTGTTGTCCTTCATAAAAGACAACCTATTCTGGCTTGCATGTGGCTCCAGTCCCACACTTTGTGGTCAATTCTTAATGCGCTCAGGGAAATTTGAGATGGGCAAAATATATTGGCTTGCCACTATCATCCACATCCAAAGAAAAAACTACCAATTGGTAGCAGCCTCCTATCTCATAAGACATAGTTTGAAACAAAATACCAATAAAAATGTATTTAATATTATGTTCTCCACAAACTAAGTGTGCATATATCTGTAAAATGTCCAACCACACATTAACCTCATACATTGGTTCATTTGCCTTTCAACAATTTTTCCCAGCGTTATCATCTGGAATTCAGTTCCTTCTGTATAGAAATTCAGATAAGTGTCCTGATAATATCTACAAGAAGAAAGGGAATAGTTTGCTGGGTGGCGAGACGGAACAGGGGAGGGAGGCTGTCAGGATGGCAGGTTTTCAAGAGAGAGAATCAGGTATTGCAGGAATGTTGGGAACAGCTGGATATACAGGGTTTGGGAGCAAAAAGTCAAATATCGAAAAGTGGAAGGGACGAACATTGGATGTTGCAAAATGGCTGGCAGAGTTAGACATAGTAAGGAGTCTCACAACAACACGTTAAATTCTAGCCTTTGCTACCAAATAAACCTGTTGGACTTTAATCTGGTGTTGTGAGACTTCTTGCTGTGTTTACTCCAGTCCAATGCTGGCATTTCCACATCAGCATCAGATATCACAGGGTCAGAATGCATATTGCAAGATTCTGAAAGAGAGAATTGGAAATTGCAGGGGAGAGATGGAGGAAGAGAATTTGGAATTGCAGAGTGCTGGAACAGAGAGTTTTTAAAAATTATTTAATGGAAATGAGTCATTTGTTGACCATCCCTAATTGCCCTTCAACTGAGTGTACCTCAAGGTCATTTTCATAGGGCATCTAAGATTCAACTGGATTATGCATCTGGAGTCACGTGCAAGACAGATGAAGGATGACAAATATCCTTCCCTAAAAGACGTTAGTGAACCAGATGGGCTTTTAATGACAATTTAACATAGTTTCTTAATCATGACTGAAACCGGCTTTTATCTCCAGGTGTATTAACTGAATTGAAATTCCACACTGCTGTGGTGAAATTTGAATACTCCGTACCCAGAGTATCAACTTGGGTGCCTGGATTACTAGCCCAGCCATAGCTACTGTAGAACCCTCTCCCCACACAGTCAAATATCACAGGGTGGGAAGGAGAAAAGTCTGATATAGGCTGAAGGGAGAGAGTCGGATATTTCAGATCTGGACTGAAAAAATCAGGCACATGTGGAAACAGCACTACCTGCAAGTCCCTCTTCAAACCATCTGGCATCTTGAATTGAAAATTTACTACTATTCCACCACTTGTCAATGGGTCAAAATCTAGGAAATCTCTTCCTAACAGCACTGTGGGTGTAGCTATATCACAGGGATGGCAACAGTTCAAAAAGGAAGCTCATCACCATCTTCTCATGGGGACTTAGGAATGCGCAATGCATGCTGGCTCAGCCAGCAAAGCCCACTTCGCTTTAATATAGTTGAAGAAATATTGGCAGAGAGAGTCAGATATCTCCAGTTTCAACAAAGAGATGAGGATATTTCAGAACTGCACTGGGGAGAGTTGGAAAATGCAGGATTGGTGGGAGAGAGTTGGATATTGCAGGGCGGGGAAAGAAAGTTGGATATTGCAGGGTTGGTGGGAAAGGGTTGGATATTACAGGGTCGGGTGTGGGGAGAAAGTTGGATATTGTAGGATTGTCAGGAGAGAGTTGGGTTTTGCGGAGTCAGCGGGAGAGAGTTGGGTTTTGCAAAGTTGGCGGGAGAGAGTTGGGTTTTGCGGGATCGGTGGAAGAGAGTTGGGTTTTGTGGGGTTGGTGGGAGAGAGTTAGGTTTTGCGAGGTTGGCGGGAGAGAATTCGTAATCACATGGCTGATCAAAGAGAGATATCATTCTTGACGAAGAGAGTTAGAAAGCAAAGGCTTGATGGAGGGAGAAAGTTGGATATCAGAAGGTTAGGCAGGGAGAGAATTGGATATAGCAGGGTTGTAGGACAGTGCAAGTGGTGCTGAGAGCAAGGGACTGTTGGATATTGCAAGGCTGCAGAGGGAATGTTGGAGATTGCAGGGTTGAAGATTGAATCAGATTGTATTGTACGTGAGTCAGATATCGCACTATCGAGGATAGTAATGATCCTAGGATGAGGGGAATGGATTTACCTGAGTGCTTAGTTGGAAGGGGATCTGATAGTGTATAAGGGTATACTTAGCAGTTTGAGTTATGGAGAGAGAAGAGCATTCATCTCTGACTGGCAAACTGTATTGTAAATGCACTTTGCTAATAGCTCCAGCCCGTCATATCCCTCTTCAGCTGTCCTTTGACCTGAGGCTCGGAAAACAAGCCTACAGGTTTAAAAATTAAATGTTAAGTAAATTGCTTCAATTCAAAGCTGAAGAGGTTGGATTGCTCATTTTAACATTTTCAATAAAAACAGAAAGTGCCAATAAAACTCAGCAGATCTGACAGTATCTGTGGTGAGAACAACAAAGTTAATGTTTTGAGTCCAATATGATTTGATTTGGTTTGTTATTGTCACATGTATTAGTATACAATGAAAGTATTGTTTCTTGCATGTTATACGGATGAAGCATACCATTCATAAAGAAGAAAAGGAGAGGGTGCTGAGTATAGTGTTATATTCATACTTAGGGAATAGAGAAAGATCAACTTAATATAAGGTGGGTCCATTCAAAAGCCTGATGGCAGCAGAGAAGATGCTGTTTTTTTTGGTTGGTTGGTGTGTGATCTCAGACTTTTGTATTTTTTTCCCAATGAAAGAAGATGGAAGAGAGTATATCCACGGTGCGTGGGATCCTTGATTATACTAGTTGCTTTTCTGGGGCATTCAGAAGTGTAGACAGAGTCAATGGATTGGAGGCTCATTTGTGTGATGAACTGGGCTTCATTCACAACGTTTTGTAGTTTTTTGCAGTCTTGGTCAGAGCAGAAGCTATACCAAGCTGTGATACATCCAGAAAGAATGCTTTCTATGGTGCATCTGTAAAGATTGGTGAGTTTCATAGCGTACATGCCAAATTTCCATAGCCTCTTGAGAAAGTAGAGGCATTGGTGGACTTTCTTATCTTAGTAACAGCATGGAGGGACCAGGACAAATTGTTGCTGATCTGGATACCTAGAACTCTTCTATAGAACTTAACTTCTATAACCAGTTGATCCACCCCCCCACCATGTTTCTACCCAATTAAAATCATCCGAAAAGGAACCAGTGATATCGCGTAAAAGATTTGTCAGAGCAGGCAGTGGAGCATGGGAAATGAGTAACATTTTTGGTAATACCTTGGAACTTCTTCAATTCTGTCCTGTCAAATTTCAAAATTTTGAGATGCTTTACCCTTGCTAATTTCCTGTTTTGCAAGTAAAAATAGAAAAATGAGTCTCTTAATCTGCAAAAAAACCTACATTTACCTGGTTTATTTCACAGAAATTATAGTATACCTTTAATATGGAACACAAGTAACTTTAGGAAAATTGTGCAATTGTAACTCAAATGGCTGCTTGATAATTCAGATTTTTTTCTATAAAATATGCCGTTTGCACAATATGGTATCATATTTTCATGTAAACATTAATAAATCTAGAGGGGTAAAATCACTGCAGGGCATCTGGAATTCAGTTGTAGTGAACTCTCTGAAGAAATGTTGAACATTAATAGTTTAGGAAGATAGAGACATGCTGCTAGACTGGGCAGACACATGGCCAATTAAATTTAATGCAGAGAAATGTGAACTGAGAAGTTTTGATAGGGAGAATTATAAAATCCCTACCATGCAGAAGAAAGCCATTCAACCCATCAAGCCTGCACCAACCGTTATCCCACCCAGGCTCTATTCTCTAACCACTCACATTTACCTTGCTAATCCCTCGACACTAGGGAGAATTTAGCATGGCCAATCAACCTAACTCACACATCTTGAAAGAATAAAAGACCTAAGATAAAATAAAGGATACAATTCTAAAAGAGCTGGAGAAACAGAGGGACTTGGGGGCCGAGTGAGTATATGTACATGAATGAGTGGAAATGGCAATTCAGGTTGAAAAAGTGGTTAACAAAGCACGAGATCCTGGTTTTATAAGTAGAGTACAAAAACAATGAGTTTGTGGTGAACTTTAAAAAAAAACAATTTTTCCGCCTCAACTGGAGTATTATGTCAAATTCTGGGCACTGCACTTTTAGAGGTTTGAGAGAGTATGCGGAAAAGATTTACAAGATTGGTCCCAGATATGAGGGATGTCAGTTACTTTAATAGATTTGAGAAGTTGGTACCATTCTCCTTGGAGAAGGGAAGATAGAAAGGAGATTTGATAAAGATGTTCAAAATCATTAAGGGTCTGAACAGAGAAGTCAGAGAAACAGCTTCCATTGGCAGAATGGTCAAGAACCAAAGGACACATATGTAAAATAATTAATAGCTTGAGATGATTTGAGGAGAAACCTTTTGCACTAGGGTTAAGATCTGGCATGCACTACCTGAAAGTTAGGTGGCAGCAGATTCAATCATGGCTTTTGAAAAGGAATTGGAAAATAATCGAAAGAGAAAAGAATTGCAAGGCTGCAGGAAAAAGCCAGAGGAATAGGAGAAGTTGAGTAACTCTTCAGAGACCTGGGATGGACATGACAGGCTGAATGATATCCTTCCGTGCTGTAATCAGCTCTGATGCATTTCTAAGATCATCAAACCCCAGCACTCCTGCGCCGACCTCTGACTTGCTCAATTTGTAGGTGGATTGCCACATCTCACTACATATGAGCTGACAACTTTTGCAGGATTACAAGTTGTAGCAACTTGTAAACATAAACAAAATCTCTGGAAACAGTATTTTGACAGAACATAGCAGTGACTGGAGGATCTTAGCATAGAGTAGGGGCTACAGATCATTGACCTGTAGTCACAAAATAATGGATGTCTCAATGTGGCTGAGTGGCATGAATGATTTTTTTTGTCTCAGTGAGAAAAAGCATAATTTTTTTCATGCTCCAGGTCTGGTATTTCAGTTGTCAGTTATATTATCAAAACATTATCTGTGAATTATGCTGCTTCCACATTTTTGTCTGTGCAGGAAAAATCAAAGGAGTTCCATTTACCAGTTTCTGCACGTGAGCTGATTTTTAGTTTATGACTGCAGAAGGACTTTTGCTCCAAATTTCTTGCTTACAGGCAGCTTTCAGAGTAAAAGAATGTGCAACCTGTAGTTCTGCTGCAGCCATGGGGTATCACCATACAGAGTAAGAAAAGGGGAAGGAAATGCTTTTAGCTGGAAAAGTGGTTTCAGTGGGACACTGATGATTTCAACCTCATTATGCATACCAATGTTTCAGTGAATGTAGCACTTTGTTACAAGCCTCCATGGTCTAGTCACCTCCACAGTTACTTGCCAGAAACACATTAGTATTTAAGAGAATAGTATGGCCAGAATGGAAGATGGGTACAAAAATGAGATGTAGAGATAATTGACTCGAGGAATGATTCACATTGATGGCAATGGAGGGGTAATTGGTTGAATGTTATTGTGCCTCTACACACTCAAGTTATTGAAACCATCTTTAGAGTCCAGCGGTTCTCTGGAGACATATGAACACTCTGTGCACATCAGACTCCCCCTTACCCCGTTCCACTTCCTCTGAGGATGCAGAGTGGGCATCACCATTCTTCTTCTGCAGTTCTAGTTTACTCTGCGAGGTAATGTTATACAAAGTACAGCACATCCAGATCCCTGTGCTGCTTCATGCTCCAGGGAACCCCTATATCTGCCCAGAAACCTGAATCACATTTCCAGTAACTCAATGGATTGATTGCTCTATGAGTTTTTTTTATGGACATATGATTCTAGTTGTATCTTCCATCTGCATCCATGGTAAGGCTCCGCATAGGTTTCATCAGGTAGGGCCTTTAAGGGAAGACGTTATGTTTAAGGAGCCACCTGGTCATTCTGCTTGGAGGTATGAAGACCTTTGGGACATGTGGCAGGCACAGAGTGTAGGCGTTATGGCAACTTCCAGAATTTCCTGCACAGACATGCATGAAAACCTTATGGTTTCAAGCTGCTTTTGTGCGGCAGAAACACAAGTGATGTTTTTCACTAACAGATGCTGTCGTCAAGCCAAAGAGATGTTCTGCCTACCACACAAATGAGTAATGTAGTAGATGAATTTCAGTACAGGTGCAATGCCAGTCACACTCTCCCAACCACTGGCAGATCATATTAAACAGCATGCACTGTAGGTTATCTGCATTGACAGAGTAATGACTCTACTCAACTTGTCTGAGCTTGCAAAACACAGAACATAATGTCTAACATTACATGTTATACTGAAGAGTTTAACAATACTTTTGGGGAGTGCACAGTAGCACAGTGGTTAGCACTGCCGTTTCATAATGCCAGGGTGGCTGTCTATGTGGAGTTTGCACATTTCACCCGTGTCTGCATAGGGTTCTTCCATGTGCTCCAGTTTCATCCCACACTCCAAAGATGCGCAGGTTAGGTTGATTGGCCATGTTGAATTGCCCTTTAATGTTTGGGGGGTTACTAGGGTAAGTGCGTGGGATTACAGGAATAAGGCCTGAGTGGGATTGCTGTCAGTGCAGGCTTGCTGGCTGAATGACTGAGCTGTAGGGATTCTATGGTTCATTTGATAAACAATGCAGAGTTTGCTTAGAATTAGATTAGCAATCTATTTAAGGTTATAACTTGGGCTCACAAAATAAGTTTGTAATGGGAGGGGAAATGGATGTAACATGCCCTTTAAGGATTCCATCAGCCCTTCATACAATCATTCTACTGTTTTCTTTGAAGAATTTCTCATTGAGATTCCATGTAGATCTGGTTGATTTTGAGAATTGTACGAGCTTGTGGCAACATTTCCCTTCCTCTTCCTGTGTGATCTGCCACATCAGGCAAATATAATATTGCCAACATTAGCCTGATATCCTATGAAGATAATCTGTGGCAACAGAAATCCTATGTACATAGCATACTGCTAACTGTATTAATTTTTCAGCTTCAAAATTTGTGACATTTTCCATTATTTCTTTAATTCTGAAAAGAGTATCCATGTTTGAGTTTGTTTTGTAAATGCTTATGAGACATTCCAGCTGTGGGTGGCGCTGTGGCTAGTAGTGCTGTCTTACAATACTAGGGACACAGGTTTAATTTTGGCTTTGGGTGTCTGTGTGGAGTTTGCATATTCTCTCCCTGACCGTGTGGATTTCTTCTGGCTGCTCTCGTTTACTCCTACAGTCCATTGATGTGCAGGTTCAGTAGGTTGGCCAGGCTAAATTGTCCCTCAGTGTCCCAAGATGTGTAGGTTAGATGGATTAGCCATGGTAAATACGTGGAGTCATGGAGAAAGGGCTGGGAAGTGCGCTTGGATGAGACAGTGAGGGAGTTAGTGCAGACTTTATTTTCTTTCTTATTGGAAGATGGCTGTTGAATTGTTAAAGTATATTCTTGAGCAATCACACGCTGTGTGGTATGAGATGGAGTTGAGCTACTTGACATTGCAACTACACCCATCCCTGTGAATGAACATTTTGACTTGTGAATGAGGATTTGGTTTTGAGCAATCAAAAACTAAGCCAATTGTTGCCAAATATCCAAGCACTTCTTAACTTTATAGCCTTAGTGTTGATATGGATAGTATAATTGAGCTTCTATCCAGTGGTAATATCTAGGATATTGATGGTGGATCTTGCTCACAGCATCATTCAACACAAGAAGAGGTGCTTGAGTGTTTCTTGTTAGAATTACTTTATTCCCTAATACATGGAATATCATCTGCCACTTGTGAACCAAAGCATTAGGTTGCTCAGATCGTGCTGCAGTCAGGCAGAAGTTGCATAATTACCTGATGAGTTGTGAATACTGATGAGTCAGCAATAAATAGTTCTACTCCCCACTGCATGTCTGTGGGAAGACCATTGGTATAGTAGGTAAATGTGGATGGTGCCTGAAGGAGTTTTGACAGTGACATCATGAAGCCGTCTAATTGACCTCTATCTTCTATCAGGAATAACAAATATTGGGAAACTTACCCTTTGACTGCTTCACCCAACACCCCATGCTCCATTGACCCGCGATTTGCACAGCATCCTTGGTGGCATCATCAGTCAGACGTCTTGAAGTGAGAGGTAGTACTTTTGAGTAGTTAACCATATCGACATGAAATTTTAATGTGTAGCAAATAAACTAGCTCAATTTCAAATTGGCCTAAATTGGGAGATGTTCTGAGTTTGGGACAGTAACAACTGACTTTCTGCAGAAGTTACTTCCAGAACTTGTGTTGTTCAAGCATTGAAGCAGTAATGAAGGAGCAGTGATATAATTCCAAGTCAGGATGATGTATAACTTAGAAAGGAACTTGCAGGTGATGATGTTTCTCCAGGTCCCATATTACTGGGGGGTTTGGAAGTACTATTGAAGGGACCTTAGCATTTTGCTGCAGTGCATCTTATAGATGGTATACATTGCTGTTATTGTGCATTGGTTGTGGAGAGAGTGAATGCTTGTTGATAGGGCATCAACCATGTGGACTGCTTTGTCCTGCACAGCGTTGAGCTTCTCAAGTGTTGTTGGAGCTGCAGTCATCCAGGCAAGTGGACTTCAATCCTGACTTGTCCATTTTAGATGGTGGACAGGCATTGAGGAATGAGGAGGTGAGTTAACTCTCCGCAGAATTCTGAGTCCCTCACCTTCGATTGCAGCCAATGTACTTTAATGTTTGATCTATTCAAGTTTCTGGTCAATATCATAATAGTGGTGGAGAATTCAATGATGGTAATATCATTGGATGGCAAATGGAGAGTTTTGGTGTTCTCTTGTTGAACATGGTCATTGTCTGGTATTCATGTGATACTACTCTGAGGAACTACTCTAGTGAACTCTTGGGGCTGTGTTGATTGGCCTCCAATAATCACAGCCAGCTTCCTTTAAGTATGTATGAGTCCAACGGATGGAGATTCTACCCCTGACTCCCACTTACTTCATTTCTCCTCTGCCTCCTTTAAGCTGCACTCAGACAAATGCTGCATCGATGGACGTCACCTCTTGAATTCATCCCTTTTGTTGATGTTGGATTAAGTCTGGAATGATGTCTAGGACTAAGTAGTCCTACCAGAACCCAAACTGTGTTCCAGTGAGCAGTGTAAATACTGCTTTAAAGTACTGTTGATGATAATTTCCATCATTTAGCTGATTAGTGAAAATCTCTTGTAGGGCAATAATTGGCTGGATTGGGTTTGTCCTGCATTCTGTGGGCGGGACATGAGTGAGCAATTTTCAACATTGTTTGCTTAATGTCAATGTTGCAGCTGTACTGGAAAGGGTCGTGTAGCAATGCTGCTAGTTCTGAAGCACGAATCTTCAGTGCCACAGCCGAGATGTCTTTGCTTTATTGTATGTCAGGTGATGATTAATAACCTTATAACAGGGACATTGAACACATTTAGAAATATATTACCCAATTAATCAGAGATCCTGCTCTAGTTTTTACAGCAGTATGAAAAAGGTTAGACTTATATAAAAAAAATTAAGATCATAGCAACAGTACATAATTGAACATTCAACTGACTTAACTGGTCTGCATTGAATTTTAGCTTACTGATGTCAGCTACAGCTCAAATCAATCTATTTTTAAAACTAGATGATTATGTAACATAGTTTAATTCTTTTTTTGTGAATTAAGGTACATAAAACAAATATAGCTGTAGCATTTAATCTTGAACTTTGATGAAGTGCATTGAATTTTAGTGGTTCAATACTTTCATCTGAATGACTTTCACAAACTGCATACCATGGGATTGTTGATCCTGTCAACTGCATACATGAATTTAAATCTTGGTCACAAATTATATTAGAAGTTGGGCTTTCAAGAGAGGCCTTCTGAATCCAAGGATGAAAGGGGGAAGGTCTGCAGCACTGGAATAAAGATTCTGATGAGATGTGATGTGATTCCTGAGCTGAACTGTTTTGTCCACAGTTAAATAGCAAAGCCAAGAACAATAGTGCATAATCTTACATTTATATGACTTAACTGGTCTGCATTGATTTTTGCTGTTCTGATGGCAACTTCAAGTTCAAATCATTTTGAGACTATTTTTAAAACAGATTATTGTGTAGCGTGATGACAAGGGAATAGAGTTTGCCACAGGAGTAAATCAGGAAAAGATTGCATCATTTATCTTGTGAATTGTGATAAACAACCTCAAACACCAACCTTTCATGTGTTACATGGAGATAGTGATATTTTGATTGAATTAAGAGTTTTTGTCTATTCACGCAAGACTTCCATATGAAACCAAACCTTACACATTGTAATCACACAGATTTTAGTGCATATTGTCTTGAAATGGAGCTTCCATTTGTTCCTTCATTTCAGTGAAGGAAGGGATGGAGAAATCTTCGATTAGCTTCTTGAGAATTTGTCTCTAAAAAACCTCAAATTCTGTTTGCATGCTTTCAAAAAGCATTACTGAAATATTCATTGGCATTATTGCCACCAACTCTTTCAGCATCTATGACCACTGGCTACCTTGGCATGAGCATCTGTTTGCCCCTTCAGAGCAAGTAGTTTACCATCATCAGTTAAGTTGTGTAGGGTCCTACGATGTACAACTCACTGTAATGGAAAGCCCTGGTAAGCCTTTTCAGGAGCAGATGCGTTATTATGCATCATTATTCAGCCTCAGTATTTGCATCAAAATTGAAATAGAACCCAGTTTGCAGATAAGGTAATTTAGACAATGGTATTCCAACTTAGAGCCAGCCTTCTTGATTCTCCTTGAAAGTGATCACGAGCTGTCTTCTGGGTCCGCCAATACAACCAGCATCTCTGTGTATAACCACATCAGTGTACTGCTGGGCGCAACACACTCAAAGTCTTCATCTGAGCCCCATTGTAGCAGAACCTATCTGTAACCTTGTTCTCTGATACGCTGGCGCAATAACCATCATTTCTCCCTTCCTTTGTTGAAGCCCACTTGTGTTTGAGGACTGTCCACATGCAGATCGCAACTCTTTATGAACCACTAAAGCATATGCATTGCCAATATCTGAGCTAGTATCTATAACTAAAGAACAAATGACGTCAGTGCTGTGGTGTTGCTCTCTTTCCTCTTGAGGCTGCTATGGTGAGGCAAGTGGGAGTTCTTGAGTGACTGAAAGCAGATAATAGAGGGGAAGTTTGGAATGAAATAAGGGATTAGGGCGGGGAGCAACAGATCCATGATCACACTATTGGTGGTTTGGAGCAGATCATATACATAGCAGAGTGAGGATTTACTGGGAATTGAGAAGGGACGTAAGATAAAAAAATATAATTATCCTCAGTTTTCATCAAACTCCTTATTGTTGTGAATCTTCACTTCTGTCGGCCTCAGAAATACCGGTGCCCTTATTCACCACTAGTTCTGCTCATGTGATAACCCTGTCCTGTAGAGAGGGAGAGGGTCAAATGTCAGTGACTGTATTGCTTTGTGTTTTAATCTGAAATCATTGGAATATGTGTGAAATGACGGTGAGGTGAAGCATCTGAATGTTTAGCCTAAGTCCTCAATAGCAGAAAATGATGCTATGTGAATGATAGGGACAGAATGTAGAGAGTATTCCATCATACTCCTGACTTGTGCCTTGCGGGCAAGCTCTGGGGAATTAGAAGATGAGTTCCTCGTCACAGAGTTCTGAGATTCTGACCTGCTATTTTTATAGCTATCCAGATAACTTTCTAGTTAATGGTAACCTCCAGGATGTTAATATGAGGAATTCAGTGATGGTAATGCTTTTAAATATCAAGAGAAGGTGGTTAGATCCTAGCGGCTAGAGGTGATTTGAACTAATTATGAGGCAAAAAAAGGTGCATATTCTTCCTGGTTTCCTGACTGAAAATATGATTGGCTGCTTAACTTGCTTGATAACTTCATTGTTGCTGGACTCCTGGAGATCTCCTTTTCTTGACTCCCAGGTTCAATCTGATGCATGCAATGGGAAGTCATAACAAATATCACCATTGGACTAGATTTTGCCATCTCTCAGTCTTTAATAGTCCAGATATCTGACAGGTGAAGATAGGGTGGAACACTGTTTTTATTTAGCTACACTTTATGGAATATATGTATACTACATGTTATGCTAGAATGAGATGATCAGTCCAGTTATTTTGTTAAGAGACAGTTAAAATGTCGATGCCACCATAATTATCTTTGATATTAGTTCTCTGGGAGCAAAGACCAAGCCAATAAAAATGAATTAATAGTGCCCAAGATAAGAAAAAATAACGTGCTTGGCCTGTTAAACTGCCTGATGGCAATTAATCAAATCCCCCCCATGAGGTGAATCTTTTTTGGCACTTAGGGAGTCTTAACATGCAGAATCCATCCTGAAGATATTTTGAGATAACTGAAACTACTTTGATCAGTATGATCTGAGCAATCTGTAATAGGCTCTGTAATGCATTTAATTGGCATTTATGAGCTTGAACCAAATATATTTCTCTCAGTGATATTACTGATTATTTTCAAATATTTAGGCTGGAATATTCTGCCCCTGCCAAGGCAGTCTCCCTAACAGCAGATGCGGCAAGTCATTCAGATGTCCACTGACTTTGGTGGAAAGGAAGATCCCGCCAGTGAGGCAGGCCACAGAAGTCTATCCATAGGCTGAGAAATTAGGGTCAGTATTCCAGCTGGAGTTGGCACTATGGAATTCAGAGGTGCTCTGAATTGGACATGTTTCTTTTCCAGCCAATTTAGTGGTCCCCCCTGCTGGGAAAGCAATTCACATGAATGTGTGCCATGCATGCACAAGAAGCCTCTTCTACACTTTAGGATTTCTATGATCTCATCCTCACCAACCTACCTGTCGCAGGCGAATCTGTAACAGTATTAATAGGAGAGGGTATCACACAAGGGCCAGGCACAAACGAGAGAGGATCTAACCATCTTCTCTTGACATTCAAAAGCACTACCATCACTGAATTCCTCACTATTAACATCTCGAAGGTTACCATTAACTAGAAAGTTATCTGGACAGCCATAAAAATAGCACATCAGAGTCTGGGAACTCTGCGACGAGGAACTCATCTTCTGACTCCCCAAAGTTTGTCCATATGGTATCAAACAGCCATTCTATTGACTTGATGCAATATGTGCAAACTGGGTTTGTGCAGGTCCACTCGCCAAATTCACTTGTCACTAACCAAAAGAAGATCAGACAGCTGCACAAGGGGCCCACCAATAAATGTTTAGTCATCCAACTTGTAGGTAAGGTGATCTAAACTAATTATTCATGGAGATTCTCTGGAGTGATTTTGAAGTTTTCTTTAATTCATGAATACAATGTGGGTGTTGCTAGCTGGGCCAGAACTTATTGCCCATCTCTAATTGCCCTTGAGGAGCTGCCTTCTTGAACCGCTGCAATCCATCAAGTTTATCTACAGTGCTATTAAAGATGGATTTCTAGGATTTTGACCCAGTGACAGTAAAGGAATGGAAGACATTTCCAGGTCAGGATGGTGTGTGGTAATGAGGGGACCTGGCA
This sequence comes from Sphyrna mokarran, assembly GCA_024679065.1. Lineage (NCBI taxonomy): Eukaryota > Metazoa > Chordata > Chondrichthyes > Carcharhiniformes > Carcharhinidae > Sphyrna > Sphyrna mokarran. Next base: position 93,245,580 of record JAGIQG010000003.1, read on the forward strand.
GGTGATGGTGTTTCCATTCATCTGCTGCCTTTGGCTTTCTAACTGATAAAGGTTGCAGATTTGGAAGGTGCTGATAAAGAGTATTGATGAGTTGCTGAAATACATATTGGAGATGTACATGTATTTTAACAGCTACTCTGCACAGTGGTGGAGGGAGTGAATGTTTAAGGTGGTACATGGGGTGCCAATCAGGCAGCCTTCTTTATCTTGGACTGTGTTGAACATCTTGAATATTTTTGGAGCTATATTAATCCAGACAAGTAGAGAGTATTCCATCATACTCCTGACTTGTGCCTTGCGGGCAAGCTCTGGGGAATTAGAAAATGAGTTCCTCGTCACAGAGTTCTGAGATTCTGACCTGCTATTTTTATAGCTAGCCAGATAACTTTCTAGTTAATGGTAACCTCCAGGATGTTAATATGAGGAATTCAGTGGTGGTAATGCTTTTGAATATCAAGAGAACGTGGTTAGATCCTCTCTCATTCATGCCCGGTCCTTGTGTGGCACTCATTCCTATTAGTACTTTCACAGACAGATTTACCTATGACAGGCAGGTGAGTGAGGATGAGATCATAGAAACCTTATGGTGTAGAACGAGGCTACTCGGCCGACAACAACCCCATCCCAGGCCCTATCCTCTTGACCCTTTTAATCCTCTAACCTTTGCATCCAGGGTCACTATGGGCAATTTAGCATGGCCAATCAACTGAACCCGCACATCTTTGGAGTGTGGGAGGAAACTGGAGCACTCGAAGGAAACCCATGCAGACACGGGGAGAATGTGAAAATTCCACACAGACGGTCTTTGTCATTCTCACTACTTCCTCCAGGTGCTATTCAACAGGAATACTGCACTGATTCATTGGCAGGAGTGAAGATTATCAGGAGTTTTCCTTACCCATGTTTGACCTGATGTCATGAAATTTCATGGAGTCCAGAGTTAATTTTGAAAATGTCCAGGTTAAATGTCCAGCTCTTGAGTGTATACCATGGTGCCACCACCTCTGTAGGTGATGGTTGTGTCTGGAACATTATACATAAGTTATGGTTCTGTGAGTATGACGATGTTCGGGTGTTGCTTGACTACTTTCTGGATCAGCATTCGCAAAATAGGCACAAGCTCCCACATGTTGGGAAGACCATAAGATATAGGAGCAAAATTAGGCCATGGCCCATCAAGTCTTCTCCGCTATTCAATCTTTCTCATCCTCATTCTCCTGCCTTTTCCCTATTATCTCTGATTTCGTTATTAACCAAGAATCTTTGCAGGGTTGAAAGGATTTTCATTTGCCATTGCCATTTCCAGTGCCTAGGTCAATAATACCACACGATCTATCTTGTTTTTGTGGACTTCATCATACCTTGGTACAACTGAATGATTTGTTTGGACATCTCGGTCAGTATTTAAGAGTCAATCATATTCCTGTAGGTCTGGAATCATATGTAGACGAGGCCAACAGATTTCATTTCCTGAAAGGGATTACTGAACCAAATGGGTTTTTATGACAATTGGCTATGGTTTCATGGTCATAATTACTGAGATCAGCTTGTTAATTCCAGATTTATTATCTGAATTTAAATTCAGCTGCCATTGTGGGACTTGAAAACATGTCTCAGGGCATGAGTCTGGGTCTCTGGATTACTAATTTGGTGACATTATCAGAATGATACAAACTCTCACGAATGTGTTGTGGTGAGTTGCTGCTTTCCACAGGGAATACTGAAGCCTCCTCAGTGGGAGGTCACAGGATTTGGTGATCTGTATGCACAAAAGTTGCACAGAATATCAGGGATGTGATTAAAGTGCTTCTGGATTTACAACATGTCAGGGAGATGGTGTTGTAGAGAGGGAAAGCGCTGTGCAATGTCTTTTGCCAAGTTAGAACTGGATTCCTTTGCAGTAACAGGAGGCTGAATGTCCAGCCAACCAATGCACCAAGCACCTTTGTGCACATCCTCATGAGTGTTCTCCTGTAAACTAACTCATTGAGCTATTTATCTGTAAATCCACATCTAGAAAATGTCTGCAGTCTCATCCTCCATTGAGATGACAAACATTCTATCCTTTTCCCCCTGGCTTGGCTGCAGCCTTCTTGTGCAGATCCCAATTCCAAACTAGCCTTTAAGGTACACACAGTCTTAATACCCAAGCTGGAGGCTACAAATGTCAGAATAAGTGACAGGGCCTCTTCATCCAGTGCTGAGATGATGTTCTTTTTCTTCCTCTTTGGGGCTGTCATGGCAGAGCAGACAGCAGTTCTTCAGTGTCTAAAAGCAGAAAATCAGAAAGGGGAAATTAGGGTGGTGAAAATGAGTGGGATAGAAAGCAAAAAGTCCATGGTCACAGTATTAGAAGCTTGTTTATCATTGCTAAATAGCAGAATGGGGGTGAACTTGGAGTTGTGAAAGGGCATTCAGCAAGAATATACCATCACCCTCAGTGTGCTCAGCAATGCTGGAGCCTTTGGGTTTTGTCACAGTTGATGCCATCATGCAGAGAATCACTTTGTCCATCAGGCATAGATACCTTTTTGGTCCAGTGGTTCTGATCTGCTCCCCACAGCTGCAGGGGCTCTGTCCTGCAAGACAGAGAGAGAGAAAGAAGGATGTTAGTGACTGTGTTGCACTGCATTTGGGTGATGTTTTTTCAAACATTTTTCCAACACGGAGAAAAGGTCACATGTTTATAAGGCATCACCAAGGTTCATTAGACTGCAAATGTGTCTATCCCCTGAAGTGTATCTTGAAGTACGCATTCCAATGGTGCATTAGTCTATTTAGTCTGTCAGATGAAGTAAGATCACATTTCCGTCAGGGTGACTTTTGGAATACAAGGAACATGGAAGAAAATGCCAGCAGGGGTTCATTCAAATAAATATCTTGTCTGTTGACAGAGAGCTATGGATGTTTGAAGTTGCTTTCATTGTCAATACTTTCTAAAGAATGAAAAATCCTTTTATAAACCCAAATGAAGGATCATTTCAGTCTTGAAAACATTCCCTCTACGGTAAATGTGTATGTTTTCAATTGATCATCAAAATGGGCTTTTTCTTGACAACCAGTACAAACCTGAATAAGTTTTTTAACTTTACTGATTAATGAGAAAATAAAAAAATGCAGCAGTTAAAGCTGGCTGTTCATTTTATTTTGAAAAATTTCAAACTACAGTATTTGCATTCTGGAGTTGCAGTTCCTGATAAAACAATCCTTTTGTTTAAAAGAAAATTTTCCTCTAATCTAAATATGCCAGTTTTAATGGAGTACAGTTCCCTTTGCTTTTTTGAAGTCATATAGAAAGCTCAAACTAATTTTATGACATGCTCCACAATTGAAGAACTGAACATCATTTATTAAGTCATACATCTAAGGCCAGTTAAGGCTTTTGACAGGATGTGAATAGGAAGTCGAGCTTTATCTGATGTAAATCTGTGTTTAACCCATCAGTACCTCTGGCAACAGCTTGTTACAGAAGTAATTTGTCCTATGAGGCAAGTAATTGTAGTCAGCCAAAGATGACCACGCTTGAAGTCAGATATGTTTTAAGCTTCACACTTGTATTTTTTTTTAAATTCCTCATGGCATAAGCTTAGTATTTCAGTAATATTTAAGCAGTGAGGACAGGTGAAGAATATAAGCTTCGCTGTTTGCTTAACCTCTTGTTCAACTATCATTCTAAGCTATTTTCTACAATAATTATTTCAAAAACCAATATGAGTTTATTGTTTCCTATCTCTAATTTAAATTCTGGACTTTCATGAAGTTGCACTAACTGTTTTCAAAGAACTGAAAGGAAAGTAAAGCAGAATATATAAAAATGTTGTCTTATTTAAAATGCATTAAAATAATCATGAGACCTCTCTATTTTACCAGTTCCTGAAGCTGCACCTTTGAACGTTGCTGTTGAAATCATGAACAGTACTTTAATTAAAGTTACTTGGTCAGAAGTACCAAAAGAGAAAATTCGTGGCCATCTGCAAGGTTATAAGGTAAAATAATCTCTACATTATTAAATAACATTGCTTTCTATGAGTATTATATTTTTATTACGAACATAAGGCAGATACCAATTATTCTTAATTATTATTGAATATATCTTTAAATTAGCATTCCTTCTTGAAATTTTGGTGACAGTAAGTCTTGCATTTCATACCAAAATTTTCAAAATGTTAATGTTAGTAAAATAATGGTGCTATATCATGTCCAACAGATGTAAGATCAGGTCCAATCACAAATTAAAAATAAAGTAGTTAGGAATGTGATGGGATACTCTCTACTTGCCTAAATGAGTGCAGCTCCAATAGCACTCAAGAAGCTCAACACCAATCAGGATTAAGCAGCCTACTTAACTGGCATCCCATCCAACACCTTCAACATCCAGTCCCTTCACTATCAACACACAATAGCAGTGTTGCATACCATCTACACAATGCATTGGAAATCACACATTACGAGCTCCTAAAGCATGAAAATAACATTCAAAATTATGGAAATTGTCTACAAAGAGTGTAATGCAACCTCTCAGCACAAGTGATGAATGAACACATTTACTTAATTGAACAAAAAAGTTAGCGGTGAAGTTTCAGTACTTTTTTTGCACGTCTCCCTGTCATATCTTCAGGCCCCTCAATTGCTGCTTCGCTTTCACTGATACATTCTAGGAAGCCAAGGTAATCTATGCACCGCAATTAATTCCAAAACCTATGTTAATGCCATTGTGTGCAATTCAGTTCAAAGGGGTAGGCGATAGCCTAGTGGTATTGTCACTAGACTATTAATCCAGAAACTCAGCTAATCGGGGACGTGGGTTTGAATCCTGCCATTCCAGAGGAATTCAATAAACTGGGATTAAGAATCTACTAATAACCATGAAACCATTGTCTACTGTTGGAAAAACCCAATTGGTTCACTAATATCCTTTAGGGAAGGAAACCTGCCATCCTTACTCAGTCTGGCCTACATGTGATGCCAGAGCCATAGCAATATGATCCATTCTCAACTGCTCTCCAAGAGTGGCTAGGGATGGGCAATAAATGCCGGCTAGCCAGCAACATCCACATCCCACGTATGAATATTAAAAAAATCTGTTTAATTGGATTACTCCATTAATTATTTTTTCAAACCAGTTTTACAAAAACTTATGAGTGCATGTGAAAACCAGGTGTATTTTGTGCAGCATCTAAGGGGAAATATAACCGAATAAATAGCTCTGCAGAAAAATCAGCATAAACATTGTAATATTTCCTTTTTCCAAGGCAAATCCACGTAACTTCAACAATGATTTAGTTTTGCTAGCTCTGTAAGAGGACTATTAGTGTTTAAAACATTCGTGCAGCCATTTATAATGGCTTGTGGATAGAGCTTCAGAGCAGAAAAAAGAGGTAGTTCATTTAGGTCACAAGGAACTAGTTTATCTTCTTTCCAGCAATGAACAGCTACTCCTTAGCAGTTAATTTGTTATACAGTAGTACACATACCTCAATAGACCAATCAAATATTGTCTTTAATATAAATTTATGATATAGTGATGAATTTTTGCTTTTTAAGCACCGAACTCCCTGCAAATGGCTTAGAACATCATTGCTTTTGACTGAAAGCAGCACATGTTGGGTGATGGGTGATGAAAACATGCCTACAGAAATGATTAATGATGCTAACTCTAAGAAAATGATCTGAAGTGAGAAATTTGGATAATTTCCAGTTTTCTAAACAAAATCTGGACATATGGTATATTCATTATTCTTCTGATGCCAAGTCAAAAGCTTTTCTTTTGCAAAAATCTGAGAAATCTGTCTCTGGGCACCTAACACACAACCTGAAAGAGCTAATTTACCTGCCTTATGTAATCCCCTAACAAAACCTATACTTCAGGCTTCACACTAATTTACCCAGGTTATCACTATACAACAACAAAAACCAAATAATAAAAGCTTTATTCAAACTTCAATCCTGACCCCAACATCCCACTCCTTCCAAAAGCAGTCCACCATCTCATAAAAATTCCCCACTCTAAAACATCCCCACCCTAATTACCTGATCTTGTGCTTTACAAGTCAAATCCCTCATTACACCCTCAACTGCAAATCCCTCAACCCCAAAACCTCCTCCCAAATAACACCAACCCAAACATCCACCCTAAAAACCCTGATGGAGATCCCTAATACCTGTAATAATGCCAACCTTAATAACCCTGATAACCCCAATGTTAATAACCTAATATCATGAATATCCTGAACTGTAAAACATTAATGCCTGATAAAAACCAGTAGTAGTAATGCTAACATTGATATCCCTAATGACTCTAACAATTATAATTGTAATACCCAAAAAGTCCTCAAAGAATTGAACGTAAGTACATAACAGAGTACAGGAAAGAGATGGAGACTTTAGTGAAGCGGCAACAATAATCTCTCCCTCAATGTCAACAAAATGAATGAAATTGTCATTGACTTCAGGAAACATAGAGAAGAACATGCCCTTGTTTATATCAATGGGGATGAAGTGGAAAGGGTCGAGAGCTTCAGGTTTTTATATGTCCAGACCATCAACGAAGTGTCTTGGTCCCCCCAAGCCGACACCATAGTTAAGAAAGCCCACCAATGCACCTACTTTCTCAGAAGACTAAGGAAAGTTGCCATGTCAGCTCCAACTCTCATCAACTTTTGCAGATGCACCATAAAAAACATTCTTTCTGGTTGTGTCACAGCTTGTATGACTCTTGCTCTGCCCAAAGCCGCAAGAAATTACAAAAGGTCATGCATGTAACCCAGTCCATCACAAGAACCAGTCTTCTATCCATTGACTCTGTCTACACTTCCCAGCATAATTAAGGACCTCACGCACATCGGACATTCTCTCTTCCACCTTTTTCTGTCAGGAAAATGATACAAAAGTCTGACGTCATGTACCAACTGACTCGAGAACAGCTTCTTCCCTGCTGCCATCAAACTTTTGAATGGAATTAACTTGGTTTAAGTTGATCTTTTTCTCCACCCTTGCTATGAATGTAACACTACATTCTAAACTCTCTCGTTTTCTTCTCTTAAGACGGAATGCTGTGTCTGTGTAGACACAAGAAACAATACATTTTGCTGTGTGCTAATACATGTGATAATAAATCAAATCAAATCAGAACATGAAACACAAAGAATCCACCCCCCCCCACTCCAAACTTCCACATATCCTGGTGGGTATTTCACTCTTTCCTTCGATTATCCTAATATGCATTTAAGTATCAAGAAAGATATCAGGGAACATAAAGACAGCAGGGAGTTGGGATAGAAGGGACAGGGGAGTGGGAGGGGAAGGGGGTGGTGGTCAGAGAGTGTGTGGGGGTGCAAGTAGGGTGGAGGGCTTGGGGGTGGAGTTGCAATATGTAAATAAAGGTGCAGGAAAAATTAAAAGAGACAGGATGTTGTTTAGAGAGAGATTATGGATATATGAGAAAGAGAAAGCGACTATGAGGAATAAAGAAAATGAGAGAGTGGAATAAACAATTTGGAGTTAAGAGAGAGTAAGAGAGAGATTGTTGAAGGAGGTGAGAAAAGGACTACTTCCATGAGGATAGAGAAGATCAGAGAGCAGAACAGCAAGACTGCAGGAATGCTTGAGTCACCTTGAGCCATTCCACAGAGATCTGCTGAAATAATGCATTTGTGATTTTGCATAAAGAAACACTTCCTGTGGCTAACATCACACATCTCACAGCAGGTTCTCTGAACAGAATAATATGTTATTTGTTAATAACTGCCTTATTATGTTAATAAAGCATTTTCTCTATTCACCATGAGCAACAGTGAGAGATCTGCTGTTAATATTTTAGAAGTTAAATATAATGCCCGCATCATGTAAATTTCACACTTACTGATGTTGCGGTACATTAGAATATGTTTCAATTCACCATAAACAATGCCATGGGACACCTAATCAGAATAATACAAGAGTATAATGTGAATATAATGTGTGCATATATTCTCATCGTATTGTCACACTTTCCTGTTACATATAAGGGTAGCCATATTTATTCTAGATAGATTTCATACAGCTAACTTGTTTAAATGCACATTTATTTTATCAGAATTATTTTAAAAGGCTGTTATTTAGAGGCACTGCATGAAACTGCGCAATAGATTGCTAACATTAGGGTCATGGATTTGGACATTATGGTTTTAAAAAACCCTTAGTAATCAAATTTAAAAATAAAACCTAAGGGAGGTTTTTCATCCTAGGCTGTGCCTGGCAGCTTCAAAAACATTTTGAAGTTTAAGGTCACCCTGCATGGTATTCTATGAAACAATGAAACTCTACCTGGTCTGAGGCGTAATTTGCTTAAAGGGATACGGCTGTACCATAGCATACAATAATACATTTTTAATGATATAGTATACACATTGAATATTTATCAAAGTTAGGTTGTCTCGATAGGAATTTTTGACTGACATTTTCATTTGAGCCAATTGGCTATTGAATGGCCATGTATAGCAAAATCATAGAATGGTTACAGTATAGAGAAGAAGGCCATTTGGTCCATCATGCCTGCACCGGTTCTCAGAAGGAGCACAATGATTTAGTGCCATTCCCCTGCCTCTTCTTCATACCCCTGCACATTTTTTTTTATGTTCAAGTAATCATTGAATGCCCTCTTGAATGCCTCAATTAAACCTACTCCCATCACACTTCTAGGCAGTGCATTCAAGACCCAGACCAATCGAGTGAAAATGTTTTTTCCAACATCACTTTTGATATGAGAAAGGTGTCCAATACTGAGACTTAGGGAAACACCATTACAAGCCTTCCTCTAGCCCAAAAACTATTAAATAAAACAACTCTGCTTCTTATTCAACCAAATTTGTATCCTTTTGCTACTGTCCTTTATTCCATGAGTTATAACTTTTCTCACAAACTTTTCTTTGTTGTGTGGTACTGCATCAAATGCCTACTGAATTTCATATACACCACATCAACAACATTATCATTATCAACCCTTTCTGCTATTTCTTCGAAAAAAAAGCAAGCTAGTTAAATACAGTTTCCCCTTTAGAAATCCATGCTGGCTTTTTCTAATCAACCCACATCTTTCCATGTGACTACTAATTCTGCCCCGGATAATTGTTTCTAGAAATTAAGCCACCACTGATGCCAAAATGACTTGGCTTGTAATTAGTGGGGCTACCCTTACAATCTTTTTAACAAGGGCAAAACATTTGCATTTCGTCAGTTCAGTGATGCCGCCCTTCAGCCAAGAAGGCTGGAAGATTATGGCCAGTGATTCTGCAGTTCCATTCTCACTCCCTTCAGTATCCTTGGCTGCATCTCATTGGTACTTGTGCTTTGTCAACTTTCAGTATCGACAGTCTATTCAACACTTACTCCTCATCAATTTTGAACCCTCTTGGAGACAGAGTTTCCTTGTCTGACTCAAGGTCATGGCTAGAGTTTTCTCATCCATCACCTTGCTCTGTATAGTATCGACCTCCTTGTTAAAGATAGATCAAAGTACCAATTTAATACCTCAGCCATGCCCACAATCTCCATGTTTAAGTTCCCATTTAGATACCTAATTGGCCCTTTTCCTCCTTTACCACTCTTTTACCATTTAATTCTCAAAGAAAACTTTGGGATTCCCCATTCTGATGGCTGCCAGTCTTTTCTAATAATCTTTCTTCACTTTTCTAATGTGCTTGTTCATCCCCCCTCTAAGCCTTCTATATTCCTCTTGGTTCTCAACTGTATTTTCCTCCTGACACCTGTGATAATCCCACTTTTTCTTCCTTCGCCATCCAATTAATCAGCAGTATGGTTAGTGCTGGCTAAATGCTGCACTCATTTAAAACAACAAACAGCACAACTCCTGCCCTCATTTTGTGTTGCTATCAAATTTAGTCCCCATGGAATTGCTTTTAATTTTAAGAGTGACATGTATCAGTTGTGATTTTATAAATTAATGCACTCATATAATTGATATCTGAAAGGTCAATCTCTGTAAGGTTTACTGGTTTGGATTTGCTGCAATGCCACAATGTTTGGACATACTGAAAGATTTGCAGCGTTGCTCAACTTACATTTGCTAGAAGCTACATTTATTCATATGCAGTGAGCTGTCCTGTGCAAAAAGAAAGAACATACCCAGGCATTTGTGCCTCTTTTGGATTCAACAAAAGCATGGGAATAATCGCATCCTGGTGTATTCTCCATGGCAACGATCAGATCAGAGTCAACTTTCTTATGCAGGATAAATTGTTGCTCTCTAAGTTTGACATTTTTGCATCTGTCCCTGTGCATGCAAGACACAAAGCTCCAATTTTTTCACTCTCTTTTTTCACTAATACTCATCTATTAATGAAAGTTACCTGTTTGACCCTTTCCTCATTACTTATTATCCATTATCTCGCAAATTTCAAACCAAGCATGTATTCTATTCCAGGTGCCTCTATCTTTAACAATCAAAGTACTTGAGTATTATCCTTGCCTTTGCTGGAAATTGCTTTTCTGTCAGAAACCATGACAACATACTAAGTAATTCAGGATGCACTATTCTTTGCAAAACAGCAGTCAATCCGAAAATCAAAGATATTCAAATTATTTTTGATACAAAGTTAGCAGCCTTTGGAAGCTTAGCCAAATAGGGAATAATATTTAATGTTGTGTTACGAGTTGCTTTTGCAATTAAATGATTGCATAAATCAAGGAACACAGTAATTGAGATTCAAAGTCATAAAGCATGCATTTTAAAATGCATTTCTTATATCATGCATTTTCCAAAGTAACATCTGCATATAGGCAATTAAAACACGTCAAATGTATCCTCATGGGTTGCAATCTTTGTAGCTGTTGCCTGGGGAATACTTCATACAGATGCCAAGCTATATATGTTAAATTTATTACTGCCATCCATTCTGATGGTATCATTCTTGTATATCAATCAATATTCAATCTAAATTTTGAAGCCTCTTCGAATATTTTATTTATTACAGCAAACCTGCTTTGGTTTGAAATTTTAGTCTGATGTGCCGGTGGACAAGAAAGGTTGGAGTCAAATAATTTTGTTATAGTCCTGAATTCATAGTGTTTGGGATGTGACGAGACCTATAGTAAACACAATACATTCTCTAAATGTGTTGGATGCAAAATTTACTTCAAAGTTGGGAGATTAGAAACAGGTGGGGAATGGAGGGTAGACAATGGAATGGAGTGCCTGTCACTTTCCAAAACTCTGCTATTCACGCTGCAAGAGGAAAATTAGGGGATGTTCAAAGATGTGTGGGTTAGACGGATTGACCGTACTAAAATTGCCCCATAGTGTCCAGGTATGTGTAGAGTAGGTGGATTAGCTATGGTAAATGTGTAGACTTACAGGAGGAGGGCATGGGTGAGCGATTGGGATGCACATTTGTAGAGTTGGTGCAGACTAGATGAGTGGAAGACCTCCTCTGCACTTTAGAGATTCGATGATGGCCTTCTCATGCAGAAGCCACTTTATACTATTAAGTGACCAATTAAGGGGCATTTAAGGGCTTTTTGCATCACAGCTGATGGAATGCCAGTAGTTTGGGAAACCATCCACTGTGTGCTAATCGATGTTGGCGGAGGTTCCTAATTGGGCACTATGCAGCATGATACTGCTTCTGCCCAAGTATTCTAGTGATTGTCACTGCACCCAAAGGTGCCACCGGGACTGAAGAGCTGCCTGTGCTCTGATTGGCTTGCAGCTATTGGCGCTGGGGCTTCCACTCTTAAAGGAATAGAATCAAAAATGTCAGATACTTAATTGCCTGATGGTCACATAATTAGATGGGGATCTTAAAAAAAAAACTAAGTTGGGACACCGTCATTTGTCAAAATTGAGCTCTGATTGTCAGCAACTTATTTACCAATGTGAGCATCACAGCTGAGCTAGCTCCTGTCTGCCCATGCATATTTCACGGTGAAGAAAAAATGCATTGGCAATAATTATAGCATTTTTGATTTAATTTGATTTTATTACTGTCACATGTATTAGTAATGATGTAAAGATGCCGGCGTTGGATTGGAGTGGTAAGAACTCAGTAAGAATTTAGCAACACCAATTATTAATCCAACCGATTTATTTGATAGTAAAATAGCGAGCTTTCAACACTCCCATGTCTTCATCAGGCAAGTGCAGTGTTCTGGTCTGCAATAGCACACATCAGCACAGACAGTCAGAGATTGCTGATTAGAATGCGAATCCTTACATCTAACCTGCTATTCAAGTGTTAAAGTGGCTAACAATGTGTGTGAAGGGAATCCTGAGCATTGGTTAGAGAATTGTGTATTTTCTCCAGACAGCACAGTAAGTGAGGTTTTTTGCTAACCCAGGCAAGTTACGGGGTTACAGATAGTGTGTCATGAAGCCAAGATCCCTGTTAAGACCGTCCTCATGTGTGCGGAACTTGGCTATCAGTCTCTGCTCAGCGACTCTGCGCTGTCGTGTATCACGAAAGCCCTCTTGAAGAACATTTACCCGCAGGTCGGAGGCCGAATGCCCATGACTGCTGAAGTGTTCGCCCACAGGAAGGGAACTGTTTTGCCTGGTGATTGTTGAGCGATGCTCATTCATCCGCTGTCGTAGTGTCTGCATGGTCTCCCCAATGTACCATGCTTCGGGACATCCTTTCTTGCAACGTATTAGGTAGACAACGTTGGCCGAGTTGCAAGAGTATGTACCGTGCACCTGGTGAATGGTATCCTCACGTTTGATGATGTCGTCCATGTCTATGATCTGGCATGTCTTGCAGAGGTTGCTGTGGCAGGGTTGTGTGGTATTGTGGTCACTGTTCTCCTGAAGGTTGGGTAGTTTGCTGCGAACAATGATCTGTTTGAGGTTGTGCGGTTGTCTGAAAGCAAGAAGTGGGGGGGTGGGGATGGCCCTAGCGAGATGTTCATCGTCATCAATGATATGTTGAAGACTCCGGAGAAGATGTCGTAGCTTCTCCGCTCCGGGGAAGTACTGGACAACAAAGGGTACTCTGTCCACCGTGTCCCGTGTTCGTCTTCTGAGGAGATCAGTGCGGTTTATCGTTGTGGCACGTTGGAACTGTCGATCGATGAGTCGAGCGCCATATCCTGTTCTCACGAGTGCATCCTTCAGTGTCTGGAGGGGTCTGTCACGATCCTCCTCATCTGAGCAAATTCTGTGTATACGGAGGGCTTGTCCATAGGGAATGGCTTCTTTAACGTGTCTAGGGTGGAAGCTGGAGAAGTGGAGCATTGTGAGGTTGTCTGTCGGTTTGCGGTACAGTGAGGTGCTGAGGTGACCGTCCTTGATGGAGATGCGTGTGTCCAAGAATGCAACTGATTCTGGAGAATAGTCCATGGTGAGTCTGATGGTGGGATGGAACTTGTTGATATGTATTAGTATACAGTGAACAGTATTGTTTCTTGCATGCGTTACAGACAAAGCACACTGTTCATAGAGAAGGAGAGTGTGGAAAATGTAGTGTTAAAGTCATAGCTAGAGTGCAGAGAAAGATCAGTTTAATGTAAGGTGGATCCATTCAAAAGTCTGATGTGAGCAGGTAAGAGGCTGTTCTTGAGTCAATTGGTACATGATTTCAGACTTTAGTACCTTTTTCCCGATGGAAGAAGGTGGATGAGAGAATGTCTGGGGTGCGTGAGATTTGTGATTATGTTGGCTGCTTTTCCGAGGCAGCAAGAAGTACAGCCCGTGTCAATGGATGGGAGGCTGGTTTAAGTGATGAATTGTCCTTCATTCACGGCCGTTTGTGTTTCTTGTAATATTGGACAGAGCATGAGCCATGTCAAACTGTGATACAATCATAAAGAATGCTTTCTATGGTCCGTCTGTAGAAGTTGGTAGAAGTTGTAGTGGATATGTCAAATTTCCTTAGTCTCCTGAGAAAGTAGAGGCATTGTTGGGCTTTCTTAACTAAAGCGTCTGCAAGGGGGGACCAGGATAGGTTGTTGGTGATCTGGGTACTTAAATACTTGAAGCTCTCAACCATTTCTATTCTGTCTCCATTAATGTCGATGGGCATACCCTCCATTATGCTTCCTGAAGTTGATGAAGTCAATCGCTTTTGTCGTATTGACATTGAGGGAAAGATTATTGTCACCGCACCAGCTCATCGGTTTCTCTATCACTTCCCTGTACTGTGTCTCATCATTGTATGAGATCTAACCCACAGTGGTGGTGTCAACAGCAAAGCTGAACATTGAATTGGAGGGGAATTTGGCCACACAGTTATAGGTGTAAATGGAGTATAGTAAGATCACAGCTTTGCAGAGCACTACTTGAGGATGATCATGGAGGAGGTATTGTATCCTTATTGACTGTAGTCTGTGGGTTAGAAGTCTAGGATCTAGTTTCAGAGGGCCTAGCCCCAGGCCACGAAGTTTGGAGATAAGTCTCACAGGAAAAAAGTGTGAGCTATAGTGTCAGGTATAGGTGTCTTGTCACAGCTTCATCCAAAGACTTCATATCCATTTCTTTTTCATAATGGAAGTCATTGTTGTTATTTGGGCCAGTGAGTAAACATTTTAAAGAGGTGCTGGATGGATTCCCTGCCACTCACTCCCCCACCACACCTTCATTATCCTGAACCAAATAAAATTGGAAGAGTGTTAAGTTTTCTATTAACATCCTTTGACATCAGTAAACTCCATATTAGTGAGAATTAATCCTAGGATTTTGCTAGTCTCCATGATTCAGTGTCACTCATATTTTTGAAAGCACAGTTGATATATAATTGGGGGTAGCCACAAAAGTGCAATATTTTAAAGTATTTGGTCATCATCTTTAAATTAAGCTATCCATAAAATAGAGACAAGGAGCATAACTCAGTACTCAGAATTTTCAAATTCTAACTTGCTTGCAACCCGAAGTAATATCACTTCTCCAGTACTCTTTGGATACAGAATTACCCCAATAGCACTTTCTCAAGGTCAGCAACGTTTTCAAATAACATGGCAAAAGGTAAACTTTTATTGGTAAAAGTTTATTATTGTCTGAACCACGTATGCTCAATTAAATTTCATATGAATCAAATGTATCCTCTTGTCATTCCGGTTGCACGACAAAATAATATTGAATACACCTAACTGAATTCTTAAACATGCTGTTTTAATAATCAGTGTGAGTGAACACATTAGGAAGGGTTTTTAACAAAATAATGGTGACTTTTTAATATTTAAATTGTCCAGCAATTTGTGATGTGAAAGAGATACACAGTGACTTGCGAAGTGTCACAGACTGCTGGACAATGTATGCTGCTCAACTACTGGCCTTGTGAAATAGCATGTATTTCAAAACATTGTTGCATGTGCATCTTTTTATTAGTGAGTTTTATTTTCCTCCTGAACACACTGCCTCTGGTGTGCAAATTGCTGAAACTGGATAGGTAACTAATTGTTGTTGGGATTTTTAAAATTTAAAAACTCTTATTGTTCCTGTCTGTCTTTTTCTTCCTGATCCAGTATTTTCCTCCTATTCTGATTCCCTTTTTTTTATTTATTATTGAACTCACCCTATTTCCTTCTCTCTTTCTTCGGCATAAGATGTCCTGCTCCAGGAAATTATGAGCTGATAATAAGCCACATCATATTTTTGCTGAGGATTAACAACTTACAACAGGATGAAATGTTAACATAGAAGTCCCATTGTTCAAAGCACTCACCTTGTTTTGGGCTTAAAATATATTGCAATGAATGTTAAAGCTAACTGTTCAAAAATGTAACTTGCTGATCTGACAAAGACCTGCCATTCTGAGTTTTTACTTCTCCCTTATGATTCCACTTATTTTCTTGACTGCTGGAATTTCAAATCAGATTGGAAAATAATCCAGATCTCTCTCTCAAAAAAAACCGACAAAAACTCAATCTGCAAAATACTGAGGATAAGCTGCCCCACAGACAAATCAAGTAGCACCTTGGTTGCAATAACTTTTAAAAAAAACATGTTTCCATCCAGGACAGAATAGTTCATTTGACTCCCTGACACTTTGTCCCAAACTCGTAATCTAGTGTTCCTCTCGCTTTCTCACTCTCAGCGTCAATGGCTGAATATCAGTGCAGGCCAGGATCAGCAGCAACAACTCTCCAAGTTTATTCCAACAGCATTTCCTTTTCTGCAACCTCTACCACATGGGAAGCTGGTGTCAGAGGAACACTTTTTCTTTGAAGTTACACATTAACCTGACGCTTCTTCAGCATCCCTATTTTAATATCCTGGAATTCCTATTCAACACATTTGTTGGAAAACATAAATTTGGCTTTTATAGTGGCTATGAATATGCAGATAATGTTGCAACCAGGTTAGGAGGGGCTAATTGACTTCTCTATTTGTCCTACTCCCAGTTTGGTTAATTTGAATTCAAAAAGGAGGTGATGGTGCCAGCTCAATATACCGACCATATAGCTCAGTGTAAGAAATAAGTCAGTCAGGTCCCTTCAGTTAATAAAGAGTTAGCTCTACTGCTAAAATTCATTCAGGTAGAAAAATGCAGAAATTAACAAAAGATTTAAAATGTGCAAAAAAAGTTTTAAAATGTCCAAGTACCCACTAACACACACACAAAAAAAAGAAACCACCCCTGTTCCCAAAGCATGCAAAAACTAAATAAAACTCTGTTGCGTATCAGACCTTTAAACTTAGGCACATAAAAATTAAAATCATAAAACAAAATAGTCACAGATTGCCCAGATGCTTGTTTGAAGCTGCTGGTACTTGTAATTCTCATTGAAGTAGTCATGGCTGGTTGATTCTCTTTTCTGTTGGAGACAGTGGTACTATTAGGGTAGCATGGTAGCACAGTGGTTGGCACTGCTGCTGCACAGCTCCAGGGACCTGGATTCGATTCCTGGCTTGGGTCACTATCTGTGTGGAGTTTGCACATTCTTCTTGTGTCTGCTTGGGTTTCCACCACATGATCTAGCTTTCTGCCATAATCCAAAGATATGTGGGTTAGGTTGATTGGCCATGCTAAAATTGCCCCTTAGTGACCTGAGATGCATAGGTTAGAGGGATTAGTGGGTAAATATGTGAGGATATGGGGGTAGGGCTTGAGTAGGATTGTAATCAGTGCAGACTCGATGGGTCAGATGGCCTCATTCTGCAATATGGGGTTTCTATGATCCAAATTTCCCTTTTAATGATTCTTAATTTGCAGTAATGAGGTACTCTGGCAGGATTTCAAATCACAAACAGGTCAGCTTTGATGAGAGGTTTCAGAGCAGGCTTTCATTGACATTGTTAGGTCAAATCCAGTATATTTTTATGCAACAGTTGAGTCATGTGACCTTTGTCTTGTTTTGATCTGGGCCTACCTTAGCTACTGTCTCTGAGAGCTCCTTAGATTCAACGGGTGGGAGTTTCCTTCCTCTTCGCTGAGAATTCTGCAATAGAAAGAGGTAATGCACCGCTTGGTGGTGGTGTGATCTTGTGGCCCTTCCGTTGCCAGCAATTGAATAACCCCCTCATCACTGGGAAATCCATTGACAGGAATGCGTTATCAGCAGAACCATAAGATCTCATTGGCACATATTTGGCATCTGTCTCCATAAAGCACCTTGTGTCCTTCATAAGTTCAATATAACAGCTGCTGGAGGCCAATGTCCTTTGCTTAGCAAAAATAGTTCTTTTAAAAAATATACAAAACAATTCACATATCCAGCCAATTATTTTATAAATTAATATTTTGTATAACATATTGCTGTAACAACAGTAAAAAGTATATAAATGGACTTTCATAACTTTTTTTCAGACAAACCTGAGGAGTAGTTTAAAGAACTCCCCTTTAAATTTCTCTCTCTGTTACATTAGATCACTTTGCAAAGTAGAGTCATATTTATTATGACTTAGTCAGTGGAGATTAAGGCTTGATATGCAAGTTATGTAAGTGAATGGGTTTTAAAACTAGGTCTGAGGTCTCTGCTGCATATTATATACACAGGCAAGGGATTAGAATACCTAATTAATTAGTCTCTCACGTGAGTGCTGCCTTTGACATATTAATTTTTCCTAATTTTTTATTTGATCTTGGTTAGTGCCGTTGAGCCAATATTTATTGTCTATCCCTAGTTGCCCTGAGGTCATTAGCATTCAGCAAGGCCATTGGTAGTTTTGTGATATCGCAACAATCCAGAAGCTTTCAGGATTATTTTCTGTTGCCATCCATTAAACTATTTAAATTTAGTTTCATGATATGGTGGGCTTTGAATTCAACCTCTGAGCTGCTAGCCAGCTATTGTCCCTATAGTTTATGCTGTATTCAGTCAATAAAATGTCCTTCCAGCTTGGCTGAAAGTCAGTGAATAAATGTACCATATAATGTGTTGTTTCATCAAACAGACCAGTGGGGGACTCCAGGTTTGATCATTGAACCATACTGAGTGAACTGATCTCATCAGGGACAGCAGTGATGTGCTACAATTGGCCTAAGTGTTTGTGGAGTCGAGAGGGAAAGAAGAGGAAATAGATCACACAGGGTTCCAGTGTGCAATCACTGTCCAGCAATCAATGCTAGAAAGCTTCTATTTTTGGATATTGTGTGGAAACATGTTTTGACCCTGGTGTGATGCTGTCAATGATGATTTAGTAATTCCCTAGCATGCACTGACCTAAAAATAAAGAACAGCTATTCCTGTTAGATACTGTTAACAAGGAAAGTGAGTAGGGTCTCCCACATTCAGAAAGAGGAAATTTTATCACTGTTCACTCCAGCAGGATTTTCCAATCCTGCTGCAGCGAACGGAGGTTTGGCTGGCCACCAAATTCTCCAGCCTGGTTGCAGCAGGAGCATGACATGAATGGCAGGTAAGATCACGCCCAAAGTATTTTAAGAGAAACATAGGTCATATGGAATCACCCAAAACATTCAACACAAGTTATATTTGATAATATTGCATTGAAATCGTAAACATTTTACAATAACCAGGCAATTTGTAATTTAAAATATGAATTTAGTTATCAAAAATTACAGTTACTCTTTTCCAATGCATCCAAAAATAAGTATGTGCCCTATGGAAATGTTGCTGTGAAATACATGCAACAATATGTGGAAATTCACAACATCAACCTATTACTTCAATAGGCAAAGCATTGAAACAATGTACCTGAATAATTTTTCGAATGAAGAAGCTTCAGGTCCTGTTATTTGGAAATCAGTTAAATACATGTTGCTTGTTTATCCCATGCCACATAGCTTCTCAATTCCTACCATACAGAAGTAAGAATTTCTTCTCAGGTTAGAACACACTATTTAGCAGCGTCGACAGAAGCAATGTTACTTGCCTTTTGGAGTTGTGCTTCCTGTTAATAGCTCATGTTGACCTTTACAAACCAGTATGATGTTTTGATAACAAACATCCAAGTGGACAACTATATGCTCCAGGGTGTGGTATTCAGTTCTGTGATTTCAAGCTGTAACACCATGAATCAGTTCTTAACTTGACAAGAACTGAATTAACACTGAGCAGATGTATGCTTTTATTCCCTAGTGGAATCAATTTGAGTAACATGAAAAAAAAATGTACCACAACTCCAAAAATTTTAGAACATTTGCAAATGTGCACAGAAGTGAATATGCATCTGATCTAGTCATTAGCATCAAATGAACTGACATGCTCGTTTCAACCTACTTCATGGGCAGAAGGGGCTGTAACATGTTGCAATTTGTTCAAACATCCACTGACTTTGGCAGGACCATAAAATTCTGCCCCATACCTGTACTTAAAATATTGTCTGTTATAGACCCAATTACATTTCTTTGGCATCTATGCATTTATAGAGGGCGCTTTTGCACCAGCATTTGCAATGAGTGCAAAGACTAACATGGGAACTAAATCTCCTGAGAATCGGAAAATAAGATTCCTGCTGGTGAGGTGTCATTTTCTGATTTTTCCCGGCCCTCCGCCGGTGACATCTTGAAGTTTAATTTTAATAAATTGCAATATTTATAGGACTTCGCTGCCATATGTACCCTGCAGATTTAGAATTCCCTTCATGTTGGCGAGATTTGAAAGAGGTATTTAAAAACATGAAACAGTCAAAGGGGATCCACCAGTATAGTCTCAGGGAAGTGTGAGGGATGAGAAGTGGTGGGGAAACCTGGCACCTTAGGACTGCTACTCAGCACAGCCATGCCGGAGATAGTTCCAAAGGAGGCAACGCCAAGGGTGCCCCACTGGGGAGCTCCATTTGGGGGAGAGTGGTTTCCCCTTTAAGTATGCGGGCAGTCTTGCCCCAGTGCTTTGTGGCAGTGGAAGAAGGAAGGGGATTCCCGGTGTTTGTGTTGAAGGGTTTTCTCTTATCCGTGAGGTAGGGACGTACTTTTGCCGGCTGTATCAGCCCCTTGCCCACTTGCGTGACTGCGGCAAAGATTTCTGCAGCAATTTTTTTCACGAAGCGCTGCAGTATCTGGTGAGAAAAGCTGCTACTTCAGCTGGAGATCTGCGAACTGGATTTCTCGCCAACACTTAGAGAAGGAAATTGGAAATTTTGTCCATAATATCCAACTAATTAAAAAATATGATTTAAAGCAAAAAGGAAAGTATCAATGTGTTTCTGCCAATTCTTATTGTCAAGAACCTTCAGAGTTTTTAAAGCTCTTCACATATTGCTGATATATTATGGCAATAATTTTAGCTTAGATGTAACTACAAGTATTCCAACGATCATGCCATCAGCCCTGAGGGAAGTAATTATGATTTTTGTCTTCGTTTGTATTTTATCACTATCAAAATGTGTTATGTGAGATGGGGACAAGCTGTTGCAGCTAATGACATAGCTTAAGAAGTGAAAGGGCAAGCAGTATTTTTCCTGAAAGATAAAGTTGAGTTCAGAGGTAATCAATGTCTGATGGTGCATGAAAAGTAATACCTGATTCTGTCTAAGCTACACTACATTATTGCACATCTCTTTCCTCCCTGATCAAAGGTTCGAACTGCATCCCATAGGGTGGCAGTAGTTAACACTGCTGCCTCAAGACTACAGGGGATCCAGGTCCGATTCCTGGGTTGAGTCACTGTCTGTGTGGAGTTTGCACGTTCTCCCCATATCTGCTTGAGTTTCCTGTATGTACTCTGGTTTTCTCCCACAATCCAAAGATTGCAGATTAGATGGATTGTCCGTGCTAAATTGCCCCTTAGTGTCCTAAGATTCATAGGTTAGAGGGATTATCGGGTAAATATGTAGGGATATTGGGGTGGGGCCTGGATGTGGTTGTAATTTGTGCAGATTCAGTGAGCCAAATGGCCTCTTTTTGAACTGCAGGGTTTCTATGATACCATAGGGTAAATGCGTGGGGATTATGCAGGTTGGGCCTGTGTGGGATTGTGGTTGATGTAGACTCGATGGGCCTCCTTCTGCGCTTTAGGAATTCTATGGATCTTGCCTTTCAGACTTTCTCTCTCAATCCTGTAACAAACACAATGAGAGATGCATTTTGACCAAATAGGCTGACTTTTTTTTTGCTTCTTCTGTTAATTCGGTATTTTATCGGATAAAGCCCACTTGCAGCATAATTTCTACTGCCACCAGCTACGGGCAGTGATCATCATGAGTGTTCCATGCTTTTGCAATGGCTATCCTGAATTTACAGGTGATGTGTTAAAATGACAGGCACCTGACCATCACCTTAGTTGTTTTATTATCTACCATATGACCAAGGGACAATGACTTTGGTGTGAAATAGAACTTCCTTTGCTGCCTTCACTTTAGCTGGAAGACATTGCAATGTATACCAAATACTTCAGATGATGTCCAGCACAGGGTGGACTTGTCAATTACTGTTAACATTATCTCTCTTTGAACTTTTATGGAACTGGCTCATTGCAAAGAACTACCATTGATACTTGTTGGTTAAGTTAGTCTTTTGGACATTAAAGCATCATTCAGGTGAATGGCCTCTTGTTTAGCAGTGACAGTTGGTTTTCAGTTTTCCAAGAGAAAACAGCTGAAGCAACTCAGCACAGCTTTATTATGAGCAAATCGTATTTAATATATACAAAAGCAACATACTGCAGATGTTGGAAATCCAAAAAAAATTATATTTTATACATCAAATAGTCAGCAGGTCAGGCAGCATCTGTGGAAAGAAACATCCCCAGACATGTGCTTTTTGGCAGGGAGGCAGCCCATCGTTGACTAAGAGCAGGATTTTCTGGTCCCCATGAGCAGAGTTTTCCATTGTTTGCACCACTCATTGCTGTGGGAACCGGATGATCCCGGGGACGGCTGAAAAACCCTGCCCATTGTATCGGTTCAATGACTGACCTGTCATCAGTATCTAAATCTGCACAAATAATCAAGAAGGAAAATAGTATGTCAGCCTTTATTGTAAGGGGGTAGGAGTATAGTAAGCAAGTACAGAAAATATCCTTTCTGGGTATGGCTTGGTATGGCTCCTGCTCTGTACCATAACAGCAAGAAACTACAAAGAGCTGTGAATGTAGCCTGGTCCATCATGCAAACCAGCCTCCCAACCATTGACTCTGTCAACACTTCCAACTGCTTCAGAGAAGCAGCCAGCATAATCAAGAACCCTACACACCCCAGACATTCTCTCTTCCACCTCCTTCTGTTAGGAAAAAGATACAAAGTCTGAGGTCACATACCAACTGCCTCAAGATCAGTTTCTTCCCTGCTGCCGTCAGAATGGACCTACCTTGCATTAAGTTGATCTTTCTCTACACCTTTGCTGTGACTATAACACTACATTTTGCACTCTCCTTTCCTTTTCCCCTATGTACTCTATGAATGGTATTCTTTGTATAGTATTCAAGAAACAATACTTTTCACTGTATACCAATACACGCGACAATAATAATAAATTAAATCAAATCAAAAGTTGTTACAGAATTTGGATGAGACCATATCTGAGGCATTGTATATGGTTTTATTATCTATGCCAAAGCAAGGATGTTTAATGGAGCAGCCACAGATGTTCATTCTTGAGATGGAAGGGTTGATTTATGAGGAGAGATTGGGTAGAATCCATTTGTACTCTGTGAAGCTGAACATAAGAGAAGTGACTTCATTGAGATATATAATTTCTGAAAGAACTTTACAGGGTAAATGTCAAGTGGTTGTGATAGCCTTTGGACAGTGATAGCCTTTTTCCTAGGATGGAGAAAGCTAGCACAAGGGGACACAGCTTTAAATTAAGGGGTATGAGTTATAGGACGGATATCAGAGGTAGGTTCTTTACTCAAAGAGTGATTAGGGAGTGGAATGCCCTGCCTGCAGCTGTTGTAGATGCGCCAAGTTTGGTGGCGTTTAAGAGGTTAATTGATAAGTATATGGAAGAGAAGGGAATGGTTTAGTTTGGAGGGGCATTGCTTTTTATTTTGGTCGGCACAACATCGAAGGCCGAAGGGCCTGTTCTGTGCTGTAATGTTCTATGTTCTATGGTTGCTTTGCTTACTGGGGGAATCTAGCACAGAGGTACAGTTTTAAGAGGTTAATCAAATAGGATTAAGATGAGGAGAAATTTCTTCCATCAGCGAGCAGGTTGTCTCTACCCCAGAGGGTTGTCGATGTTCAGCTGTTGAGTATAGTCAAAGCTGAGATTGATAGATATTTGGACACTAAGTAAATCAAGATTTAGGGCTCAGGTAGGATCTTGGTCAAAGATCAGCTTTATTAAACCTTAATGAATAATGGACCACAATTGAGAGGCCATGCGGAATACTCCTATTCATTATGCTTCTAATAGACTTCAGAAAGACACAGACAGACTGGTGGAATGGGTGGAAAAAAGGCGAATGAAATTCAATACAGTAAAGTGTGAAATTAGATAATTTGATAGGAAGAGTAAGGAGAGATAATAAAAGCTAAGCTGTACAGCTTTAAAGGTGAACAAGAGCAGAGATATTGAGAGATGTTTGTGTACAGATCTGAGAAGCTGGCATGAAATGTTAAATCAATTGATAATCCCAGGCTTTATAAATAGAGGCATTGAGTATAAAAGGCAGGTAATTAAGTTGGACTAATATAAAACTCCAGCCCAATTGAAAGATTGTGTTCAATTCTCGGCACCCTACTTCAGGAGGGCCAGGAAGGCCATGGGGAGAGTACAGAAATAATTTATAAAAATGGTTACTGTGATGAGGAATTGCAATTATGTGAAAATACTGCAGAAGCTTGCGTTGTTCCCTTTGGAGGAGATTTGATATGTTTAAAATCATTAAGGATTTAGAGAGAACATGTAAAGGGAAATTGACTGAAAGCTAGACCTCACAGACTTACGGTGATTGGCAAAAAAAACGAGATAATAGGAGATACAGACTCAATAGAATGGATGCCTGTGCTGCGTTATATAATTATTCTGTATTTCTGGAAATCTGGGAACATTTACAGAAGTCTTTAAAACTGAAAGTTAATTTGTTGGTTAGTATTCACAATCAGAGAGTTTGCACATACACAATGCGCACTGGGTGGTCTGAATAGGTCTTTTTCATTCAATTTTTCTTATATTCTTGGAACTGGCAAGCTCATGCATTGCTTGAGATTACTGCATCAGAGATGCTCCAGTGAGCATATTTGAGGAACATGTAGTTCTTTCTTTTCAAAACAGAAAAGAAAGAACTAATCGGTATTTCAAAAAAAGTCAAATGCATACAATAAAATAGCTGCCTTCAGATGTTAGAAACCTGTGAAGTTGATAAATCAGGTACTTTGCATCAACAGGAGAGAACAAAATATAATTTTGCTTGGTCATTACAGTTTTGTGAGCAGCACCAAATGAGCACTTTCCATGTTTGTGCTTCAGTTTACAAAATTAATGTCTGCACTCAGAAAGGTTTGCAAATACACAGCTGCATTTGAATGTATCATTTTGGTACTCAGAAAATCTCTGAGAGATCTATTCAAAAATAAATTAGAAATGCTAAAGATCAACATGGCAGTTCTGCAAATTATTTTGTCAAAGTTTGTTGAATAATACAAAGATACCAACATGCAAAATGTCCGTGTCTGAAGTGTCACAACTCTCCTTTGTTCCACATATTTGTGAGTTAATTACATATTTCTGAATTAACAAAATGGTTCAACATTTTATACAAATGTAAGTAAACAGTCGTATGTTAATTTTATTTTTATAATAAAGAATTTTGAAAACTATCAGTAAATTCTGTGCTGACAAATATGGATTAGGAGAGTGAGTTTTTCTCCTTGTACAGGTGTGGATCTTGCATTTGAGCACATGATTGGAGGTTACGGATGCTGGTATAATTACACATTTTGATAGGGCATTGCCTTCAAAAGAGAAAGCAGAATACTTAAAGTACCATACGAGATCACAAAATAAATACTGATGAAGAAACCATTTTTAGACAGCCCATCTAGAAAGACTTTGGTGGCCAACCCACTGGGACACCAGTCTGTTTCATAAATAATTTCATGTTCTTTTCTCTCTACTATCCTTTCTGGAAGTCCATCTCAGTGTTTAATCATACTTTTCTCCGCAGAGTATTCGACATAGCAATGCAAGTTGCTGCTATATTGTTTATGCACCAAAGCGCTTGTAACCACATCTAAATTTCCCTTGGCTTGCATTGTCATTTTCTCAAGCTTTGCTTGAGCAGAACTCTGGCTGCCCTGTAATTGAGATAAACAGACCCATCAGAGAGAGATTAAGAGTTACAGAGAATCATCTGCAAATTCATATGTAGTTGAGTCTAAAGATCATATGTGAACAAATTCTTCTACTTTTTTCTTCGTCTTCCTTTCGTCCTCTTCCTTCTCCCAAGTTCCTTCGTTGATCATCCTTCTCCAAGTCCTCCTGTCATTCACCCATTCTTCTTCCAATTCTATTGTATTTAAGCCTCTCATCACCACATCTTTCCATCTGGTCTTGCATCTACCTCTCCTTCTTTTCTCTGTCAGTTGCCTCATGACACTTTCTCCCTCTCTCCATAACAGGTGACAGACTTCACCAATTAAATCTCTTCTTAGCTACTTTTGTCAATGCAACTTCAACTTCACTGACCCCTGATCTTGTTCTTACTCATCACACCACACGTACATCTTGGCATCTGCATCTCATTCGCATCCTATCATTGTTCGTCTTCTTTATTTTGTCCAAATTTCTGCACTATAAAACAAGGCCAGTCTCACAACTCTCTTATAGCTTCTTCCTTTCAGTTTCAGAGATGGTTTTCAATCATGTTACACTTCACTGAACTTTTTTCCAAATTACTTCAACCTAAGCTAATCTGTTGATGGATTTCCATGTCCATCTTCTGCAGTCACTAATTTCAGTTTCTTGAAACTATTCAAATTCTTCAAAGTTTTCGCTCATAATTTTTCTCTGGGCTTGGGAAAAACTTGATCAAAAGGAATTTTGTGGCATGTAAACTGCACACCTGATCCATATGTGACTTCACACGCCATTGTTGCCATTCCATGCAGGGATCCGGTGTGCAATGCTGTTTATGAGCCATGAAACTATGCAGAAAGGGTATAACTATAGAAGTGGGTTTCTTAGAATTCCCACCTTGATTCTCCAATACTGTATCCCAATTCCTACAGTATTTGTAGGTCCCTAAAATCTCATTCCTCACTCCCTACCCATCCTATGCCAGCCAAGTCCCCAATGCAACCTCATACCACCCCAAACACATGCCTCCTCCATTCCCCCTCATATTACCCATGCCATCACTCTGCCTTTCATGTGTTTTCCATTGCCACTTACCAATGTGGACAATCTACAATTCTCAGATTCTATGCAATATTAATGGATACTATTTTTCACACTTTGGGCAAAAATCCACTAAAAATCCACTCCTCATCATTGATAAAGAAAGAAAAACACATTCTGGCATGGAAAAAAGTCTTGTAACAGTTATCATATTAAATTGTATCAACAGACCAAGAAACCACATTAAAGGCACAATCTGTTACAACAACTCCTTGAAGCTGTCATTCCTTCTCAGATGATTAGTCCTGTGTTGCAATGCATTAGAACTTGAACCTCAGCCTAGAGTTGAGAATGTCCTGTGCTGCCTAAACAATAGACTGTTTTCTGGGGGAAAAAGATCATGTGCTCATTTCATTCTCAAAGCAGTGTGCCTGTTAATTAATACAGGGAAGCAGATGGTTAGTCTTTTTTCAAGTGTCAAAACCAAGTTTTTCTTTTAACAACCAGTCATTGAAATCACAGTAGAAAAGATGACTTATCAAGTTGATAGGATATTTTGTAGAATTTTTTGTAACTTCAGGTTGCCTTTTCCATTGCAAAATCATTATAATGCTTGTGAACAAATACACAAGGCTGGTCAATAAAGAAGCAATTTAGCTTTCAAAGACAGATCCTTATGATGACTCACTGCATCATAAACATATCAACTTTACAGTATGGCATCCAATCATGACATTTGAAGGAGTTAAAACAACTTGCACATACCTTTTCAAAATGTTCCAGACTCCTCAGATACCTTCCATTTTCTTCACAGATTCTCACATCTGACCCGTTATAAATGGGCTGCCAATACCCTGAATTAACAGATGAAAATGGTGTATGGGAGGATATTCAATTGTCATCCCCCCATTTTAAATGAGGAACCTGATCTTAGTGGATGTGCATTTTGACCCCATGCATTCTTGACTGTAAATCAGCCCAGAAGAAAATGCTGTGTCATTAGAAATGTGGAGGAAAATCAAATTTCCTCTAAATAATAGTGGCCACTTGCACATCATAACATGTCCCAAAATTCTGACCAAGATACCCAGCCCTGATCCTCTTCCCAACTCACAAACTGATAGTCCATATATTAGCTTTTTTTTCTACTGATTTTGATCCTCTCGTCTTGCAGCTCTGTTCTCCAGTTCTAAAGATCCTCAGTTGTGCTGACATCATTCTCACCATGTAACTCAATGTTATCTGTAAACATCATTGACCATGGCACTCCCTGTCTCACTTCTTCAGTTAGAACGCTCATGCCAATTATGGAAAGGAAGAAGCTCATTGCCAATCTTTACTGCAATCCAATCCACGTGACCCATGTAAAAAATTTTAGTTGTCGATCCTAAACTAAATGTCTGCATGTTAGTTACTCTGTGGGTTGAAGTTTCATGGTTCTTCAGAGGAGGAGTTTAAGACAGGACTGTGAACAAAATTGGCTCGATGAAACGTTCTGTCTCTGGGCAATCTTGCCAGCAATAGATTAAGCACAGCAGAGGCTACCTGACAAACAGAGGCAGGTAGCCAATTAGATCCATTTTTGGGCCAATTGGAAGAGATGTTGCTAGCATTGGGATCTTCTTGACTGTAACTGAACACTTCCCGCATCGAGCCTGAAACCTGGAACTGAATTGGAAGCAGCCTCCGTTGACAGGGTTGGGGAAACAAGCACTATGGGTCTGATTTTTACCATTGCGCTGTGCCCATTTTCGGGCACGTAAACTTTGTAAAGTCGGGTGATCGGCACCCACGTCCGCACAGGTGCCCACTTTACCAAAGCCCAAAAATGGCCACAATCCGTACCGCACCCAAAATGGGGGCAATGGAAACTTAAATGCATTTGCCTGCATTTAAGTTGAATTAATTAACTGCCTGCCCAACTTTACCAGCACTTCCCCCTTTATCATCGTGTTCGCCCATCCACATTCGGCGTGAAACAGACATGCTCGGCAAAGGTCTGTTTCAGGCACTCCAGCTTCTGAAGAGATAAGTTCAGAACTTCCAATGGCTCTCTGACTCAGATCAGTGGGGAAGTGGTGGGAGGGAGGCGGTCCGGATCTTTCTCTATTGAAGGGGGATTGGAAGGATGGAGACCCGATCATTCACTGGTGAAGAGGGGGAAGTGGGTGGAGGGACAGTCAGATGTATCTCTGGTGGGGAGGAAAGAAGAGGGAAGCAGATCAGATGTTAGTTACTCTGTGGGTTGGGGAAGAATGGAGGCCTGATCACTCTCTCTTGGGGTGGAGGGAAGAGACCAAATGGTTTGTTGGCAGGGGAGGAAGAGGGAGGCCAGATTGCTGTTTGATGGGTGTTGCTGGAGACGGGGAGTTGTGGGGGTGGGGGAAGGGGTTGGGGGGTGTGGGGGGCAGCAGGGGAGGGGAGTTGCAGAGAGAGGACCGATCATTCTCTGGTGGGCAGAGAGAGGAGACCAGAAAGTTGCTGGTGGGGGAGGAGGAGGGAGGCCAGATCGCTCTCTGATGGGGTGTGGAGGCGGGGAGTTGGGGGTGGGGGAGGTTGTGTGGGGGGCAGCAGGGGAGGGGAGTTGCAGAGGGAGACCCAATCATTCTCTGGTGGGGAGAGGAGGAGACCAGAAGGTTTGCTGGTGGGGGAGGAGGAAGGAAGCCAGATCGTTCTCTGAGGGGCTGGAGGTGGGTAGTGTTGGGGGTGGGGGAAAGGGTGGAGGGATCAGATAGGAGGCAGCAGGGGAGGGGAGTTGCAGAGGAAGGCCTGATCATTCTCTGGTGGGAGGGTAGGGAGGCCAGATGGATTACTGATGGGGGAAAGGCAGGAAGGATTGCTGTCACTCTGCAGACGATCAGTTGGGGGTAAGGGAGGCAGAGGATTGCGATTGGTCTGCCAGTTGGGGAGTGAGTAGATAAGGTGAACAATTACCTTGTGGGGATGGGGTGATGTCTGAGGCGGCCATCGCTCCCCCTTTTTGCTCCCAAGAGCAATGTGACAGGGTTGCGTTTTTTTCAGTTTTTTTTCACTGTTCATATGCAGTTCAAAGCTCTGATTGGAGCTGCAACATTTCAGGCATGATAAGCCCTGCCCACTGTGTGATTCAGACTTAGGATATTTTTTCAGGCTAAGTGTATTATGGGGGTGCCTGAGAGCAGTTTTTTAAGTTGGATCGGAACTGCGCCCAGACACAGCACTGAGAATCAAAATGGTAAAATAAAGCCCTATGACCCCATCGTCTCACATGGACTCACTGGGACGTGATAGCGTCAGTTCATCCTGTGGTGAATTTGACGGCTGTAGCCTTGAGGAATTTTTAACTTTTTACAATCCTGAAAGGAGTATCTCCATTTTGAGGTAGGCTTGGGATCTCCTGCTTGCTCCCACTGTACCCACCTCTCCTGCTGGCTGGACATCACAATGGCTCTTCTGATTGGCTGTCCCTCTACACTGGCCTACCTGTCATCCTTACTCAGGATGATTTGAAGACAGTTTTGTAGTTTAATTCCTCTGAAAAGATTGTCTTTAATCCTTTTCAAATTTTGAATTCTTCCCATAAAATCTCGACTACCTGCTTAGCTCTTATAGTATTCTGTCTCAATATTGAAGTGAATTCATCCTTAATGACTAAGGCTGTCTATCATTTTCCTCATCTTTCATGTAGACCTTATAACCTGGTTTGCAGTCCTGACAATCTAGCAGCGATGCTTTAGTATTCAGTACCATGCTATGGCCCCCAAGTTGATTTTGTTTCTACAGTTCATTCAGCTTGTTCCTTATACTGCATGCTTATTTGGGTCACATTCTAACCCAACCTTCTGCTGTAATGTTTTATTCATACAATTCACATTATTCTCTCTCAGTTAAATTACTTTATAGGTTTTGACTTTGCATAAAGCACCTAAAGCACAATTTCTGACTTGTACCACATTCCTTCCCCTTATATTTGTTTCTGAACTATTCTTTAGACTAGCTTTTCCAACTAAACCCTTCTTCCCACCCTTCACAAGTTCCAAGTTTAAAGTTCTGAAGATTGTCCTCTTTATTCTTTTCACCAGAACCCTGGTTCCAGCCCAGCTCAATAGTATTGAGTACTTCTGTCACAATGCTGTGAAGTTTCTTCAATCTGGTCCAGGCAGCAAATGCTATTTCACATGTTAGTATGGCTCTTCTTATGTGCCTGCCCATGAGAGCATGGGATCCACCCTTGAGTCCTGAGCCAGGTGGTCAGCAGCTACCTTTGTCTATCCTCTGGTCTCTAATGACTAAAATCTTGATGGAGTGGCACTGAATAAAGGGATCATGACAGCTGCCAGGATACTGGGCATTGACCTGCACGATGCACTGAATTTTATCACACCAGCTGCATATTAGGTGATTGGAGACATTTGAAACACTGTGGCAATCTGTGATTCTGAGCTGTAGAATAAGGAAAATGTTTTAATGTCTTTAAAATGTCTATAGAATTTGTAATTGTTGTGAACAGTGTTCACAAAGGGCTTTTGCATGAATTGTCAAGGGATCAATTGTAATTAACTTGGATAATAAAATATATTGGTCCATGTGATCTGCTGCCCCTTGATCTGGAAACAGCACCAACAAGAAAGAATTTTAAAAATAAGCTATTAGACTGACAGAGTTGCATGCAGAGGAGCTGGAGTGTGAAGACACAGATACAGACACAAAGAGGAGGTGGACACAGGGAAAGGAACACCAAATTCTTGTGAAAAGAAGCATGTCTTTACAGGATTTTGTGTCAGCAATTCAGATTGGGATCTTCCTGACTGTAACTGAGCCCCAGAGAACAATTGTTCTGTTTTCAGGAAAGGTAGGAAATCTCATAACACCAGGTTAAAGTCCAACAGGTTTATTTGGTAGCAAACGCCGTGGTGTAACCTGGTGTTGTGAGACTCCTTACTGTTTACCCCAGTCCAACGCCGGCATCTCCACATCATGTCAGAAAAGGATAAAGGAGCTTTTAAAAGCACTGTGCAAATTGGCTAAGTGCGTCCAAATCTGTGGAAATAGCTCAATATAGTTTTCCCAGAAGTGACTGGATCATTAAACTCAGTATTATTGGCTGGTTTATTGAAATGGAACTCTGGAAAACTTATGCCCTCAGCATTGACATGATCTGAGGGAGAGTTTATAGAAATGTCCATTGTTGATCATAATATATATGCAACTCAGAGATGAAAACTGTTGTGAAACAAGATTCCTGGCTTATCTTGAATGAATGAAAAATAGCATATTATGAAGCTATCTAGCTACGTAATGTCATTCATGAACACGATGCTTGTGTTTGTGTAAGAGATATCTGTTGTATTGACTGTTGTAAGTGAAATTTGCCTTTTAATTTGAACAATCATTTGCTTGTGAATTCATGTTTAATTTGCATTGGTTCTGAATCATGCTAAAGTAAAAGCTACAAAAGGTGTAATCTTGCTGGCAGTTTCTTCATTTAGTGGTCGTTTAGTAAACTTAGTTACTTTGATTTATGGCTTCCCCACAGGGTTTGTAACAGAATTCTCTGAATTTATATGTGGCAACCACAAAGTGATGCCCTCTGCACCCTGGAAACACCTGTTATCCTGACAAAGCCACTCCACCTGTTTCCCCCTGGGAGAAAAGGCAATGTATTCCCTTCTTTTTGCATGCAGAATATCAATGAGCTCCCTTACACAGCAGTGGACAACAAACTGTCGGCACCTGCATCAACCTGGAAGGGTGCAGAAGTTCATAGCCACAGTCACCTTTACAGCCACTTACAATTCCATCCTCGCTCTGTGCAGAGACTGCTGGTCTGCTTGCAGCAGGTGGCAGTTTTCATTGGCACCTCCTGAATGAAGTAGAAGTGTTGGTGCACATTGTTTCTATCTGAGTCTGAGGAAGGGTAATTCCTACGTATGGACCTTAACCTATCATTGGGAGCCTGCATCCCCTTACCCCTCCTTACTCCTTGAGCAGCTTGTCATCCTCTTGTGATGCCCTGGTCATTCTCTCATTGTTGAGCATATCAGGAAAACTAAATCACCTTTGACTGGAGAAATTGGTTCTGAGCGGAACCCTAGAAGCGATGGCCACTGTCTTTGCCACTCCATGTTGATTTTAGCAACTTCAAGTTTAGCACTACAAATGTCCTAACATTTTAACTAATTTAGCAACAGCTAGTAGAAATCAGTGAGTAACTAACCTGAAAGTAGTTGATGATCTCTTTAAATAATGCTGATCCTGTCCTTTCTGCTGTTGAATGCATGTTTGTTTTCTTCGGAAGTCTTAAGAAGGGGTGTTAGTAGGAGCATTTAGTTGGAAAATGGCACTGCCTGAGTCGAATTAGCAGGGCAAACCGACTGACACCACACTGTAGCACATTGTTCGCACTGCTGCTTCACACCACCAGAGTTTGATTCTGGCTTGAGTCACTGTCTGTCTGAGTTTGAACATTCTCCCCAGGTCTGCATGGGTTTCTCTGGATGCTTTGGTTTCCTCCCACATTCTGAAAGTCGTGCCGGTTAGGTGCATTGACCTGAACAGACACTAGCGTGGAGACTAGGGGAATTTCACAGTAATGTCATTGCAGTGTTAATGTAAGCCTTACTTGTGACTAATAAATAAATAATAAACTGTCTATTCTTTGTGCCCTCACCACAAGACATAACACCTGTGCGAACAACCTTACCAAGATAGTGTCTGACATGATTACACCAGAAGTATGCCTTCAGTATGGACAACATTTTGCACCCAAAATAGCAACAGTAGCTCTGGAAATGGCACAACTAAACTGTGCAGCAAATATTTCCAACATTAAGCCTCAAAATTCTCCTCTGTTTGTTCTATTCTTCTTAATAATTATTTAGAGTGCTCAGTATTCTCAAACATTTTATATAAATGCAATGGCTGAAATTGTTTCCCAAATTGCAGGAAGTAATGTGGAAAGAAGAAAATTCATTAATATTTATGATTGATTTGTGTTTCTGATGTGCTTGTTGATGTGCTTATCAGGGAGAAAAGACTTTGATAGTAATGGTTGGCCACTCTAGTGAAGGAATCAATAAGCAGTGCAAGATTCATGTTTCTGGCTAGTTTTTCTTTTGACCTTGAATGGGAATAAGAACATTTGCTTTTGGATTGTTATTCAAGAGTATAATTAATCCTGTAAGGATTGAGTCAATGTGATAGTTAAATTAACATTACAATCAAATCCTTTCTCCACTTTAAGGAGACAGACTTGACAGCAAAGCCACTTCTTTTTTGCTGTTCATTGATGTTCCCACTTTGTAGATTATCTACTCCACCATTTTCTTTCATGAATAACTTATGGCGAAAGTGAGTAAATAACAAGATTTCTGAGGACTGCTTGCAAATATTTTCTGAAAATCTTGTGCGATATAATTGATGCTTTCAAAAAATCAACATTTGGTGTCAAGGGGAATTTATTAGAAGCCCTTATTTTTCCAGGCTCTGGGCATGTGTTCACATCTTAACTGCAGGGCCTGCACAAGCTGATTAGGTGGTTTAAATGCTGCAGTTGTGCAGCGTAAACAGAGCATGAATCCACAATTAGAATACGACCTGACACTGAATTGAAGAAATATAAGATTCCCTGGCACAGTGAATATCAGTCTGCTTCCATTCACTTTTTGTGACTTGGAATTTACATTTCACATGTTTATCATTGCTTCAAAGCTGAAATTTGGTTACACTGAGAGAAAATTTGTCATTTAAATTCCAGAAGCTTCAAATTACACGTGGTTTTAAATAGGGGCCTGTGTAACTAATCAGGTTAAATTATACGTCCTTTATGAGCTGAATTGGATTTTTAGCAGAGGAAATAGTTCAGGGGTTACAGCATACCTACAAAATTTCTGGTTTTCAGCTTTCAATTAGATAAGAGGGGAAAATATATACTTTTTGGAGGGAAAGACGTGTTCTGGTGCACCATAGAGGCTGTCAAGGGATTTATGCCATAGGGAGGGGGTGGGGCCAAAAGGCCAGCATCAGCATGCTGAGGGCAGCAATGTGCATGCACTTATCCACCAGTATACTGGGAGATCAGTTGACTTCCACCCCCACTCTTGGTCAGACCGGGCCTCCGATCACCAACCCTACCACCAGCCCTAACCACCCAATGTAGAGTTCCCCCATTTCCTCCTCTCCTCTCCCCCACCCCCCCACCCACAACCCAGGTCTGGCTCTGCCCACATCTGGTTACCCCCCCCCCCCATGGCACTGCTGGGTGATGACAAGGTACCGAATGAGCTATACCAGGATGTCAGGCTGAGAGTGCGAGGCTGGCAGTGCCTGAGGAACACCACCTGCCCCCAGCCCTTGTACCCCCCCCCCTCACCACTCCCCGTGGGGGCCTCAATGGCTTCCAGCCCCACCTCATTGATGAGGACCATACGTGATCGCCATAGGTGTGGATCTCCACTGGCGAGGTCCTTCACTCGAGCAGAGCAGCAGGCCCAGAAAATCGTGCCTTATATGTCCAATGTATTTTTGTTTGAAATTTGCAGTTGAGACAAATAATCTAAAGGTCAGGATATAGCTTCAAACCCACTGCATGTTCTGCAGTGCTGGGAGACTGCCCGCCATTTGCCTACATTGGGATTCTCAGCCTACCATTGCCAACAGGGTTTCCTGAAGAATGTACTCCTCGCTGCTCTGAAACCTCATGGCAGGGAGGTAGCAGGACTAGAAATTCCCGCAGGCATGAACAACCTAAATAATTCAAGTCTAAATAACTGATTTTTCTCAAATATCAGCAGCCAGACTTTCAGTACCCTGATAATTAAAGTAAACAGTTAGATTAAAGTAGCAACGGTAGCAATTGAAGCAATGAATGTAAATCACTGAGTGTAGAGCAGTAAAAACAACTTGAACAGGTGTAGATTGAGAAAGGTGAAACCTTTCGAGAAAACTGGAACATATAATCAATGTTGGAACTACCGTTATTATTCACTGCGTTAAGGGAAGTGTCAAATGTTTGCTGAAAGAGATTAATTGAGAAGAGCATTGTCTAATTTATTTACAATGCATCATTTGTGTGTAATGCTAATGTGCTGCAACATTGAACTGCCTGCAACCTTTGACATTAACTCCACTCTGTCAAGCAGCTGCATGTCATTGGCTTTGCCTGATTTCATTCTTATTTATTGTGACAGAGCTAAAGAATCATCCATACGCACTATTTGTACGTATACTCTGATGGCACCCAGCTGTACCTCTCCACTCTCTCTTGCCCCTTTAGCTGTCCTGAACTGTCACACGGCTTGCTTTCCAACGTCCAGAAGTGGATCAGCAAAAATTTAGCTAAATATTGGAAAGATCAAAGCCATTGGATTCAGATCCCATCACAATTTATAACTCTATCCCTTTTCTGGACAAATATGTTAGTATGTACCGACTGGGTAAATATTTGCAACTTCACATCCAAAGATGTGCCAGTTAGGTGGATTGGTCCTATTAACTTGTGTCTTATTATCAGTGAGGTTAGCAGGGTTAACACGTGGGTCTACAGGAATAGAGCCTGGGTGGGATTGTTGTTGGTGCAGACTTAATGGCCAAATAGCCTCCTTCTGTACTGTAGGATTCTATGATTTTTTTTATTCCTTCATGGGACATGGACGTCGCTGGCTAGGCTAGCATTTATTGCCCATTCTTATTTGCCCTTGCAAAGCTGGTAGTGAGCTGCTGCTTTGAATGGCTGCAGTCCACATGCTGTAGCGGGTTGACCACTATGCGGTTAGGGAGGGAATTCCAGGATTTTGATCCAGCGATTGCCGAGGAACAGTAATATATTTCCAAGTTAGGATGGTGAGTGGCTTGGAGGAGAACTTGCAGGTGATGCTGGTCCTTCTTGTACATAATGCTGAGCCTATCTGTGAGATAAACACTGTGGCAAAACTAATGGAGGAGCAGAACAAGTTGGGGAGTAAAGTCTAGATTTCCAAGTTTAACTAAGCAGCTACAGAAACCAGCTTTTCAAGTTACAATGTAATAATAGGGAGCACTTTTAGCCTCACAATTATTTCTGATGCAAAATCTGCTCAATGTATGTATGTTTAAATTGTGAAATCAAAGATTTTAGTGCTTACATGTTGGAGGAAAAAAGTTCCAACCCTTGAGGTTTATTCATATTTAATTTTATTCTGGGAATCTCGATGCAATGAATCAACGATGCAGAGAAAGAACTTCTCACGTAATACTGCAAAGGTGGAGCATTTTTCACAAGCAACACTTTTCTTTTGAATTGGTGGATTCTCCCAGCCCACATGGCATTGGAATTTTAGTAGACAGGTTGCGGAGAATGTGAAATGCAATTGGTGGTCCGACTTTTAGACCAATGCGGCTGGAGAATTCCACCTGTACATTTCTAAATTACATGAAAAAATGTAAGTTTGTAAGTATACATTCCAACATTAAAAGTATGCACAGCAATCACAAACATAAGAATTCTTAAGATTAAAGGCAGAGAGGATTTGACAGTTTATTTTTTCACAAATGTTGACCATTGTGTGAACTACTATACAAAAGGTTGCAGCCCTTTGGCCTACTTTCACCATTCTGAGCTGGTGCAACATGAAGCCCCACAAACCAAAAAGCCTAAAACATTAGAGATAAAACTGGAAGAATAAAATGAGGGACTAGATTCCACTAACTTGCACTGGTATTTTCTTTAAGCGTATTTTATCCACAATTGGCCAAAACATTGCAAATGAATTCTAAATGCATATTATGTTCAATGCAAATTGAGTTTCTAAGCTTATGTGTAATTTTTTAAAAAATATACTCTGTGCCAACTGTGCCTCCGAAACTGACCATGCCCTGAGCATGAATAATGGGCATTGAACACTTAATTAGTTGTACTAATTTCCAGGTCTGAAAGACATGTTAGTTAGATGCATTGGCTATACTAAATCTTTCTTCAGTGTTGATGAACAGGCACCGGAGTGTGGCAACTAGGAGATTTTCACAGTAACTTCATTGTAGTGTTGATATAAGCCTACTTGTGACAATAATAAACTTTGTTTTTACTCCAGAAGGCTCTGAAATTAGACATTTTTTTCTAGGCAGAAAGAAATGCAAAATAATTTTCTTGGCAAAAAGATTTTAAATCATAGAAGGTTGCAGCACAGGAAGAGGCCATTCAACTGATGATGCGTACCCATTTTGCGCAAGAGCAATGTAGCTCATCTCATTCTCTCATTCCTTCACCATAACCCTGCAATTCTTTTCTTATCATTTGCTTATCCAATTCCCTTTTGAAAACCACAATTTAATCTTCCTCCGCCACCCTCTCAGGGCAATGCACGCCAGATCCTAACTTGCTGTTAAGTAAATATATATTTATTTATAACTTATATATTTTTTAAAAGATTACTAAGGAATTGACTACTGAATATCATTGCAATTGGTAAATAGTTCTATCTTGTTTATATTAATGCATTTTCTGTTATTCAAAATCAGGTTTCTCACAGTTTGTATGTTCTCTTGTGTCTGCGTGGGTTTCCTCCGGGTGTTCCCATTTCCTCACGCAGTCCAAAGATGTGCAGATTAAGTGGATTGGCCATGCTAAATTGCCCCTTAGTGTCCCAAGATGTGTAGATTAGGTGAATTAGCAGGGTAAACGTGGTTACAGGGATAGGGTGGGGGAGGTGAGCCTGGGTATAATGCTCTGTCAAAAAGTTGGTGCAGGCTTAATGGTCCAAATGATCTTCTTCTGCACTGCGGGGATTCTTTGATTCTATGACTATTATCAGAAAATTGCAATGTTATAGTTTTAAAAAAATAAAGGCCCCGATTCTCCCATTCTGCTGCGCTACTTTTTTTAGCGCAGTGGACCCAGAAGATTCTCATGTCAGCCGGTTCGTGGGGTTCATTCATGCCCCACCATGATAACGTCTCGCAGATTTGTGACAGCGTCAGTTCCGTGCTGGAGACACCAAGAATGTTTAAGTGGTCATTTAAGTATAATTTAAATTTCAGTAGTAGGCCTGGACCATTATCATCCCCAATGCTGATCCCCCCACTCCCTCCCGCCAGAGTGGCTCACTCCAGTGGGATGATTACAGTAGTTCCCTACTAACAGGGAGCTGGTAGCCTGACCTCGCTGGAATGAAAGGGGTGGGCAATTGGGGCCCCCTAAAGGTCAGGCAGTGGGGGTTGAGTGTCCCCATTGGTGCCCTGTGCCAGCCTAGACCCCCTGGTATCACTCAAAGGGGAAGTGCCAATTCCCAAAGGGTACTTTAGCACTGCTTATTGGACATAGGCAGAGCCAAGAAGAGATGAGACCTTTAGGGGATGGGGCTTAGGGGAGGTGTGGCCTGGTAGACCAATTGATGCAAGTGGGGAGATCCCTCTGCACTTTGCCGACAGATCCCTCCCCCCTGCTCCAAACCAGAAAATTATAAGGCTTCACTCCCTTCCCCCCTCCCCATAGGAAAATGATCTGACCTCACTGACCCACCCTCCCCCACTTCCACCACCAACCTCCCCCCAGAGAATGCTCTCAGAAACCCCCCTCCACCCCGAGAAAATGATCTGGCCTCCCTCCCTCCCACCCGCCCACCCCTGAGGTACACCTGACCTGCCTCCTCCGCCCTCCCCATCCTTTCACCAGACGACGATCTGCCCTCCTCCTGCCCCCCTCAACCAGACAACAATCAGACTTCCCTTCTCCCCACTCCGCACCCCCACCATCGTCACTAATCTGAGTCAGAGAGCTGTTGTAAGCCTCTTCAGCAGCTGGAGTGCCTAAAACAAAGTTTTATTCAGCATGTCCATTTCAGTGCAATTCCAGATTGGTGAACACGATGGTAAAGGGGGAATTCTCTTAAAATTGGGCGGGCAGTTCACTAATTCAATTTAAATGCATGCAAATATATTTAAATCGCTGTTGTGTCCGTTTTAGGCACGAATTGGATCATGGCCATTCCCGGGTCTCGGTAAAGTGGCCATCTGCACTGATGAGAGCACAGATTACGTTAATGGCTTCACACCCGACTTTACCATGTTTTGCCACACTGGTAAAATTGGGCCCTTAGGGAGAGTTTTTGGGAGAATTCTGGACAAAATTGAATTTTTTCTCTTAATCCTATATGCCTCATTTTTTCATATCACTTCTGCAGAATGATGTAAACATCATTTACTTCCTTTGCATTTTATTCATGCTTTATCTTGTCTGAGAATTCTCCGACCTGACTAGCTTTTTGACCTTTGCTACTTTGATCCTGCAATGAAAGCCACAGCTTTCTGGGAGAAAGCACCAAATGTAACTTAGTGTCAGAAAGAAGGAAAAGTATGCAGTTGAATTGACAACCTTATTTTTTAAAGTGAACAGTGACTATTATCCTCAACTGCTGTGACAAAATCCAGATTATTGCACAATGACAAGGAATCAAAATTTAAAAATATATTGTGTTCAAATAAACAAATGTATCCATATGAACCACATTGTTGTCCAAACAAAAAAGCTTTTTGGGTGTAATTTAGCCTCACCCCTTCACTTTTGTGCATGCAATATTTGATTTGATTTATTATTGTCACGTATATTAGTATACAGTGAAAAACAGAATATATTGTCAACTGATCATTTATTTCATGCAGTGTGCTTTTCTCTTGAGTAGCTAATTTACAGGTAACACATTTGCTTCTTTTTTCTGTAACAGATTGTCTACTGGAAAACAAGAAGTTTATTGGAGAGGAGAAAACGATATGTTGAAAAACACGTCCTTACTTTCAATGGACAACGCAGTCATGGAATGGTTCCAGGTCTAGAACCCTACAGTGAATATGGTCTGACCGTGATGGTCTTTAACAGAAAAGGTGACGGGCCACAAAGTGGACCCATCCACTTCAAGACTCCCGAAGGAGGTAAAGTATAAGCCTCTTACGCTATCAATCATGAAAGTTGAATAAACTTAATTATAATGTATTTCCTTGTAAGTTGCTGCATATCAAAATGTTATATGCGAACACGATGGAATCTTTTTCTCATTTCGTACAACTTCTGAGCCCTTTGCTAAACATGGCCAGAATTCTCCAGCTATTCACACCAGCAAGATCTTCTGGCCCTGCTGAAGCACACCTCCACAATGGATTTCCCAGGGGCAGGGGATACAGTCAGTGGGAAGTCCCATTGACAGCAGCAGGACCAGAAGATCTCACCCATTGCTCTGCTCCCTCCTGCTGTGAGAAACACGCTGTGGGGAAGCCAGATGGTTAACCCCCCCCACCACCACCACCACCACCACCACCACCCTATCCACCTTATTAATTTCATAAATTATGTCAATTTGTATGTAGCACTTGCAAAAGTGGAAATTATATTGGATTGGATTTAGGACATCACTGAATAATGCAGTTACCTTGGGGATCTATGTTGAATATTTCCTTTGCAATTGTGCTATAAAATGGGAGATAAAATAATCTCTTTAGAATATCTATTAATAATACTTGAAAAAATTGGATAATAGAGTTCAAGAGGGGATAATGATGCTTTACATATTGTATTTTACATATTAGCAGTCTGACATTACAAACTTTTCCTGCCGATTCTGCATATATACATAGCTATCAACTGTGCCATGGTCTGTATGAACAAGCAGAAAGAGATAGAAGAATCAAATAGTTTGTTTTCCCTTATCACTTCAGTACTATAATTGACCATCTTATGACTGAAGTGAAGATATGAAAAATAATGGAGCAAGTAAATTTTGCGATTGAGATTGCCAAATGCTGAATGGGAGAGTGTTTGGCAAGATGACTACCTTTGAACTGGCTAGTGAAACAGGAAAATGACGGAATTCCACCTGTCAGTCTGGTTAAGTTAAGTCATAATGTAGTCTGAACACCATGTCCTACTTCTGTGCAGAAGTTGGAGATAATACAGCGTAAGCATTGCAGGCTGTACATTGGTGTTTTGAAAAGCACAACTGTGTAATCCTTGTGTCACAAGTTATTTGATATCATTCAATTTAATTATTCCATATTGTTGCAAATGTGAGAGAAGCCTTTACACTAGACCTTTTCATAGACAGCACCAGAATTAGAAAAGGAGTTGTATACATCTTAATGCCCAAGAAAAGAAATGTATCTTCAAGGCTCCATTCGTCTGATGCACCAATTGGCAAAAACATCAGGTAAAACTCTAGTTACTACTGTAAGAAAAAGAGGCAGGTATAGGCCCAGATAACAGATTGTAATGCTGCACTCGATAAAGAACAAGCTTGACAGTCTGCATTTTAACATGCATAAAAAATTGGAACCTCACATTAAGTATGAATAGAAACAAGAGAAAAAAAAGAGTATTTTCAGTACTCATGCTTCAAGTAAGCTTCCTATTTTCTACAGTAGAACGATACCTGCTGTTGTAACTTGTCACTTGGTTTTTGTTATATAAAAAACTAATTGCCTAAATTGGAGATATCACAGAATAAACTAATCATTTGCCAGTTGATGAATTAAGCAAGTCATTAATGCCTTGCTCGTTTAAACAGCCAAATTCATCTCTTTCCCTCTTTGTAACACAACATGAGTGAGGTATATCACTTTATTGAGCTTTAGCATTCCCAAAGATCCAGGGCATTTTCAATTAGACCTATGTGACTAGGAATTTTCCCTTTGCATAATGACAGTACCTGTGCAAATTTAAAAAGTTTCCATTCTATTAATAATGTTCAGTTCTTTTGCAAGAAGCATTGCTGGATGGTAGAAGACAATTCTTGTTTCTGAGATAGCTATCATGAAACCTTTTTAAAATGATCTACTGTGCAATCTGTGTTTACCCTCCATGCTATCATGGCAAAGTGCATTTCACAAATCCACACCGTGTTGTTAAACTCTTCAAGAAATTTCTCAATTTGTTCATGATAGCCGTTCAAACACATGACAAAATGTTAGCAGGGGCACCGACTGGAAAATAGACTGTTTCATTATGGCAAACATTGTTAATGTGAGAATCGTTTATTACATAGCTGGGAATTCCATACATACAAAGCCTTGAGCACTAAATTATGAAGCACTTAATT
The DNA here is from genome assembly GCA_024679065.1 of Sphyrna mokarran. Classification (NCBI taxonomy): domain Eukaryota; kingdom Metazoa; phylum Chordata; class Chondrichthyes; order Carcharhiniformes; family Carcharhinidae; genus Sphyrna; species Sphyrna mokarran. The sequence goes on from JAGIQG010000003.1 coordinate 93,288,226, forward strand.
TGTGCCAATTTCAAAGTACCTCAAAACTGAAATGTAAGAGCAAACAACTTTTAACAATCTTACTTGCCTATTTTGTAACTCTCACAGTGCTCAGCTATGGTTGCAGTCAATGACATATTCCAGCATTTTATTGAGAATGCCACCCAGGGCTCAGTGTGTGAGGCAGGAAAATATGCTACTTATCCGTAAGATCTTGGGATTGAGGTGGCCTTTGCTCCCAGCAATTGGGTTGTAAGATGGGCCAGTTATTCAGTCTGCCCACTCTGTAACTGTTGGGATAATCTAACTTTCCGCATAAAACAGCTCAGATTTTCTGTTCTCCAGATGGTCGTATCACAAATGTGTCCTGAATAATGCACAGTGGAAGTTTTGTTTTAATTCATTTTAATGGGATGTGGGCATCACTGGCGAGGCCAGTATTTGTTGCCCATTTTTTATTGCCCTTGAGAAGGTAGTGGGGAGTGCCTACCTTGAACAGGTATATCCACAGTGCTGTTGAAGGGAATTTAAGGATCTTGACACAAAAACTCCACTGGAATTGGCTCGAGGTTTCAATGAATAATCCAATGGATAATTCTCTTGAATCTAAAAATCTTTGCCTGTGTGTTGTTGCTGGGAGAGCTGGGTCTGTGAGTTGGGGGTTGGGTTGGTGGAGGAGGGGGGGAAATGGGTCCTATGAATTGGGTTGGGGGAGGGAAATGGGACCAGTGAAAAATGGGGGTGAGGTTGGCCCATGGGAAAGGAGAGCAGTGTATGTGCGTACGAGTGTGTGCGTACGAGTGTGTGCATGAGAGAGGATGAGTGTGTGTGCTTGTGTGTGAGAGGGTGTGTGCATTAGGGTATGTGTACTATGTTTGTACTTGCTGCTTAACAACAATCACTTTGTGGTTTGCTCTTCAACACAATATGAAACTGTTCCCATTTACTTTCAAGTAGTTATACCACTGATTACAATTAGTCCATTAAATGAAAATCATGTTCTGAAATGTACTATAATGTCCAGTAAAAATTTTGACCAGCACCCAACACATTGAAAAGCTATTTAAATGTCTCAAACATAGTCACTATGTTAGAAAATGAAGACGTAGCAAAACGTGACAACTAGCGCAGTAGAAAGGGGCCATGGTTTGTCTTTCCTGATGATGCAACCCCATGAAGAAGGATTCCAAGAACACGTATGCTCTCCATTTTTGAAGAGGCTCAGTTTAGGGTCAATTAGCAACATGGAGCTCCAGCATTATGCAAAAAAGTAGGAGTGGAATGGCAATCTCATAATGCTTGACACTCCTCAGAAGATTAGCCCAATGTCTAAGCATTAGACTGCGCTTTGCAATTCTGACAGTCAGCCATGACCTGTTATTGGCAACTATATAATCACAACAAGAAATTGACATGAGAGCAGGACTAGTGGCACCAATGGATTGATTAAATATGTTCTGATAGCTTTATGTTTGCTAATTGCAAGAAAGCTAGAATAAGTGTTGTGTTTGACCTGAACCCACAAGCCTTTATAACAGCAGTGTGAGCCTTTGTGGAAATGGCAAGTGAGTGTTACAGATGTCCCATTGCATGTTGCAGTGCTGCAAAATCTCCAAGTTTCCTGTCCATTGATATCTGAGCTTCCAATTACAAGCATTTTCAATGCCATCACTTCACCAATGTTATGGATGGGCAACAATGATGTTTGCCAGTGATTTTGACATCTCATGTAATAAGAAAATAAACTGATTCCAACAAATATCTGCATAATTTACGAAAGGTCAGCCATATGTGCGTCTCTTACTTTCCAACATTCTGGTTTGAGGGAATGCCTGGTAAGAAAATCTAAACACCTTACAACTAGTAAATGCTCTCAAAACAAGAACAGTTGTCTAACTAGAATGGCTCCCAACAAATAAAACCATAACAGAGTGATCATTCTGAAAAACAAAAAAATGCTTACTGTCTGAGATATAGATTGGTTCATAATGACAAACATTGTTTAATGTGAGGATTGCTTGCCACAGAGCAAGAGGTTCCATATGTGTGTAATTAACTGCTTCATTGTTTAGCACTAAAGGCTTTACATATATGTGCTATCTTCCAAGTACTTCAAAGGGAAGCACATATTTCAGTTTACTCATAGTTCCAGCCATTTAGCTGTAAAAATGATACTTTTCTGAATACCTCTCCCTCTCCAATGATGTCTTTAAACTCAAAATCAACTTTGCACTTTGATGTTTAAAACTAATGAATTAATATTTAATCAAAACAACTGGTTGAGAAGGCAGTGGTTCATTAAAAATATATTGACCCAGCAATCTCTGGAAAAGTAATGGTGAATTAATGATGCATATCATTAGTAGTAAAATAACCAGCAATTTGTCATGAAGAAGGGATCTACCACCAATTCCAATTCTCTGCAAACTGCTGGATAGTTTACACCACTCTGGCATTAACCATGCCGACACCCTTAACATTACCATCTTGCCATAAAATTTCTCATTGGCTGTTGTGAAATTGCTGGATTTATGTCATAAATAATGAAATAATTTTGTCACAGATACTCAGGGCCATTAATTCACAGTGAAAAATAATGAGATTATTTATGAAGTTAGAAGTGCCACAAATAATTCTCCACCATTCGATGAGAAAGCAATATTTGGAATTTTTATGCATTAACACAAATGAACTAATCAAACTGAGCTTAGTATCTGGAAAAATTATCACTTTTGACTCAATCATATTTTCTAAGTTTTGTTCAGTCCTGAAAATATTATGGGGATTAAGGTTTGCAATGTCTTTCCTTTTCTTATATAAATTTAAAACCATAATTTAACAATATGTCTAACATTTTTTTCCCGACAGTCCCTGAGCAGCCCGCTTTTCTGCGGATTGCCAACTTTGCGAAAAACTCTGTGACTCTGATATGGGGACCTCCGGCAAAACCTAATGGCTTTCTTACTGGGTATTTGCTTAAGTACCAATTGAGTAAGTAGAAAACACAGTTTAGTGCACTGGATTGCTGATCTCGTTCATGTGCTTTCTTTACTTTGATATTTTACTGTGGTGATTATGTTTCATTGTGCATGAAAGTTTGGAATTTTGGTTAAGCTTCACTCTATGAAAAAAAACTTGAAATTATATATCAACAAATCCTGAAGTATTTGATAGCCAATGGGATACTTGTGAAGTATATTTGCTGTTCTAATGAGAGGAAATGCACTAGCCCATTTGCACAAAGAGCCCCCAAAGAGCACTGCAATATTGGTGACCATGTGCTTTATTGGGGGCACGGTTGGATAGATCTGAAAATACACCTGGATCACCTGCACCCATCATTCAGCTGCAGACAGCAAGCAAATTTTGCAATGCTTCCTTGTTTACTTGGTTTGTAGCATGCAATCAATGGCAGACAAACTGGTGAAGGATTGCATCTCTGAACAGAGAGAGTGAAACTGTGAAGATAGCTTGCACTAAAAGCTAGTGTACATCTCTAAAAGGGTAGTTGCATTTCTGTTGAAGCAGTGCTGGAAATCTTTCTAAGAGTATGGCATGGAAAGATAGACATTTGGCACAACATAGCAGAGAGAACAGTTATCTAATGGAGCATCGGGAGGTCTTAGTGCAGGGATTGGACAGGATGACAGAGAATTTTAACCTAAGGGGATTAGAAACCCTCATAAACAAAGTTTGTTTGTTTATTTATTTATTAGTGTCACAAATATTCTTACATTAACATTCAAATGAAATTACTGTGGAAATCCTTGAAGACAGTGTGCACAGCTAGTTAATGTGGTCAGTACAAGAAATGGAGCCCTCAGGTACAATGCCTCAAAAAGTTTATTGACTTCATATCAGTGTCATAATCAGTGAATAAATCTTCAAGTACTGTGGGCGATTCTCCCAAAAGTGCTGAATTGGCTGGAAAACTGTTCTAAATCCTGACTATTTTCTCAGTTCAGCTTCTCACCTGTATATCTGCACTCTGTTCAATGCAGAGGTCCCAGTCATGAATATTAAAAGCCTGGGAGGGTGGGGCCTATTCGCACCAAGTTTGATAGCTCTGTATGCACAGCAGTCCCGATCTGTCAGCCTCCCCATTTGCTGGCCAGCTCGATCACTGGACAGCCTGGGACCACCACAGTGCTGCCCCTCCAACCCTCGCCCTCCAAGGCCCGATCGTAGCCCCATAATTCCAGGGACAGTCCTGACACCCCTCCCCACTCTATCCTGGAACACCCCGATGCACAGCTCACCCCTTCAGCATGTTGATCCCTCCACATCCTCACCCTAGCAAGCCTTTTCCCTGAAGATCACCCCCTCTCTCCCCAGCCTGTCCCAATCACTGCCCTCTCTCTCTTTCAGATCGATCCTGTCTGCAGAGTGGCAGCAGGACCTTCCACTGATCGCCCCTAGCCCTCTTGACACTGCCTGATGCTCAATGGATAGTGGTGCCCACTAGGCATGGGTATTTTGTACCAAGGAGCACAGGCTGGCACTGCCAGACTGCCCATGCCCAGGCATCACCACCGCCCCCCCCAACCAATCAATCCCCTGGAGGGCCCTGATTCACCCCCCTTCATTCCAGTGGGGTATCCCAAACATAGGGAGCTGGTCTGAAGCCCGCTAGGAATAAAGTACTCCTGATGGGATGGGAGATTCAATCAAGACCTGAAAGTTCCCGATAATGAACTGAAAAACTTTTTAAAATATATTTTTAAAAGACTTAAATGACTTAACTGCCTTCCTGCTGGTTTCCAGCATGGTCTGACCCAAGACTGTTTGTCAGCTCTGGGAGATGCGCACGCGTTTCCGGTGCATACGCAAATCCCGGTGCAAAGCCGGCGATGTGTATCTCCCACCTCGATCTGCCAGAAAAGTTTCAGGTCGTGATGGCAGAATTGCGGCCACCATGTTCTTACAAATCAATTGCTGATTAGTAAGCTTGCAGATGACATGAAGCTTGGTGCTGAGGATTGTCAGAGAGTACAACAGGATATAGATAGATTAGAGACGTGGGCACTGAAATGGTAAATGGAGTTTAATCTGGACAAATGTGAGGTGATGCATTTTGGAGGACTTAATTAAGGTGTGAATTATACTGTAAATGGTAGAACCCTTAGGAGCATTAACATAAAGAGGGATCTGGGTGTGCAGGAGCACAATTCCCTAAAAGTGGCAACGTAGCTGGCCAGGGTGATTAAGAAGTCATATGAATGCTTCCCTTCATCAGCCAGGGCACTGAGTATAATAGTTGGGAAATCATGTTGCAGGTATGTCAAAAAAACCTTGGTTCAGCTGCATTTGGGGGATTATGTACAGTTTTGGTCACCACAATACCAGAAGAACATAGCAGCTTTGGAGAGAAGGCAAAGAAAGTTCACCAGGATGTTGCCTGGTCTCGAGAGTGTTGACTGTGAGAGAGATTGAATGGAGAAGGATTGTTTTCACTGGAAAGATGGAGGCTGAGGGGAGACCTGATAGAGATTTCGAAAATTATTAGTGGCACAAACAGGTGGATAGTCAGAAGCTTTTTCCTAGAGTGGAAATGTCAACTACAAGGGGAATAGGTTCAAGATGAGAGGGGGGAAGTTTAAGAAAGATGTGCGGGGAATGTTTTCCACACAGAGAGTGGTGGATACCTGCAATATGCTGTCAGAGGAGGTGGTGGAAGCAGGCACATTAGCAACATTAGGAAGCATCTGGATGGGTACATAAATAGGGAGAAAATAGAGGGACACGGATCAAGTAGGGGCAGAAGGCTTTTCTTTGACTTCAATTAGCATATCATGCTTGGCAAAAGGTTAGAGGATTGAAGGACCTGTTCCTGTTCTGTACCTTTCTTTGTTCAATTCATGAGATCCTTCCTATCACTTTCCAGAAATCTGTCATCCAAGACTCATACTCATACAGGATACATATTACGGACACAGGCCATTCAGTCTAACTGGTCCTTGCTGATGATAATGCTCCATTCAAGCCTTCTCCCATCTTTTCTCATCTAAATTTACCATTGTATTGTTCTATTTTTTCTATTCCCTATTCCTCATTTGTTGGGCTCCCGGAACAGAGCCCCAAATTACATTAGAATGCCAAACCAGAACTTAACAATTTTTCCATTTTAGCATAAATATAAGGAAAGAATATTTTTTTCCAGAAATGATTCCATTGACAAAGTAGGGATCTTTTATAGTGGAACAAACTTTATTTAATAACACAATTTTAAATTTAACTTTAACAAATGAAGTAGGTTAGCTATTAATTACTAAACAATATTTAAAAATGAAAGTAAACAACTTTACTTTCTAGCTTATGACAGGGCAACATTTCTCTTACAAATGCCAATTTAAATACAGTTAATAACCATAAATACACTTGCTATAATGGGTGTAGACATTCTTGAAGGTTTGCAAGAGATACAGTGCTAGTAAACTGCAAAATCCTTCTAACTTCAACCAGGCTTCAACTGCATACTCAATTAATTTCTGCAAAAGCCTTTTTGCTTTGCTACGGACCAAGAACTGCACATAAACCACATCATCACATGTCAATCATTCTGATCAGAAATCCCTGTGGAGCTTAAGTAGACAAAAGCCCATTAACTCTATTTAAAATAACCACTTGCAAGGTTAAAATGAGTTTAACCTTGCTCTCCCAGCATCTGAGTTATATTCTAACACTGACTGCTGTAGCATAAAGCTGAAATTTTAAACTATACTCTTCTATATCTATAGCATAAAGCTGAAGTTTTAAACTATACCTCTCTCTCTAATCCCCTGTAGGGCATGTATATTTACTTGAACCACTTCTTGTGATTCACATTCTCACTTTTTTTCATACTTTGCTTTTTCTGAAGTTTTTTTTTCTCAATTCTCTTTGGAGTTCTTAGTGACTATCTTATATGAATGGCCTCTAATAACATTCCTTCCACAGGAGGGAACATTCTTTCTCCAACAACTCCTAGTGTGCCAAGTCAAGGTTTGTACAAATTTAACATAGTTTCTGTACTATTCAGTTTAATTTCTCTGGAAATAAAACTTAGTGCTTGGTGTGCTGTCATTAACATCATGTTGTACAACTTTTTGATACGGGTGCACTTGTACTCTGATAACTTTGTTTCTCTACCTACATTTTTACCTTCCAAGTAATAAATGATTTCCTATATTTCCTTCTAAAATGTACTCCCATTTAGCTGTGTTAAATCTAATTTGCCAATTAATTATCAATGTCCTCCTGTAATTTATTGCCGTCCTCCTCAGCTGGCTATCTCCTTCCCACAAATTAGGTGTCATCTGCAAAATTTTAATTGTATTTTTGATTCCAAATTATAGGCTGGATTTTTCTGGCCATTCACATTGTTGGGATTCTCTTGTCCCATTGGTGGCACAAATTTCAAGTCTAGATGACCTTTCATCAGAGTTCAACGTAGCTCTGACAAAGGGTCATCTACACTTGAAACGTTGGTTCTATTCTCTCTCCACGGATGCTGTCAGACCTGCTTAGATTTTCCAGCATTTCCTGTTTTTATTTCAGATTCTAGCATCTGTAGTTTTTTGCCTTTAGATTTATCTTGTTTCTGTCTGTCCTTCTCTATCTTCAACTTAAAAGTTCTATCTTCGGTATTCACGCAGGGTGATGTAAATGTAGTTATGGAGAACACTGAGGTACAGGGTAGTAAACTGGAAAGTATTGAAGTAGATAGGGAGGATGTGCTAGATATTCTTGAGGGTTTGAAGTTGGATAAGTCCCCTGGGCCGGACGGGATTTACCCTAGGATTCACTGGGAGGCAAGAGAGGAGATTGCAGAGCCTCTGGCTCTGATCTTCAGGTCGTCGTTGGTTACGGGTGTGGTTCCGGAGGACTGGAGGATAGCGAATGTGGTCCCATTGTTCAAGAAGGGGAAGAGAGACCTTCCAGGGAATAATAGGCCAGTGAGTCTTACTTCTGTTGTGGGCAAAGTATTGGAGAGAATTATTAGGGATAGGATTTATAGTTATTTAGAGAGAAATGAATTGATAGGGGATAGTCAGCATGGTTTTGTGAAGGGTAGGTCGTGCCTTACTAACCTCATTGAGTTTTTTGAAAAAGTGACCAAAGAGGTGGATGGGGGTAAGGCGGTTGATGTAGTATATATGGATTTTAGTAAGGCGTTTGATAAGGTTGCCCATGGAAGACTTCTGCAGAAAATGCAGATGTATGGGATAGAGGGTGATTTAGCTAATTGGGTTAGGAATTGGCTAGCAGATAGAAGACAGAGGGTGGTGGTTGATGGGAGATATTCATCTTGGAGTTCGGTGACAAGTGGCGTACCTCAGGGGTCTGTTTTGGGGCCCCTGCTGTTTGTAATTTTTATAAATGATCTGGATGAGGGTATTGAAGGATGGATTAGTAAATTTGCAGATGACACTAAAGTCGGTGGAGTTGTAGATAGTGAAGAGGGGTGTTATAGTTTGCAGAGAGACTTGGACAAGTTGCAGAGCTGGGCCGAGAGGTGGCAAATGGAGTTTAATGTGGAAAAGTGTGAGGTAATGCACTATGGCAGAAATAATAAATGTGTAGAGTATAGGGCTAATGGTAGGATTCTTAGTAGTCTTGATGAACAGAGGGATCTTGGTGTGTATGTGCATAGATCCCTGAAAGTAGGCAGTCAAGTCGAGAAGGTTGTTAAGAAGGCATATGGAGTCTTAGCTTTTATTGGTAGGGGGATTGAATTTCGGAGCCGCAACGTCATGTTGCGACTGTACAAAACTCTAGTGCGGCCGCACTTGGAGTATTGTGTGCAGTTCTGGTCCCCGCATTATAAGAAAGATGTGGAGGCTTTGGAGAGGGTACAGAGGAGGTTTACCAGGATGTTGCCTGGTATGGAGGGCAGGTCTTATGAAGAGAGGCTGAGGGATTTGAGGTTGTTTTCGTTAGAAAGGAGGCGGCTAAGAGGGGACCTAATCGAAACATATAAGATGATTAGAGGTTTAGATAGGGTGGACAGTGATAGCCTTTTTCCTAGGATGGAGAAAGCTAGCACGAGGGGACACAGCTTTAAATTAAGGGGTGATAGTTATAGGACGGATATCAGAGGTAGGTTCTTTACCCAAAGGGTGGTTCGGGAGTGGAATGCCCTGCCTGCAGCAGTTGTAGATGCGCCAAGTTTGGTGGCGTTTAAGAGGTTAGTTGATAAGTATATGGAAGAGAAGGGAATGGTTTAGTTTGGAGGGGCATTGCTTTTTATGTTGGTCGGCGCAACATCGAAGGCCGAAGGGCCTGTTCTGTGCTGTAGTGTTCGAAAGTGTGTTCTTTAATGGTCACTATTACCTAATTGTTCCCCTGCTTTTTTACTAATCTTATCTGCTCTAGCCCATTCCCGTTGCAAGGTCTAAAGCTTCCCTTGTTGAACTTTCTACCTATTAGATTATGAATGAGACTGTGCATATCGAAGAACTCCATTCACTTATCCCCTTTTACTTACCTATTTTATTCAATTAATATCTGAGTAGTTAATGTTCCCATGATTATTATTCTATATTTTTTACTTGATTCCCTAATTTCTCTGCGTACTTGTTTCACATGCTTCTACTATTAGGTTATCTGTACATTATTGTATCTTTTATTTTGATTGATCCTTTATTATTGTTTATCTCTATTGACATCACCTCTATTTTTATCTTGCTAATAACCGCATATCTTTTTTCTGCGCTGCCATTAAATAATCTCAAATAATTACAATCTCTCCATCTCCCTGTTTCCGCCCTTCCCCCAATCTTTTTTAACTATGTTCTTGCTTGCAATATTTACTTCCAAATCTTGATTTTCTGTAGCCATGTCTCAATAATCCCTTCTGTGTCTATTTACTCACAAAACACCATTGCCTTCAGCTCCCCTGTTTTATTCCAGACACTTTATGCATTGATGTACAGGCATTTTAATAACATTTCCTCTCATTCTAATTTAATTTCCTCTCATCCTTTTTAATTGAATTGCCTTTCATATTATGTTTAACTATGTTTTTAGACTCCAGTTTTTAAATGCTATTTGTTTCCTTGCCAACATTACCATCAGTATCTTCACTTACTTACTCTATTTCATGTTTCCTGTTTGCATTTAGGCTACTTAAGTTTTTGGTAGATCCTTCCTCCACTCCCTTTAATTTAAAGTCTTTGTTACTTCCCTATGCGCCAGAATGCAAGGCCCATCCAAGCCTATCCCATCGGTACAGCTCCTTCTGCTCTAAGAACTGATTCCAGCTTCCCAGAAAAAGGAACACCTCTTACCCATACCAAGCCACAGCCACATTTTAATTCTCCTGATCTGAATTTTTTTTGACAATTTGCATGTGGCTTGGACAATAATCCAAAGATCACGACCGCTGAAATCCCACTTCTTTAATTTGGAACCTAACTCTTGATATTCTTTCACCAGGACACTCTCCCTGTAAATACTTGTGTTGTTTGTTCCAACATGGACTATAGTCACTCTCCATTTCCAAATTCTTCCCCATCCATCATGAGATATTGTTTACCCTCATACTGGGTAGCCAATGCATTCTTGAGGATTCCTGCTGTTGCCATTCATAGCTCATTGATTAGTAGCTTCACTTTCCATGGTGCAAGCTCTGCTGCAAACTTCCCACCACATTTCGCACTGTCAGTTGTAGCGACCACAACAGGTACAAATTGAACCACGCTCACAGATGTATTTCCCCCTGTCTTGCAGAGCAAGGTGGCACAGAGTGACAGTGACAAGCAGCATCTACTGGCAGGCAATAGTAGCAGTTACATGTCCGAATCGCAAATTAGATTAGGAGATGGGGTGTTAGGAAAGGTTTTGCATTAAGTAGGGGGAAGGGTATGGTGGGTAGTTGAATCTCAGGATTTAGACAAAAATATACAATCAGCTAGATAAAGTATGTAAGTGAGCAAATGGTAACAGATGAAATTTAATGAAACAAGAATCAAGTATTGCACAGAGGGAGAAAAAGAATGTGACAGAATTATGAGATGAATGCTAGACAAATTGCTGAACATCAAACAGGAGGAAAATGATATGTACCAGTGGACTCAGCATTCTGAGTTACTGCACAGATTTAAAACAAAACTGTGATACGAAGCAAACACATATGTTCAAACTAGGCAACTTTGTAACTTGTACCAAGAAGCTTCTGGAACATTCTGCTCCTCCTTGAGGATCCTTCTGAGTTTCCTTTGTTTTATGATGCTCTTTTTCAGTACGTGATATTTGTAGTTATTTTTTACAGTGCCACTGCATTCCCAAGCACATACAATACCCTAAAGAGGCAAGGAGGCCTGCATGGTGTTTTCATATCTCGGGTGCAATCTTATGGCTTGCCATGCAGGACGATTAACATGGCAAGCTGGGAAGATAGCATCAGAGGCGCGAATCAGATCACTATCTTCCCGAATGGATTTCACACCCAGAATTGGCGGATAACTTATATACATAGAATTGGCTACATTTGAATCTACTTACCTAATTTGGCACAGCTGTTTTCACCCTCTTGGATGCTTTACCCACCTCCCCAACTTTGGCAAGGCATCATACCAAGAAAAATTACTACTGCTCTACAATAATGGAGATCAGGCATCATGACCATGCCATAGGGATCAGAGACCGTTGAAGTTCTGCACTGTTGGAGGCTTGGCCAGGCAGTGCCCACCTGGTACACTGGCAGTGCCTATCTGTTGCCCGAGCAGTACCCACCTGGTGCCTTGGCAGAAATTGGGGCATTCTATGCAATGGTGCTTGAGTGCTCTGAAGACAACTTCACTAGTGTTTTAGGCTCAGTCTCTATCCCCCTACCAAAGATGTGTGGGTTAGGTGGATTGGCCATGCTAAATTGCCCCTTCATGTCAGGGGGACTATCTAGGGAAAATGCATGGAGTAATGAGGATCGGTCCTGGATGGGATTGTGATCAGTGCAGACTCGATGGGCCTCCTTCTGCATTGTAAGGTTCTATTTTATGATTTTACCAGTGCAAAGCTCCCAGCTGTCAAAAAAATCAACAGAGTTCCAGAAGATTGCAACACCAAGCTTGCCCAAAAGACCAGCATGAAGGACCCTCTTTTCACATTGGCCATAGGCAGAATGTTCTTTTTAAGTTGCACAAACTTACACCAAGTGTCGTTCATCCATCATCCCTTTGTTTGCTGACCTACATCAGTTCATGGTCTGGCAATCCAAAATTTTAAAATCAACAGTTTGTTTTCAAATGCCTCATTGACTCACCGTTCCCTCTCTCTACAACTTTGTCCAGCCCTCAAACCTCTGAGACCTGCACTGTTCCAATTCTGGCGTTTTACGCAATTCTAATTGTGCTGCGCTATTGATGGTCATGTTTTCAGGTGCGCAGGAGCTGAACTCTGAAATTCCTTCCCTCAATCTCTCCACCTTTCGTCTCCTTGAAGGTGCTGCATAAAATCTACCTCTTTGTCCAAAGTTTTGGTCATCTCACCTCATTCTCCTCCTGAACATACATTTTGTTCAGTAATGCTCCTGTGAGATGTCTTAGAAAGTGAAACATTTGAGTTGCCGCTTAAATGTAGTTCTATGGAAAGGAAGGTTATCATATATCTAATGATTAAATGTGATGCTCGCATTTGTGGACTTTCTGTGACCTATTGCACCCTTAAATGTCCCTTGAGACTGTAACGCGATCATAGGAAAAATCTGTCCAATCATAGCACTTACTAAATATGGATGTTGTTTTTAAATGTATGAATTCCTTGGGTAAATTTAATTATATTTTACTACTTCAGATTTTGGAATATTATGTGAGTTTACAATATACTTGTCTTTCAGAAACTGAGCACATTCTCAAGCAAATAATGCTGAACTGTTATCCGTTTACTCATAATTTTTGAAAACTTAAACAATACATCTATGCATATATCTTGCCGTGGTATTACAATTATTTGTTTCTCTGATTTTGTGATTAGTTGTTTGGGAAACTATATTCAGCTATTCACAAAAATTCTCAATGCATATAATCAGTGGATTTGATTATAGATCACCTAAGGATGTTTGCTAAATTAATGCAGAATGGCTGCAGGGTGAAATCAAGTTGCAAGCAAATAGCCTAATTCTCCAGCTGTCACTTTCATGCAACACATTATCCACAAATAATGTTATTAAACAGGACAGGAATTTGGACGAATTTGTAACAGATGCATAAAAAGCTGGCAGTCTGCATTGACCAGTTAATTTTGTTTCATGCAGCTTAGGCTCTGTGACATATTTTTGACAGATGCTTATCAGTAGAACATTACAGCAGTTGCAGTGAGGATCATGAACAGTTGAGTGCATGAGAAAAGAATGTGGGTGTTGTTAGGTGAAAGAAAGTGCATACGCATGGTTTATGCCTGATGAGAATGTTTTCAATTGCCCTTTGCTGTGAGCAACAGATATCTAATTCATGGTTCATGTTAATATTTTAGAAATAATGTTTAGTTCCAGGGACATGGTTGTTGTTAAAGTTAGTTAGTTAAAGCACTGGGCTTTAGAGAACACCAAACACCTAAAAGAAAATAGCAGTTCAGAAGGGTACCAGCGTTTTGAGAGTCAGAATGGAAGAGATATAGCTTTAAAATAGCAGGTGGTCTTATTTAGCTAGAGAGCTAGAAATATGATGTCGACATTACTTGCAAAAAAATGCAGCCAGGAAAATGTTTTGTTTTGGCAGTTAGAGTTAAATTCATTAAAAGCATTCAGTAAAACCTGTTGTCATGGAAATGAATGGAGCTTCAGAAGGTTTTCTGGTTTCAATTCATCTGTTTGTTGGGAGAGAAATTGGTTGCTGTTTAAACTTTATATGATTTGCAGCTCTCAATGAAGCTATGGAACGCTGTGGCAATTAGGGCTCAGAGAGGTCCTAGAGAGTGATAACTTGGCAGCAGGCCATTGGTTCCATACTACACAGTGAGGACTCACAAGGGTGCACAGTGGTTAACAATACTGCCTCACAGCGCCCACGTTCAATCCCAGCCTTGGGTGAATGTGTAGAGTTTGCATATTCTTCCCTGCATAGGTGTCCTCCAGGTATTCTGGTTTCCTCCCACAGTCCAAAGATGTATGAATTAGGTGGATTAGCCATGCTAAATTGTCCCTTGTTGTTCAAAGATATGTAGAGTAGGGAATTAGTGGCGGAAACATGCAGGGTCACAGGAATAGGGCCTCGGTAAAATGCTGCCAAAGAGTCAGTGCAGCCTTATTGGAATGAATGGTCTCTTCCTGAACAGTAGGGATTCAATGGTTTGAATTCTGAATGTTCAAGTAAAAAATAGATACAGAAGACTGTATTTTACTGTATTGTAAAGTTTTCTTTGTTTGTTTAAAAACTATGGAATCTTGTGGCTTTATTCTGACTAAGTAACTGATTTCAATTTTTCTCAATTTCAACAGAAAGTTAATGGTCATTTAACCACTTGGTAACAAGTAGTACATCCCCAAAGCACGATTAGGATTTATGTACCCAAGATTTGATGTGCAACGTGTTGTATGTTCTATAAGTCTTTGGGTTCTAACAATTTCAAGGAAGTCTGAGTTAGTTCTCGCAGTGCCTCCTATTTTGGAGGTCTGCTGTGTTTCTTTCCCTGAAAGGAAATGATTATAGTTTGCATTCTGAATTTTAGATCAGTGAGATATTTTAATTTTACCTGACAACCATATTTTTTCCTTTGCTTCAAGTCATTTGATCTGTGTTTACTTTGATTAATCTTTACTCATCTATTGTAATGGCAGTCTCGACTATCTTTAACAACTGTCATTACGCACGCATGGTGTCATCTATCAGCACTGTGAGAAGTTTCATTTACTTTGCGCACAAAGGTGCTGAAACAACATCATACGTGGGGCGGATAATTTCACTTGTAATTTTTCTGGCTATTAAATTCTCTTTCCTCTGATGTAGTTTATAGGTATTACTGTGGGAGTGGCTGGATGATGGGTGCATTTATCCAAATTAACAGGAACCTTATCCAAGTGTAAACACCAGTGTTGCATGTATGCTTTGTGATTATGCTGTTGTTCTTCTTTTTGAGTATTTATGAGTATTTGAGAAGTAATGATATTGGCTTGTCATTGTCCTTTCTGTAATGTTATTATGAAAGGTTATTTATTGCAGAGAAGTAATATCAATTATTTGTAAAGAATCATTACTAAAAGTAGAACATAAAAGCTACTTAGACAGCAGAATGGTAATGCATTATTGGTTACATTACTATCGCATTTCCAAAGTAGCTGAATATCTGCAAAGTGCTTTTCATCTTACATTTGTATCAACCGTATCCTTGTGCCACTTAGTTGCATATATCCTTGGTTTCAAGTTCTTGTATTTCTTTTGTGACATCTCCAGCACAAGACCCCAACCAGAAGCATTGGTGTCTTATCTGATGAGTATCCTTTTACATAAGCCAAGTATAATTAGCTCCTTTGATTCAGAATGGCACAAAGTTTTCCTTATGCCTCCGAATATGTTTGAAATGGCTCAATGTGTTTGCATTTTTTTGACAAGAGTTTTTGTTTCAGCTCATGTGCACCATTTCCTGGAGGTGTATTAAAACACGACCAGGAACTTAAGGGTTGTTGAACATTCAGATTTCAATTGGACAGCCCTTATTTTGAGTAGGTTGGCTTTTTTTAAGGAAAAATAAAAATGCACAGTGAAAGTCTGCAGCTGTGTCTTCTACATGCCTTCTGTACCTATGCAAAGGGAAAATCATTGGTTCAGTTCCCACTTAAATTAATTTGTTTAATATTTCTACAACCAGACTTCTTCCAGTGAATTAAATGCTGAATTTTGATTATGAGCCTTTGTATAGCACTCCAATAGTCTGAATTTTACTGTAGTTTGCTATGCAAGGTAATACAATGTTGTTTGGATGACACTTTAAATCAGGTGCTGTCAATTCTCTCAGGTGAATGTAGCATAATTTTGAAGGAGAGAGGAGTGCCCTGCTCAATATTTATTCTTCAACCAACATCACTTAATTGTTGCATTACCATTTTTGGGTAATTACTATGTACAATTTGGCTGCTCCCTTTCAACAGTAGCTGTTTAGAAGTCTGTAGTTAGCAACAGAGCTCTTTGGGCTGTTCTTACGAGTTTTAAAAGCACACTATTGTGGCAATGAAGGAGACCTAGTTCAAGAAAAGAGCAAGTCTGGATACATAATATTCCTGGAAACAAAGGGTTGGATGTTATGGCCCCCTGCCCGGGTATGCGTTCAGCAGTAGGGAGGTAGGCGTATAAAATATAAAGGGGGACTGGCCCACCAATATGCCACTCAGCCATGACCTCAGCAGGCAGTGTGTTAATAATACACCCAACTTGCCATTTTCAAAAGAAAATGAGTTGGTTTAACAAGCCAATTGCACCAAATGTTGTGTTGTTTACACCATAATACAGTTGGCATGGGCAGTGGCGGGGAGCTGACAAGCAGATTTTTTTTCACCCAGCTGCTTAAAAGATGAGAATAAAAGGAAGGAGCATTCTTCAAGGGTGTTCCCTTTGAGCATTGGGTGAACCAATTCCCCATGAGATGACAAGTCCCTTTGTCATTTTCTGTAAGTTATCAAAATCCACGGACCTCACCTTCCTCATTATGCTCCTCAGAATGTACCCTGTTCAAAGTCCCAGACGTGCATCCCTGCGGAGGCCACATCATCTTCATCCTGGAATCGATCTGGATTTCCAGCAATAGTTAGATTAGTGAGGAAAGTCAGGATAAAAATTGTGGCCATAATCTTCCAATCTTTTTTAGGTACACTGGTGAAAAATTGCAGATGTTACACATCTGTTCAAAACACGGTTTAAGGAGAAGCCCAACAACAACAGTCCAGTCAGTTTAACTTCAGTGGTGGGAAAGCTTTTAGAAACAATAATTTGGAACACACTTAACCTTGAGTTTATAAATGTGGATTAATTATCGAAAACCTGCTGGATTTGCAAAGGAAAAATCATGTTTAACTGATTTTCTAACTAAGCTAACAGCGAAAGTTGATTAGGATAATGTGGCTGATGTGATGTATCCAGGACTGATAAAAAAAGGCATTTAATAAAATTTCTTGTCAGCAAAGTTGAAGCCTATGGAATAAAAAGGACAGTGGCAATAAGGATATAACAGAAAATGGAGCGTACTGCTGAAAGATTATTTTTCTGGACTGGAGGTTAGTAGATAATGAGGTTCTCCAGGGATCAGTGTCAGGGCCACTGCTTTTCTTGATCTTTATCAATGACCTAGACTTGGGGGTGTGCAGAGCACCACTTCAAATTTACAGATGACACAAAGTTTTGGAATAGAGTGAATTGTGAGAATACTGGTGATGGACTTCAATAAGACATAGATAGGGTAATGGAATGGGTGGACATGTGGCAAATGAAATTTATTGCAGAGAACTATTGAGTGATGCATTCTGATGTGAAGAACAAGGAGAGGTAACATAAAATAATGGGTATAATTTTAGAGAGGGTGCAAGAACAGAGAGTCCTTAGGATATCCCAATCACTGAAAGTACAAGGGCAGATTGAAAAAATGATTGAGAGCCTGCAGGATTTTGGACTTTATCAAGAGATACATATAAGAGTTATATCAAATGTTTGTAAACTACCTCAACTGAGGTATTGTGTCCAATTTTGAATGTTGTGAAGATATTGGAAAGGGTACAAAAATTTATGATAAGTGCTGAGGGATTAGAGACATCAATTAGGTTAGCTGGAGAAACTGGGTTTTCTTTTCCTTAGAGGAGCTTAATGGGAGGCTTGATGGAGGTATTCAAAATTTATGAGTGATCTGGGCAAAGTAAGTAAGGAGAAATTGTTTCCAATAGCAGAAGATTGAAAACAGGAGAACACTGCTTTAAGGTGATTAACAAAAGAACAAGAAGTAAATTGAGGAAAAATGCCCTTAACAAGTGGTTAGGATTTTGAATGCAATGCTTTAGACAAGTAGATTCAATTCTTGCTTCCAAAATGGAATTGGATAACTTTATGAAGAGGTAACGTTTTGAGGATTATGGATTGTTCACTTAGACAGCCAATACAGACACAATGGGCCAAATGCTTTCCTTCTCTAATGTTATCATTCTATGACTTTAAAGCTGCATAATTACTGCTGCACTCTGAAATGTAGCTTACTTCATCAGCTGCAAGCCCAATGAAAATTGCCTAGGACCAGGTACAAAATGTGTTTGCAGAAACTGGCCTTGGCTTGAAGAGCGCAGCTGTACTAACATGGATCTCATTCAATTATAAACACGTGCAAACAAAAAGCAAACAGTTGTATTTATGTAGCACTTTCACAATCTCATGATGTCAGTCAGGTATTTTACAGTCAAGGCAGCTATTTTTGAAGTGTAGTGATTGTTGCAATGTGTAAAGCAAAACAGTTGAGACGCACAAAGAAAAGTCCCACAAATTGTAATGTAATAATGACAGGATACGTTGTTTCACTGACGAGTTGATCTGAAATATGGCACCTCTGACAGTACAGCCTTCCCACGAGATTGCACAGAAGTGTCAACTGGGTTTTTATGCTGAATTGCAGCCCATCTACCACCTTAAACTGTCACTCATCACCAGCCCTTTGTGGCTGCTGTGTGTACCATATACAAGATGCACTGCCAAAACTCTCCAGTGTTTTTTTCACTATGCATGCCAAATCCATGACCTCTACATCTAGAAAAACAAGGATAGTTGGCACAGAAGACCATCACCAGCTCACACCATCTTGACTTGGAAATATACTCTTGTTCTTTCATTGTTGCCTGGGTCAAAATCCTGGAACTCGCTCCAATATGTGGAAGTATTTTCTACTTAGTGCAGCAATATAAAGAAGACAGTTCACTATCACCTTCTCAATGGCAATTAGAGTGAGAAATAAATGCTGACCTTACCAGTGATACCTTTGAAAAAATGAGTTAATTAAAAAAAAAGGGTTTAATGTTACTGTCCCATACGTCATGCTATCATACAATGAGCCTTCGAGCAATAAAAATAAAAATGCTGAATTTTAGAGAATACCTAGCACATATCTGAAATTTTGTTTTATTCTTACGAGTTAGTTGTAATTGTGCAGGGCACTTGAAACAATAAAACAATAAACTAAATAGCTCAAACCTAAAGTCAGCAAATGCTGTAGATGATGCAGAAATTTGGTCAGAATCTGTAGATAAAAAGCATACATTTCCTCCCACATTCTGAAAGACATGCAGGTTAGGTGTATCGGCCATGCATCCCTCAATGTACCTGAACAGGTGCTGGAGGTTACCAACTAAGGGATTTTCACAGTAGCTTCATTGCAGTGTTAATGTAAGCCTATTTGTGGTACCATTAAATAAATTAAACTAAGGTTATGGCCCTTCAATCTTGTTTTCTGATGAAGACATCTCAACATAGCTTTGCACTTTATGGATATGAATTGACCTGCTGTGAATTTCCAAATTTTTCTGTTTTTATTCTTACACTTCCAGCAGTAGTTTTCCTTTTTTATTCAGTTAAATTCAGTCCGAATGTGATACTCCATTTTTGCTTTATATTTAAAGGGAATGATGGTTGAATCTTTCAATTCCTTCATAAGAATTGCTAATTGGAAAAGGAGGAACAAAATATTCCTCTTAATTTTGATGGCTGTGGCTTGCAGGTCACAAAAATGCAGGTCAAAACAATGTAATCTTCAATTCCATTTTAAGAGTCAGATGAAGAGTACAGCCAATATCAAGTTTGTATGGAACAAAAAGAAAGTACACCCTTTATATAAGCTGGAATTGTGGACATTCAACAGCTCGAGGTGAAATTCTTGAAGCAACAGAGCTCTGTGGTTGTTAATAATGGGATTAAGCTTTTTAACATCATACAATGGAATGTCAAGTTAATGGCTGTATAATTTGCTGAAGAAAGAAACCTTGTGTTTGGCAGCAGTCTGTGATGCAGCCTTTCTTCTTCATGGCTTTAGGGGTTTATTGTGTATTGCACTGGAATCCATGTAAATAAAATATGACAATGCTGCAACTTACAGCTTGCTTTCCTCCTGTTAATAACCATCTGAACAGGAATTTCAGTTTGATCACAATTGTTGGTTCAGCATTTTCTTTCATCTCTGCATTTTTTTTCCTTCCCCTGTAAAGGCCAAAATTTCTAATGTGACTGGTAAATCTGTAAACTCTATGAGGAATATTATTGAAAAGACATAACCTGGAACTGACTAAAAATGTAGCCTCATGATTAGGGCCAAAAAGTTTGCTCACCTTTAAATTCTCACATTATCTTCGGGTATATTAATAATTCCATGCTACACACACACACACACACACACACACACACACACACAGTTCTGTGGGCTCCCCAGATCCGTCTGATGCTGGGCCTCAAAGCCCACAGGAACAACACTGTGACCGCAAAGATTACCACTCAGTCAGTTGAAATTGGTGTCCAACCATTCCAACAACTTGGGAGTCGCAAGCAGCACTATGGAACAAGTATTGGATGCCCGAAGGAGAGATTTCCCTATGCAGATCACTTGAAGATGTCTGCTATAGACGCCCAACATCTCCATGTTTATAGTGATGTGCAATTATTGAAGGCCCAGCCTCTACCCCCAGAATCTGAAGATAATGGGATCAGGGTGAGGAGGAGAGAATGAGGCAGGAAATATATATACCACAGCTAATTATAATCCTTAGGTTCCTTTGACTGTCCTAGCCCTCTAATGCAGTGCTACCCTATGACTACAGAATGGAAGGCTACTGACTTTTCCTGAGAAAGTCTTCAGATGGTTTGGAAGGACAACCTTGAGCAATTGTGGGCTTTGAGGCCCAGCATCAGACTGCACCACTTTAGCATAGACAGCAGTAGTCTCAACTGACTGAAAGATGACAGTATGGCATTTACTGGCCAAGTGGTAGTGGTGGGAGCGTGACTGCTATCATCCTGAGAGAGGGAAGCAGATTCATACTCCATAGAGCCAATAAAGCTCCCAGTGGCAATTCATCAACTATTCTCATAATCTGCTGGAGTACAGATTATTGGATTGCCGTAACCGCGAGCACTGTGATTCATAGCCCTGGTGACAACTTGCTTTGTCTAGATGGCAGCAGTCTTAACCTGTATACCAGCAGTTCATGAAGAAATTTTCATCCTTGGGGTTGAGTTGAGTGATTTGGGAAGATTCCCGGTTCAGCCCATCTGCTTTAAGAGAAAGTGACAGGAAAGCTGGGATTTCCATTGCAGTAGGGCTGGTGTAGGCTATAGTCAGCTGACCTCAGAAAAATGTCTGCAGACGTTCAGAGGGATCACCAGATGCTGAGGTGGGCTGTTGTAATGAAAGAAAAAGGCCCTCCAGCTCCATCAGTGCCCCCCATCCCAAACTATAGAACTTCCATTCTTATTCTCTTACTTTACACTGCATAGAACTAATGAACTCTATTGTAACAAGAGGATCTATTCTTAAAAAAACATTAAAAAGTCATTCATTGATAACCTACTTCCCTTACAAATTTCCTTTTTACTATGGGCCAGTAAAGACTCTTTAAAGACTCAATAGTCGAAAGTACAAGCTTCTATCTTATAGAAATAAACATTGTTCTTTGATTTCTTCTGTCAATTGCACAAAAATGATCAATCAAGCATGTTTCCCCTCTAGTACAGCTGTTTTAGTACTCCAGTGATTCTTGGCCAAACCCCTTTATGCATGTCCTGGTCTGGCAACAATCCCCTCAAGCTTGGTGACTCAGCAAGTACAGGTATTGCCTTTAAACCATTCTTTAACATTGATGTAGTGTAAGTATGTGAGCTGGTAGCTGCAAACATTAAATCAAGTGCTTATTCCTGAGAGCTGTCTATTTTTTCTTGTCCTGTGGTTTGATACCACAGAGCTGGAACTATTGACAGTCATGGCTAACTGAAAGCTTAGAAGTTAAGTGGAGGTGAGGAGCGGATTGGGGGAAAGGGGATGGGGAGAAAAGCCAGGAAATCCACAGTCATTCCAATGGCACTTTCAATTTCATGATACTTTCAAGTTGAGGGGCTGGTGCAGGAAATCACGTGTATTAGTATATATTGAAAAGTATATTTTTTTGTGCATTGTATAGACAAAGTATAACATATGTAGAGAAGGAAACAAGAGAGTGAGAATGCTATGTTATAGTCATAGCTAGGGTATAGAGAAAGACTGGTTTAATGCAAGATAGGTTTATTCAAAAGTCTGACAGCAACAGGGAAGAAGCTGTTCTTGATATGTAGCAGCAGCTTAATGTCATCCAAATAGACAGATGCCAGGGCATGGAGTCGATGGCTTTTCTTGTGTTCGTTCATAGGATGCAAGTGTTGATGGCAACACCTGCATTTATTGTGCATCCCTAATTCTCAAAGGAGTTTTGGGATTGGCAACAACTGTTGGCCTTGCCAGTAATACTCACATCATATGAAAGAAGTGTGTGTGTGTGTGTGTGTGTGTGTGTGTGTGTGTGTGTGTGTGTGTGTGTGTGTGTGTGTGTGTGTGTGTGTGTACACCTGTGAGTGCATGCATTCATTCGTGTTTGCATGATGAAAAGGTGTGCGTGGGTATTCCATGCACATCAGGTATTTATCCAGTTTGTTTTTTTTTAATTTTAGTGTTAATTTTGCCTCTATCACCCTTTCACGTATTGCATTCTACATCATAACAGCTTCTAAATAAACATTTTTTCTTATCCTCCCATTGATTCTCATCTTATTATGCATGTCACCTGGTTACTGGGCCACCTGTCAATAGAAACAGTTTCTCCTCGTTTACTCTATTGAAACCATTATGAACTTTGAATGACTGCACTAAATCATTAACTTTCTCTGCTCTAAAGGGAACAGTTGCAATTTTACTCACCTCTCCATACAGCCAGAGTCCCTGGCATAATTCTAATAAGTCACATAGAAACATTGGAAATAAGAACAGGAATAGATCATTTAGCCCACTGAGCTTGGTCTGCCATTCAAACAGATCATCTCTATCTATATGCCATTTTTCCCACTTAGCCCCTTATGCCTCAATGTCATTAGTATCCAAAACTCTGTACACTTGTGTCTTGAATGTGCTCAAGGATTGAGTTTCCATTGCCTTCTGTGGTAGAAAATTACAAAGATTCACCACCCTCTGAATGAAGAAATTCTTCATCTCAGCATGTCACAATATGTCAGCAGTGGCTAAATTGGAGCATTTTTGCCTCCAAGTCACAAAGTCCCTGTCTAATTCCTACTCTAGAGCCTGAGTATAAAAAGTCAGAAAACTCAAGTATAATACTGACAGGATGCTATAGGTGCTATCTTTTAGATGAGATGGAAAATTGAGTGTTTTATCTACTTGCTCAAGTGGATATAAAGGTGTCATGGCACTATTTTGAAGAAGAGTAGGAGAATTATCCCTAGTGTCCTAGTGAATATTTGTTATCACAGAAAAACAGACTATTAGGATATTATTATTTATGAAAGCTTGTTGTTAACACATTGGCTGCTGCATTTTATTAAATGTATTTGGATGTGAACATCGTTGGCAAAACCATTATTTGTTGCTGACCTTTGATTGCTCTTGAGAAGATGATAGTGAGCCACCTCCTTAAATTGTTACAGTCCATGTGGAGTAGGTATATTCACAATACTGTTAGGATGAGAGTTCCAGAATTTTTGACCCAGTGACAGTAAAGGAATGGCGAGTTCCAAGCCAACATGGTATGTGGCTTGGAGGGTACTTGCAATTGGTGCAAGTTCATTACAAGAGTGACTACACTTCAGAAAGTAGTTTAATGCTACAAGATGCCTTGAGACATCTGATGGTTATGAAAACTGCTATGTAAATGAATGTGTTTCCCACCTTTCTCCAAAGCTTTGACGTACTTTCTAGTGTGTGTTGTTCAAAATTCAATACAATACTCCAGATGAGTAAAAAATATGGATGCCAAGTCAAAGTCGGAGATAAAATCCCGTAATCTTCAGCAAACGCACAGAGCAATACATAGCTTTATGAGAGATTAACTATTTGCTGCATAGCATATATTGACTGCTGATATAACTTGTCACATCTATTATAGATGCCAATCGTAAAAGAGCTGTTGCGATTGAAAATTTACAAGTCATGTATATTTTAAATAATTTTTCGGTTAGCTTTAGTCTTGTTTAATTTATGAATTGGCGTTGATTGCAAGAAATGTTTATTGATGAGGATATCCTGAGATATTCAGGAAAAGCTAGGTACCAGGAACATCTTTACCCTCAGACATCTTATTGTCTTGGTAACAAGTTTTCAGTTCAACAATCAGGAGGAAAAACTTGAAGATCATAGTTCAAGCATAGAAGAGACAAAAGAAGAAGTTACAGAGGAACTCTGACCAAAAGACAGAACAGTAAAGAATACTTGTGATGAAGAGAGAAAGGTTTGATGCTGGAGGTGAGACAGTGATTAACCTACCAGACAATAAATAGCTCCATGTGTGTGAGAGATGTGCTAAAAAAAACCTTGTCAGGTATGGAACCAGTATTCGAATCATGAAGACCTTGAACTTTAGAGATTTGTTCAGGGAAATGAAGTGATTCATAATTAAGTTGCAAATGGAGTTCATCAAATGTTCCTAAAAGCAAAGCAGTAAAAGATGTCAAACATGCCAAGCTGCATAAAAGAGTAATACAGTGTTATACCTCTGAACAAACTAATTTTGAGCTATTTGACAGAAACATTAATTCATGATTGTTCAAGCTACACTGCTGCAGTTAGCTTGTTTTAGCTGAATGCACAAGAGATGGTAATCGTGACTAAACACTCCCAGAAAATTGGAAGCACAGACAAAAGTAGGAGGAACTCATTAAACCATAAATTTGACTACTGAAATCCAAATCAAAAAGTTCTTTTTTGAATGAATATATTTGCTCATTGTGCTAATAGATTTCAGTACCACCAAACGGAATACTTCTTCCCACTTTCATCAGCCAGAACCAGCAACAAGCATTATCTTATCAGATAAAGCTCAGGCAAAGTGTAAAGAAAAAGCAGCATTGTACCTGAATCCAAACCTCAGAAGAGCAACACTGCTGCAGGCTAAATATTCTCCAGGGCACACTTCAATAATTTCAATGGTCTCTCTGAGCGAAATTTCCAATTAGTTCTGAATTATGGGCAGTTCCTGCTTTGTTCACTTGGATCTAGGTCGCGATAACGCAAACTCAAGTCACTGAAGACCCACAGATAGAGATTATCTCGCATTCAACCTGGGTTGTTTTTTGTCTTGGCTTACAGAGTGGAAGCAATTTGTGCTATTTCACTTAGCCACTAAGTTTGACTTGTCATAGTTATTTATGCAATTAGCAATGCAAAGTTCACAAAAAAAGCCCCTTGCTAAATATGTACTTTGTTGCATATTATGGATAGTAGGAACATTAATAAAAAGAACTTTCTTCGAAAAGCTAAAGTAAAATCACTCATCATTTTCCTGGGTGTAGAAAATTTTTAAAAAATTCTAACTAGAAGCGAATACATCCTATGCCAGACTGCTTCTTTTTGAAGTCTTGAGGATATACGTGACTTCCCCCAGGAACAATATACCAGGTACCTTCATTTCATTAAGGAGGATCTCAGAACCATGTCACCTACTGCAATTACCACCAGGACATTAAATCATGGCATGGATGGCATTGGCTTTGGTTGTTAGGGTCACCATGTCTCTTTACTTTTATGCCATAAAATTAGTCCAGGTCGAAACAGAGTGACAAAAGTAATATTTCCCTATTTGCTGTTTACCATGGTACCATCAGGGAAGTAAATAAGTTTCTTTACACCAGGAAAATGTACATTGTTTTTAGTAGAAAGAGCAAAATCTGACAAGAGAGCAGTGCAGGTTTCTTCACGGTGCAAGGTATCATAAACTGTATCCACATCACCTTGCTTGGCTCCCATCTCCAGCTAGCATCATT